>CM052140.1:8546212-9146212 GCA_028454255.1 Halictus ligatus
ATATATAAATAGACATCGCATAGAATTTAAAGTTGGATACATTGAAACGAATTGAACAGCAGAAACGAATGCAATTTTGCCATAATAATTGCATTATCGTTACCATTACATGAAAACTACATGAAAATTACATGAAAATCGCTCTGAATCATTTAGATATTGTAAATTATGTGCAATTTGTAAGACAACCGAGTCACGCAAGCAAATACACATTTGTAATTTACAACTGTGCTGCGCCGTGCGAAGGATAGAATCTTAAATTTGACCAGCTAATCCAAGCACGATACACAGAAATGCTCAGACAATTACAAAATTATATTTGAAGTCACGCGAGCAAATACACATTTGTAATTTAGAACTGTGCTGTGCTGTGTTAATACAAGTAAGATGCACGAAAGTATACGGACAATTACAGAATTGTATTTTACCAACACAAACAATATTGTTATGTAATGGCAACAGATACATTAGATCCGTCCATTAACAGTCTACCCACCGGCGTTAACGCTAGACATACAGAAGATTAATACGTCGCATTACAACCCCTAGAAAATCCAACAAACAGCAGAAAAGAAGACCGTTCATCACTATTTTTCCAAAAGAAGAAGACGAGACCCATGTAACGGATCCCGTGGAATCAAAAAGGAACTTGTTTCTTACTGGTTGGGGAGGAAGACGCTCGACCAGAAAACGACTTGATTGGCAAAACGATATCGATCGTAACGGGCTCTGGATCGGGGGCCGACAGGAAAAAGAACGGTGTGTCGATTCGCCGTGGCCGGCAATGTTCATCGGTGGCTACGCCGCTGGCCGATATCTTCGTCTAACTATAATTTTGAATGGAGAGTTTAGCTTCAAGGAAGATGAATGGCGTGGTAGAAGACCGACTGCAACATTGCTACTTTGTCGGCGAGGAGACATACGATGTGGAAGCACTCGATGTGACGGCAGGCGGGCGAATTAGGCTCGGTTCACACCAGGTGGACGGTGGTCAACAGGTTCTGGGACCGGCGTGACTCTCTTGCCGGTCCCCGTGGGCCCTGTCGATCAATGGTTTCCGGCGAGCGGAATGCACCTTCGTCGGCCTCGTCCGCCATGGTAATCCGTTTAAGTGGCGTTCGCAACGCGTACGGTATGAACAGAGCTTAAACCGGCTAGAGAAAATCACGGCGGAAGGGGCAGAGCAACGAAGAAACACGCAGGCGGCTGTTCGAGCATCGGCAGCACACCCATTGGCGTAAGCAACGCTGAAGGCGCCACGCCGATGCACACACTCTTCAAGCTTCTACCACGAGTAAAACGAACGGCCCCGGGTTTGATACATCGAATGGCAACGATTACCATTTACAACATATACAAGACAGCGATCTGCTAAAGGCAACCTTCAAACACTAAGGGACTTATTACTCTTTTTTCTCGTGTCTCTTATGCGGGGCCGGCTTCGTTCGCCGGCGAGTGCTCTCCCTACGTCTACCTGTCTCTCTCTGCCTCTCTCCTTTTCTCTCTCGTCTTCCCCCACCCCTAACTCTCTCTCTCTCTCTCTCTCTCTCTCTCGCCCTCTCTTTCCCCTCCCCGTGTCTTTATATTCTTCTTCATTTTTTCCTTTGCATGACCGAGTAGGTACGCGGCCGAGTCCACCTCCTTCTTCCCCTAAACCCTTCTTTCGCCTTATTAAAATCCCTGCGCCACGGCTGACAAGTTGTCTTGCAGCAATGCCGTTGCTCACTCACTCCAGGAACCGGACAGTTCGGACGAAGCCCTTCGAAATCAGCCAGATAAAAATCTCTGGTTTCGCGGGCCACCTCTTCGTCTCTCATTCTCTCTCTCTCTCTCTCTCTCTCTCTCTCTCTCTCTCTCTCTCTCTCTTTCTTTCTCTCTCTTTCTCCCTTTCGGTACACGTGAAATCGGAGAAATTGCTGAGCCTATTCTCAGCGACGTGCAGCAATTATTCAACGTTACACTCGATACCTTCGTTTTACGGTGCTTCCTCGTTTTACGTTTGTTTATTTAGCGGTCGTGTTAGGCTACGAATGGTGGACGCAGTCGCGAATCATTAGAGACACGGGGACAATTCGACGTCATCTTTCTGAATGCCCCGAAGATGTTTGGGGGTTCCGTGTGAACCATCCGGTGCTCATTATGGTTCCCTGCCTTGTCGTTACAGTTCACTTGTAAAATTGTTCCCGTAGTCCGCTATTTACCATTAGGTTTACGGAGCATCAAAAGTGACTTTGTCGTCAGATTCGACCCATTGTCCCATTGACGGGACCACTGCAATCAACAATGCGGATGAAATTGAAAATGAATACGGATGAAATTCGTCTGGAATGCAATACAATTCGTGCAACATTTAAAAGTGTCCGGTTTTCAGGCGGACTTGAACATTGTGCGCCAGGTTAGTGATTTTGCAGGTGGCAGTCCTGCACGTAAGGTACAGTGATTTCTCTATATATGTCGCCAAGGCCAGGATGATAAACGTCGCGGAATTATCCCCACTACCGCGGGGTATTAATACGGCTCGGGCAAAACCCGTGTTGTTGACATACATCGAGAATTCAGTGTGTCAGTATAGTAAGGAGATCATGTACGTATTACAGGACATAGAAGAAAAGAATGTCTCCATAGAGGAGAGACAGTGAAGAGGAGCAGAACACGGCGGAGCACAGAATTTGTAACCGAAGACGGTGGCAGCACCGGCAAAAACCTCGATGTAAGAGCGACATGAACGCATAAACCGCAGTACGGTATTTTGTTCCAGGGCACGAAGCAATTTACGATGTTGCATGCGTGTTAGTATTTACACGCGCATAATCGAGAAATCGTGGCGTGAATGCCGCCGTTGCGCTTTGCAAGGGAGCGCGGCGTACATGTACGTGTGTGCCCGCCGCACAGTGGGAGAAAATGCCATTTCGGCGTTCTAAAATAATAACTTCTAAACCATTAGAGATAATTGAATGATATTTAATAGGTAGAAAGGTAACATTTATAGCTTCAAATTGCAACAAAAATGAATGTGAATTTACACGGTGTTTATCAATTACACAGGTTTTGAACAAATTATAGAATAAGTGGAATTAATATACCTGTCCTTCTGCATTAATGTTCCAGAAGTAAATCTGTAATTTCTGGTAGATTTGTTGCAAGTTGTCGTAAATGAATTTTTTCGCATTGTTTGGTCAACTAATCATAGTTTATCACAGTATGGTCGGTGCAAGGTTCTATTAGGTTCCGGCTGAAATGTGCATGTTTATAGTTCAAATTCTAGCGAAAAACTTGTGCTCACTTGAAAGAACTACTCACTCGTTTTAAAATCGTTTGAATCCTAGGAAATGTAAGCTTTCGTATTGTCTAAACCCAACTCAGCTATTTCTAATAGTTTTCTTTTAAATTGCACTTGAATATTGGAAAATTCATGTGAAAGAAAATTTCACGTTCGTAATTTTTTCATCGAACTTTACCGACCTCCTGTGGGTCATGGGGGAGGGGGATAAACATTTTTTTCCGATTTACGTCTTTTGGAATGTTCTTACAACATTCCCATAGCTCATTTATTTGAAAACAAAAAAATTTCCATTCTCGATCACCGAAATCGCGTTTTCGCACATTGTGCGCTGTTCGGATATGTGGCTGCGTGAAGCTGGCTAATTCAAGATAGTCGAGTCCGGTTCGATGTACAATAGGAAGGGTTGGAAGAGTAACTAGTATGATAAATTTCGTCTTTATAGTTTCGATCTCGTCGATGAAATTCTTTTGATTTTGTGGAAGATTTTTCGCACGCTACTGCACTGTTTAAGCTAAAATTTAATGGTCGAGTGTAAAAAGAAATACTTGACGGAAAGTCCGTTTCCTACGGCGAGGCGCGGAGCGGCGCATGACTGACCAAGACTACAGGCTCGTAAAATTTGTCTTTTTTTTTTATTGCGAGAATGAGTCGATGAGCCGCCATTATTCCCACCGCATGTGGATCGGCGAATCTCTAGGGTCATCGGAACCGCTTGACGAGTCGGTTCCTCGCAGGACGAATTCAATGGTTCGCGGAGAAGAATCCTCGAAAGTACAGGTGCCGTGTTAACAACAAGCACGAGATCGCGTTCCTTCGAATCGTGCTACATTTACCGGAAACCAACAGAGGTTATGCAAATGTGAGTCAACGGTTTCCGTCTCGCGCGGCTCCTAAGTGAACCAGATTTATCGCACACGTGGCAAAGTGTGATATTTATGTTTTCTGCATAGGAAATATCCGAGGTCACAGTGCCCGAAGTTTCCCTGCTAATTAACGCAATGACGGTCTGCGTGGTTCTACGCAACTGCTCATTTTCAGTGATTATTTCTTGGAAAATTTACTTGGCCGATTCAAAAATTCTATTTGGTCAAATTGACATGAAAATGTTACTTATTTTTATAGTCATACTCGCTCTTTCGAGAAACGATCTACAACGATCGAACTGCGGGATCTTTATCGAAATGTTTTCAAGAATCCGTTAGTGAAAAAGGGATTTTATAAAGCAATTGTGATCGACCAAATAAACAGAGATACACTAAATTTCGGCGATCCGTTTAAAACAGTCTTGCCTCGAGATAATGAAATTCATACCAAGTTTCTTTTTCGCGAAAACTTTAAATACCGCCGCTGCGTATAAACGAACTCCACGTGAAGAATCTATAAATTGTTGGAAACACTTAACGCGAAGGATATAACCTATCCGAAGGCACTGGGCATTATCAAGATAGATAGCGATTATCATTATCATTCGAGCGAGTTTTCGATAAGCGATGTTCGCGTTTATGTTCCTGAAAAGCCACTGCCAATATCGTTTGACGAAACCATTACGTGAAGTGTGCATAGTAAATCGGGTCGCCGTCGTGAGACGACGTCCATGTCGCCGATATTACTTTGTTGCAAAATAAAAAACGTTGTCGCATCGTCGGACTTGCCCGCTAATGTCGATTATCACGCATCCAGAAGTGGCTGTAATAATAACGTTTATCAGGGATCCGGACTCTCCCGGGTAGAAAGCGTGCGATACACGATATCGCCGGTCTTGCATTTATGCAATTTTTGCAGAAAAGAAAAATATCGTTTTATCGACGGTATTAATATTGCGAATTCTATGCTTCGACGACGGAATAAATTGGAACTTGCAGCGATAAGGCGGGCAAACAATTTTTCAAATTGATGCATCGAAATCTATATACGACACGGTATTAGTTACGCACACATTGTTATTTTTAATCGTTCCGACGTGCATATAGTGCGGCGTCACTGGCGTTCGCCGAATGCTTCGAGTACCGATCAGCATACTGCAATATATACTATGCGAATTAAGTTTAATTTTGAAGGGGTTACGTGCGAGACAGATTGCTATGTTCGGCGCACAACTCGACAACAATCGTGTACATTCTAGCAGCGAAATTAGCTACGTTTACGACAACTTTCGAAACAAAAACAAGGTAGGTGTGCGCATACTTCCATGCGTTCGTTTTTCGATGCCGTCAACGATTATGCATACGCACGACAGAAGCCTAACCATATTCACCGAGCTGAAGTAAATATAGCTTATTGGACACTTACTTCTTATTACTAAACCACCCATAAAACGTTAGGTAATTATTTTTAGAAAGTAGAACACCTTATAATACACAGCAAAGAAAAAAAACACGAACGTACGGTTCGCGTCGCACCTCCGCGCGCCACCGCGTCGCCACGCCGCGGATTAATTATTTATTATTTGTTTCACCGATCACCCGGCGTGCTTTGCACCTGATCGAGCGAGTTTGATTTACCATAAACATTCGCGTGCTCGTAAAGTATATAGACTATATTCTACTATTAAATGGATAGCTCGATAAGTTACAATTAACTTCAAAAAGTACAAGGCATAAATGACGCATCGCAGACATTCCGCGGAAATAACCTGCGGAATGAGTTCACCGGTTAAGTAATTTATATCGCTGGACGATCGTGGACATATTTGAGTACCAGCGTGTCGGAATCGGCGAGTTCGAGTGCAACAGTTCGGATTAACTTTTTGGGCCACGGTGGGATTAAAAGTGTCCGACCTTCTTGATGTATTTTATGGCATGGTGGGACATTTTTAGTCCCATCTCGAAATCTTGCAATAGCTGCATGTGCATAAGTTTATATTTCGTCTTTTCTATGTGGCACGGCGGGACTATTTGAGCCGAGACCAACATCAACCAATTTAATTGACTATTACTATTTTTTTATAATTTTACATGATATTATACCTTAATAAAAATATACCAATTTTGTTTCATTTAAAACCCGATAAAATTCCTGTGCAACATGGGTCTATTTTCATCTGAAATCCTGTGCCGTAAAGAGTTAAAAGGTTGCAAGAATTCTTTCTTCTCGATTATTTGCATTGATTTTCTTGCTCTCAACGTCAGCGTAACATTTTTAGAATATGTGTACAAAAGGATTCCTTTTAATTCGTAAAATTAACGTAGTTATACAAGAACGCATAAAAACGCGGATTTTATGCGTTTATGGCAAAAATGAGTACAGTGAATCCCCGATATATTTCAACAACACGGGTCTTGCCAGCGTCGTGTATCGACCAGGAGACATACGCGAGCCTTGTTATCAAGGAGTATAGCCCGTAGTAGTGGGTTTAATTCCGCGACGTTTATCATCCAGGTCTTGACGACATATATAGAGAAATCACTGTATAGATTAAATTCGGAGCCGTGAAGGTATTAAAAAAATGAAAAATACTGTTGTATCAGTTTCAACTCGTTCAGATGATTAAGAAAGGAAATAAGTGTTTATGTAGCTCCTGTATCTAGTGACGAATACAGACCATTTTTATTTTGTATAGAAATTCGCAACCTAGTCGCGAGTGTCAAGTCGCATTTTTGTTGATATCAATAAACAAGCGATATAATCTCGGAAACCTAACGGCTAAGGCGTGGATCGAAGCTAAATTCTGAGCCGTCTATTCCCAGCGGCGCGAATTAATGCAACCTCCTAATATAAACGGCAAGTCCGCGCCAATCCCGAGGATAGTCAACGGCGGGCTATTCGAATGTGTATTTTACGCGGCAAACTCGAAGGGCTCGTGTTTGCTATAGTATGTAATGGTCTCTGGATATGCATACGTTGCAGTTTCGCACACGCGTGTGTATACGCCACGGAACAACGAAATCAAATACGATCCGATCGGGGACTCGCTATTTCTGCACGGTACAGTCCTTGGCAAAACGCTGCCAGCGGAGCACGGGAAACGATAGCAGCCAGTCGGTTACAATCGCAATGGCAAAGATTACTTTGTAGCGAAGCGGTGCGGTGGCTGGTTCGAATCGGCGATCCCGGTGTTGGTTGGAATTCGAGCGATTCGACGGTTCGATTATGCAAACCGATCTATTTTCAGCCGACTCCCACGCGACCGGTTCTCCTAAGGACTTAACTCAATCTTTCTAAATTTTCCCGGAAGTTGTGAGATAGGAAATAATCGGGCTCACGGATTCGCGTATGTTTATATTTGCCGGCGATTTGAATCACGAAGAATGCGTGCAAGCGATACGCCGAAAGAAAACGACGAGAAGCTAATGGCGGTCGAGAGTTACATTAGGCTCCTGCATAAGTGCTGTCTGTTGATATCTTGTTGAATACAAAGTAAGACACCGGAGACTGAGGAAGCAAGAATTGTGATCGCGAATTGTGGAACAATCTTGTTGACCATTGAGCTCATTCACAACAATTCGTGCGATTTTTTATTTCGTGCCGTATGTGGGTTTAAACAGAGAATGAAGCGAGGAGTGTTTCTTCGTTTGTCTAAAGAATTTTATTCTATTCTAAGTTTTACAGGAGGAAATGCTACCCTTAGGAATTTTTCTTAAACCCTACTCTCATGGATCAGATATTTTAGAACCCATATAATAAAAGTTCTGCGTAAACAAATTCTTAAACAAAACGAAATTGTATAGACGAAAGAAGAATTTAAGCTCAATATGATATTGTTACCTTCTTAGAAGAAATAAAGATAATGTTTACCTTGCACAAAGATCCGCATTCGAATAAACCTTGTGTTTTAATTTCCAATCAAGTGTTCCCGTTTGCCATTTATTTGGGCTGTTGCTGGAAAACTCTTCCGGAAGTGTAAAAGTTGCTTAATTATATTCATACTCGATGCATTCCACAAATTAATTCTCATACTTTGAGCATTCATTGTATTCTCGAATAATAGAGAACGAATATTCGCTGGTTTCGACCGCTCACGTGATTTATCGCAATAAAATTATCGTAAATGCAATAGATCGTGGAACAGTTCGCATAACAAGTATAGATTCGGCGAAGCGTAATTTTGCGCAGTCGAACGTGCATGCGAAAAGTTGACGCCAAGAAGATCGGATGCAAATAGTTAAGAGAGTATGGTCGCGCAATAGCGTTTTTCGTTCTCCCTTTATAAATACGCTCGCGACAACTGGTGCCAAAATAATACAAAGATATAAATGATATAATTGATACAATTAAGTGTAAAAACCGAGTGAATTCGTGCCAGCACTATCTGCCAACTGCAAGTCGTTCTCAGAGCGAACTTGAGACACTATACATATAAACTCGACTGATGACATAATGGCGTCGGTAATTAGACACCATATCGGCAGAACGTCGGCGATAATTAATTCATAAACAACACGAGCTTTTAATAAATGACTCTTACCGCGATACATTCTAAAGAATTCTAAATAATTGCAAATCTTAACGTTGAAATAGCAAAATTGCGCTGAAAAATTAAAGAAGGACAATTAAAGTTGGCAATTTTATTCGCAAAAACAGTCAATCAGTCAAACTGTCAACAGTCTTTATCAATTTTATTACTTTATTAACATTGCACTGAGCTACAAACGTTTAACAATAAAAGCTTAAAGACTTAAGTTGCAGAATTTTGGCCTTCTCAGGGAATTTCGGCCGTATGTGATTATTTTGAAACATCTGTAGCTCATTGCAACGTTGTCCGATTTTGATGAAATTCTCAGAATATGTATAATTCATACAGATGTACAAAACGTACTTTTTAAATTCTTAATATAAGCCCGCATAAAATAGTTGCAAAATACAACTGTTAGTACTTTCTCTGCAATTTCGACCAATTGTAATTTTAAACAAACATTCTTTTCACGTTATGTAAGCGAACCAATTGGTCCAACTTCTCAAAACAATTCAAGTAGTATACTCCAATATTTACAATGTTATGCGATTTTTAAGAGCGTGCCAATATTAGTTGGAGTCACTGTAACTGTTGTTGTTAAATGAAAACAACAGCTGTTTACGACCGAGAGCCTGAAACTGAACACATTTAGTTTGTTCGGCTTTATGCATTGCGAAGGCATGAAAAGAATTTTTATGTAACAATGGTAAAACTTCAATAGCATCGCCGCCGTCAGTGAACTGTTCTGATGCTGGGTCGAAGTCGTAACTTTTTGCGACGAGTCCCTCTCTTCGGGATTTGGACGAACAACGTAAACCGTAAGCGGGCAGTAAACCAAGTTTTATCATAAAATTTCGTTGTTAGTACTCGACGAACCACTTTATTTGGTTTTACATCCCTCGTCCATTTCTGTGCAGGTCCGCTGTTTTCTAATTTATATCAGCGAATCCGACAAATAGGCCAGTGATTACGATTTCAGATTAATCAGTGTTAACCGTTAACGCGTGTTGGACGCGTTAAAAACCAGTTTCGTAGAAGTCGCTCTACCGACTTACTACCGCGTGTACAAAATTCCGTGTGCCTCGGATATCTAAGGAAATCTAACGTGTGTCCGTACGGTGATCTAAAACGTCGACCGAATAAGGTTAGCCGGTACGCGGATTATAATGTATGGAAAAACGCTAATTAAAATTGTTGCCTAATCATCGTAACCTTGTTGCTCAGTCGCACAGAAATCTCCGTTTAAGGATCTCTGGCTACTGATGTTAATAATCGGTCAATTAATAATCACCGGGAACTAACAACTCAATTAGCTTGAAATACAATATGGCAGTGAGCTGTGGGACACGTTAGCTTGACGTTAATATCAATTGAACTGATTTTCCATCTACGTTGCATCAACTCGTTCTGCGTTAGTAATTCAGCAATGTACTGTTGCGCGAAATATAGAGATCCTGTCCTGAAATACGTGCTCTAGTGAATATTTAAAAAATCACTGTCAGGAACATCGTTTTTTATCTGAAATAAATAAATACGTATACCAATCTAAAATTCATTCAATATTATTATAAAACATAGAAGGAGCAGTTGTTTCTTTAAAATTACAGATTGAAATAAAAGCTTATTACCGAGCACTATATTCATTACAACCAGGAACCTTGGAATCTAATCTGAGACTAGAAAGAACGGTTTACGGTTTAGGAGCATTGTCGAGCATGATCAGGCTCTTCTCATTTTCAGCTGTTTAGTATTCCCACCTATTCCCTGGGATCAGTAATGATTCCGATGCAGAGCAGCGATTGCTCGAGCACCGTTTCATTCGGGATGCGTCTGGTACAGTCAGAGGGAGTAAGGATACGCAATTTCTTATGTTCTTGAGCGACAAATAAACGGTGACGTACAGGACTTCGACCCCAATTTGTATAAATTACAGTGAAAATGAGCGCTGCCCACACGAGCCACTGCCTCTTCAGGGCGCATCGTTGTCTTTCCCGGGACGTGTTCGTGCAGATAAAACGCAACGACATAGTGGAACACGTTCTTCGAGAAGTGCAACAGTGTCGGCAGCGAAGTATTTCATACCTGCGTCCGTTCATCGAGCGCAAATGAATTGTTCCGCTTCGAGTGGCTATCACGAGAGAAGGGGTCTTCTCCCACTCGAGACAAGACTGGCTCCTCTTGTATGTGCTCGACGACTTTACTCAACATCTCTAACATGGCAAACGAGTTAATCGTGCGAACGTTACGAATGGTTCATGTTTCCAACCTTCTCCTTGTTTCCTTTCTCAGGTTATTTACAATGTAACAAGCGATCCTACAGTTTCGTTTGGTTAACGTAATTAATGCATACATATAATTAGCTGCTATCATAGCGTGACTACAGAGTATAAGCGTAAGGGAACGAGTGGGGTCAGGCAACAACGAATTATGCTGGCTGATCACCTTCAGCTGTCTGGCTTTCCTTTTTCACTCTCTCGATATTTTTTAATCTGGTTTCGACATGTTCCAAAATATTCAAACATTGTATAATAGTTTCTTAATTTAGTACCTTTTTCCCGTGTGTCAATTAGTGAAATGCAGTGACTTTGGTTTGTCCGGAGTCAAGTATTTTCTTCGCCCCGTTTATTGAATATTACTGAACGCCGAAGCCGTTACACTCTTATCAGGATATAGACGGAGAGAGAGAGAGAGAGAGAGAGAGAGAGAGAGAGAGAGAGAGAGAAGAAAAGAACCCGATTCCAAACGCTTTGGTTTAATCGAAAGAATCTGTACGGTCTCGAGACATGCAGGTACAAATTGCACACAATCCAACAAAGCATAAAAGGAATAACTACAAGAAGGAGAGGAGGAGGCGGAGGGATGAGCGCATAAGATGGGAGGACGGGGAGAGGGTGCGTGGGGAGAAGAGGGGTGGAGCCGATTGAAGATATGATACTTCCGAAACTCGTCTTCGAGGTCTCGTGCATGCACATGCACGCGCACGCGTGTTAACACAAACACCATGCATATACTCACGGCACAATGCAATGCATGTACACCTGAGGTATTGCGTGCCAGTCGTTTGTGGTAAAGAAAATACGAAAGTGGAGAAAGGTGCAGCGACTGCCAGGGAGATGAAAGAAACATGTAACGGCCAAAGGAATCGCAACGAAGATACATGTAATGGCCCTTTTGTTAAAATTTCGCTCGATATAATTAAAGGTTTCGATCGGGCGTGATAGAACGTACGTTAAATGCAAAGTGTTAAAACGCGGGATCCTACACTAAGCCGGAATCGCTCGGCGGAATAAAGAACGAATAAATAAGATTTTCGTTTCGATACGGATGGTAGCAATATCATGTTTCTCGATAATATCGATCCGGCCTCCGAGGTAATCCTCTCAGATGTTGAACCGACTCCGTGGAACACGGAGGGCGCATCTCCGAATTTTAATCTGGAATGCGACGGATTGTGTTGAGAATAATTTATACAAGAATTCCGAAAATATATAATTTTATCGATTTTTTAATACACCACAAATAGTCAAACAAATAGAGAACAAATATACATTTGTCTTTCGCTTAACAATTTTATCAAGTTAACCCTTGGACGGCGCACCTGTTTTACAACTGTTCAATCGATAAATCTTAAAACCATCAACAACTTCGTTTGTCAATTTGTTTAAATGTATAATTTGTCCGTTGTATATAATGCAACAATTCTCAAACGGTGATCCTGGTGATACTTCGGGTATAAACAGATCCAGGCTCGAAAGGTTAAAACCACTACGTCGACATACTTCAATGATCAAAATTTAATAAAATTAAAATTTGAACTGGCTGTTCCCAGTTTTGTGAAGTTTCTTTACCGATCAATTTTTCAAAGTAAAGTATTTTTAAAAGCAAGTTCTAAGCTAGCAAAGTTCTAATTTTTCTTTCTTTCTTGTGAATACAAAATAAAGTATTGGTAATAACGGAAGGGGCGAAGATAAAACATGGGAAGATAAAAATACCAAAAATGTGAGTGATACTTGGCTCATGGACAAAACGAAGAAAACGACGGAAAAAAAGTACAAAACCATTGAAACAAAAGGAAGAGTACGCGGAACCGAACGAGGCGGTTAAATGAACGGGTAAAATTCAAGGATAGTTGCCTGTCCGTTTGCGTCGCCGAAAGAAGCTCATCAACTGCGAAATACTAAAATAATACGTGGTATGCACGTGAGAAACACGATAAATTTCGGCACCGAAAACACGAATGATTTCCAGAACGGTTTACAGGAACGGTGGAGTATCGTGTACTCGCTTGGCGAGCCTTCAACTCGTTTTGCTCCCACTCTGGGCAGATGTGATTTTCGTGTTGGATACATGCAACAGTAATTTGACGCAGTTTCGATACCTCCGACTTAAATATAGAAATCACGAATCTGGCTATAATTTGGTGTGCAAAAGAATTTGTGGCCATTAGCGGGAATTACACTACGGAAAAAGGAGCAACGGTCGGTAGAAATCTCGTGCTACATGGAAACCGGTGAAAGCAGTACCCTCCAAAATTTTGATGGAATTAGCCAGTATTTTTCTGAAATCGTACAAAAATTAAACGAATTTCAAACGTTAATCATTGTATAATATTACTAAAGAAGTGCTTCATTGTTTGCGGCTGACAGTATTTTTTATTTTCGTTGAAGATTTATATACCGTGCAATTGATAAAATAAAATTCGTTAAATTTTTGTGTTAACAAATATTAGGTGTACTAATATGTTCTACTCACTGAAATAATCTCTACACTTTTCTATACATTTACTCCGTGTAACAACTAATTAACGAGTCTCTAATACGGTGGTTAAAATTATATTTCATTCACTGCGAGAGCCACGAATTCATTTGTACATAACAAATAATTGTTGTCGAACGATACCCAAAAATTCGGATGAAAAGTTCGAATCCACTGAAATTAACACAGTTAAATCTCGGTGTGAAACGTTTCATAGTTAAGTGATTCTAAATGACCGCCGCCGTTTGTCGCGCGAGTCGTCCGAATTTTGATGCTTCATCGTCGTTGAGTACAGAGAAAATAAGAGGGTTTCCTGAAATCGTTTTCTGTCGCAGAAGTCTCCGTGGAACTAGAGTGAATCGAATTTTCCAAACTCACGCGAACATTTGTCTTAATAAGCATCGGTCTGTTCGAGTAGTTTCAAGAAATTTCCTCTCCACGCGAATTCGTGCTGTTTTCTTTCTCGCTGCATGTTTCACACTCGTTCGTTCTCCCAGACACAAACGCAAACTACAGTTCGTGTTTCTAATTGTATGCCTCAATACGTAAACGTCAATCGTTCCACGACGGATGGATCCCGCAGCCAGCAATTAGTTTGTGGTACTTTTTGTCAGATGTATTTACGTTATTACACATTATACAATACATTGCGACGCCGTTACCATCAAATCGATTGAAGTTTATAATTTCTCGGGTCCTCCGAAGTGAGTGGGGGGGGGGGGTCACTCGCAATTAAGTTTTCTACGAATACCCTACGAACCTACGATGCCCGGATATAATTGTCGTATAATTTTTCTAACTACCTAAATGTGCTATAAATATAGAGTAACGACTGCGAAAAACGCATAATTACTATCGCGTTTCATTATTTCCATGGCCGTGGCTCTAAACGTTAGTGAAATCAAATCTGTTTGCCGAATACTATCACGAAACACGAAAAAGTTTATAAATACAAAATATTATGTTACTTGTTTATATTCAATATTAATATATATTATAATGTTTGTAACCAAATTTGGCGGTTGAAATATAAAACAGTGAAAATATTAGCTGAATTTAAAGATATCAACATATTAAGATGATAAAGAGTCGAAAAAAATTTTTATTCAATTTCTGTTGCTTGCAATCGATGCACAAGATTTTCATTTTGCGCAAAGATTCTCTAATAATGAATTGGAATATAGCAAACATTTTTATAGCCCTACCAAAACAATTTGAATGTACATATTTTCAAAGGCTTCAAAAGTTTCAAATGCCAGTATTTATGTACGAAAGTAAAACTCATGTGTATGCGTTTCTTCATGTGTTTCGCGTCGATGTATTGTGCCCGTTTTTCCAAGCTACGGAAATATGTGGCAGACGAGTGCAAGTCAAATAATTAAGCGAAAGAACCTGTACACCGAGCGGCCTTCTTTATTAACTTAATTGCTATTACCATTCGCGACGTTCCACGTCTCTTTTCAGGAACGTAACAACTTGTGCGACTGTGACTCGATAGAGGTTTTTGTTCTGCCTCGTTTCTTCACAGTTTCTCTCCCTCTCGGATATCAGCGAATGATACGATTTATTCGTGCACATCTTTCCTCGTTTCTTTCGTTTCCCTGTTTCCGCTCACGTTCCTTTTTTTCCCGACCTTCTTCGTCTCGCAATTGTAACGCTTGAGTTCTCTTTTGTTCCTTCTGGCGTTCAAAGTCTGTCTCTTTCTTTATCCCTACTCTTTCCCTCTCTCTCTCTCTCTCCCTCTTGTTCAACAAAAAATAACTTTAAAGCAAGGCACGATCCTCCATGATCCTAACCTTCACAGGATTCTCGCGGGAAAGACTTCAATGTCTTGACCGCTTAACGCGTTCTTTAGGTCAAGCGAGTATTAGAGGCTAATTCAAAACCTTTTCTCTTAAACGGACGTCTTTACAGCCGGGTAGCACGGTAAACCATACACGTTGAGTCCCGAGATCAAATGCTACATGCGTTTCCTTTTATTTGCAAGAGTCGAACGATTAGGCTGTACGAACATTCATGAAATATTCATGTTACAAACTTATTATATTATCTCCAACTTATTAATATTATTAGAAGCAGCAGATTTTCATTTAATTTTTTTCCGTAAAATCATCTTGGAAAATTTTTATTTTGCATGAAGTTCTACTGGTTTTCTTGCAATCCATGCATTTCAATAGAACTGAAATATTTATTCCACTATTTTGCTTGAATTGCTATCGATAAGAGTGTGGAATAAAATTGAAATACTAGCTTCATAATTTTGTTTTTTCGAATTGTTATTTAGAAGAGTGCGGAATAAAATTGAAATATTTGCTCTATAATTTTGTTTTAATGGTTATGTATAAGAGTGTAGAAGGAAATTTGAGTACCCCAATAAATTTGTTCGATTCGTTATTTATAAGAATATAGTCTGATAGTTATAAGTAAAAACAGACTGAATAAAAACAGTTGTATTTTCAGTGCCGTCCGTAACAGCAGAATATAAAAAACAATGGAATCCTTAACAGTATTATAAACAAGTACATACAGCAATAGTCTCTCGAGCATCAACGTGTTCGAATATTAATGCGAGTCACTGCAGCTCCGACGTTCGTGGGCGGTGGTGCTGTGAAATTTTTTGCTCCGTATAGCTGCCATAGTCAGAGACCATTTCGATAACAGGGTTGCAATGGAATATTCCTGCTGTAATTTACTGCACCTTTGATTCGATGGAGTGAAACCGAACGACTCCATTATACTCTATTTAAACAAATTATGAGTCGTGCGAGAACTAACTCAAGCCTCGGAGTTAAACAAACTATGCATCTCTGCGGGCTAACCATTTTATCGAGGAATAATATTCTCTTTTAACTATATCTATGTCAATGAAAAGATGTTGATGTGTGAGCAAGTTTGATGTTTGTTGAAAGCAGACCTTTCGGTGAATGCTCACTTCACACGTAGGCTTAACGGCGAGTGAATCGTTATAGGGGTGAATAGTGATTATGAAACGTAGACTTGGTTGACTAAACAAGTGTATTTTTGGTAACGAATACGGGGGACACTAACTGAACTTATACTAAAGACGGCGAGTGAGAAGTCGGGTATAATATTTCGGAGAGTTTGGGCCACGTTACTTAAAGGCATCCCTGACCGATATGCTACACAACGAGGCAGGCTGCACGATATTGTATTGCCTTTTGTTGTTTATAATTTAACGGTCACTGTTGTTACTCAGAAACAGAAGATGTGTTAATTACTAGATTTTATGCGTTCATTACGAATATAAGTAGATAAAAAAATCAACGTACTATTTTCATCTTGTCAAAATTATTAAAGAAATACTAACAATTTTATTCGATTCCTGTTCCTTACAATTGATGCAAACAATTTTTATTTTACATAAAGATCCACAGTCTATTAATTACTTACAAGATGAAATGAATGCATAGAAAATGACGAAAATCATTTTGGAAAGTAGAATACATTCTGGTTGCTTGTAAATAATCAATAAATTCACAAAGAAAAGTCTACGGATGAATCTGAACGCCTAATATCTAAACAATTTTACAATTGAGAAACCTGAGAAAGACGAAAGATAGTATAGTACCAGCACGCTTGTTTGCAGTATGTATTTAGTTTCGATATTGTCGTGAAGTATGTCTAATTGTCATTGTTGCTGCGATTCTTCTGGTTCCTTTTCAGTGTTGTGGCCTATCATTGGCCTAAGATGATAAATCGACAATAGAACATGGATAGTGTGATTCTTCGATATCTCTACACTTTTCTCTTTGAACGAGAATATCCATCGAATCATCGGTCAAAATTCTCTTTTTGATTGTTTTTCCTTTTTCTTTTTTTCTTGAACTCGTCCTGGCTTTCTTGTCGAACGGAATGCGCTGCGCCATCATTACAAGCACGAAGAACTTTTACTCTGCTATGCCCTCCCAACGAAGTCTGTCTTCGCACTGTGGCCGCAGGCAATTTATAATTTCGTGTCGCGATCCGTGGCAAAGCGAAATTTATTTCATGCATTCGCAACTAGTGATTACGAACGTTATTTTCGGATTGCACTGTTCAATCTTTTCGTATTTACTGTATATGCAAAAATCAAACCGACAGAAACAATCTATAAATATAAAGCTTTAAAATTTGTCTCAAATTGTCTTTAACATAGGGATTGTTAACCCTTTGAGACGACAAATATTTTTAGTGTACTTCTCAAATGAATCGAATGTATCTATTCTCCCTGAGATACGAGATTGTGTCCTGAAGAGCTTGGTCTAACAGTTAAATAAAGGTACGAATGTAGTGTTCAGTAAAACTTTCTGTCATTTTTAGGGGGGGGGGGGGGGTAATAATTCCTTCAAAAATTATTGGCAGTCACAGAACGGTATTTTTAAAACAATTTTCCTTTTTGAGTATGAACGTTATCTATTATTTTGTACATTTTCGAAGTACAAAAAACAACAGAAACAAATGAATTGTAAAAGTAATATTTTAAGATCCATAGAAGTCCATAGTGTACTTATAACTCATTTCAATTGCAACAAAATACAATATCTTTTACCTAATAGATTTCTTCAATACCATAACTTTTAAGAAAGGGAATCCAATTGCCTAAGATCATTGTTGTCTTATTAGAATACACGACTTCTACGACCACGCTATGTCTACCTCTTTAAAATCGCATTGTTATGCCCACAATTTGATGGGGAAAGCTAACACTCGAGGGATCTCGCTTCAATCTTACCCGTGTGGAAAAAGGGGGATAATTATGAGCTAGTCAGAGGAGACAGGCAGAAACAAATCGTGCCGGAAAATGAAATGATCGTAGAATCATCTTCACCGTGTTACTCTAACTAGCTTCACTATAAAATCAAAAGAATCAGCTTCGATTTGAGTTTTAAAAAAAGTACTAAAGAGTACCACCATGATTTTTAATACAGTAGTTGGGGGCATATGAAACTTCGAATTCATTTAAATTTTAGATGCTCAAGTTTGCTGAAAATCGGAAAAATAATTGAAATTGTTATTAAGATGCTCAGCGCCGAGGCCTACCCTAAGAAAACCCTTATCACCAGATGTAAACATTGTACAATATATGTGTAATTGATTTGTAAAATATATTTAAAAACATTTCAAATACGCGTTCATGTTCTTAACCTTTCATTCCAAAATCTAAATGCTTTAAACAGTCATTATGACTTTTCACGTAATTCTAATAAACTGATAATAAAATTTTTCAAACAGAAGTTAGTCAGTAATCGTGCGATAACAAATTTCAATTGAAACAATTCACAAGAAACTTCTTATTTAGTAAAAAATTGAAGTCATCCGAATTTTTTTTTAACGGAATTGTATTTTTTTCTACAACAGTTAAAAAACAGTAAAACCCTATATAAAAAAGTATTAGGGGTCCTAGGTCGAAAGTAAATTAGTTTAGAAGTTATAAATTTTGTCCTAAACGCCCATACGCTCGCGATACTGTGCGTCATCTTGAATTTTTGATGTAAAATTCGTTGTCAGTGTCTTCTGACACCAGAAATTACCAAATTTCAGAAAGTTCCGATAAAGTTTCGAGTTTTGACCATTTTTTCCGCGATTCGTAGACCACTATGCGCCCAGAATCGCCGGATTAGGATTTGCCTCCCACTCTACCCTTCCCTTTCTACGACAATATTATCCCACGCTTCCGCTCATGTGACGCGTTTTGTCTCTGTCGTGCATGTGTCAGAATGTCACGTGACTAATCCGATACTGGCAGAGAGAGGGTATAACTTTTTCCCCTGAATTCGAGTCAATTCCCCTGATCTGGCGACACTGCGTGCGCCGGGGAATGGCTTCGTAGAAGGAGTGAGGTGGAGTGGGAGACAAGTCTTGATCTGACCACACCGCCGCTGCTACCAGCACTCTTAGTGAGTTACGGACCGCGTGCAAGCACACGTCGAACCAGCAGTCGGTGTCGCGCTTTTCCACGTTTCACCGTAAAGGTTCAGCCACACGCGCCGACGGGGCTGTGCTGGCCTCTGTATCGCACGCTGTTCGTTACACGTTCGTACTCGTAGTGTTGTCCACCGATTTAGTTGTCGAACGTTTTGCGAACGCGTTTTTTCGCGCGGCGAGAACGACATTTCTCGGATACAGGCCGACCACCCGACAAGTTTCCTCGGCGATTCGCGCGATCTAACCTAAACCGACGGGTGAGCCGACGGAAGTCCCCGATGCAACAGTCGATTCAACGTGCGCTGACGTATTCCGATGGAGAGGAGCAGCATCACGACGTGATGTAAGAGGTGGAAATCGAAGAGAAGGAGGGGGTTGACATGCGGACATACCGCGAACAGTTGAGCACGGGGAGAAGAGATAATCGAAGTGCGCGTGTGCGGAAAGTGCGCGCCGCACGGTCCAAGCCATTCGGCTCGTCGTTGTAGTGCTTTTTCCGCGGAACTGCATGCGTGCGTCTCCAATCCGCCTCTCTTTCTCTCATTCGGACTACACGGAAATACATCTCGACATTGTTATACCTGTTACTTCTGGCTCGTGTTCGATGAGAAACGCGGAGAGCTCACCGGACAATTGACGCCGACTAAGTGATACATCTGGCGCAACGGTGATCGTTACGTTTTCGAGTGTGTTAATCGCGATGTGTGCACGTGACGGAAAAGGACAGCGAGGGATGCAAATTCGTTGAATTGTTGGCGCGCGCGCGTGGTGCTGCTCTCGCGCGCAAATACGACACGAGGTTCGAGGCCTGTCGCGTAGTATAGAGTAGTGTGCCTCATCCGGCAATAAGGCGCGCACATGACGCGAGTATACGACGGGGAAACTGTGCGATTTCTCTCGCTTTCTCAGTCTGGTGTTATGGACATGGAAAACTTCGACATAGTGTAGTGGTACAGTGTTCCGACCGCGAAAATTGTGGCACGATACATACTGTGATTAACTGTCAGACTGTGGGTTCACTGATCGCTGTAATGAACTCTCTGCTATGCACACCGGCCCTGATATGAACGAAGATCTTGCTGCTCGCCTAACCGCCAGGTAAAGACTGCTTCTTTTTACTCTCGGTTATCGCAAACTCGTTATTGTCATCTCGTGGCTGATTACCGAGTTAGCCTACAAATAGTCACCGTCTAATAACCGACCAACGTTTACGTCTCGAACGAATAATGGATTTTTATCGGTCGGTCAATGGGAAATCGAACGGAAAGTGGACGCCATTTTTACACGACGAATCGATCTATTATTTCGCTCATTCGATTTGTAACGTTGGTTATTTTGTTTTGTAATAGTGGCTGGTAATAGAAAATGTCTCGTACGTTATGATATGACGGTTTCTTATCTAACGATAGCGGGTTTACGCGAGTACCGTTTTTTACGATTGCACATGAATATGCAGTTCTGTCCACGCAAGAAAATGCTCGTGCAGTTTCACACACATCACGCACACGCGATTAGGTTTCGACATCTTTGTCCCCGCTCCGTCGTTCGAATGTTATACCGCGAAAACGATCCTGATTACTGTCACGCGTGGTATCACCTCGAGCGAACTATGTATATGCGCCGCGTTTCTTTTTTTTTTCATTCTCCCGTGGTCGTAACAATTTTTTACATTGTAGCAATATCGCGAATGGAGAAGCGGGGCTTATCGCGCTCGGTAATCGGTAACCGGCACGTCGATAAGTATAGTTATCCTCTAACGCGTAACTCCTTTTCGGCGTGCTTACGATCAGAAGTGGGTAATAATTTAGGCGAGAGATATCGCGAATTTTGCCAAGAATATCAGAAGTTGGTAAGATCGAAGAAAAATTTGCAATATCACGCGATGTTTCTGAAATAGTTCGTTTAGTTGTTTGAAACTTGGAATTTTGTATTTTTTAAAATATTTATTGAAAACTTTTTTCTTTTTGGTGCACTACACTAAGTATTATAAATAATACTTGGAGCGGATTTTGGTTAGTTCTGGGTTAGGTTGTTTTGAAGACGGTGCAGGGAGCCCCTCTCCCGCCTTAACACTAGGTTTACGGGACCCGTCATAATGACGGATTCCGTAATTTACGATCACTGATATTATGAAGATCTATCTACGTGGAATTACTCAACAAACTTATTTCCTTAGGTATATAGTATTTAAAAAATGGCTGAAAACTTGGATGGAATATTCTTCTTATTTTTATAAAGTAATGTAAAATACTCAGTTTTAATGCTCCGTAAACCTAGTTTTAAAGTACGAGTTTCCCGTTACATATCTCGAAGACTAAGATCGGGCGACGGTAGACATTTATAGGGAGAAGTTGTTCAGAATCATGTCCTGGATGACATACTTCAATGTCGTCAAAATCGGAGTGGAGTACCCTTTTGTAAATATTGGGAATGGGTGTATATATAATAAAAGATCACTCTCTTATAAAGCACAGAATCGAAATTATATTTCAAATGTTCTCTAATAAGCACGTCGTGAGATACGTCTTTACCTTTTGAGAGAAACGTCGCGAAAGAATCAAGAAAACGAAACAGAGGAGGAACAGTCCAATATGAACATCAGAAGATCGAGGGTCCTGTGCCGGGGACAACATACAATGTATATTAACTGCAGATACAATGTATATCAACTTCAGATACAATGTATATCTAAAGCCGACTCAAACGATCCTTCCTTCTAAAGAAATAACAGATTCATCTTGTTGCATTTATGAAATAAATTCCAACCGTAAATAATTACCTTATCTTTCGATCTTTCTACTGTTTCAAATTGCACCTCCCCATTTTTGTCATAAATACATAAAGAGCCACAGTTTGCTGATAAATCTTTACAGCTACAGATCTCTAGACAATGGTCAGTACTCCTCAAGTACGCCAAATTCCAACACACTTCGATTATTTTCGCAAAGTGCTGACAAATAACTTCGCATGAGATATATCGATCAAAACGTTGCTCGATGAATTTGTAGATGTTGATCGAAAAGAAAACCGTCACGGCGTCTATTGGTCACCGGCATCGTGTTGGTTCTCGTCGCCTAAAACCTCTAATTCATCGGCGATGAAAGCATGCAACAAAAGGAAAACGCGATTGACCACGACTGTGTCGTCGAAACACGAGAACTCGCCGAACCGATCATCGATGATCATGCAACTTTATTTCTTGTCGGCGAACACGATCTCCAATAAAGAGTTTTTTGATCTTCACGGTGAAGACACGCCGACGAGAAAAGAAAAAATAAAAGAACAAAAAGACGAATCGCAACCCGTCAAGATCTTCGACTCCGCGTTTCGCTCGAAATTGCTCGATACGGTCTAGTATTGCGGACAGAGAATGCAAGAAAAGGGCAAAAAATGGAGACAATGGGAAAAATTTTCTCTCGCAACCCTAGCATCTCAAGTGCCCCTGGAGCGAGGTTGGTCGAGCGACAGGAAACGACGACACCGACCAGATTTTCACTGTCCTTGCGTCCCGTCGCCGATAGCCTCGTAGATGGCCTGCAGTTGTAGGGGTTGCAACAAAGGTCAAGGAAAGTCTCCCAGAAAAATAACAACGAACCTGCAATGACGGGGATCGATACTGTCGATCGATCATGTCGTGGACCTGTTTAGATCATGTCTTACTTTGCCTTTCGCCGAGCTGAAATTACCCCCGCATTATTGTACCAACCGGCGTGTTTTCTTATAGAAAGAACAAGATAGGCTTGTGTGTAGGTAGGTAGGGGAAAGGGATCGGTGGTATGGGATGAAATAGGAAGGGGGAGGGGAGAAGGCGGAGTCGATAAGAAAAGCGCGTTTCACTGGTTTTGTGTGCAATTAGATGAGGTTGCTCTTCAGCGTTCCTTGGCGCTCCGTGACGTCTCTGAGTCGCCAGATAACGATACGAGGGAGGCTTTTGTTTCATGAATGCATGAACAGTATCGCGCAAGAGATACATTGTCGTCTGCGAAAAGATACACTCTCGTCACAGTCGCATGGTCGACCGTGAGAAAGGTCACTGCCTCTCCCGCTGGCTGAAACATCGCGCGGCACCTTTGATGCCCGGCGAACGCATTACGCCTCATTTCTGTCGAAATGAAAAGGCGGCGGTCGACGGTGAAAACGTGAATCGGCCGATCTGTCGCCGCGTTCGACGGATTCGCACAGTCGAACCATCAGAGCTTCGATTAGAGTCCTTTGGGAACGGCACCGCCCAGAGATCGTAAGTCATTGAGAAGCTATAGTCTGTGTCGCGCTGTATAGAATGTACGGTTAGGTAGCGATCTAACTCGTCTCTCAACGATATAAGATAAGTTTAATGAAACCAAATAAGATTATAACATGGAAACTGTGCGTACGCCGGCTGCAAACCGTATTCTTCGATCTCCAGGGAAAGACTGACTTCTCGTTCGCGCTTTCGTCCATTTGTTTTTGAAACCTATGATACAATGTTGTCCCGGCGATCGAGACAGTTCACTCCTGTGCCGCGTTAGACATTCGCCGCGGCTCGGTGGAATGTCGCGTTGAGCCGCTTCGTTTCTTACATGTATTGTTGTAAACGATCTAGTAGATGGTGATAAATAGACTATATCATTATAAACAATCTAGAAGCTCCGTAGAGAAGATTAGGTAGAGCTGGTACCCTCGTCCCTCTGTACAATACCTTGCGCCTCATTGTCGGAGATTCTTCTTTCACCATCCTTCCCGCTATTTTTTTTTCACTATCTTGATCACTTCGAGTGACATATCAATAAAAAATGGTAGATGGAATTATTTGTCCAGATTTGTAAATTAAATTTTGCGTTGAGAGTTCATCGAATGGATTGGGTCTGTGAGATCTAAGAATTGAATATCTGGGTGTGTGTGTGCGAGCGAGCGCGTATTTTCTTTAAATTATTTTGGAATGCCACAATGAGTTTTTGTTTTGTCAGTGACAGTTTTGTGCAATGTTGCGCCAACAGGACGATATCAATATCTTCGTAAAATTATCGAAGTTATTAAAAGTCTTGTGAAACATGTGAAACCCTTGAACTCGGCGCGGACATTGTGTGAACCGACAGGTGCAGCTACATTGTTCCCGTTATGGAGTAGTATTTTCGGTGTATTTGTGAAGAAGTGCGTAACGGTGACATTCATTGTAAGCAATAGTTTTACATCGAAACAGGGAAAGTTTCAAGGATTTGATTGGGAAAATAAGTACAAAAGAAATTTGTTACTGAGTAACAACAGTGACTGTTAAACTATAAACGAAAAAGGGCAATAAACTATCGTGCAGCCTGCCTCGTTGTGTAGCATCGGTCAGGGATGCCCTTGAGTCGCGTGGCCCAAACTCCGCAGTTTGAAAATAACCAGGGGTGCAGTACAAGTACCAGCAAAACGCCATAAAAAGATCTATCATTTTTATTGCCGTCAACTATCTGCGCTGACGAACCAGGGAATTCCCAGAGTTCATCCATCCCCACAAGGAGCGTATCCTAAAAAGATATTCCGCCAATCGGATGTTTAGAGATCTACCCCTCACCAACGTTCGATTTTTAGGCAGACTAGCAAGACAGACTCTCGAAAACCGGCAAAGCGACAACATCGTTCTTTCGAAAGCGCCGTCCGAAACATTATATCAACTCTCTCACTCGCCGTCTGTAGTATAAGTTCACTTAGTGTCCCTCGTATTGATTACCAGAAATATACTTGTTGAGTTAATCAAGTCCACATTTCATACTCATTATCCACCCCTATAACGATTCACTCGCCGTTAAGTCTGCGTGTAAAGTGAGCATTCACCGGAAGGTCTGCTTTCATCTAACATCAAATTTGCTCACGCGTCAACAAAATTAATTGTGGATCAGCCATTGTTGAAACTGCTGCAAGTATTGCTGCATGCACTTTTAGTGATGGAGCTAAATCGTCATTGAGAATAATGCAAACAATGCAAATCAGCACGGAAACTTGATCTTATCAATGGGCTTTATCCGAAGATGATCTGAGCTTGGTGGAGCACGCAGCCGTGAGTTCGACAGAACCAGAACGTTATCAAAAAGATTTGAAACACGAATCCAGTACATCAACGGAAGGGGAACTATATTGTCGAGGAATCAATGATTTAGTGTATAGTAAATACATATTTATCAGTGATATTTGTGTTCAAAACTTTGAATGCGTTTTTATCGAAACTGTATTTTTTTAATACGATAATCAATATACCGCAAAAATTAATATATCAATCAAGTTGAAATTCGACGCAGAGCTTCATTATACAATTATCTGGTCGTAGGATTTTTTTTCAAGTGTTCTACTTTCTTTCTTACGAATAAAAAAAAATCGAACTTTGGAATTCAAATACCTGCCATTTTCCGAAAAGATAAGACCTTTCAGTATGCACTGTAAGAGAAATTTTGTACATTTATTTTAGATAGAAGCTGTAGAAGTTAAGACGGTTACCACTAACAGCCTTCATAGAAGCACATTTAGAGGACTCATTTCTTGATGCTTTCCTTTAAAAATTATAGTGATTTCAGGGTGCAACGAAAATTATAGTACAACCAGTTGGGTGGTGTTTCTATATGGAAAAATCAATCGAGGAAAGGGATAACATTTTTTATTTGACGCCCCATTTTCGAGATAATCAAGTTTAAAAATGCAACGGAAACGCGTACTTTTAGATAGGATTCGGCAAACTCGTCTGATCATGGTCAACCAATTCTACTTCCTCCATGTTCCATGTGTAGCATGCAAACTGAACGGATCTTTAAACTCGACTTTCTCAAAAGACGAAGCGTCAAATGAAATAATATTATTTCATTTTTTCGATTTATTTTTGTATATAGCATCAGCACCCGAATAGGTTGTACAATGATTTTCGGTACACCCTGCATATATGAAAGTATGTACCTTAAGTGTATATGTATAAACATTTTGTAATGAAATTGATTTTTCAGGAAATAAAAATTCTATTTGATTCTATTTTTTACGCTTCGAGGTGTATGTAGCCGATTAAAGAAAGTTAGAAATATTGCTGACAATTTTATATTGTTTTTTAAAGACTGATTCAATTTCAATTGAATTCAGTTTAATGAAAATATTGCATGCAGTTTTACGTTGGTTTTCTGTGCTATCTTTGGACGCTATTTAAAACAGTATATTCGAAAATGTGTGCAATCGTTTCAGAAATATAGGTTTCTAGAGGAATTATCTGAAATACTTGTTCGGAATGCATTTGTTCGATTCAACAAGTTTCCAACCGAACTAGATACTTCAAAGTAAATTACGTTATCAATAAAATCGTCTGAACAATCCCACAATTGCATTTGGTTAATCCGTTTTATCAATCCACCAATATCTGTTGATGATATTTATCATTTTCTTTCACTATATAGTCGAAAAGATTATAGTCGGATGTGATCCCGCAGATCACTAATTGCTATGTTACAAGCATAATGCAGTCACCGACGCCAGTAATGCGCAAATGAATTTTATGTACAAATATCGTGGTGTGGATTGAACTTTATTGTACTAATTAAGCCATCGTGCCGCCTTTTAAATATGAAAGCTTCGTTTGAACCCGACCACGTATTAGCCGATTTAATTTCACCATTTACTGTTCACTTATAACAACAATTGGCCATTTTTCTGCGCTGTTTCGAGGACAAAGAAAATTAGCATTGCAACAATATTTGTATATGTTTCACATAGAATATCAGTGATCGGAGTAACTAATTAAAACTAAAATATATAACTCATATAATTTCTAACGTCTTTATCATAATTCAAGAGACTTGAATGTAAAATTTAGTGTATTTATTGGAAAAAACTGGTGACACTAATTGTAAGTTTCTCTTTGATTCTTTCAATATCTCTACTATTTCAACTTGTATTTACATACACATTTTTGTCATGAACGCATAAAATCCACAGTTAATTCATAGGTTCTAACTGTCATTCAGAGGGGACTGGAATTTTTAAAAATATTTTTACACTTTTATGCCATTGTTGTTCATCAAATATGCAAACGCTTATGAAATCATCCAGCAGGTATTAAAAGTATTATGGCATGCTATATGTCGTGTTGTTCTTTAAGGCTAACTTGTAAAGTGTAAAATAATGACGCCTGTCGTCCTTTCATCTGTTAAATATTTTGTTGTTTATCAGAAACATTTTGAGTTTTATTTTAAAAGACTTCCGCGTCAATTACAGTTGTTATACTATTGGTATCAAACGTTGTTCGTTGACAGGATCTTGGTGTATTAGAAAAGTGAAAACTCCATTTCGAAATTTGGAAAACCGGCTCTCCTGGTTTTCTTGTACTTAAATCATGTTCTCCATTTATTCTACAAGTATTTTGAACGTCATCTTCAACTGTATTTCCATTTTTCAATTCGTGCAGGATGCTGTAACGAAAATGAAGTTGGTTAACACTCATCCTTCTATGTTTTTAAATAAAAAGTATTGTTCTACTTGTTTAGGCTGCACATTAGGCTAGCTTGACGGGATCGTATGTACTTCTTAGAAGGCAAGAGATTTCTATGAAAGCATCACTAAACAAAGCACAGACGTTTATACACACGAACCGTGGTAAAAAGTGACACGGCATATAGAATGATCTAATATTCAGAGTGCAAGAAACGATTTGTGCTCTTGCGTCGCGTCACCTCGAAGAAAACATTTAGCTCGAACGGATCGAACGTTATTCTAACAGAAACGTTACTGTGTTTCAGAATTAGAAATCTGACTTTAATGGACAAAGGATGCTGAAGACTTGGCCTATGTGTGGAAACACGGCACGTGACATGCTACGCTTCCGCATGCAGACGTTGGAAGAATAAAAGACGGTCTATGTTCACTTTCGAAGTGCATCTTCCTGAAATTGTGCTCAGTGGCGATAAAAGCACCCCAGACCGGGGTCGTACGCGATTTCTATAAGAGAAGGAAAGACAGATAGAGGTGCGCTGAAACTGACTGATATTCGATCGGTTAGCGGATCAAGCGGCAGTGCAGCATGGAAAACAGTGACGAGGACCTTTCTACGCGGACGGAAACGAACGCATCCTCGTCGTCGACGTCTGGTTCGAAACCACGGACAGCGCCTTGTTGCTCGCGATGCCGCAATCACCGATTTCAAATCCTCCTTAAGGGCCACAAGAGGTACTGCAAGTATCGCACCTGCACGTGCCATAAGTGCAAGCTGACCGCGGAGAGACAACGAGTGATGGCGAAGCAGACCATGCTGAGAAGAAACCTGGCGCAGGACGAGAAAAAGATCAGGGCTGCCGATGAGGTCAGTCCTTCCTTCTTCCGTTGGGAAACTGATCGTAGTCCCAGTTAACGCGTCGTGGCTGCGAGTTGGTGGCGCGCGCTATACAAACATTATCTCTTTGCTTGCATTTATAATCTGCGTGCTTCACAAGGGTCTTTGCATCCTCGATCTTTATCTCTTTCTGTAATTGTATCGATTTTTAGTCGTTTCCGTGAGACAATACTAGTCCAGATGTTTTCGTTTAGAATGATTTTCGTATGGACATACAGTGGAACCTCGATAAATCGGGGTCTTGGTTATCCGGGTCTCGATTATACGGCGTAGAAATCATACGCCGTGTAATTCATTCGTCTCTTTCTGATGCCATCAGAACAGCGTTATTTAAGTATCCACGTTGTGGATAGGTCATCCCTGCTATTTAGATTGTTTCCACGGCAAATACGAGGAAACCACAAATTTCTGTCGAACTTCAGTGTCGTGTAGTGTGACGTAGTGACGTCACAATGTGACGACTCGTCAAAAGAAACTGTATTGATAATGAATCGTTGTCGTGACAAAGTACTTACTCATGTTAAGTGAACAAAATAAAAGGAAATGAAAGTATAAATGTATAAATTGTACAAAAAAATTGCATTTGTTATTAAATAAAATGTCTATTGTAACTGTAAATTGCGTTTTCAATTTTTTTTCCACAGGTCTCGATTTATCCGGGCTCTCTCAGTCCCGATGAAGCCGGTTAATCGAGATCCTATTGTATATTTTATCTGCATATTCGTGACACTTTTCTGATTGATATGACGCCGAGCACGTCACAGTTTCGATTATATTGACTTGTTTAATATGGGAAAACAACGATTATCCGAAATAAAGGTAGTGAAAAGCTGAATATGACCATTTGGATAATAGTTGAATAGATAAAAATGACCTAGCTACGATGTTGCATTAAAGTTTTACCAATTCGTACTATAAATCGTATTATAAATGGATTGCTTAAAATACTTACTCAGATAATGAAGAATTAAGTTACATAAGTTCGGATAATCGAGGTTCTACCATATCCTGAACTAACCAAGTAAACACGATCCAAATTGTATCCTGTTTGGTCTCATTTTGCTGAGAAAAACGTCACAAATGAATTGGTAAAAATTTCACAAAAAAAAACAATTACAAACAAAAAAGTTTTGTCACCGGATTGGTATTGTCTCATCGATACATCTAATCCTGTGTCACGTTACACTTCGACACGTATACGACGTGCTCACTAGTGGAACGAAGCAGTCTGAAACAATTGGCAAACTATCGGGAATAGGCGCGAAAGAAAGTAATAATGCAGAAAGAAATAAGTAAGAAATATGGTCCGAGTTAGGGATGTTCTATTTACCTCAAATTATTGATACTCGAATTGCGATCTGTTTTGATAGAGTCTACATAAAAATCAAGTTTTCAATAATCAATTTGGGAAATTATATTTAAAAGGTCATTATATTGATGAGGGGATGTGTAATTTCTTTCTATTCATACATATTTCATGGCGGGCACCGTGTATAAATAGCAAGATTCGTATGGGACTGCGTAGTCTCTTTGCTTTCATCAGTATAACACTCTGTGATTCATATGTACCTATTTCGCGGATGCGCACCTCAGCACGGTACACCTCACCGATACACGTGTTTTATTTCAGGTTTATTTGATAAATTATGCATTGTGTCTAGACCGCGGTTTTTTGTGCAAAATTAAAATTTTTCGATAGATTCAATAGGTTGATGAGAATGTAACAATTTTGCAGTGTCTTTAGTTTGATTGAATATTTATTGTTGCAAATAATACGATCATTAAAAAAAGAAAGTAAAAAAATTGTGGCCACTCTGATACAACAACTTAATGTATTGTTACTCGTGCAATCCATTAGATATCTCAAATTGGTTTAAACTAGAAATGCAGTCTTAAATCATTTTCATTAATACAATTCATTAAATGGATTGTTTGTTTTGATGTGGACCAACATATTCAGAGAGTAAGAATCGACTTCTTTTGGATACAACTTTACTATATTTGTATTCCCAGAAGAAAATGAGAATCTAACGGAGCTGAGAAAACGCTGAGGGCTGACTCTTTCTTTAACTTTAACACACTAAATAATGTCCCGTGTGGACACAGTGAACGCTTAAATTATTCAGTGCGAACAAACTCGGTTGAACTGTACATAGAGCATGCAATTTTATAGTTTATTACAACAGCTGCGTGTATCTCACTGTTTACTGAATCGATCAAGGTTCTATCATAATATGGCTAATAATCATCCGGAAACTCATTCCTTCTGTTTGCTTCGTTTAGTTCAACTCTCTTATTCTCAATTCTCTTATACATTTTTCTCTCGAAGTGGCATAACTTGACAAAGTATTTTCTTTGCTTATTAATATGTTTGAGGGAAATGATGTGCATTGATGCATTCATTTATTCGATAAAAATAGACGTGAGCGTTTCGATAATCCGGATCGATGCGAAACGGGAATTGAAGTGTTATTGGATTTTATGGTTTTATTGTTTTTGGTTTAATTTTTTATAACACATAAAATCCACAGTGTACCACCAATGTAGTACTGTCAGTCACGTGTTAGGATTCACATTTCCGTAATGTCTAAGTCCTTAATCAGCAGAAGTTACACTTCATGCTACATATTGCTTACTTCCTACAATGGATTTATGATTCTTTGATAAGATAAGTGGCTTGGAGCGCCGATGTTATATTTGCCAGCTTAACGAATTTGTCAAAGGTTAATATCCCTTGCATCAAGTTGCAAACAATACTACGGGTGGACGAACATAACAGGGACTAAATGAACTTAACGAATTTCAATTTATATTATCATTTTCTGAAAATACGCCAGACATTAGAAATGTAAATTGCACGATTGTATCTAGCGGAACGAGAAGAAAAGACTGAAAAATGTTTACAAACGGACTAATTATAAGGGATAATAAAAAGGCGAAACGATCTTACACGACGTCTTCTCAACATTACGTTCCGTTGCTTTTTCATTTACAATAAACACGAGACGGTCTAGTGTGTTTTTACGTTTAGTTCGATTTATTAAAGTTCTCCGTTAAGTTCGCGGCGCAGTGGCATTAACTGTAATTGCATTGTATTAGTTTTTATTCTATGAGCTTTGCGGTATAAACGTCCGATAGAGTCGATACTTGCCGAACGCATACGTACAGCCGCGCTATTACTTTCACGCCAAACACGTTAATTCTCGGACGATCGATGTCAAATTTTTACTGATCCGATCTATAACTATCTTTCGTTCCGTTCGTCTCGAAACGAATTGTTTTCTAGGAATTGTTAAAATCTTGTCATCAGTTGATTATGGATCTTCGTGCAAAATAAAAATTGTCTGCGTTCATTTCTTAAACTAGAAACCATATATAATAATTCTTTCTCTAGTTCTCTTTCTTTATCAGTGTGAACAGATTCAGAATAATTTGTTAATTCTTCAATTTTTTAATCTTTCTACTGCCTTAAATTTTAGCTACTCAATATTTTCATAAATTTAAAAGTTGTTTGATTAAAATCATAAATGTTTCTGTATGTTAATCATAATATTCTTCTATGCCACCATGTAAACCATCGCATTTTAACCTTCTGCAATCTTATTCGCAATACTCACGGACTATTTCAAAATTAACAATTGAATTAAATCAGCAAACCTTTACAGTGTAACCTCGTCACTCTCAATTTATCTGGTCCAGTTTTTAAAAAGTCATTTTCTTTTAACGCTAGAATTGCTTGACAAAATCACTTGTTTCTCACTTGTTCATCTGCCATTATTAGAATTATAAAAATGTTTTTAATGGAGGTCACTATATGTAGAAGTAACATTAGATTTCGTCTATTTCGTGTGGATTTATTTACACATACTTACAATTAGGATTGGTCAGAAAAGTAATCAATACTGGTTCAGTTTTAATTTCTACGTCCTACATTTTTAATAAATGTAGTAAGAGTAATCAAACTGTAATGTAGGATATTACATTGACGCGAACTCTAACAGTACTTATTAGGTTATAAGAGAATTATGTAATCTAAGCAATATCTGTAACAAATGCTTTTAATACGTTGAAAATAGTATAACTTTTTCTTGAATTATCTGAATTTTTCTCCTGTTTTAAATTACACCAACCCATTTTGAGAATGAGTAGAAAACTGTGCAGTTGAAACTTGAATACATGATAAATGTAGGATCTTATATGTGTTTGAGCCTTAATATCTCTAAATTATCAATAACTTTCTTGTATTTTTGTAAATTCCAGCAAACTGTTATAGCTAGAGGAATAGTTCAACGGGCAAAGTTCTATAATTTTTTACAAGGAATAGGAATTTGTTATTAAAATTTTCCAAGAGACTATAAACTGTAATAGAGAGCTGACTTGTGTCCGAACAATTAAAACGGTGAGAAAATAATTTTCTTCAGCTAATGCCAAGAGTAATCAAAACTGGTGTCAAATGTCGGGGAGATTTTGCGGCCGACTGTACATTTTATAGTTCTTCAAGCGCATCTGCACCCTTGTTGCGAAGGGTTAATATCTGGTAGCTCGGGAATACTGTAATTATGCGACCGGCTACCGGAGTAAATGACCATAATGGATGTGTTAAGAAAAACGATGTTTTCCGAGCAGCGCGGCGCGGTGTTGCGCGCGATACAGAAGGGAGCGAAACGCATGAATGATCATCGCCGGGGGAATCGTTGATTCGAAATCGACGATATCGTACTCACCTGGAAGAAACCCCGAGTGAGCTATGATTATTTTCTACCCTGGCGCTTTTAACGCCGGGTTAACGGGTTTGTAATACAGGGGCAAATTGCTATGCCGTGACGGTCGCGACGCGCCGCGGCGTTTCGTTCTGACGTGCCTCGCAGCCGCGATAATTTCAAATAAGCCACTTATCTCACCTGGGCTGCGATCGTAATTGATCTTTTCCTATCAGGTGGATCCGCCGCCGTTCGAGGTAGAGGCTGATCGACTTTCCGTTCTTCAGCCGGCCAGAAGCTTGGAAGGTAGCTACGATAATAGCTGCGGCGATTCGCCGATCAGCAATCATGGCGGAAACGGCCTGCACACTGGCCTAGGCGGTCCTATCACGATCCCAACCTCGAGGACGGTGACATCGTCGCATCCGCACACTGGAGCACCCAGCCATTTACCGCAGTGCCAGTTCGGTAAGTGACAATTGCATTTTCCCCCTTCGTTCTTCCTTTGACCTTCACAGTACGATAAATTTCGCATACATACTGCGCGGCGACGGCATACGGTAGAAATTAATGCTATCCATTTCACGTGTATCTAAAATACACTTCATAAAATTCGCGGGAAGTAAATTTCAACATGTTTTTACACTAGTTTGAGTAGAGGGATTTTTTATAGTTGTGAAACGTAGACCAGAACCGTCCATTACATTACGCTAGTCTCTCCTCTTATTATCTATTCAACCATCTTCGAGATTTGATCGGTGTCCATCGATAAATATTGGGTTCTCTCAATCTTAACTTGCCAATAAAAATTAAAGACCCTAATTAGCGTGATACGGGCGGCATTGAATCGTGGCTGTTTAATATGCATAATACCCGTCGTCCATTTACCGGGCTGCACCTGCTTGTTGATGAATATACATGTAATGTGTCTGTATGTGCACGTTGAAAACCAGGATTACCTACCTGTTGCTTGCTCCGATTTCTAGTCTTCTCTCTCCTTGAACGAAACCCTCCCCGTTTGCGAGAAGCATCATCACTCTCTGTCATTGTGGGGGCAGGAAACATCTAGTTCAAACAATACGAATACAACGGATATTCAGAGTATCAAAAGTTCATCTTTATTCGCGCATTTTATAAGCGAAACATGCCAAACATTTATTTACACAGAGACAACCCACTAGAAATGTACCGTTAACATTCTTTTACAAAATGTATGGACCGTAAATTTAACAATGCGAAAACTACGTTCGTCGTTTTGTTAACAATTCAACAAATTGATGCTTAGGATAATCGAATTGGACACCTATGTCGAATAATTGAAAGGTGCCATCCAGAATTATAGAAAAATTTATTTTTATTTACAAAATCATCTCCGACTGTGAATTCTGCGAGTATTTACATTTATAAAATGATGCATTGGATAATTGAATTATATACAAATTTGTTTGTATAATCACAGAGTTGATTTACGTATTTTTGTGAAATCGTTCTCCATTCGAGGGTTTGGCAGTCGATTTCTCCACAGTTAAATGAGGAAGCTTGGTGTCTTATTCGACTTTTACCATGATTTTGGTTCAATATTGATCACGCGACTTGGCCTCGTCTCTCGAAATGCACTGGACGAATTTATTAAGTTTCTGCTAATTATTTCTTTTCGCTTGTTAGTTCTTTCGCAGTAGTTCAGAATTCTTTAATTGTACAGAATCGGGGATTCACCATTTAAATATACCGAGCTATTCTCATTCGTGTTTGTCTACCAGTCTTTGTTCTCCACGCTTATTTATTGGTCTCCTGTCTCAACTGGTTAGTTATTCATTTAGGACGATATTTACAATTTTGCTCATTAACACCGTCTTTCTAGTGGAACGTACCGGAGTAAAGCTATTGTTACTATAATATTTCTAAAATTTATCAGATCGTTTGTTTTTCTCTTCATTTATCAAAACCGTTAACGCAGATAGCAAGCTTCTGGTTTCTTAATTGAGTCATTTGCATTTTGTTTCATGTGTATCATTCTTGAAGCTCTTGATGCTTGAATAGTTTTAACTGTACAGTTTTAAAGTTTTAGTTCTAAGCGACATCATTATAAATGAAATTATAATTGCCAGATAACTAGACCTCCCTTGTCGTGGAAACTGTAACAAAGGCCAGCATTCACTAGTTTTAATCAGAAGATCATTATTTATGCATGCATGCTTCTGCAAAACGTCGTATCGTTTGCAATTACCATACAAAATGTTTTTTTGCTGAAGCCCGGTTAATGAAAGATCATCATTCTCTCAAGGAGACAATCGAACCACTGTCCGAGAGCTCCTTGAATCCCACGTTTGCTATTCGTTCCATATAATACTCGAGATTTATGATTACGAATTAAGCGGGCTTATATTTTATCGATAATTTCAATGCTGTCGCCAATGAAGATCATTCGCGAATCCTTTGTTTTTCACAAGTTTTTCATTCACGTGTCGGTACCCGTGTACGAAATAATCATTTGGGATGGAATAAAATAATTACAAAAATTGACTGACCAATCATTCAATCATATCATAACTAACCAGTCAGATTTTTCTGAAAATATTTGAGCAGAGCAGTATTAAGAAGTAATAACTCAATGAATACGGTTTTGCAAGATATCTTGTGTGAATTCGAATTTTTCTAAGTTCCTGCTGCCTCTTCAAAAATACAAACAAAAATCATCAGAGTTGTGTATCTTGAACATTGTTGAGCATTGCTCGAGCATAAATCTCATCCTCAGGTCCTTGTGCGGTTCATAAAAATAATTAATATGCAATTAATCTCGGGTTAACCCGCGAAAATTGGTTACGGCACGCTTCAAAGATCGCGCGGATAAGAACCAAACGAAATGGAGGGAATTTATTTTTTCTATTCTTTTTTTTTGGATAATCAAGCCAGAAGAAACCCGGTTAATAGTCTCCGGAACGGGTCCTATAAGAAGGTAAACACGATACCGTGATAAGTTTCAAAAGTTTCGGACTACTCCGGAGGTGGGAGGGTCGATTGAGGACATTCGCAGATTCGGTGGCTCTAATTTGAGCGAAAGCCTTGGAACGCCCGGTATAACCGAGCGAATGTACTTATAACGTCGTTCACAGTGATCCTAACGAAATTCAAGCCACTCTTTCACTTGACAACCCGACCGAATGTTAACCCTGGTTTTACGAGCGTCCCCATTGGCCGGCGCGTCATTCGAACCCGGCTAATATAATACGAACTTATAACCAAAGCCGAAACCTAGGAGCTCGGTCTCTTGCTTTTATGACCTGGCTCGTTTTTAAAAGTTATCGTTATTTTGCTCGCTTTCGGATGAAATAGTTTGTTCACGGACGTAAACTGTTCGAAGGCAGCTAAAGTCCTGCGCTCACGTTCACGCTGACGCGGGTGCGCGCGCGCGCGCGCTCACGGGCTAACCACTAAAAGTTGAATTGACGCTCACCGGCCTCTGTCCCCCGGTTCATTTGGCCGAGTTCCCAGAGGATTTCTCACCGGGATGTCGCACGAACGATGCTAAAAATTTTTACGACCGCCGGACTGAATTGTCTCCTTTCATTGTTGTATTGTCAGTGTTCATCCGTTCATCCGTAAATTCGAAAGGGACCGGCGACAGATTTCTCTCTTCTGCTCGTAAGCCCGTGCATTTCCCTGCTGACAACAAATTATTCCCCATTTGTTTTAGATAAAACTTGGTATAGTAGAATCACGATAGTTGTAAACCTCGTTTATCGCAGAGTCGCCGCACGAGGGCTCCAACTGAAATTTCGATGCTTTACGAGAAAAACGAGATCTGGTTTCATCTTTCGATAAATCGGTCTAAGCGGGATGAAACGAAATGTAAATCGGCGATTCGGTCGACTCTGGGGCTGGTACATTGTCGACAATTAGCGGCGAACACGATCGGGTTCATAAATGGAAAAGAATACCGTTTGATCGGTTGTTAACCTGCTAATTGCGACGAACGTATAGTGGCTATGTTCACGGTAGGCGGGCGGCGCGGCGGCACGTTCAAGCCTATGGGAATCACGCTAATAAAATATTCAACGACGATTCCGACTCCTCTAATAATTGGTAATAACATAATTCCTCGGGGCTTCTGTCGTTTCTTCCGTGATCCTTTGATGGGGGACACACCACACAGCTGATCCGAGGTTTACGATAGCCTTTCGCGCAAAGAACCATAAACTCTTTAATTGATTTACAGCCGTCGCATTTCCACGGATCCGCGACGATGAACTTAACACGGCGGAGAGAGGGGAGGGGAGAGAAGGGCATCTCCGTATCATCGTTGGTAATGGAAAAGTGGCGTGGCCGGCGATACCGCGGAGAATCTCTGACGGAAGTACGCGGAGCATAGGGAATCGCTCGGTGAACGCAGGGGTGATTATAGCGGGTATATGGGGTTGTAAAGTTCGCCTTTACGAGCTTACATTTCGAGGCATTGAGCGGGGGCTTTTAATAACGCGTCGCTCATTGTTGGAACCGAGGAGGAACACGGACAAACGAAAAACGTAACACCGGTCGGTTCCGCCTTCAAAAACTGAGCGCATCACCACGCCGGCTAACAGAATTTTAAAAGCCCGACGCGTGCCACCCGCGCACACTCTTTTCTTACATTCCATTCACCCCTTGCCTACAACTTCATTCTGAAACTAAAATGGACGTGGAGGATCGGGAATAGTTAATCCCTTGTAGTATGACAGACTTGCGATGAATATACTAAAACTTGTGTCTTATTAATTTCCTTCAAATTGAAATAAAATTCTGTTTTGCTGTTGTCGATACACGTATAGCCATTGAAGAGTACATACCCGTACAATAAAGAGCAACTTCTTCTTTTTCTTTCTACGAAAACTGTGAAAATTATGAATTAGCACAATTACGTTGTTATGTATTTGAGTTTTCTTAATTAACTGTCTCTGTTCTCTATCTCGACGCAAAATTTAAACACAGCTACGATTTCTGCTCGGCCACGCTCGGCTTTGAATAATCGCCGGCTTATTTGCATACGAAATGACGTTTCGACGTAAACCCGAACGGACATTACTTGAAGTGACCAGAAGAAGCCGCGTCGCTGAACCGACCGGTTTTGCACGATGGATGTTTTCCTTTGAATTGATTCGTCTTGGGCTATCGAACTTCCTTCCTGCCTAGCTGATAAGGCTAGTGTAAATATATTGAGGCACTTCAGTGCTTCTCAGCATATTATGAATATTTTTCCTGTGATCGAATCGACAGACATACAATCGTTCCGTCCGCATCATTAGCTTTCTGTAATCGTTTCAAATTTAAAACTTTTGGCATCAGATCCAATAAGGAGATCAATATTGATCTCAAAAATGTCAGTTCAAGAATGTGCCAAAAAAGAGTGACGGGTAAAGCTATGAACGTATCTCGCCGTGGTGGTTAATAAATCATCAAAAACTTGCGTTTTGATCATTGCTAATTGCAGCAGTATCTTTAAATTCCTCAAACACATTTTATACCGTCTTTGTCTATTTCGTCCGAATATTAAACTATTGGATGAAACATACGTCTCCAGCCAATACCCCCCCACCGCTCCCAAGGTTGTCTCACCGACGTTGTGTATTTCTGCTTCGATGAATATTCTCGTTCTGTTTACAAACGTCCGAGTACGAAGTCTTGAGAAAACGTATTTTCCGATTGTGACGACAGAACCGGGATAAATATTTAGTATTGATCTTGCGGAATCGAGTGTCGCGATGTGTTGTAAGGGAAAAAGCCTGTTTGGTTTCTCCTCGCGTGTGATTCCGTGTTTCTTCGGGCTGGAACAACTGCATCCAGGCGGTCGCACCACACGTGAACCGTAAACATTTCCAAGGGAGTCGTGTAGGCTCAATTTACGTTTGTTCTAAGTAGTGTTTTATGACGCAGATAATTTTTTTCGGCAGGCAATTAGCGTTGCGCATGCATGCGAAGACATTCGGTGTGAACTTTGCAGGACGAGAGAGAGAGAGAGAGAGAGAGAGAGAGAGAGAGAGAGAGAGAGAGAGATGAAGAGGGGTTCGGTGGAAGGGAGGGGGAAATTTGCAAGGGGATGAAAAAGGGAGAGGATTGCGGCCGGCTTGATGGGTAGTTCAAGCCGATTTAAATCTTATAATAAAGCCGGAGCATGCGTTTTAGCGAGCGGCAGGCGTTTGATTGGTTGTAAAGATTAATTTTGATCGCGCGCGATCTCCCCGGTAGCCTACCAAGAAATATTAATTCCCCAAATAACATGCACGACTTGCCGCAGATGACAGCGCGCGATAACCGCGATGGACTTTTAGCGCTGTTTCTTTTTCCCTCTGGTTCTCCGCTTCGGCATTTTTCCCTTTTCATTTTAATGCTTCCTCCTCCGGGGCTGAGCGCGAGTTTTCTTCGTTGCACACAACTGCGGGTTACGCAATTCTGTCGATCGTGCACTTGTAGTGGGGTGGCACAATTAGGTGGAATTTATATGTGCACTCGTTAATCCCGAAGGAAGTTACGGTGCCTGATTTCGGTCGGCGCGCGTAAAGAAACGATATAGACTTTTAACTGCACCGCGCCGCTACGCCGCGCCAGGGAAAACGCATAATCGATCCTTTACATCAACGCTACCGACCGATCGTAAATTCGCGGAAGCCCGAAATATGAATTGCAAATCGACAACGACCTGTAATTAAACGAAAAATTGTGGATTTTCGGAACGACGGGGGAGGGGGCGTCGCGTATCTCGCGACACAGACTAATCTTTTTAATATAGCTGCATGCAGGTGCCTGCGCGTCTGACTTTCTTTATTTCTAATGGTTTTACACGGGGTGAATTAATAGCATCGTCCAGTAATGAGCAATTGCGAAACCCTCGTGCATCGAGGCTTCGATTCAAACGTAACGTCTTACTGGAAAAATAAAATTGTCTGGAATGCAGATAGTTGCACATCTTCTAATTGTTTTTCGCTGTAGAAGCTGACCTCTGTGGAACGATGCAAATTCCTTCGGCAAACAAGTAAATCGCGACTTGTACTGCAGATTGTTATGCTGTCGCGGCAAATGCTGTCTTGTAAAGTTCTGTAAACTAAACACACACAGGAGCACATGAGTCGTATCTTTTTCTCGTTCATAAAGCATGAATTTTTTCAAACTGGATAACACAGAATAAATTCAAGCAATCTTCCTACTGAAACAATACATTCGACCGAGTGTTGTGTAGCGTTTAACAATAATAACATGTACGACAACTAGAATGCGAATCTTTGTGGAAAACGAAAATAAAATTAATAAAATTTTGTTTCTTTCATGATTTGAATAAATTCGTCGCAATTACCGATACCTTTCACTTTTCAAAATTCTTTCTTCTTGCTAATTTTTGCCATAAATGCGCGAAATCCGCCGTTTAATGATGGACGGTGTATAGCTGTTCTATCAAAAGATTGAGAAAAGAATTTTAGGAAGTTTCGAAAGGATGCATAGACGAGTGGTGGGGATAGATCAGCACAATGAGACCGGTAGCGGCTGGTTACAAGTGTTTAACACCAAGGTGATGATCGTTCCGGGAACGATAATCGAGGGTGGGATCGTTGTTGCGGTTTAGGCCGAAAGAGATTGTGTCCTTTTGCCACGGGACACTCGAAAATTTTTACGAGCCCGGACGACTTCTCTAGCACCGACCTTCCTAAAATCCCGACTCGTAAATCTTCCTCTGGGACCTAATCGGCTTTTCTTTCTTCTCCGACTACCGCAATGGACAGACGCCTGTTCACGCTTATAGGTTTTCCACTTACAAAATCTCATCAGTTGCCCTTTTATGGACCCTTCGCGCCCCGGGCTAAACGGCGTGCACTACCTTCCCCGGTCGAATGACAGAGGGCCTGAAGGCCCGGCCGGTGCGCCACGGTTTCAGGGATCGCGTGGCCTTGTTCGGTGGCGTTTACGACTCTCCTGAGTTATCGTTCCAGAATTGTGCGCACAGTCGTCGCACAAATAAATATTAAAACGTGAGTTTTAGTCCTTCTTCTCTCCCCTCTCCCCTAAAAATCGATCTCCAGAACTTTGTTTTCTCGTGTTACTTGTCGGACAAATTAATCTATATGCTTCGCGACCGAGCGGCCCCTTTCGAAGTGAACTTTCCCCGAAACTCTTTGCTCTGCTCTTTTATGCCACACGAGAACGTATTTCGTTCGTTTCCCCGAAAGATTCCGATCGCTCGTTTCGCGTTTCGATGCACCGCATACGAGTAACGAAGATCTCAATTTCGATTGTTAACCGTGTTCACTTTTTCTCATACATATTTTACAACCGCACTAACTAGAAGATATTAAATTGATTAACTTTTCTTGGTTTTAAAAACGTTTTGATTTCGCTGTTTAACCATCTAACATTCCAGCCAATCGTCGCAGAATTAGCGACATGTGCTTGAAAACTGCGAAACGTTCGGTGCAATTGCTTAAAATGTTCGGTTATCTTTATTAAGAGTCCCATATTGGTGCAATACGGGCGTGAAATTCGGTTAATTGATCCGCCTGAAGGTGGTCCGAACCGTGGAGAATGACGCAACGATCCCAGTTCCCGTAAATGAGCTCAGATGATTAAGTATCACGAAGGCTGTTTACTGACGGATACGTTCGAAAGATTTTTTCGTAATCGTTCGAGCTCTCTGGGCGAGTTTACTGCTACGACTTCGTTTCAGTGCCGCCTTTTTTCTACCATGTAGACGAATTTCAGCCTGCCCCCCCCCCCCCTATACGGGAACTATAACTCGAACTTCTGGCCTAAGCTATCCTAAGAATTCAGTTTATAACCGCTGACTCCACTGAGTTTTATTACATCTTTCTTCCCCTTTTCTCTGGCCGCCGCTTCGCATTATCCTTCTGCGTCCTGTTTATACGACCCCCCCCCTCCTTTCCGGAATCCCTTGGCCGCTCCCCCTGACACCCCTTATAGCTGCCGCTATAACGGGCTAACTATTCGATTCGCCTTGTTTTATTCTAATCGCCGGCAACGTTTAACACTCAACCGGCGGCCGGGGTCCTCCGACCATGTACATATGCACATATATGCATCGCTCAAGCAATTTCAATAAATCCGTTGCTTCTCCACCCTAATGTTAATTGCGCAAACGCTACTCTTCGGCGTTTAACGATCACGGTTACTTAAAATAGAGGGGTGTATTGTTTATGAAGAAAGCGAGTCGTCCGCCGGCATTATAATATTCGTCAATGAAGACATTTAAAGCATCGATGACTGCGAATTAGTTTCTATGAACCAACACATTGATCTTTTATTGATATCCCTCCCTCCCGCGGGGTATACCCCGCGGCAGCGGGAATAGGCCTCGGACGCCGAGAAGTGTAAACATAACACGGCTCGGGTACGTCTCCTAGACGATACACGACGCTGGCAAGATCTGTGTTGTTGACATATACAGCATTCACTGTACAAAGTAAATACTGTATATACAATCTTTCAATGATATTGATTTATCACCTTTTTTCATTTTTTTCGTGCTCGCTTAACGGAGGGTCAGGGACAAATACAAATTAAGCTCGAGAAGTGATTGAGGATTAAATTCGAGTATCTCGGATGTGTTTGATACTTTTTTTAGACAAATAAAGTGTATGCAATTGTGAAGATTGGAGTGTGGGTACGGTTTGAGAGCGACCATTACCCAACACGCGTTCAGTAAAAGGTTCCTAAGGGTCGCGTAAAATGCGAAGCTTTAGCCGATGCAATCGGATGGATTACGATCGCGCGGGCCCCCTTCTGCGTCTCCTCTTGGCCCGACTTTATGACCCGATTTGCATATTTGTTAGACGTACTTTCTGCGTGTTGGTATACCGGACGCCTTTCATCCTCTAATCTTTCTTCGGACCCGGAGCCATTCTTTATGATATAGCGATCGTCGCGATATTCGCAGAGACGGCGACGTCGGTGTGTCACTGACGCGAAAGTTACGATTTCTCCCTCTGCCAACGGTGAGCCGGTACAATGATCGAAGGGGATTCGAGTACTCCGGATTTAACGCGTTCGCGCGTACCTTTTTCTTCTACGGATCAGCCTCGTAAATGCACTGACTTTCACGAATGTTTCTTTACTGCCACGTGAAATTAGTGGAGGTACAAATTGAGTGGCCCTCGCAATTAATCAGTCGTGAATTAGTTTATTAGTACATCTGATAGACGAACAGACGATTTATATGTATCAATACTGCAGTCATGTTTCGAAAAATTTATTTTCTTGAGACGTCTAGAAATTCGACTGCCTCGAAGTGCAACATGATACAGAATTGGACGTAATGGCGAGATAATCTGCCGAGAAAAATTTCAAATTATCTTTGTATAAAACTTTTACGAATATGTTTATGTCATTTTTTTTTTTGTTAAAACGAGACCAAACATGACACAATTCGGAGTGAATTTGCTTGTTTAATTCACGATTTAATAGAACCTCGACTATCTGAACGCATGATTTCATTGTGCAAACCAATAAAGATTTGAGATAATTTGATTAGTTCGGATAATCGAGGTTGTACTGTTCGTTGATTAAACGAGTAAATATGATCCAATTTGTGTCGTGTTTGGTACCAATTTATTCAATTGTCACGAATATATTGATGAGAGTTCCATACAAAAATCATTAGAAAGCGTTCTATTTTCGTTTATTGTCTAAAATTGAACCTGATAAGACCAATTTTGCATCCATTGGAACATCACGCTCACGAAACCTGTAATTTTCGTTTCGTTTTTTTTTTCAGAAAAATCGAACTGTTAGATTCTAATAAATTCGATAAAAGATTCAATAAAACGTTAAATTAAAAATTTATGGTCGAACGAGCATAACCTGTGAACCTTTCGATCTTATCAGCTGCTGGATGTAATACTCGAAGTAGAAGTCGATCGACTTGGCGTGAAACAACCACGCTTATCAGGACCCGAGATCCTTATCGTTGTGCAGCAAAAGTTTCATCGAGAGGAAAAATGAATTCCGAAGTGGTGATTGGCAGGTACATGTGATCAGTGGTAGCTCTGCGATACGGAAACACCTTCGAATGTAAACAAGAATCTAAACTAGGACAGTGTTAACCACTACAGCGTTTGAACCTTGTGGCTCGCTTACACGTAACACGTGTCGTGACACCGTAATTATCCGAACACTTTCATGTAGGTATTGATTGCACGAGTTTCATTACTTGAAGAACGAACGTTCACAATAGAACTTAAAAAGTAGGCCTGAAAGTGCACTCACCGAGTGTTGACGTGTTAGCGCAATTTTATTTGTCGAATGCAAATTGCACTTATCGTTGGGTTTCAGGATACACTAATCCTTGCATTCTCTTCGTCTCTAAAATACAAAGAAAAATTGACGTAGGAGTATAACCGCGTTGAATTATCATTGAAACGACAATCGAATGGTCAATTAAATTTCATGCTGTCATAATGATTATCCTACGCGCGCCTTAGATCGTAATGTCTGTAGATCTAATTGCCATTATTATGGGGATGAGACTTCCGTTTGTTCATTTTTATGAAGTATTAAAGATTTTCCAAATATATGTTTAATGCCGGGATGGAAACCACCGTCGCTTTATAGGTATGCCAGTTCAAGTATGTGTTTTAGTGCTGTCGTTTAGTCTCTCGCACACAATAAGCTTCCCCTGAATTTAGCATAGACGTACTGAAGATGAAACCAGTTGGAGACAATGTCCCTAGACGCCTGTTTAAGATTTCGTGAGACGTGGCGGCGTATACAGTGTTTACTCGATATATGTCCAAAACACAGATCCAGCCACGGACATATATCGTCCAGGAGATACTATTCCACGCGACCTTACACTTCTTGGCGACTGAGGTCTCTTCTGGCCCCTCGCGGACTATACCCCGCGGTAGTGAGGATAATTCCGCAACATTTATCGGCCATGCCTCGACGACATATACAGAGAATTCACTGTATTCACCTCTGTGATCGTCTCTATGTTGCACAAATCAATTAGAAACTTGAGAAAAACGTACATGCGCATAGATCATTCATAGGTTGAAAGTTGTTATTTTGTGGTCTCCGCGGATCTCGTGGCATGCAAATTATCCGGTAAACTCGCGTTCCTCGAGCAATCTATTATCAACCGAAGAGAAAATCACGTCGAACGCAGGAACATGTCATAAGAGCACCTCGTGCGATTCAAACCGCCCACCGTGTTTCCCGTCAGAGCGCGCAGACATTCGCGAAGTTGCGTGCTTGGCCAGCAGAATCGATCGATTTACCGGAACATACTCGGAAATCATCAAACCTTAACTATTCTCAAGATTCTCATGCACGTGGAAGCCCGACGCGATGCTATACACTCTCATTAAATATAGACGAGTCAGTGTTAACAAATAGCAACCCCTTCTATTTTCACAACAATGCTATCTTTTCCATTTACCAGGAGAGACTCAGGTGCCGATAATTTATAAAAGCCAACAAAGAAGTAACGGAAACGCTGGATTTAACGCTAAAAAAATTGTAGACTTTTAATCAATTATTTGTTACAGCTTTACCTGGCAAAATCGAAGAACTGCTCGAATGTTTTACGCTTTTTCAATTGTGATTCAAAATAAATATCATAACAATGCTGTGAAGTTGAGTTCAGATGTGATCGGCGACATGACGATATCAGTATTTAAGGGAATTGTAAGTCTCAGAGTAAATCTTTGCTAATTTTGGTGGTTTGTAATTGCAATTTCGAACAAAAGCTGATCGAACGGTTCGCAATTTAAACGTCAAGCTGAATTCATTGATGTATCATTTTCGCACATGCTTTGAACATGCCGGGGTACAGCGTTTTAAAATAGAATATAGTTTGCCAACCCAGATTAGGATCATAACGGCGTGTGCGTGCGCAGGAAGTCACGTGTTTGAACGAAGAGGGTCGTACTCACAAAGTCACTGTCCGTTTCATCATTTGATTGGTCATAGAGGGTATCCCCGAATAATATAGGCACAATGAAGAACATTGCTAATTCCAGCGGATAAACTTTTATTTTGCATGATGGTCCACAGTCTGTGATTGAAGTATTACTGCAACGATGCAAGTTTTTCAGAAATTTCATAAAATTTTAAATACTGCAAAAATACCTCGTTAACGTATACATTGGATTTCGTAAAATCTTCAATTTGTTGGATATTAGGAAATTGTGATCGCGAATTCAATTGTTGTAGAATACGGGGGGGGGGGGGGGATTTTTGCAAAGACTGTAGTTTAAAATCCAACTTGGTAATATGAGGGAAGCTATGACCATGCCAGCGAGAAAACGCTCGCGGAACAGACTGGTTCTTTGAGAACGAAACTTCGAGAAGTTCTTCCTCTCGATTCTCGATTCTCCACGAGGTACCGTTTCGCTCAAACGCTCAATCGATTCCTTTGCGCTGATGGAAGTTCATCGGCTGATTATACGTTCGCTTCACGATCTATCTTGCTGAACGATTTTGTAAATCGGGATCTGCATCGACCCCGATCATCCCCGGGAGTTTACGGACAACTGTTTTACGCCGGTTTGCGGATAAGACTATAATTGAATTACAAACGACTGAAAAGTGGCTGTTGATCAGCGAACGACGTGAACATGTGTTTTTAACGATGGGCTTCCTCGGTACGTTGCTACCTTCGACTCTTTCCTCGTCGAATCTACAGCATCATGCATAATAACATTTTATTTATGTATTTAGTAAGAACGTGTTCATTAGAAAATTTGATACATTGGAGTCACATGGGTGCGCTTGGAAGTAGGTGTCTCTTAGCAGTTCATCTACTGAGAGTTGATTTTCTAATAGTCTTTTACAAATTAATAATTAACAATGAACTTTTGAGTTTCAATAAAAAGATGTAGCCAAATAAAGAGATCAAAAGTGCCCCCAAACCAAATTGAATTTGCAATAGGCCAATCGATAGCCTGTCCAAAGAAAATGCTTGGTGCCAATTTTCAATCCTATATGTCGACATGGGGGGTAGTAATCTGGTGATAAAAGAAAATCAGGTTTCTTCGTAATTGCTATTATCTTGTTTAACACTTGACTGCCACACTAGAAACCTCACATGGCAGTCAACGTGTTAATTGAAAATTCCGAAAAAATCAGACAAGGAAAAAATTGGTGAAACTCTGTAGAGTCGTTCGAATCTATAAATTTTAAGCGTGCAGTATATTTTACGATTTTTTAAAAAGGTTTAACTGTTTGGTTGTAATTCAATGTGTCTTTAATTTTTTTTTAGTAGTTTGTGTGTTGGTGTCTCTCTTTCCTCGGAGGACCATGAAAATGAATTAGCAGAGACGATTTAGATTTAACTTGACCATGCCCAGTGCGTCCTCAGAGTTTATGACCATATTGTTCCGCGAGTCATCAGTAGGAAGCGACATGTACGAAACGCGGTTCTGCCTGGTGTATAATACTGAACGCGGTCTAATATGCCCACATACCATTGTCTGCTGTCGAATGAATATTTAGCGAACGCCTATAAATTTTTTTAGACTCGAGTCTCCACCGCTCTAGCTTGAAAGTGCTGTGCCGGCGAACGGGAATATTAAATTAATAATTTTATAGGTGATACTTGAATGAACCGGTATTTATCGTTGGTCCACGATTAAGACAGGGTTGTGCGATTCAAGATTCTCAAGTTTCATGAAAACTCTTGATGTTTGCCACCATGTGGAATCTTAAGGTGAGTTTGGGGATAGGGAGCGAGGGTGTTCGGTCACCCCGTCTCAAGCGAGGGTGGATAGTAAAGTTGGTTACAGTCTAGTGACTCAAACCAGGACTCTTTTACGAGGCAACGGGGTTAAATGACCTGTCACTTTCACCCTCACGGTATCTTCTCTGCGTAGACCAGCCTACTACGAGCGCAATGTCATAAAACATAATACCCTGAGCTGACGCCAGTTTCGCGTTTACACATCATTCATAAACCTCTATACTTTCTCATTTTTCTCCTCTCTTGGTCGTTCATCTTCTTTGATCTGTGATTTGTTTTCCCATTCCCGTTTTTCCGACGCGCGAAATCGTTAGAAAATTTCCTGATCAAAGGCTTTCGCGATTTAACAAGCAAACTGTCTTGTTCGGGATGCAAACGGCACAGTAATGTTGCTATAACCTATGCAATTTTAGATGGTCCTTAAAATCTAAGGGATAAATATTTATCTGGTACTGAGTTGACATCTGAAATTATACAATATACAAAATTTAGATTATTGGAAATAGGTATTGCCGTAGATGCTGTTGGAGTTCGTGAATTAAATACTGAATCATTTTTCCAGAAAACTAACCAATTGTTTTGCTAGTGTCTCATGTATGCTGACCGTGCTTGTTTATGGTAAACAAGAAAATAGTTTTTAACCAACATTTCATGTGAAAATTGAAGTTGTGTAAGAGAATTGGAATCATTTTTTGGGAAATTTTGTAGCGGAATTAAGGAAGGTTCAGCCCCGAATTAAGCAAATGCAAACTCGCGTACAGGACCATTTTTGATACATAGAACAGTTCTTCAGGTTATCTCAAATAGCTCCTTTGACTCGAAGTGTCTTACGAAAATAGGGAGGCACTGTTAAGTGGACGTGTTCCCTGTGGGCGCAGCCAATTCGTTATGCTCTGCTCTCGAAAATATGCGAACGGTTGACGTCTCCAGACGTCTTGCCAAACGGCTGTGCGCCGAAACAAGCATGTTACAGTTTTAATGTCTATTGTTTTTACGCGGCCGAAGTCGAAATAAACGTAAGGCCGTGATGTTTTCACTTGCTAGACTGCATTTGTCATAAAAATGGTCGACCAGAAACCTACAGAGACCTCGGAAGAATGCGGGTATTATTTTTGTCGGATGAATCGTGTTATTATATTATTCTCGACTTGTCAAAATTATTAGAAGAGAAAATGCATTTTCATGTAACTTCTGTTTCTCACAATGGACTTGGACAATTTTGAATAAACAAAAACCACTTCCTACATTCGCGACAATTACCACCAAATTTCGCAGCATCGATGAGATAGGTTGTTTACTCACCTGTTTTGTGTTATTATGCCAATTGTTTTGCTTGAGCACGGCCACCTTTTCCAATCTATTTATGTTAATCACTGAACGTTGAACTCGGTTCGCCGTAAACCCGCCGTTATGTCAGTACACGAAAATTAACACCGATGTTATTCAGTCAAAGAGGCTCCGCGGAAGATAGCAACAGCATCATGGCCCGCCAGAATGGTGCACGCATAAAATCTAGTGTTAAACGGCCGCATATTCTCGTCCAGGAACACACAACATCCCATAAAAACGAGGCGGCAAAACTGCCCCTCGTATTAAGCAGCCGTACGGTCAACAATCCACTCGGGATCTAGATTGATAAGAAGAACAAAGCAAACGGATCTGCGTGTTAAATAAATACTTAAGCGTATTGTGCTTCAGAGAAATTCTTAATGGCCGGCGTACCTTCTTGCGTGCTTCTACTACATATAGTTCGTTTCTCGGAAGGAGACACTCGAGATACACTGATGATCACGGTAGCTGTCCACCGTACTCCAATTACTCTAGATTTGTAACGTATGAGCTATCAAACGGACAGACAGTTCTTGTAGTTATGAAACTGAGAGACCCGGCGGTGACCAGTTGCATATTTAAAATAATACAAAAAGGGTTGAACAATTTCTTTCACTATATACTTCTCTAAAATATAGCGTTCTTTAGCGGATGAAGGACGTCTACGACACTAATGATTATTATTGTGGAATATGCTGTATCTCACTTAACTTTGCCACCCATAACAACTTTGTTATTTGTACAGATACAGAAGAATGGTTCCAAAGTTATCGTATTTCGAGGGGGACATGAGTCTGTGTAGGCGAAGATCATCTCAAGGACATATTTTCCGAGATTTTAAAAACAGTAATGTTATTGTTTTTCTTTAAATGAAACGACCTACCTTCTGTATAGTGAATCGATATATAAATGCCACAGCATTCTGCCTGAAACACTTTTTGTGACAAAGTTAAATCAGACACAGTGTATACTCCACTTTTAAATCTCTTTAACACACTCGCTATCACCATGTAACATCCACAGTCCGGCAATTTAAAGATAGAAAGATAGTTAAATTAATTTTGTACATTTTGCTGTGTAAAATAATCGTATAAATTGTATCTTATATTAATTGTAGAGGCAGTAAGTTGTGTTTAAACATTTTAACAATAAATAACTTCGGGGGAAAAGATTGGCTTTGTCTAGCTTTCGAATAATGACGGTTCGCGGCGCTACTCTATTATTATTTACGGGCTGGCATAATCACGCTGTGACAAGCACTATTTCGTGACGTTATAGGCACAGTTGACACTTATATCAGGAGGAAGTGATTGCACGGAAAACCGCGGCGTACGCGGTCAAGCCAGAGCCCGCTTCATTTTCATTCCCATGAAGCGAAGCGTTGCCCTGCCAGGCCAGCATCGCATGTCCAAAGAGTCCTAAAATCTTTACGGCTTTCTACTTCTACTGTGCACTGGGAGGGCAACGATCTTCACGGTATCTCGAGCAGTCTCCTCGCCGAGGGTGTTTATGGGCTCTGGGTAGGATTGCATTGTGCGCCCGGTTTCGCGCATACACGTACAAGGTGTCGAGAAAGTCCTTCGAGCTGGGGGTGTTTTCACAAATGTTGTTTTCGTCAGCCTAATTTAATCTTGCGAAGCTAAAATGTTCTAAAACAACCTTGGACTAAATAACATTTACCGTGCCCTCTTCGCGTTGCAATTCTTTTCGGAGATTTTTTCCGTCTAAAATATTCTACAAGAATATACGTAGAAAAAGCAATCCTTTTCACGTAGGAGACAATTGAAGCTACGAAGGGTGATCCTTCAAAGGGTGCAGGCTGTCCTGTACCAGTGAATATATTTTGGAGGTTGCTACCCTTTCGACGACGCCGGGACGATGGCCTAAAGGGAGAGCTAGTGTCAATTCTTCGCAGCTCAGTTTTGCAAATGTCTGCCCAACGTGTTGTAAGGGGACACCGTTAGGGTTAGGGTGACCATTAATTTCCAGTCACCCTGTAGGTGCGCGAGCTTATTCTCTTTCGCAATTGCGGGCGCGTTGGCGCGAATTGCGTCGCGACGCATCTCGCCGCGTCACGTCAGGCCACGTCGCGTCGCGTGACGTCATCGTTTTCGTTTCAAGAGACCGTTAATCCGGTCGCGCAGGTGTATGGTTACTCATTGTTAAGCATTCTATCGCGCGTGAATTATTTGATGGAAACCGATCGATGCCTGCTTATGCTCTCGATACGTTGCACACACCTTCCTTTCTCGCTGCTATAGCGTTTTATTGACTCCGTGTTGCCTACGGATAGAGTGTTATTACGAAACTATCAGATAAATGAGAATCATCAGGTGCTATTATATGTATGGTACATGTGTAACGGATTATTTGTTCGTTAGATTTCGATGCTCCTCGTTAACCTTCCACGTTCTCGACGTTTCTGCGCTTCGAACGAAAATTTGCTTTGTTCGATTTTGTGTTCTGCTTAGTTGTTCCTCGTCGTTTTATTCGTATTTCCGTTGAAGCAATAGTCTACAAATGGTTAGAAATTCGTCAAAATGGTAGATACAGGTCTGTTACAGTATTATTGTTCGCGAGGTTTGTCGATTTTCCGTTGACTGTTCGTTGACGTTGTGTCTCTTCGCTTAAAAAGATATAAATTTCACATGAAAATCTATATACACTGATGCTTTTTGTATTATACGGGCAACATTTTCATCACACGATTAACAAATAATATTCTACTACGATTCCAATAATTCAATCGAAAACCGCAAGTAGCAGTTTGAAAATCGAATGTCCGTGCACACGCGAGAACCAGAGAATCTCTAGACGGGTGTCAAATATCTTCAGCGTTTGATCAGCCGATCATCTAATTATATTGAGACGGTGAATATAACGTGTTCGGCTAATGAAAAAACATCTCTCGGCGTCAGGAATCCTGTTAACCGGACCTTAACACGCGTGTGCGTTATTACATGTCAATACATCCGCGTGGAAATTTTTCGCGCGAACAAGAAACGCCAAGGGGGTTCGTGTGTACGTGGCTGGCGCAGTACGCGAGGAGAAAGAGAGGATTTGACGCGAACGCCTTGACAGGAGAGTTTTACTGCTTCTGAAATGTCATGTCTCGTAAAAGCTGTCGCGCTGTTCACGGCCGTTCCCTTAGTTCGGGTTCTTCGCGCCTGGAAACTTATTGTGATTTCGCGTCGACTATTTTTACGGTCGGCCGGAAGCCGCCGGGAAGGGTTTCGGTTACGTCGTTTTTATTGAAATGAACAGTGAAACATCGAGGATCGCCCAGCAGGTTATGCTCCCGCGAATTCGGGCTACCTCCGCGCTGCGCATGCAAAACATCATTGTATCCACTCGGAGTCGCCGGTCGAGATGAAATTCCTATGCAAAAGGCTTCCGTTAGACACCGAACTTGCTGTCGCACCCTGTGTCCGCGAACTGTTCTGCGAAAAGAACACCGCGTGCACGCTATCTTTCGTTTCTCGATGACAAATTGACTAGTTCAACCCCCGTCAGTTTCTCGTTCTCGAAACTTCACCCCTGCGACTTATTTTACGGTTTCAGTGAACTTCAAAGAACTTCTTCGTAGCGCAGAATTTCTTAGAAGATGAAACAAATTTATACCTATACTAAAGTGATTCAGAGAAGAAATCCATTCCTCTGTACCTTCTATCTCTAGCATTTAACATAGGTAATTTTTATTTTGCACGAAGGTCACAGTTGTACCACTGGTACAGATGTACCAGTGATCAGAATTGCGCAGTTTCTAAATCGACAGAGAAGAACAACATCGACCAATAAATTTGATCAAAACGAAGAATGACAGTCAAAGTTTGGACAAAGTAAAAGGGTATATCCGAAGATTGTTGATACTAAATTTTACGCAGATAGGACACGGAACAGTGGTTTCGACCGCACCCTCGATGGCGAGCATGCTAAAAGCCCCCAGACGGTTTCGGTCAGTCGCGAATTCCATAGTTCTCGTTGCACTGCGTAAGAGCAGCGTTGCAAATGATACCTGCCTCTTGTCATTGGAACGGACCCCTGGCCAACATCACGGTTAGGGGTTTCGATTACGCAGCGACACAACGGTATCATTGCTACAAAGCTCGTCATGGACTCGTCCCTCGTGAAAGCGCTCTGTCGCGATACACCGTGGACAGCGGTCGAAAAGTTGGGGCAGGGGATGCACACGATCCTCTATGTAACGTGAGATTCTTACTGGGGTCGTCAGGTGGGAAATTCCTGAATTTGTTTCCAAGTAATATTGACTCCCTCTCGATGTGTCCGATGACGTTCGGCGGCCGTCCGATCTCCCTGTCGTTTCCACCCTGTGTTTCGACATACTCCCCTATTTTTGAAGGTTGAATCGATAGAAACAGTAAAATAGCATTCATTATTCGTAACTAGACTTGCATAATGTTCCAGCAAAATAAAAATTGTTTGCGTCACTTCCTTTCCCTGACAATTAACGTAACTAATTCATATCACTTGATAACATTGATAGAATTGTATTTGTCCAGACTCCGTACGATTTTTATTACAATATACGAATAAATACGCTTATTAAAAAAGGCTCGTGGAAATATTTTTATAAGTTCAATAATCGTAGAAGATCAAATCAGAAACAAGTCTTTTTGAACCGTCCGGCAATTCCAGAGTGTTGATTGTTTAAAATCAATGAATGATTGCATGTGATCCTTCCACTTGTTTTCTACTTTTTCAGATGTAGTATACTTGTGCAGCAGAATTTGTATCGAATTCTATTATTGAGACAACAATATTTGTTTCAATAAAAGCATTGTCCGTGTTCCTTTGGACTAGAAGATTTTAATAAAATAATGCATTGCAAAGACATCGTTTGATGTTGATCGTCGAGTACATGTTTTGTCAATCAGGTTTCCTTTTATGTATCTTGGGATTCCAGGTTCCCGGATTTCAGTTGATGTTACAAATTTCAGTGGACATTTTATTCTTCGCGGTTTACGAATGCCAACTTGAAACAAATTTGGGTGGTTCGTAGCTTTAACCGCGTTTATCAGTTCACGGAATCGTGCCAGAGGTTTTCGTTACCGGAGTCGTTCTTTCTTTATATTTCACCGTGTATGTATTGCCTGTTTCTCTTATGTGCTCGATATACCTGGTGCATATACGTACGCAGTTCCAGCGTCGGGTGTACGACGATAAAATCGGCCGAACGATGAAAATGGATGGAATCACACATGTCGGTGCGACATTCCACGTTGGCGATGCGAACTCGTAAGATATGTGACCATGCCAAATCCGATAAGATTTGTTATGCCTGATCTTCGGTCTCGTCCTTTCTGCACGATGAGTTCACGTCGTCGAACGACGCGACGTACGGTGGTCGATTTTTCGAAAAAGTGGGAGGCAAATCGGTGTTACTTGACAAATTTTATTTATTCATAATTCTTCTTGTTTTATTCATTATTTTCTGTATCATACTTGCCAAGTATTGACTTAACACCACCATCGATCATGACGAGGTTTTCCCATGAAAATCATGTTTTTGAGCTCCACAGAATGCAAGTTTGGCAATTGTGAGAACGACCCACGACACGAATCCAACACAAAGATACGCACAATGCATTATCAACCCCCGCCGTTTCATATTTCACGCTTCGTTCGAAATCAGTACGAGGGATTTGAAGCGTTAATCAATTTCCTGGTACAGCAGCTCTTATCAATGTTTGTGTTATCAGACACTCCGACGGCTCATCTTTCACCAACCCCGATGGCCATAGACAGACGCATGCTGCTTCGCATATACATATCTTTCGACGCGTCTTACAATTAGTGGAAGCGTTCTCGCGTTCTCCTACAACACTTCCGTCTAACGAAACAAATTCCAAGAATTCAACGAGCGATAAAGTAATCAAACTGATAAATTCATTGTATACAATATCGCGTAAAACTAATAGACCGAAACACACGATTGCACTCTTGACATTCGGTTGATCATTCATTAAGGGAAATCTTGTTCCATTAAAATGGTGCTTAAAAATGTACTCACTGCAGCCTTCAGTCTGTTAATTTCTTTAAAACGTTTTAAAGACATGCTTGGGCAATTGAAAAAATCATTGGAGAATGTAGAAATGGAAGAATATTATAAAACATAGAAATCAGATATGAAAATGGAATACGTAAATATGAAATATGAAAATATGAAATATAAAAGTATGAAATATGAAAGTATGAAATATGAAATTATGAAATATAAATGAAAATATGATAATTATTGTCGCAATATTATCAAAAATATGCCAGGTATTTCAAGGCGTTCTAACAATCAAAATCCCAAATAAGCCGAAAACTGAAAAAATAATTTGAATCACTGTGAATCGGTGCAAGACAGGTCGAAAGTACAGTGCATAAGTATCCGCAGTCTCGTGCCCGATGGTCCGTCGGATAGTGAAAATCAATTATGCAGTGCAATTATCAGATGAACTACTTGGGGTTCGTACCAATGATAATTGCCCTGGGTCTGTGCGCGCGCTCACCGCCTCTACGAGGCATAATCATCGTGTCCAGGTGAGGCACGGCAAATTGAGATAGATCGCCAACGCTCAAAATGAGTCACGCTTACGTAATGATACAGTATGCACATTTATGACGATGAATATGTAGCCACGTAAAGTTGCAATTCGTGACTAAGTTTCTTTGCAAGATTGCATGACACCGAGGTCGCCGGTATCGTCATGATCATCGATGCGGCTACACGTGACGCTGCACCGTGTACACACGTGCCGAGCTGACACGTGGGCGGATATCGGAACGTAACACCGGAAAGATGAACAAAAATTATCCTGATGGACATCGCAAATTTTAATTACGGTAAATTATTTGATTGAAGCTGTTTGATACTGTCGGACGACGGGCTGTGTTCGTGCGGTTCGCAAACAAATAACGCGAGGCGTCTTCAAGTAAAAAATCTGCAAACGATTTCGTGGCTCTAAATAATTCATTTAGTTACTTATGTCGTCGCTATATTTTCAATCATTTTTCCGATCGTTCTGCCGCTAACTGATAGCCCTCCATTATGTAATGCGCTTTGTTTAATAAATGAATTATACGACGTTTGTTTTTAGTATTCTTGTAAAACGTGATACTCTGAAAACAAGCCAATCATTGTTCTAATTAAGAATAAATTATCTGCTTTACTATGGACATAGAATACCCGATTGTCAACTGTTTTGAAATAATGACTCTTGTACTCACGATAGAGTTTAAATAATATACAATTCTGTGTTGTTGCCTAAATAGTTATTCAAGTTCAGGCACCGTGAAGAACACGAAGGATATTTAATGTATGAAAATTCACAGTCTGGTTATGTCACGTAGATTTCTTAGAAGCACTATAGAAAGTGTCGGAGATTGTATAAACGAAGTTTAATGTTACGTATACATTTGTTCGCAAACCGAGTGTAAAAAGTATCGTGAAATAATAACGGACACGGCAGATATTAAAGTAGGAAGAGGAGAAAAAGTTCAAAAGGAAAAATTGATTTTATGAAACGATTCGCGTTTTTACAGATTTCTTTGTGAAAGAAATAACCTGCCGAGAAAGTGAGATCTTTCAGAGTATAACGGTTCGGCCAGGCAAATACCAGAAGAAAGTTTGTATTAATCAACGAAATGGCCAGTAAATGCGCGATATTAGCCATCTTTTGGCAATCAAAGGAGAATACTTCTTTCATTGGTCCTATCATGTCGCCAGTAGGAATGTTACCCGGCTATATCATCGGTTATGGCATCGAATAATCGCACGACGCGTTTTCCTCGGCCATAGAACAATGTTTAATCGCGTGTTTCATAATCGTTTCGCGCAGTTTTTATTATTTGTCGTTAAATCAGCTACTTAAGATAGCAGGAGTACGCTAAATTTTTAATTGAAATCCTCGGATGCAGATAGATTGTGTGGTACAGTGTGCGAGTGCTTGAAACGATGTGAATATTTCGAAAATAATTTTTCTACGTGATTTTTTTCGATGGTCGTTCAAATAATTCGAACGTTTCGGGACAAAATGTTGATTGTATTGGAACGACGACTGTGATGTCAGTCCCTGTGTGTACTAAATTGTTGTTATAATATTTTCATAAGATAAATGAATATTATCGCGTTTGAGCCGACGAGTGACACGGAACGGTTTCATAAACTCGGGTCTGGAGCCATCGAGGATGTTTATCGGCCGTTCTAAACTCTTGATATCGATCTCAACAGGAAATTCTTGTTCTCACTTCACGTTCCTGTTCCGCAGATATTTATTTATCGTTCGCTTCAGAAATTTGTTTACGAACGACACGGTCGATACAGTGACTGGGACCCTTTCATAGAAGACAAAGCCAAGGTTTATGTTCCCACAGGCACAGTGTTTCGCTAAGAGATCTTTCACCAGATCTTGGAGATTTATCCTATTAGTACAAGGGGTGCGCACAAGTAATATCATTGTTTCATACTTTCTTGAAATTTTATTTTATTTACGTTTTAGCACAGATTCATTTCGCGATGAGCATACTAAATGTCAAAAAATTTGATTTGCAATGTTCATTTAATCTGGAAAAAACGATATTACATATAGGCTAATGAATTAAAAATGGTAAAATAAACATTGAATAAAAATGGTCTGAATCCATTTTGAAAGGAAAAACATAGAAATAGATTTACACCCTTGAGGACTGCGACACGTGGACAATAATATAGCAAGCAGCTTTAATTTTTCATGTGTTTCTCAATGTGTGTTTGGCGTGAACGCGCATTGCGTTACATTTTACCCGCAGCATTTTCAAGTTTCAATGCGCAAAATGCAAGCATTGGGGGTTTTGACTGTTTCCTGAACGGTCACGATTTCACGCAACACAAAGTGCAAGAAACGACGGGAAACGAGACAAAAGGGAACTTTCTCTCGCAATGTCAACATCTCGAGGACCATCTAAAGCGAGGATGGCCGAGCTATGGGAAACCGTGACACTGTGCAGACACAGAGTCCTTCGTTTACGGCACCGATACTCGCTGACGGCTTGCAGATGGTGTTGTTGCAGTAAAGAATGCATGTTCGAGACAATGGCATCTTTTCTTGAACGACTTTCCCGGAGAAGAACCATCCTTGTGGAAGTAGGGATAAATATGCGATTCTGTTAAAACAAGAGCCGCAGGGCATTCGGGGTAGAATGATATTTCATTCTACTGATAATTAGGCTTCATTGTTAATTTCGACAGTACCTGCAACAATCTGAAATATTTTTTGCGATATCTGTGAAGAAGTTCTCGAAGAACTGCCTTACGAAACGCACAGTGTAATTTCTTACGGGGGACAAATTAAACGTTTGTTACGTTTGTCGGTTAGAACTTTTTTTTTCTTTTGATAAGCAGGTGTGTGTTTAGTTATTTGTTCGCTGTGGTCACTCGAATTTGTGGGACAAAATTATCCCTCAAACTTCACAACAATAAGTATAATATGCAGATTAATTGCACCTAATATCTATTATTATTATTACTATTTAAAAGTAGTCTATCTAAAAATAGAGACAGGCCTCTTTTTTAAAGAGACTAACTCCGAAAGTTGCTAAAATGAATAGGTAACTATGTAAACGTTTCGTGCATTAAAGCGTATCGGGGTCACGGTAAAAAATGTAAAAATATTTGCGGTTTAAGTTAAAGAAGCAGTCCAGTTTATATTCGACTGACCCTCGTATTTGCATAGTTTTCATAATCATAAAGACAAAAATGTATTTCATACTGACCACTTGCGATATTTGCGACGAAAACGATTGGTGCATATGAATTATGAACGTATAACCTGTATTATCATTATTCATGCCATAATCGTTTTTAATAGCGTTTTTACAATCTTTACAAGGACACCTTCGCGAACAACGTCGGTACAAATATGGAATTTATGTGTCCATTGTACAGAAAACTATTCCAATGTATAACTGTCACGTTATTAAAGAAGTTACATAAATGTGAAAATTTTTTCGCACAACGAAACTTTTCGGAACGATTCAAAATATTGGTTATTTCTTCCTAAAAGAGAAGCGTAGACAACATATTAATATTTTGTAGAATTTCTCTGCAGTGTTCGTCACGAATCCGAGGGACAGAGGGGATTGAAGTAGCACTAAATTTTCGTATGAAAATTGTTGGGATTTAACCTGTTATATCTTCGTCGTAAGAAATCGTACGATATCCATTCTGGGCTCGTTTGAAAACGTGGAAAGTCTTTGCTTTTGTTCTTTGATCTTTTGTTAGATCATTCAAAGACATTTGAAATTGGAAAGTGTTCGATCCTGAATTCGATTGGGACCGACGTCGGAGTGTTCACGAACGTTTCGCACTGACGGAGTACACGGGTTGCTAAATTAAAGACGTAGGAAAACATTTATGCATTCGAAATTAAGCCATGAACGGTACACGCCCTGTTACAAGGCGGTCATTTCACCGGCCTCGGCTTACACGATAACCAGCCATTTCGTATACGATCATATCGATGTTCACAATAAAATTACAATAATTGCCGGCGCAGAATGGTCCAGAGAACCAATGCGAGACGAAGGCCAGAACGGCCTGGCAACAGATCGGTCGCCGGTTTGCATACGAAGATGCGATCAAATCTGTGCGGCTTCCAACCCACCATCCTTCTTCTTCCACTTTTCTCCCCCCCCCCCCCCGAAATTTCTCCGAGCTTCAATTACATTCTTCAAATTGTATCGCAAAAAGTTGTAATTTTCTACCACCCCTTCGAAATTTACGAGGGGCCACTGGGTTGGTATAGGTATGTTTCAAGTGCGTGACGACGTATCCCCGAACCGGCATGCGTTTCCACGTTCTTCCTCAATTTACTGTTTATCGCCGATATACCAGATATTTTCTTCGTATTTGCATAATTATAGGTTGGGTCACGGATCGCATAATGTTCGCGAAAATTTGTTTCAAAAACTGTGGCTACGTTCGCAAATAAGGATTCGTACGTTACGCTCGAACGTTCGAACCAGTAAACCGGGCAAATGATATTTTGCAGGGAGTATACGAAGAGCATGGTCGTTTGTCGAATAATTAAAGACCAAGTGCTGTGCAGGGATTGCACATCCTCCCGAGAACTTTCGATCATTTTCTGAGCTCTAACGGTGGGTAAGAAACGAGTAGCTTGTCGAGCCAATCACTTTAAATTTTATCAGTTGTCCTTTTAGCGGTATACAGATTGAAATGGACCACGAGCAATTGCTTAGTATAGCAATATGATCATACTTGTGATTAGATCGGCACAGGAGCAGAACAGAAATATCTTTGCTCGTTTAATAATTTTAACAATCTGATAATAATGCATACATGTTCTTTTTCAATCTTTCTACTATTGTAATTTTAACCTACTCATTTTTATGCATAAAGTCTGCAATCTTTTTATAATATTAAAAATGTATCACTAGCTCGAAGTAATATCCGGAGATCGTAAATATTCATTACGGATTACAAAATTTTGAGTTGTTAGCATGTTGTAAAATTAAGTTATATTAATTTTTTACATTTTTACTAAGTGTTTGAATTTTCTGTTGCCTTATTCACTGCTAAAATATGATCGCAAGGATTATAGCGTAGCATAGACTTACTTTACATTATTGACTTTTGACATTTAATGAATGTTTCCGTGCAATTTCTATTTGTTCCCGCATGTAGAAGCGAGGGTTGAGTGAAATAATGCGACAAATTTCTGTTTACACATTGAGCTAAATATTTCAGCACAACATATTCAAAAGTTTACTGTTATGCGAGACAGCCAATACTTATCTGTTAGAATAGATAAGTTACATAAATAGTCAGTTAGTCAGTTACAGAACAGTCAGAAGTCAGAGAGAGTTATAAGCAACCCGTCTCAGTGTGCTCGCGTATCATTAAGTTGTCCGTCTTGTACAAAATCGCTTTGTTTCCTTGCTTGGCGACCTATTCCGAAATATACCTATAAGTTGTGCTGGAAGACTTTGGAGCTTATTCGAGGATTCCCTCCATCTACCCCTTCCCGCGGCATAACATTACTACCAAGCTATTCCAGGTGATAGAGGGCCAACAGAACGTTTGGCAAGACGCGAAAGCCATAACTCAAGAACGGAATCTTGTCAAGTAGCATTTATCTTTGCGCATCTGTTACATTATTTTATTAACTGTAGAACTGGCGGATCAGTTAAAACGATTGGCTGCTGGTCTCTGGTAAAATATCGAGAAACATAACAAAGAGTTATAGATCTTTCGACTACAAAATTTTATTAAATTTATAAAATCTCGAATATACCTGAAAGATTTTCTTATAATTCCTACGAGTCATTAAGCACAATTCAATGAAATTTAAATAGAAAGATAAAATTACTCTTCCATGTCTCTCGCAGCTCGCAACCGAATTTGGTATGTGCAATGTATCGTCATAAAAATTATGTTCTAAATGTTGACAAATCGTTGCATCGTTTATGCGCAGGTGACGCTGCAATTAACGTGTCGTATAACAACGTGCATAAAATTGATCTTACTCTTTTTTAATGCGCGATGAAAGACCGTAGTCGTCGCGGCTAAATGACGCTATCAACGCGTTAATGTGGCAGATGTTTTCAAATTATCAGCATACAGGGTGAACGAAATTTTTGCGTGTTATGGAGGCTTCGAGATCAGGAAATTGACAAAACTAAAATGAGTAAAGAAAACGTGTTTTATCATTTAAAAAGTCCTATTACATATTGCAATTTCATCATAATTCTCAATTTGCCATGAGCATACCACGGCACTTTCTTCCTTTTATCATTTTAATAGGCTGAATCCGATACACTAACGTTCTTGAATTCTTTTAATCTGTTTGCTGCTTCAAATTGCATCCGCTCGTTCTAGTTAAAAATGTATAAAATCCGCGGTCTAGCCATGAGATACCAACATCGAAATTACATTAATTGCAACAAATCAAAAGCTAAAAGAAACAGACCAGAGAATTGAAAAGAAACCGATAAGAAGATGATTCGTCCAGTGAAACAAATTTCCTAATTCTGCGTTATTGAGACAGTTGAAAGCGAGTAAGCCTAACGATCGTAGACATTATTTTCGCATCGATGACTCCACTTTTCATTATCTAATGAATAAAGTTCGCCGGAGCATTGAAAAACAAAATCCAGCTACGAAAGATGGAGTTTGCGCGGAAGAAAGGCACTGTGAGGTCTTTAGCTGCAAGAAAGGGTTACCAACATTTCATATTTATCACTGCAATTTCTCCTGAATCGGTGAGCAAAATTCGCGCATCACCCGGCACAACCAGTTCCCAAACACGCGCTGCAACAAGCATTGCTCGACTTAGGACCCGATGCATAGCATCGCAACATGTTTCAGCGTGTATAGGTTGCTTTACAGAGACCGCGCGTCATTGACGTCACGGACAAAATGGCGGCGAACAGTGAAAGGTTCGCCGAAGAACGCGTGGAAGAAAGAATACCGGGTATACATATACAACAACAGAGACACAGTTGCTTCGATGAAGACAGAGCGAGAAAGAGAAACACGTGTCAGAGAAAGAGAGTACGAACAGACAGGGAGAGAGAGAGAGAGAGAGAGATCGACAGGGAGAGAGAGAGAGACGATTCCTAAAGGTGGGAGACAAAGAAATGAAGAGAGGGAGGGAGAGAAAGAGAGAACAGAACGGCGAACGAAATCGTCAACGACCGGAGAGGACAGGATGGCATCGAAAGGAGCGACCTAGGTCCCTTCGTCTTTCCTTCTCCAAGCCCCTGAAGGAGACCTCCCTCGGCCAGAAGGATAGCCCCTCCACTTTGTCCCGTTCTCTCTCCGTTCAATTACGTTCTCTCCCACTCTCCGTTGTTCTCTCTCCTTTCCTGCGATGTGAGCCGAGCCACGAGCGTTTTGCTCATTCTCATGGACAGCGGGCGCTAGAGAGAGAACAAGGCACACGCGCATGAACCGAGCGAAGCACGTGGTTGGCCGGGTTCACCTGCACATGGAAAAGGAGGGAACCAACGCTGGGCGTCACGACGGCACCTGCTCTCTGCGTCGTGTTGTCTATTCGATAGAATGGTAGAGGGGTGGCTACGGGTGAGGAAGACTTTCTCTCTCCCTCTTTCTCTTTCCCCTTCTTCTGTCTCTTTCTCTCTCTCTCTCTCACACTCTCGCTCTCTCTCCCCCTCCTAGCGTCCCTCTTTGTCGAAGCAACGCTGGGAATGTACGAACTGTGCAAGGGAGAAGGAAGGGGAAAGTTATTTCCGCCTTTTAAAAACCATCCAGAAGTTCTCTTATAGGCGGAGCTGCACCGAGCGGACGCGCTACTATTGGTTGCATTAATGTTCAATATATCATGTCGTCTACCCGCCGGGATAATATTGTCCCTGCGCACGCGGTGGATTGTGAACACCACCGCGGGTGTTCACGAGGCTCCTCGCCCTGTGAATCAACCAACCACCGTCAACCCTTTTCGGCGCAGAGGTGTCAACCAATAATGACTATTAACTATTTTGCGATCAATTAAGATTCCGACGACCATGAACGGTTCTTTACACCTGCCCCACAGGAAGTATGTATCTCTCTCTCTCGGAACGGAGTTCTTGGTTCGCAGACGCAAACGGCCGCTCTATGATACCCTCGCGAATTTCGCTCGATTAACGCGTTCGCTAAATACCAGCGTCACACGTGTGCGACGACTAGACTGCGGATCGGTATTCAAAATAAAAATTGACCTTGTTAATTGCAACAGATTGGAGCTGAATACACATTTCATTCGGCTATTCATTTTGCCATAAATCCATAAAATCGGCATTCCAATGATGACCACGATTTGTGTTACTGGGAGTAGTTTTACGCAATGTAGCAACAATAGGATTATGTAAAAACCCTCGATTTTTAGGAGAAACGACAAAAGGTCAACGTTACATTCTACCTAAATTCGAATTTTTTTACTAGTCAGATCAATCCGTTGGTTATTTATATTTAGTTCAATAAGATCAACGTTAATCTCAAAGAAGGATGGGAAACATATGTACAATAAAATCATCGAAACCTGTCCAAATGAGTTGTCAGTCATTGAGATTCAATCAGTTATTGAGATTGCAATGATCCTTCTGTGGATGCTTACTGGATACATTTATCGTGCAAAAGATCGTCTCGACTAACTAATGAGGTATTGTTAGTTTTAATATGCAGCACAAAATAGTTGCTTTCAGTGTTTGATAGTGCTAGTATTAACCCTTGGACGGAAACGTGGACGTCGTTCGCCATTTGCTCGACTCAACTGGTGTTGATTTGTTCTGCAAATAGAGCAAGTCGTGAAAATAGGGGAAAAGTTGTCGTATAAGCATAAATTGCTATGAATATTATGGAATGCCTAGATACGTTATATCCGTGAATAATATAACGCAGAGAAATGTTATTTCTCTTTCCGGCTGCATTCAATCTAACGTCCTCCATAAATTGTAGCAGTTGCCAGAAACTTACAAGAAAATCCAATTCCGTTGCAAATAGCAGAACAGAAATATCACTAAACATAATATGACATTATTGTTATTGTCTTGTTTCACCATGCAAAAATTAAGATATTTACATATAATTATAATATCCTTAGCATTATAAATAAATTTTGCGTGTATCTTAAATTAATGTCATTATCGTTCTAAATCGGTTTACAATTTTTTTAATCCGCCTAGGGAATGAAACACGTTTTGATGAAGATAATAAACTCAGAACAGTCCGAAATTATTCGGAGAAATATGAATTAGGCATGATTCTGGTTACATATACATATGCTAGTATCATGGGGTCATCAGTCTAGAAATAATATTAGGGAAATGAATGGTATTATTATCCATGAATTATCTATGAACTGTAGTTTACAAGTTCAATGCCCGATAGAAGCATGCAGGGAAATTTCAATAAGGAAAGGCAATAACTGGTTAAATAATTTTAATAAATTGGTTAAATAATTTTTCTTTAATTACTCATTACTCGAAATTACAACGGAATGAAACACCGGATAACAGATAAACCGGTACTTTGAAAAGTTCAAGGACGCTAGTTTTACATGGTAAATCTATAGTTGGTTATCGTTTTAATCGATATTTTCTGTTTGTTATATTAACAGGTGGTAGTGCAGAATTTCTACTATTGAACACCATCGGGCTTATGAAACTTATCGAATGTCCTTGGGAAACGCTGCCTTACATGTACGTGATCCTGAAGGATGCCAATGGCAATGTCAAAGAGGCTGTGAGCCGTATAATGCAAGGTGAAGTACCATATCTTAAAATTTCTAACAACAATAAATACGATTGCAGTTCACCATTGTCTGCTGTAGACTAACTGAATCTACATTAATTTAAAACTGCAATATAAATATTCAATTTTCAATGGCCATTGACAAATTATACAGATATACTTCAATATTTTATAGTTAACAGACTTGAAGGGTAAGGAACCTAATTACTATGCTTATATTAATTATAATTATTTTTAAAGCATAATGAATATTGAAAGAGACATTAAATTTTTTCATTAAAATCATAATACATACTTTATATATTGCTTTTTAAATATTCATTATGCTTTAAAAATAAGTACAATTAATATTGGCACAGCAATTGGTAACACCACAGTGATTGGGTCCCTTACCCTAGTTCATAGTAAAATTTGGATAGTTTATTTTTTAATGCCGTCATAATCTGCGTTGTTACTAAACTGAGAATTTCCATGTTCTGGTAACATTGAAAATATAGACCGATTAATACAGTTCTGTTGTATGTGTAAATAATTGTTTCTAAGGATTGCGATTGAATCCCGAAAAATAAATGAAATCTTTCCTTTTGTTGCTCCAGTTCGTTATCACCCGAAAATCGTTCTTTGGAGTACCAATTTGGACAAGATCCTTTCATTCATTCTGAAATTAATACCACCCTGAAGATATTACACAATTTCTTAAATTTTTGAATCGATCATTTCCGACAGTGTGCTCAAAAATCATTGTAAATGGTTTTGACCGCGATTTAATGGAAACTTTTATCGCGACAAAATAATAACGGAACGGTTCTCAACGAATTCCATCGAGGAAAGCAGTCAGGCGAGTCGAAGATTTGATTTTACAGCTCAACAACTGGAAGATAATTACGAAATTGATTATGCGATTTTGATAACGGATATTTCCAACAGAAATATATTGGCGGATCGGAAAGACTTTCAACAGTTCTACTAAACCTATTTATTTCTATAATAATTATTAGTATAAGTACAATAGTTACAATAATCAATAAACCAGTCATTCGTGGAGACTCAAAATAATAAATTGGGTTCTGCCGTTGGGTCATTGTGCAATCGAACAAATCAAAAGACGTTTTCTATCGTTTCCCGTTCATAAACTTACAAATTCTGTGATCTGTGTTGGCTTCCATTGTCGATGGGACGTTGCACAAAATAAGTATAACATTCCCGCTTCAATTCTCCTAGTATAAATGGCAACACGCGCGTTATAAATGACTACATCAAGGAAATATTTCCGCTTTGGCGACAGTCTTGACGAATAACTGGCCTGAGCTTCTGCCTTCGAGTCTCCCGATCTGCCAAAATTTCGTTAAAATTCCTGGATCGTGTTCAATTGCACTGCAATCGCGGTTTTCCATATTCTTGAACATCAAAAGATATAACTATCGTGGACCTCGAAAGTCGTCGTGCTCGAAGATCCTCTGGAAGATGCAGGACAATCACGAGTGTCATTCTCTCATCACTCGAAGATCATAGTTTTCTCAATCCGGAGCGACCTCGTCTGGAAGATAAAAAGATGTGAAACGCAAAAAATAAAAATAAATATTGGATTATGTAAAACATGTACGATGTTGTTAGAAGAACTTCAATTAGCCGTTGAGATAAGAGGTAATAATACAGGTAATAAAGAGACCTCGTGAGTGTGAAAATTCCTTCCACCAAAATATTGATAGTGGGGCCCTCCCTGGCGCTATGTGTGGGCCCACGTTGCTTCAAGTGTAAATACCATTGGGAGCGGTGCGGCTAGGGCGACTTTCCCAACGAAGTCAGCTGATGCTTTCCAGATATACCAAAGTCATAAAACAATAAATTCGTCATTGAGATACCAAGAGGACTCTCACAAATGGCATGGTCCAAACACGCAGCGTAGACTCAAACTGAAATTGGAGCCGGCCACACGATAAGCACATCTCAACAAAGGGTGGGAATTTTATAGATTTTTCAGTGGTATCGAAATAATAGAATTACAAATAACAGAAGTACAGTGAATTCTGGATATATATGAACAACACGGGACTTGCCAGCGTCGTGTATCGTCCAGGAGACATACCCGAGCCGTGTTATGTTTACACTTTTTGGCGTCCGAGGCTTCTCGAGCTTCTTGGAGCCTCACGGGTATACCACGCGGTAGTGGGGATAATGCGCGACGTTTATCATCCAGGCTTTGGCGACATATACAGGGAAATTACTGTAGTAGAAATAAATTAATTGACGAACATTCTTTGCTTTCTGTTTTCCTTGTTTTGACTACCACCACTATTAAAAAGCCATTTATACGATAAAATAAATCATTATAAATATCCAGCGACAGAAATGAATATATTTGCAGATAGTTCACACGAATTTTCCGCTTCAGTTCAACAGATTTCTCCGGTTTGATCCTGTTTGTTAACTCGTTCCTTACCGGGTTCACGAATAAGCTTTCTCTGTAAAACTGGGGATTCCGTCTACAGTCTCTTCACGCAGACGCCGATTGTAGTCAGTGCTGGTACACGCCAGTTCGTTGTGCGTGGTAAAATGTTTCGCTTTGGAGTTGAAAATGAGTGCAAAGGGTTAATATTGAGAAAGTAGGAGCAATGAGAGAAATCGTGCAAGAAATCAATTGTTTAGAAAGTAGAGTACGAGCACGGTGCAAGTCTTTATATAAAGCAATCATTTGTAATCCGCGAGGGTCGTGGGTGTGTCGTGCAAGTCACCGCTGGATTTTCTATACTGGAAGGTCCTCGTTAACTTACGCATGCTCGGGCGAAATATAACACCAGATATCAAGATAGTAGTCGCGTTCGTTGGTTTTATTTTGAAATTCCGGGCGTATATACACTCTCTGTCGATAATGGCAAAAAGGGAAATGAACGTATTTCATACGTCTAGATATGACACGAGCAGGAAATGACTATCGTATTGGTATTTTTCGCGGCCGGACAGGTAAATTCGATTCGTCGAAATGGATTATTGAATTCGACTTAGTTACGCACGTAGTTATTCTTGCGTGCTCGATAGATGAGCCGCGTTACTGCATAGGTTAATCATTGTAAAAACATTAAGCCGTTGTTATCGCCGTCTTAATAACTAAGCGGACTATATACACTTTACATTAACTTATTAAGCGCTTCAATACGCTTACAGTTTTTTCGTGCTCAATTCAACATTAGATCTAATCCGGTTTAATTAACAAAGTTTCAGAATGAATATTTCTTTTTTAACCAGAATTGGGACAAAAACCATTAAGTGGTTTTATATAGGTACAATTTTTTATTTTGGTTTTGTAGATTTAGGTAGACTTTTATCATTTCTTTTTGTTCCTAATTGTCGGCTTTATTGGTTTAACCAAGCCACCCAGGAGAACTATGAAATAACCTTCTGGTTTGAATTAACATTAACTTTTTGTGTCGTTAATATAGCCAACAGTAGCAAAGAACATAAGCATTATAAAAGCACTAAAAAAGAAAAGAAAAAAAAGCACTGATACTGCAAAATTTTGTATTTCTAAATTTCGGACATATCTGTAAATTAATCTACAACTCGGTCTATTATCATTGCAAAGCGATTTTCACAATTCGGCCCTCTTCTTAACATCCGCTAATGCGCGGTGCAGAAGAGCGTGATGCGATATCGATGCGCTCTTCGTATTCCGAATGCAATGAATTGCGGTGCACTGCAACGGTTCTTTATCAACCGTGTGTTAGCATGCGGATTCACAGTTATCGCTGTGAGCGTTATGATCTTCGACTCTTCATAATCCTTAGGTAGCCAACGATTCCAGAGGTTTAGCAACGGCTGGGCCGGAATTGACCCTGGCGCGTGCACCACACCTTCTACATTTTCTATTTAGAGCTTCGAGTTAACGTTTTTCTATAACGAATCACTGTTCCGATATGCGTCTGTTGTTTAATGAGGAGAATAGTTTGCATTCCACTCGAAAGTCGGATTCATAAACTTCATTGCCATCAAAAAGCTTTTATGTCGATTGTTAAAAGTGTTAGGAGCAATAAACGCTGCGGCGTCAACTTTTCTTTTGCCGGGAACAATTCCATCAAGTTCACGGGCGTTTCTAATATCCTATTCGAGCATGTTTCGAAACTGTTCTCGAAAAAAAATTCCACCAGTAGTTTTTCTACTCGAAATGATACGCAATCATTATCAGTGCTGCTACGTCCACAATTATTCGAGTATAAATACATCCTTGAAGGTCTTAACTGTGTAAACATTTTCAAATTTTTGGAACACCTTCAACGGTTGTTATTTCCAGTGGATCATTTTTGGTTCTCGAGAAGATAATCTGAAGTGGCACGCAAAGAAGATACAGAATTGTTTTACAACTGTGCAGCCTCCTCGTACTTTCTGCAACTAACAGAACATCGACGAAGTGTGTCGGTAGAAACACAATCTGAGGTTGCGAGCATGATCGCTACTGAAACGGAGAATACTAGTCCCACCGAAGACTAATTTACCTCGGTGTAATTGCTGTGTAATTCCCTGGGTAGTAGATGTGTCTATGTTTGTAAACATGAGCGCCCGATAAATCGCATCGTTTACGATCGCGTCGAGAAATTTCGAGGCCTGCAGAAAGTCTCGTGCATACCTTGCTCCCTGAAGCTCGGCGAAAGGAATGATCCTGCGTGACCTTGAATGACCTTGGATTATCCATACACCATAGGACAGCGAACTCGACGCGGAATGAGCCGAGCTTCTAGCAAAAAGTTGGGATTCATAGTTCCATTAACACGTTCGATGCGAGAGCGTGTCACACGCGTCTCGACGACCGTGGTCCTGCGTTTCGTGCGAAACGAATCCAATCAATTTTATGCACGTTGTTATTTATGGTGGTGACGTATAGCGTAATTATCGGAAATTCATAGCTCATGATTGCTCAGACTGAAAATAATCCTTTTTCTTTTTTAATTCTGGAAATAATCACTACGAATTTTATGCGTTCGCGACAAAAATGGGTGGGCGCAATTTGAAATAGTGAAAAGATTGAGTGAATTTAGAAACGCCAATGTATTATTTTCAACTTACTAAAATTATTAAAAGGAGGAAGAACTCACAATTGGTGGACAACGTTTTCATTTTGTATAAAGATCCGCAGTCTACTGATAATTTATGAGTTGCACCTTTTTACATAGACGAAGAATGTGTTGGATCAAACGGGAGTAAAAATAACGGGCGACCACAAATATTTCAATATCTTTTTATCCAGATTTCATGTTTTACCTAATTCAATTTATAATACCGACCGCATAAGTGCTAAGAATCATTTTTCTCAGAACCACCTTTCCACGAGATACGCCCATTCGAATTAACACGGCAGAACGAGACACATCATTCATCACTGTCCCACTGGTTGTCTGGCGAGAGTGAAATTTACGAAGGTGAAGCGGTCAAGTAGGCGTGAAAAAGAAGGTAGCGCAATTTGTTATGTAGCCAGTTTGTTGGGCTACTGTTTACACGAGCCGATCATTATAAATCGCTTAAGCCCGCTATGGTCCGTTCGTCATATTAGCTACTGCTAGCGCCCCAAGGCGCGTATCATCTCGATCTCGATAGCTGTTCTTATAGAGTTCCAAATGGGCCGCAAATAAACCGATTAAATTGCCGTTTTATTATTTATTAAGGTAATACACACCTTACACCGGCGTGCTGTGCGCCGTTTAGTGAACAGATCTGTTATTGGAACATTTTTTTGTTTCCCGTAGAAGAAATCGCTCGTTATTGATAAACCCTCGTGTACGAACAAATTCGGGTAATGTTGTGTCATTTTGTTGTTTGTCTAATATACATATATAATTAACTGAACAAAATTGTATGTTGTAATTTTAATATCAAATATTGATCTCTCTCTCCCTCTCTCTGAAACTTTATTTTTCTACTTTCAATTCCAGACACTCCCTTCTTTCATTCTTTAATTTCCGGGAAAGATCGAAAATCATCTTCGGGAAAGTTCTCGTATCGTTGACAGCCATTGTCAAAAAAAAAAAAAAAAAAAAAGAAATAGGAGTCGATGAAAGGTATAGTCTTTCATGTGCGAAAGGTTTTATGGTGAAAAGTTCACAAGTTCTGGAAAGGAATTGTCAAATGTCACGTTGTTTTCTCCACTTACTGTCTATTTTTCTTTCATATTATTTTCAATGTGCCTTGAAAATGTGCACGTTCTTATTGGCACACAGCAGAACCGCAATGTGTTTCTTCTCTGTATAACTGTGACGATTAAATTTACACTGGATGCATAAAAAAATATGCACTGAAACTACGAAGTCTGCCAACCACGATATCGCTAAACATCGTAGAAAAATGTTGGCATTGACGAAGAGTTAAAACCTAGATAGTCCAGGCGGACAGGGATCAATTGCTGCCCGAAGTTGAAGAAGTGTAACGAAACGTAACATGCCGGATGTCCGTCCGTCGGTGGAACTTAAGTGGCTGACGCGTAATCTAGTGTCGTGCGGAAAATCCGAGCAGTGAAAATAATAATATGTCGGGTAGCCGGGGATTTTCATCGTGGTCGTAAAGCTGGCATCGAACCGTGCCACTTGCGTATACAGTAGCTCACGAAAGTATTCGAACGCTTCCAATCTACATCGTTAACCAATAAAATACACTCGTTAGGTTTAAGTTTTCAAAATAAGATTGTAAGTAAAGACACATAGAAGTCTTGAGAATGTATAAGTAAAATTACAAAAAATCTGACAACACATACAGGATTCACAGGGCATTGAGTATAAACATACCGTTTACGGACGTCACAAAAGTATTCGAACGGGTAGACAAGAAGCGTATTTCTAGTGATTGAAATGTAAACATTACACTTTAGTCGATTCCGAGACATCGTGTGGTTCATACAGATTTCGTAGAGTATAATCTTTCATAGTTATTCTAATCATGAGCACGAAAAAATCAGAAACCAGTAAATATGAACGTGAATTAATATTGTAGTTGCATAATGAAAATAAATCTTATATTGAAATTGCCAAATTATTAAATCGAAGTAAATCTACGATACATTATATAGTAAAAAAGTCGAAAACTGAAGTTAATATTACAAACAAGAAGCGTACAGGACGTCCAAAGAAGTCAACGCCCAGAGAGGAGAAAATGATTATACGTGAAATTAAGAAAAATCCAAGCACATCTGCACCAAAACTTGTGGGGATTGTTGCAAATAATTTTGGGAAAGATGTATATCCCGAACGGTGTCGTAGGGTTCTGCGGAGTAATGATTACCATGGAAGAATACCACGAAAAAAGCCATATATCAGTAAAATTAATAAAAAGAAAAGACTAACGTTTGCAAAAATGTATATTGATAAGGATATTTCATTTTGGAATAAAGTTATTTTCTCGGATGAAAGTAAGTTTAATATTTTCGGTTCGGATGGACAGCATTATGTGTGGCGAAAGTACAACACAGCATTGTAAATACAGAATATGATTCCAACTGCGAAACACGGAGGTGGCTCAGTGATGGTATGGGGGTGTATGACGGCGAATGGAACGGGAAATCTTGTTTTTATTGACGGAATTATGGATAAGTACAAATATCTGAATATTTTGAAACAAAATTTGAAACAAAGTGCAATTAAATTGAACCTATTGGATGATTTCTACTTCCAACAGGACAACGATCCTAAACATACAGTTGGGATTGTAAAGGAATGGATCATATATAATACCCCGCATACACTACAAACTCCTCCGCAAAGCCCTGACATAAATCCTATAGAACATTTATGGGCCGAAATTGCAAGAAAACTTATGAATTTTGACATAACGTCCAAGGAAGTGATAAAAACCAAAATAATAGAAATATGGAATTCCATTGAAAAAAAGACAACGGAAAAACTTGTATATAGTATGGAAAGCCGGCTAAGACACGTTATTGATGCCAAAGGAGGACCAACCAGATATTAACATCAAACAATTCAAGATTTATTCGTACGTTCGAATACTTTTGTGACATCCGAAAACGGTATGTTTATACTCAATGCCTTGTGAATCCCGTATGTGCTGTCAGATTTTTTTGTAATTTTACTTACACATTCTCAAGACTCTTATGTGTCTTTATTTACAATCTTATTTTGAAAACTTAAACCCAACGGGTGTATTTTATTGGTTAACGATGTAGATTGGAAGCGTTCGAATACTTTCGTGAGCTACTGTATGTATCGTTAGATCTTGTACCAGTCTCGACAGACGTGTCGGCAAAAACGGCATGATGAATGCATGAATAAGATCTCACGCGGCGGGACACTTAGTTTTCGAAGAGAGGAGAAATGGACTGGACGTTATCGTAACAGCGGATAGTTAGTATAACGCTATTAGCCTGGGCCGGTAACCGGGAGGGCGACTGATAATTACGGCGAAGACGCTGTGTTTCACGCGTGCCAACACCGTTTCAGGATAAATGTGCTCGCGGGGATCCGATCCAGTTAGCCCGGTCGAACACTTTTAAGTCCACGTGGAAAGTCGCATTCCTGCTGATCACCGGCGAACAGGTAGACGGATCAACTCCATCAACCTGCTCCAAATGGATACAGTGTTGCTGCCAGCCGCGCGCTAGGTCGACCGTGCATTATTACATTCGCGAGAAAAATCGTAGAAAAGGATTTCTCTTGAATCCGCGAACGCTACCTACTCCATTTGCGACACTACGAAATGAATCCGGACAAATTAGGACTTTGCTAAGACATTAAATAATTTCCAATAAAGTTTTAAACAGCATTGTCTTGTTGTAAACTAGAAGCATGCCTTGCTTCCAGGGATTACGATTTTTTGTAGTGATTTTGGGCAAACTTTTATTAAAAATTCTATTTTGGAGTGCAAGAGAAAAAATACTATTTAAAAATATAAAGGAAAAGAATGAAAAGTAAACGTCGTATGAAGTACAAACTGTGTATTACTCACTTGGATTAGTTACAACCGAACGGTTGAAAGCTGATAAATCACTGTGGACGGTCTATCCCGCTGTAAAATGACTTGGCTGTCTCGCAGGGTTTTTATTCTAAATAACAAAATGACAACATTGCTATAACCGCCGGTGGTTAAAATAGAACGTCTTTCGACTTTCTGGCAACAGCACTCGGCAGTCAAAGCGAACAGTAAAACGTAATCATAAGTTTCGCAACTGCTGGAATTACGCGTTGGAAATCCTAATACTCGTAGTATATAATTCCGGAAACGCTTAATGATAGGTGATTAGAATGATTCTTGAAAATGTATTTGCATCGTGAATAACTTTCAGTTAATCAACAATGGACAGGTGACATTAGTATTTTTATGGCGATATACGGGCAGCTTTCGTTTTTGTTAGATTGTTTGTTGAAGGTCTAGCTGGATCATAATTATATGGTTTACGGTTCTGCAAGTTTCGTGTCGGTCGATTTTCCCCGAGTTCACGACATTGATTTCATTATCAAACTAGCTCGCCTTATCCTAAGCGTTGCGAGTAAGTCTAACGCTGCGAAGAACATGGTAACTGTACTCGGAACTCTATACGCGCGATGGGCGTTCATACTAAACTCTGATAGCCGTCGATAGCCTTAGGATAGCGAAATGAAATAGCTTATTTACTCCAGATATGTTATCCAGGTGCTGGTAGTCGTTTGAATTTTGATGGGACTGTAGATGTCTGTACTGTAATATAATGCAGCTGGCTCGATTTACAAGCGTTACCAATAAAATTACAGTCGTTTATAATATTGCTCTAATGCGACCGGACATTCCCTATACGTAACAACAGAATTTATGGACTTCGAATCATCATCGGGGACATTTTCCTACCATAATGAGATCATTCAACTACCATCATTATGCCCATTCAATTATTTCACGTATTTTCATTCAATTCTGTTATTTTTCTCTGACGGCAAGACCAGTTCTGTTCTTCAATTCTTTATTCTTTTCTTCTTCTTCTTTCCTACAGAGCATTGCTCGTCAAATTTAATACAGTCAAGTGAAAATAAAAATAATACCAGTCGTTTGAATTTTGTTTTTAAGGTACAAATTTTTGAGGTACTAATTTCATATTGATTTTCGCGGAATATTAAATTGCTCGATACACTCTGTACTGAAATAGGTAGATGAAAGAAAAGTAATGTGAACCGGTTCAATTTTGTTTGAAAATGAGCATAATTTGAGCATTTTCGAGGTGCTTGAAATAAGAAGTAAAGTTAAAAAGCATAGGATAACGTAATTGAAGCCAGAAAGGAGCTCTGCAATTTTCCCAGTGACCGGTAAAACTGAAATATGGGAAATATAGAATAATAATTTGAATATTGTCGGACTCGGTCGTTCAATACTTCGCTATCAGCAAATTGCCAGGCCGCCTAGCACGCTGGCGCACATGTTCTCTTTGTTTAAAAAAGCTTATCTTCGCTCGGAGAATGCTCGTGGCTCGTATGTCAACTGGCAAGGTAGACGTCAATGAAAGTGATCATAAATAGATGCCAGAAGCGTTATCGTTAATATGCTTGTGCACGCTTAACGGGAGGGAGCTGGATGCACGGCCGTCTGAAATCGAGCCCCCAGTTTCATTGTGTTATTCATCGTTCTGTAACGTACATTAATACCGCTGGACGCGAGCGTCACTTTACCTGCGCGTACTGTGCAAGCACCGCTGCCGGCTAAGGTCGATCCGAATTTATCGTGCGATATTTTTGCATTATTTCTTACTTGCCTCGCCGCCAAACGCTGGTTTATGCGAATACGCGACGTCCCATGAAATTATACGGGTAACACCTTGGAATAATAAATTCGCGTTACACCCTATTTATCAATTGATCACTTTTTCCACCGGCATATTGAATTTCTAATTGTGGAGCTCATAACTGAACACGCTTCACATTAACCGAGACAAAACATGCATAGCTGAAGCAATTGTGAAAACTTTGTGATATCTTTGCTTTCTTCGTATTCTATGCAAAAAAAATCTAACAATCTTCATTCTGTATGAACACAAATTTTTCTTCGATATTATATGAACTTGTCGGGCGGTGCGGTGTGCGAAAGTAGAAAATATAGTATTTGTTAATATTGTTTTGCTTGTTGGATTTCATAAGTCAATTTATTCGCAATCCGGAATAAGAAGAGAAACGTATCTACCTCTTATTTCCTTATATTTAATAAGAAATATATTTCTTAAGAACTGTGCGCAGTAAGGTGTGATCGGTTGCATAATCGACCGACCGAAAATAGTAAAAGCAAAATTCTGGTTGTTTCGCGTAATCGCGGTATGGGTGTGGGCAGTTCGCGAGGTGATACATATATTGGAAACTATTAATATATGGAAGTCTATTAATATTTATGATGAAATATAGTCAGCTTCTCGTCAGAGAACCGCCGCGCCGGTGTATGTATATATCTGCAGCGTTCACCGGCGAAGTTGCGCACAAGAAGAAGAAGAGAAAACCAAAGTTAATAGCATCACTGCGTTCGTATAACTGCGGCACGGCAATGTCCAGGAAATCGCGGCTGAGAATCCGAGCAGTTCGTTTAGCATGAAACAATTATCCAGGAAAACCGAGTACAACTAATTTGACACGGAGCGGGCTGCACACCACGTGCTCCGGATCGGCGCGAATGCAATCCGAGCGCAGCAGGCCCGAGTGCAAGCGCGCAGGTGTGTAAGCGTTTGGAGAACCTCTGCGCTCTCTGCACAAGGTCGTGCATTCTTCGGGTGAGATCGACAACCACAACCGACTAGACTATCCTGACATTTGTAACAATGTAACCGGCCCGTAACAGCCGGCCCCGCAACCGATAATCGATCGCTGCCTCGCTCCATGCTTTCGAGGATTAAGCCGGTATAATAGCCTCGATCGGGATCGTCGATCGCATGCAGTCCTTCGCTGCGGTAGAGATATACCCGGCTCCGCGAAATTATAGGACTCCGCCGTAGCTTGCAATTAGCGCGCAAGCATTACGTACCCGCAGAATCAGAAATTAAATGCTATTCTTCGTTGCGACATCTGTGCGGCGATTTCGAAGCTATATTCTGCTCGAGCTACTGCGAAACAAATGAATCGGTTGGGGACTGCGATCTTAAGACTTGCAATATCAAATTGATTACGTTCCCTTCGAAATTACTATTTTCTTATACTTGTAGAAGTAAAATCATTTAAAATCTAAACTTGTGATTTTTCCTTTGTAAATTAGTGCGATCAGAAAAATGTTTCGATGAGATACTTTTTAATCAACTTCCTGATTCGATAATTTTTATAATAAAAATCGCAGGAAATGCTGAATCTCGCGGTTTCTTTCTGTACTTTCTGCAATTAAACTTTTTCATAGTGATTTCCAAATGTTGGAAAGAGAACGATAATATGAATGAGAACACTCTCGGTACGATGCACAGACGTTGTCCCTGAAATTGTTTAGACGATTTATATAATTTATAGACTTTATAGACTTCCTCTAAATAGTTTCCAATATCGACTGCAATTGACGGAACACTTTGTCGGTTCATTTCCACGAAGCAGATGGTTAACAACATGTTCTCTAATTTTACAATAATCGTAATACGACGTTTCCTGCGCCGCAAAATTTTCTCTGGAAGCGGTCTATAGTACTAGAAATTAGTGATAAACGAACTCTCCCTGTTAGCTGAAACACTTTTCCCGCCATTCGAGTTCCACCATGGGTTTCAACGTTTACTTACTACACGCGTGATTTTACGATTATTAGAACGTCGATTTGATGAAAAGTTATCTCAGCCATAAAAACAGTGTATCGCGAATCTTTTTCTACCGGAGATCAACGTGAAAACTCGCCCTCCTCCTCTATAATGCAGTGTTGCATAGAATAGTTGGTGACTAATTGATCTTATTCGGTTCAGCTAATTTCACGCTTTATATTCATATATGATAAGTGGAATCTGGTGTTATTTTTCATTCATCAATTAATGAGAGAGCGCTTCAAATTTTATGCGTCCCGGGCATTTCGTATGCGACGAGCTCGCGCGTTATTTCTACATTACCTTACATACATAACTTTGTTCGCTTTAACTGTAACGCGGGCGAAGAGACGCACCGGAACATGGCGCAGAAAATGTATTAATCTCCACACTTAAGATACATAATAATTAAATTGTGGATTTTACAATTTGGAAAAAAACAGAAGGATTAAAAGAATTTTTAAATATCCACGTACAATTATTTCCAGTTTCTCGAAGTCGTTAAAGAAAGTAAAAAATTATTACAATGCTTATTCTATATATATGTCCCAAATGTCTAGCCGATAAAAGTCCCAGAACTATCGACACTGGGACTCACGAACCAAGGGCTAAGCTTAGCTAACCGAGCTCAGCTGTCCTTATCTACTTTCTGCGTGGATCAAGGAATCATATCTCCTGGCCGATATATGTCCCTGGTTGGATCCGTGATTTGGATATGTATCGTGTAAACACTGTACTCCCTGCTCCTTGTAGTTGATGTAGATAATTTTTATTATTGCATTAAAGATCCGCAACCTGTTGATGGTCATTTCGGTCATTTCGTATTCGCTGAACATTTAATTTCTACGTTGACCCGCATAATTTTGTTCGACTTGACAGTAAACATAGGAGAGACGGGGGGGGGGGGGACACGCTGTGACGAGCACTTAAGCAAATTTAACGGTGATCCCGGCGATGTGCAATTTTATTCCGGGCTATGTGTACATAGACACAAAATACCCGATAACACATGTTAATAAACATGATAATAAACGGCCAAGTCAGTATTGCGGAGTGACTCGTTCTTAATTAAGTGCCTATCTACCCCGACAGTGCGAGATCGTTCTCTCAACAAGTTACGCGCTTCGCATAATTTTTAGCAGACTAGATTTATGCAATGTTCGAATGCTTGAAAAAACACGTAATTATACCACCGAGCGCTGTAGGAATCGACAGTAAAGCATAGACAAATGGTTGTTATCTCGTTGATAATTAACGGAATGGATCGTAGCGTGCGGCCGGGCTTTTGTGGGGGAATTGTAAATGTTTGAAAAGCGTTAACGCAATTGCACACTTTTCCTTTTCACTTTTTTCCACTTATATTATTATATATTATGTATATTATACAGGATGTTCAAAAAAGCCATTCAATATTTATATGGTATATAGGATACATTGTATTGAGTAAAACCGTTTTAGTAAACATAGGTCAAAAGGTCAACGGTTTCTGAGATATAAACATTTTTGTTTGCTAGTATCATGATTGACTTACTTGCTTCCATCGCATGCGATGTTTACTTTAGTGTTTACAAACGGCGTTCTGAATGTTCTTATTTAAGTGCCAACAGTAGATTTCATCCGGAATCAGTCAATTATTTATCGAAGGAAGGAAGACACGTAGAAAATCTTCTGTAAACATCAAATGGCCAGTAGTAAATGAATCATGAAGTTAGCAAGCAAAAATGTTTATATCTCAGAAACGGTTGACTTTCCAATCTATGTTTACTAAAGCTTTTTTACTCAGTACAATGTATCCTATATACCATATAAAGATTGATTGGTTTTTTTGAACACCCGGTAGTAGTTTATTATTGATCCTCTCAGGGTTACAATTTTTTAACACATTTCGCCTCCTCCTTCCATCCTAGTTCCGTTCCTATCCTACCTCATCCTAAACGCAGACAAAAAAAAACGCAAAACACCGCAAAGACTCTCTCTCTCTCTCTCTCTCTCTCTCTCTCTCTCTCTCGAGAGAGAGAGAGAGAGAGAGAGAGAGAGAGAGAGAGAGAGAGAGAGAATGTCGTCCCCATCTTTATCTTAACTTAACTTAACTTAACTTAACTTAACTTAACTTAACTTAACCTAAACAAAAATAAAAACGTATCATTTCTCTCACTTACCCCGCCGCACGCGCGCGCGCACACACACCTACACCTACACCCCCTTTCCCTAACCACAGGACCTCCTCTTCCGGTCGCTCACCATTCATCCCAATCATCCATTTGCACCTTCCCTCGATTCCTCCTGTGGAATCCTTCCTCACATGAAGAAATTTTGTTCTATATATCCGACTTATTTTTTCATGTAGAATCACCCCCTTTTCACTTGTACCACCAGTTACCGAACATCCTGTATAAATACATTGTATTATACATTATACATTATTATATTATATTATATATATATTAATGTCGGTCAACGGAGTAGCACGGTCGCGATGTATGGTAATGACCGTGAGCTCATTACCCGAAGAACGCACCGCCATATCTGGATTCCACTTGCTCGGTAAACGTTACCCTTTTTACAGCTGCTGCTCTCAGTCGCTCTCGGCCGTTCGGAAATTTTACGCATAAGTTACTGTTACAAACCTATAATTACGATGGACTATAAAACGTGACTCGGGACGTAGCGGCAAAAAAAGAACGCGGAGAAACAAAGTGAGAGGACGAGATCGAACGAGAGAGAGAGAGAGAGAGAGATGTTGAGGGCCCCGGAGAATAAGGTTTACACGTAAACGGGCAATTGCTCATCGAAGAAAAGAAGTCTTGTAAAATCAAAGAAAAAAAGGAGGTTTTCTTCCCAATGGCACCCATCGAGATGAAGCATGATGAGTATTATAGGGGAAGAGAACACACTGGGAATATAAAATCCCAGTTTATGGAATACGTGTGCGTAATGATTTTCAACCTGGAAACCACGTTAACAAGGACTTCTGGCGTGGAAACTTGTAAAAATCCATTTTCCTGCAGTTACTTAAAACGCGTGTCTTTAAAATATGGCTGCAATCCTTAAGACCTGTTTAACTGAAACTATGTTCTAGATTAGAACTGAGTCGAATTTTAACAGCGTAAACCAATTAAAACCAGATTTAAACTGGACTTGATATAGGTCATTTGTGACTGAGCTAACCTAGTTAATAGTAGAGTAGGCTAGATCTAACGTAACCAATGCAGAACTAGATAATGCATGCTTAACTTCGTATTTTTAACGTAATTTGACTCGTACTGTTAGACATCAACTTCATCTTTTACGATATAGTCTGGTTCCGACCTAGCTCTAGATGAGGCCTGGGCAACTTGCGGCTCGCGAGCCGCAAACGATTCCCCTCTCCCTACTTCTGGATCCCCCCCACCAAACTCCCGTGGAGTGTAGATGTACATGCATACGTTCGGAGTCAAGGAAAAGCACGGTAAGGGCAGTGTCACCAGTTCAAAAGTTGTTCCCCCACTCTAACTTCCCCTTCTACCACGCTGTTCCCCACGCCTCCGTCACGGCCCGGTCACGTGATTCGTGATTCGTCTCTGTCGTGCTTACTCTGATACTGGCAGAGAGAGGGTAACTTTTTCTCCTTGATTCGTGCTCCCTCCCATCATCTGGCGACACTGGGTAAAGGCAATATGAAATAGTTAATACCGGGGGAACGGTACAGTGACAGTGGGAGTCGTCAAGTGACTAGATCGAACTCTAGATCCAACACAACACAAGCAATGTTGACTAAGCAGTCCAGACCTAATGTAATTACTAGATTCTTTTGGGACACGTTGATGTACATTACTGAAGGGTATAGCATACTCATTTTTTAGAAATATAGTACTTGAAGACGCGACCGATTTCACGTTGAATGACCCCAGAGCCGATCCGGCGTATCGTCGAACGGGCACGCGTGATTTCGTGAATACGACAACGCGAGAGCTATCACGATCCGGGGTCCAGCTTTAATTATACGATACATTTACTTTGTACCTGACAATTTGGAGTAGTTGATGGTTCGCATCGTAGCCGCTCCTGGAGCTTTATCTGGGGATATGATCGAGACAGTAAACGTTCACGAGGCTAAGCATCATCGCCGTTACGTTGACAGTATAATTGGTATCTCTTGGGCAGGTGCAAGTCTCGCGTTTTACACGTTAAAATGCCCTTTGCAGGGCAACAACCGATTATTAAGCTAATTCACAGTCTTGCCATCCTTAGACCACATGAATGGAACGTGAGAATCCTCTGGAGATCGATGTCTGTTCCATAATTTCGCGGCTACAACTTTTCTTTGACATTTTCTTTTCGATACTCGGTCGTTCCAGATTCTTCGAATGGTACCTATCTTAAAGTTCCTATGCTTGCATCTAAAAGTAATAATAATAAACTTTCTAAAAGGAAGTAAATCTTATAGTGTACAACGAAAATATTCTAGGTCAAAAAATATCTTCGTTTTCGAGTTAAAACAGCGTCGAGTGCGAAAAGAGTTGAGTTTGTTTGTTGCAAAGGAATCATTTTCGAGGGAAACCGATACCGACCGAATGGAAATCAGTACGAATCCGGCGCCGTCGCCGGCAACAACGGAAACCTGTTTTCTGCGCGACAGGTGCCCGTTTATGAGATATCGAGATGCTACGGTTCCTCCGCGGTGAACGTTAATTGCGCTACTTTTTATACAACTCTCGGGCCCTCGAGAAAACTCGTTCTCTCTCTCTCTCTCTCTCTCTCTCTCTCTCTCTCTCTCTCTCTCTCTAATTAATCCTTTCGGCCCGTTCGCGTCGCCAGTAATTAAGCATCGGAGTATGCCGGCCGTGGAACGTGCTGACCGATAGCCCGTGCAATAATTACCTACCCATGAACTCTCCGCGAAGACACCTAGCAAAGTGTTGCCCTCTCGCTGTCAGCCCCGCCATGGAGCGCGGTCGAAGCGGGAGAACTTGTAACTGTCCTGTAACATAAAGTACTTTCAACGTGGATCAAATAATACCGGTCGACATTGCTCGAAGGAACAGCAAGGACGGCTCTTAACGCCGGGACACTAGCATTTTATTTGACAGCAGCGAACAAGTCCAATAAAACGGTCGCGTTGTCAAAGGGTGCAGCACGAAAAACGATAAAGCAAGGACCTTAAAAGCTATTCTACCGGACGCTGCCGCGAATGAAATTGCACGTGCAGTTTGTTTACCGAAACCATGATTTGGTTTGGGTTGGTTGGTCTGTTCCTTCCGATTATTACATCCCTTTTGTATGCAACTTAGTTAGAATTGCCAATGCAAATGTGTGCAAGGAGAAAATCTAAAGATCGTATGCAAGTTTATATACATATATGTTGATTAAACTTTGCTCTTATATATATATAAGAGCTGTATATTATCTGAACTAATTATCTCAAAATAATAATATAATCTGATAATATAAAAAAAATAATAAAATATAAATAATAATATAAATATAATAATATAATACTAATATAATATTATATTAATATTATCTGATAATCTACAGCTCTTCGCAATGTTACATACACGTATAAATATGTCAACAACCGCGAGCATTCTACACTTTATATACATTTTCTTTATCGAGGAATAGGATACGTTAACTTCTAGGAAATTTTTCAATCACCTGTTATTGCGTTCGACGAATGAGTTTTAAACGAATGAGTGTTAAACTATCAATTGTAAAAATAGAGGTTACCCAAGAAATAAGAACGATTGCACTGGCTAATTGGAAGAAATTTTGTGTACTTATTGGCGAACATTTTTTACATGTGTAGGTACATACATGTATCGATGTTGCTGCCAACATTGATGTCATATAAGTGCAAAAATATGAAAGTTATTCATAACTCTATCAAAGGAAATGAGAATTCCCTTGTGTAAAGGAAACTGCATTTCAATGACAGCATGTTCTTTCTTACTCTTCTCATTTTACGAAATTTGAGATACACGCGCAATCAATAACGAAGAGCAACGTGCATTATATTGCAAAATGAATCACGATAATGAGCGACACGACCAGCAAGTTTTTGCCAATTAAGTACGGGAATAAGAACGAACGTTTTTCCCCTGTTAAATTTTCAAGCACAATTTAACAAAAAAATATAAGGCGATTTAAACGTCAAGATTTAATAGAGAATCATGTCCATTGATTGAGCACATATGTCCATTACCTTGGCGTATGTTTACATGCAAATTCGTACGCGAAGGGAACAATCGCTGACGGGAAATTTGATTGTGACGCCCTTGGAATGACCTTGAGTGTGCCCGACATATCCGTACATGATACGCGGGAGCATTTAAAATTCTTTTTCCAGTTTTTTTTTCTCTTAGTAAAATTTTACAGTTAACGTATAAATTTATGCAGAATTCATACAACGGGTCGTTATGCATGACGTTTCCATTAAGTTTAAACAGTCGTGAAACGCTGATGGATGTAAAGTTCCTGTTCTCCTTTCGCATAAAAGGATATACGTATACTTACTCTCGTTTAGCTACGAAAATTATTTACTGGATTATTCGATGATCGACTTGGATTCACAGATGGATACTCAACAACAATTATCGCAAAAAAGCGGTACAAAAATAAATGGATGTTTTAAATGGCATTATAATTCAAACGTGCTGCCTTTTTTTTTACATGACATTAAAATACGATACAATAGTGGTGCATGTCAATGTGTGAATTATGTATACGTCGTTGCATTATTATTTCCCACGCGAATTGAACATGTAACGATGAAAATCACAATAATTGCTTCTTAAGGTATTCGAACAATATTCAAACGCGTGGGACTGCATTTTTTTGCTTGATTACATGAATTTGTATGAATATTTGCACTTACGACAAGCATGTTGCTCCACAGATTCTTAAAAACTCCAAGGATTTATTATCCTTTATTCATCGCTTCATCGATCATTAATTTGTTAGCTCGGCTCGACCGGAAATACAAACGTGTCGCGTCTGAATTATGTGTTCTTGTACACCGCGGTTGCATAAAGTACACAGTCCTCGTTGTAACGGGAGTTACAAATAGTCGATAAGTCAACATCGGATATCGGTACATCAACATGTTTTACAATATGTAATCACCAATATATCGTCCAATATTAAACATAAATAGTTTAATTTTAGGAGTCTTCGTACCTTCATAATAACAATCAAGTAATTATCATATAATTATCAATTTGCATTGACAATAATACTTGATATAGTGAAATACATTCCCTAGAGGCTTAAAATTATTTTTAATAACATTCAAGTTAAATAAATTACATATACAGCACAAAAATGATATGTATTTATGTGTGACAACTTTTTATCGATAGATTGTACATAAAGAAGCTATTGCAAAACAGGGAAAACGAAGGATAATATTTCACTTGAAAATGTACTATGCCGATTTACTGTATAGATTTAGACTTCTGAAGATTAGTTTCTGGAAATTTAAGATATTTATTACACGTATCGTAGACATCTGTCCGAGACATGAAACAATTGATAAGGAAATGGAATATATTTTCAATAGATAATTGCATTCTTTAACTGTTCCAGTAATTTCCATTTTCAAAGGACTCGTCGGTGGTCATAAATATTCTATCAGGAACAAGCAGCTACTTATAAGAATTCAATTATTCATTTCTCACTTTCCTTAGAAATAAATTTTCCTATTATTCCATACATTTTTCCTGTAAATAAGAAACTGTCTGGATTCACTGTCTGGAAAGTGGAAGAAAGTTATAGTTAAGCAGGAACGGTTATGCTGCTCCAAGATAGTTAAAATGGTTTCGAGCAGACTTTCTGGAACTGTTGTATTTAAAATGAGAGTTTAAAAAAAAAGATGATTTGAAAATGAAAATTTATAAGAATCACAATGTAAAAATATATGAAAAGATGTTTCCAGCTATCACATTTTATTCATAAACATCTGTTCAAAAGAATATGATCAAAGCTTCTATCGAATGTAAATTAACTATTAAAATTGGAATTTTAAAACAAAAATGATTTAAGTTTTAACATTTCTATAATTGATCAATTCCATTCGACCCTAACTTTTCGATCATTTTAAATAAAATTTCGAAACAAATTCTCGCATAAAGAGAATAAACAAAAAGGCATACGATTAAAGACTACAATTTAAAATATTCAAGAGCCAAACAAGCCTGGCATCTCGAATAAATAAATTCCCATTCGGTCTCCCTGCTGTTAAATTCTATATTTCATAGTCCCTCGATCGGCCGAACGCCACGCCTGTCAATCACTTCGGACAATAGCATTCTCTTCGCATTTCACCGCGAAATTCGCAATTTCGCCCAGGAGACTGTTCGGGCAGAAACGCGCGGCGCGTCGCGGCTCGGCGCGACGGTAGGCCGTGGCTCTGCCTCGATAAATTCAGCAGGCTAATAAATCTACCGTCGGCCTAACCGTTCCCTAGGCGTCGTTAATTAATCGTTCATTAAAGTTTCTTTGTACGTTGCGAGTCGGCGTACGGGCACATAGATTACGTGCAAACGAGCTGGCCGCGTGCATAGTTTTCCGCGACTCATTGCCACAAGTTAAACTGACGTATCTTCTATCGTTTAAAAATGACTTACGCAACACAATGTCAAACCAGTTTTTGTCTGTGTGCTGGGACGTGGTATTGCGACGATACACATATATCTCTCTCTCTCTCTCTCCCTCTCTCTCTCTCTCTCTCTCTCTCTCTCTCTCTCTCTCTATCTATCTGTTTGTAGGCACGTGTTCGAGCACGAACGACTTGTGGACGTTGTTGTGTGTGCCGCGTATTTTCCGCGATCGGCGTCGCAACTTTTTGCCCGAACTCTTTCTCATCGGTTCACATAGTAATCCCCAAAGATGAAAATTTTACATTTCCCATGGGTCCCGAATAAATTGGTATTTTTCGCTCCAACGCTAAATTTTCCGATTTTATAAAATCGTGAATAATCGTTTGTAAGCTCGTACAGTTGGCGCTATTAAAAGCACTGTGCAGAGTTCCCTTTCTACTCGATTTTATTCAAATTCCCGTAATTTTTTCGTGCTCCTTTTCGTCAATACTGTCTGATCGCTCGTAACACTTCCGCCAAGCGCATTCCGAGAGCGTCGCATAGGTTGCAGAGAGGCGCATTCGCGTATCTCTTTGAAACGCACAAAGTAACTGACGTTGCGTGACTACAATGCCGATGTCGCTGTTATAAATGTATGCGCAAGGCATTAAGAATCATTAGGACAGTCTCGTTCGTGGCGTTTTTTCTTTCTTCTGTAGTTTAAGTTCGCAGAAACAGTAAAGCGAGTTCGCGAGTACAGTGGGCAAAAGAAATTAGCTTTTTAGCACGATCTTTTAGTTTTCTGGATTTTTGTAGTGCTCCATTACCAATACGAAGATATACATTTTTATAGAGAACGGAATCGAAGATTTTTTACTCTGTTGGAGGTTTTATTCCGACGAACATGAATAAAAAGGAATCTTATGGAACTTTATAAACTTTTTCTTTGCGTCGTATATGCAATATATTCCTGATAGGAGAAAATGATATGTATGCCGATTTAGAAACGGTAATATTTTGCCATCAGAATCGAATGGAAAGGAACTGAAAATGTTATTGTGGTTTTGCCACACTGGTCCGAAAATTATAGTACAGTTAGCAGCGTCACGTTGCTACAAGAAACGCAACAAGACATCAAATTGTCTTGTTAGTATTTTATCCAGTTACGTCATTATGCAAAGAGTATCGTGATACAATTGTAATGATAATATTGCTCATTCCCCCTGCAGTTTCTGCCTTTTCAGTTTTACTATGGATTATTACTTTTTACCGACTGGGTCACTTTGAACTGTTCACACCGTTAACTAGCCAAGTGTGACACAATTTTTACGGTTTGAGCACAAATATTGTTTCTAGATAGTAATATCAATGCATAAGCTTCTAATACTTACAAATCGGTTTTTTATTTTCTATCTTATAAGGCGGCACTGTTAAACGTACGGTATATAAAAAAATTTTTGTTTTCTTCAAATTAATTTTAATGGTGTTTAATTGATAATCATTTATTATATGTAGTCATTCTTCCTATTATAATCATTTTTATACGAATGCATTATAAACTCGTTTTTTCAATTATGTTACGATTAAAACAGTGTTCGGTTTGAACAGTTTGACCATTAGAATAAACAAGCGAAACGTTAGGCAAAATGGTCTGAAATATTAGAATTCATTAAACTTTGATCAGAGCACTGTTATTTACATAAGATAACACAGGATACTGATATTTTTATTATGCAATGTTACTTCGTGCGTTGAAATGATATAAATGTAAGCAAGACTTTTTCTACGATCGTTGTTTACTATAAATGCATAAATTCTACTGACTAAAATTATTTTCTTTTTCCACGATTTTATTCAGCAATTATGCTGTTAAAAAATTCTAAATCTGAATAATATTGTCGATACTACTGTACACATGGAGACATGAAACTGTACATTGTTTTCTGTAAATATTAATGCTGTCAAGAAACTTATTAAGCCGTACATTTTACTGAAAATCTGTCGATTTATATAAATTCGCTTTTTCCAGTCAACCATTTTATTCTGCTCTTATCTTATATAATAAATTACTTTTTTATCGGTTCTAAATACATACCCGTTATCGGAATGCATTTTCTCGAAACAGATAATATAATTTCTACAATTTTATTTGAATAATACAACACGAAATAATTGCTATAATTTATACCATAAAGATATTTCTCAGAAATCTAGACTGCACTTGTGCAATTTCGGTGAACGGAGTTGTTCGCGACTGTAATTTTTCATTATTATTTGTTAATGAGACAACACGATATAATCGTTATAATTCTTCAATAAAGATTCTCGGAATATTCTGGAACGCGTTTGTGCAGTTTCGATGCATACAGTTATCGCGCAGTTATGTTTCTTGCACACTGTATTTCAATGTTGCGATTTCTATTATGCGTGTTACGTAACGTCGACCGTTTGATGTTTCAATGTTGGTGATTAGTTCGTTCATTGCGCACGTTTAGCGGAGATCATTGGGATAAAGATTTGTAACCCTGGTCGGCTCCAAGTGAAATAATGACACAAGATACGATCGCGTCGCAATTAATTAGATCGCTCGCCGCCGTATAGCAATCATCCGAGTGTCAGGGGCACACACCGGCCAGGGCGGTGAACGTGTGCAATTCGTAGTTATTTTGCGTCGATTCATTTTTTTGTTAACTCAAGGACATGTCTTAACCGCGACACAGTCACGTGAATGGTTCATTAGCATACTTAACATCTGCGGGGCAACGAATTCCCGTTAAACTGATGTTTTTTCAAAATGTTTTCTCTATTTCTATTCTAATGTTACAAAATTGATATTCATACTGATACTAAAAAAAAAAAAAATAAGACGAACAATAAGAATCATTAAAACTGTACTGATGTGATTTTTATTATCTATTTTTATTATTCGATTTACAATAGAAAATTTAAATAACCATTCGAAATGAACCTGTCTATTTCAATTGTATATAAATCAACGAAATTAATTCTTACCTCTTTCGTATTTTTTTAGAAATTTTAAAAGAAATTGCGTCATTTCGGCTTTTCATTCGAACCTATTTCCTTTCTTGCCACGAAAGTTTTCCAGCGTGGTGACCATTGTTTAGTCCACTCCCATTGGATTTAATACTTTTTAAGGCTTACTGTCACTCCCAAGAACGTTTCTTCGTCAATCTACAGTCACTTTGGTTCTCAGAACAGATTAACAAGAATAACTTGTACCAGTCGAACAATCTCAAGATATGTTGTCACTTTTTTTGTCCTGAAAGAACTTTGCTGGCGCTTGCACAATATATAATCGGATTTTGCATTAGCTGCAAATCGTGGTGCTAATGAAGTTCAGCATTCGCTTGTACCAACACGAGAAAACGGCAATAGCTTCCTGTGTATCGAACCACTAATTTGAAAAATCCTTATTTATCTGGATAGTCTGACTTTTCTATTCTATAATGTAAATTCGAAGATTTTCGAATTTGCACTGAACGCAGTGTTGTTACATTACCTGTAGCACTGGACTGTTCCAACGATTTATTACATACAACCTGTCGCACTGAATTGTTTATTCCAAATGCCGGCACAATTTTGAAGCATGCTTTTTTTTAAGGGAGGATCAGTATTTTTCGAGATATCCAACGAAATCAATTTTACTCTCAAAAGAAATTCTGGATAGATTCAGATCTTCGTAGGTAACATGAGTGTTCAAAAGAAAGTTATTGTTGACAATTTTTGACTGTTTAATACCATTTTTCGAGATATTTTCCGAGTTTAATTAAGACACAAACTAAGTCATAAAGGATAAATCATTTGTCAGAGCGCTTGAACCAGGAACAATTTCTAGGGCAAAAAAATGTAAAATTCACAGGAGAATTTATGTAGAAATCAAGAAATGAAAGAAAATCGGTCGGTAAGGGGTTGAAGGGTCAAATTTTCCAGAAACACGAGGAATATGAAAAATTGCGATTTTTTTCGCCAGGTTCATACAAAAAAATAGTAACAGGACCCAGGAGTCTATGAGCGCGTACGCTTCTGGCTCGCAATCTTCATCGGCGTTACTATCTATCGCGGCCTTTATCGCGGTCGTACGTGTCGCGCACACAGACACGACGCGCGCTATTGCAACAGTGTGCAAAAGTTGCAAGTGGCACTCGTCAGTGGGCATTGCATCAGATACCGGGAGAATCCGGATAGTCGAACGCGATCTCTTGTACAGTCCGGCGAGAAAGTTCGTGTCGGATCTAATTCTGTCAATGACGCGCTCCTAGACGGCAACTACGAAAAATGAAACGTCGGCCAGTTATGCGAGGAATCGCACGGGGCACTCCCGGTTTGACCCAGCCGCGAATTTCCTTTGGTCACGGGCCCTCAGGCAATCCTCTGCTTATTTTCATTCTTTCTCCACCACTGCTGATCAGATCTCGCAAAAATACTACGTCGAACTCATTTGTATCGTATTTGTACACCACGTTTCCACATTTGCTGCCACGGTTAAACTGCGTTCAACCGGTCAACAGGACACGCGAAAATCTGCTAACGAGATTTTAGTTTCATGGAAAATTTATTTTTATGGGATTTTATTTTATCCCGACAGAGAAGCACAACGCTCACGGCTAGCAGATTCTGTTTTCAGAGCATGTCAATTTGCATTACCACTCTGATTCATTGTTACACTGTACAGGGTGAAAATAGTGTTTTAAAAAATAGCGAAAAATGTCAACCCTCAAATGTTGTTTCTATAAAATTTACAAAACAGACGTTTCTATCTGATAGTGCAGGTTTGATTAATTTGTCTGTTCACAATAAAATGATGTAGGCAGAACATTCGCGATTAAATTCATAATACGCAAGTCACGAGCGATGAAGAAATTTTTAGGAATGGGTCTCGGTAATTCATAGTGCATACTAGCGGCGGAAGTGCGACATTTCGATGACATATGTAATGCACCTCGTGCGACTGCACATTGTATGTAAAGTTTGGATTGTTGTTTGTCCGGTTGGCCAATTCTTTCTTGGGCATCGTTCTGCTACAGTCTCTGTGTGTGAAACATGTGGCTGTCCACTATGGATATTATTAATATAGCGCGTTTAATGGCGCGTGGCACGGCCGACATGATCTACGAGCTGCATAACGCATAGTTGCAAAGCTTCCACGGAATTTGTTACCTCTATCGTGGGATAATTTTCGAGGAAATTACAGAGCCTTAAAAGAGTACAAATTCTGAATAGATTTGCCTGTAATTTTTCTGATAATTTTTATGATTTTATGCAAATTTTCTGGTCCGCCTTGAAAAATGTCCGGCCGAAGTGCACTTGACCGTATAACGGTCGATGGCAGCAGTTGAATACGTTGTTTCCGACTTCTGTGTAAATGTTTCACCCCTTTTTGTAAGAAACAATGCGCACACTAATTTAGAAACATGTTTCGAAAATAACTGGCAATTACGCAACACGAAACTCGGAACATTTTGTGTTCGTATAATTTCTGTGTCATTGTTTATTCAGTTTTTTTCCTCGTGTTCATTGTTTCCGAATGTTATGCGTAGTGCCGGCCATTGAATTTGGCGTCCGCTATTAATTTCCCTCTACTCAACGTGTCATTATATCGTCGTTGGTTGGTTGGTATGAACATAGCGTGCACCGCAAAATTCACATCTCGAGTCCGCGAGCCGTCGATCAAGTGAAAGAAACCGATGCAGTTTATCACTTCTACGTTGCATTTAACTCAACAAAGTGCTTAATAGAGAGCATAAATTCTTGATCGGTGATTATCTGAATCGACCGCTGACGCACGTGAAATAAGTTCAATAAGCTTATGAGTCTGGAAGAAACCAAGTATTTCACTGATTAAGCACTAACTCTGAGCAAACACAGTTGTAATGACTACAATCATAAACTTGAGCTTGCACTTATCTATGCAAATAATAGAAAATGGGAGTAGTAAACAGATTCTATCGGACACGTGTCGTTTTAAGAGTGCATTTATGTCTGAGTACAGCGTTCGTTCATTGCTTTGAAATGATTTTCAACTTGTTTTTTACATTCTTGATAACTCTGTCTACATTTTCGTTCGTAAAGCTTCTCCAAATGATTTGTTCAGTTAACGAAATTTGCCCACTGAAAATTTAAAGTTGCTCAGTGTCGATATTATCTGGCGAGCATCGACGTCCTCCCCCAATTCCCTTTTGTGGTACAAATTCATTCGTATTGTCAGACAGAGTGCAAATTGTCTTCGAGTTGGTGTAAATTGAATATCTCTCTAGACGTTCAAGTTTACCTGCGCGAGGTAAACGAACAGGATTGAGTAATAAGGAAACGAGAAACCGTGTGTGCGCGCATCCAAAGAGAAACAGATGGAATCTGGTAGCACAAATAGACACGGAGATGCAAATGAGAATGGACTGCGACAGGGCAAAAATACAGAGACAAGGAACTATTACATCGCCAGAACCTGATTCAATTAACACGGCACGTTGCGAAGTCTCAATTGCAAATTTTTATCAGAAAAGCTGTACCTAAATATAGGCGAATTTTCAGCCTGGTTGCTAACGCAAAATTCCGACGATATATTCTAACCTAACCCAGATATTTAATAGTCATTTATCTGATTGCGAGTTAAAAACTTTTGGCAAATTATAAAAATAAGAAGTTGCAATTAGCGATGGGTTGGAGTGCCTCGCAAGTAGACTCGATCCTCGACTAATTCGAACCTGTTTTACAATTTGATCACACAAAAATCCGTAGTCTAATCTGTCATTAGAAGCATCGTTACGTTATTTAGAACACATTAAAATGATTAAGAGAAGAAATAGATTTTTGTTTTATTTAGATCTGCAAAGGGTATGTTTCTTTTTTTATTATAGGCACAAGTAAAGAAGTGAAAAATCGCTATCTATACTTTTTTCTCGGCAATTTCGACAAATAGTTGTTTTTAATCAATTTAAATCCAATTGAAAAAAAGTCATTAGTTTTTAAAGGGTGTCCACTTCATGTTGTCCCCAATCGTATAATAATTGCCTAAATGGGAATGTCCCCTTAACACTGTGTTTACATTTAATAAAGTAGATTTCTTTTTTTGTACATATTTTCAACGGTGGTTTTATTTGTTAATTGCATATAAAACTTCAAATTACCATAAAACAAAAACTTTATGTGCTGATTTATGCATATTCGGATACATTACTTATTATAGTTGAAGAATTTCATAGTTTTGTCTGCCACTTTTTGCGACCCTCAATTTTCTAAATATTTTAAGAAGTGTCCATACCTTTCCTTTAGGATCTATCGTGGAAAATTTGTAATTTTCTTTTTAAATATATTAGTTATATTGTTAAATTTAAATTTCTGTGAATGATTAACAATAATTATACATTTGTAAACAAAGGTTGTAAAAAATTTTGCCATTTGTTCGCCACAGTTACAGTGGGGAATTTACCGGAAAAGTTCAATATTCGTGTATATCACGATATGAAATACATTTCTTTTGCACAACAAGTGTATTAGGATGGAAATTGTTCATAATAATCATATAATATAATCATTTTTATCATTATATAATCATTATATAATCATTATTACAATCAATCATTTTTATGTATTTTTAATTTGTTTTTAATATATACTTTATAACTATTGAAAAAGTAATAAGAATGTAAGCATAGATCGAGATGTGCAAGATCGCGAGAGTCAATGATTTTGAATAGCATGTTGTTAAGTTCATTCATTTTATTCACTAGTATTATAATTTGTTTGAGTTTATTGTTGTTAATATCGCATATGGTTAATTTATTATTAATTTTGTTCTAATCTTGTTAGTTTTTAAAAGTGAATTTGTTAATTTTTAATAATAAATTTTTTTTTGTTAAAATTATAAACTAGATTGGTAAATGTAAGTGTCTGTAAAAAATTTCCTCTATATATGTATTAATAACCAAATTACGAGAAGTGCCGAAAACAGGCTATTTGTCCGCACTGTGCAGCGTATTGAACTTGATCCCATCGATAGTTGCAACTATGCGCGGCGACAGAAGTATTTTCTCGGGTACCTAATGGGCGTCAGACGCGACACTCGCTTTGTAAGCGAGGCTCAAAGCGAGGCTCAAAGCGCGTGCGAAAGAGTCCGTGGCGTACAAGCTGATTCGCAGATAAAGAGGAACGGAGAGGGCCACGGGTTCCCTCCTGATCTCTGCCCGACGTCGACGTAACTTGCATGCGATAACGGCGATGAAGATCGCACCGTCGAGCATAAGAAGTTCAGCTCACGGACGAAGATGGATGGAATGCAATCGCCGCCGCGGATCTGCGCCGGCGAGATAAGTCGCTCATCCGAAACTGACGTTTCACCGGTGGCAGGGGCCCCGGTAATTGCAGTCCGCCACAACAAATTGATCTTTGTTTCAATAAACCTTTCTGGGTTGAACGGAACCACGGGAATAGTGTTTACACTATTTAGCCACTGTTCAGCCCTCTGCAACTCTGTGCAACTTTCATATCATATACCGATACAGCCAGATATGAAATTAAGTGGACACCCTTTGAAATTTAATAACACTTTTGAAATTCGACGAAACGACTTCAGTTGTTTTCAGAGGATAGAAGGCGATTAGTTTTCTAGGCAATGTATGAAAGAAATCGATTAAAAATTACGATCGGTCGAAATTGTGAAGAAAAAAAGATCACAGTTTTTAACTTTTTCTAAGATCTAAGTAAGTTATATGTATACACAAAGTTTTCGGAAAAATGTTTATGTGTGATGAAGGGAAGTTTTAGTTTGAATGGAGCTTATAAAATATCAAAAACAAAATTGCTTGCCTAGTAATATTTAAAAAATCATCGATCATTGTTATAAATACTGAATGATTTTCATGGAATTCATAAGGACAGGGACAGATATTTTGTTCATCGATATTGAAAGAGTTTCTACATAAATATGAGTTCTTCTGTCAATTAATGGCGTTTGAAGTAATTCGGAGGACTTACGATCTTTAATAGGAGGAAGATAATATCAATCATTGTTTTATTATTAGCATTGGACTTAATTTATATGCCGGACTCGTTTTAATGTGTCACGCCACGAATAGCTAAATACGGCACCTGTATGAAATACGAAAAGAATTAACAAATAAAGGTGGCAGATGTTCTTTGGATGTCACAATTATGTATGACGATTTTAAATAACAGCGTACATAAAATTCATTTAACGTCTTCTTGAAGAAATTCAAGATCGTGGAGGTCATCACATGTCACACTGGTGGCGAACGTATTAAGAGTATTCGAATGACACGTATGCTAGATGGAAATGATAAGTTGACTAAAAAGTCTGCTTGGTTTCGTCAATATAGCGTTTGCATTATGGTACTCGAGTAAATATACATTTTTAAAAGATAAAAAACCAACCCGATAATTTTCAGAATCGTTAGGGAATAAATGTAATAGTTGGTTATTTTTTCACAAACGGTTTACTTAGTTTGCATGGATATTATTAAAAAAATATTTAAAGAATATAGAAAACAATGCAGTATGGCTGAACATTGATGGAATTATGACAGTCGGTAGATTTTAATGTCTCACTCAAATTCTGCAGACTGTGCCGCCATTCTGAACATTATTATTGAAAAACAAAAGATTTTTAATGAGTTCATCGATTTCTTCTTCGAGTCCATCGAAGAGTGTTTTCAATTTGTCTGTAACATTTTTATATATTCTTCCTGATAAATGGCAAAATTGAGATAAATTTCAATTTTCTTGGATAATTATAAATTAAATTTACATTGAAGGCATAAAAGTTTCTGTGCTGAAAGTACGAAGTCTAACAACTGTAATGTTGTACAACTGTAAATATTGTATAATATTTTGACATAAGGGCTAAAATGACCGCGTTAGTCTTTTCTTGGAAACTCTTTTCACAAGTCTTTTCACTAGGAAACAAGGATTTAATCGAAAGATATACGAGGGCTTCTGATGGCAGGTAAGAGTCGCGAGAAGGTGCATCGTGACCGGAGAATAAATCGTGACCTGCCGCTATGAAACAGTTTAAGGAAACGACTTTTCGCGGGTGGTAACGTTCGAGATTTCGTTCGGTCCGTAAGCATTGTGCAATTTGAATTATTAACGGTAAGCGACGGACAGAGGCCTGACCGAAAGAAAATGACGGCGCTGTCGGCACGGCATGCGGCAGAACGAGACGGACTTACAGTATGTAGTGTGAACTTGAATTCGCTAAATCTGTTACAGTTAAATTTGCACGACCCATCCCCACTCTTCCCCCACCACTTCGTGCCTCGAGCTCGACGGAGTTCTATCTCAATAAACAAGAAAAGCGAATAGAATCAAAACAGGAAAGGAGATGGTACAATTTCCAAATCGGTCATTTCTGTCTTACCATTTTCAAACGCAGTATCATTGGATTGTTGAGACTTTTCTGATTAAAATGAGTCCAAATACGACGTAAATCGGACTAGTTTTGTTGTTGCTATGCTGTGGTTGCTAGTATGATTGCTATGATGATGTCTACCATAAAAGTGGACCGATTTATGTCGTGTTTGGGCTCATTTTTATCGGAAGAATCTCAGAAATCTAGTAACACTGCATTCGAAAAGGTAGGTCAAAAAACAAAATTTAGTAATGACTGAATTTGAAATTTTCTTTATTGCACTTTCATTTTTCTATCGTTCTTTCATCTTTCATGTGTCTATTTCGCTTTTGGTCGCTACATATATTCTCTTTGTCGAGCTGTGCTCAAGCGAAATCCTGGAAAAGTAACGCTGCAAGAATTTCCCTTCCGGATCCGAAATTTTGGAAATTGAAGGGACTAGCACTGCTGCACTTCTATTTCTGGCCGTGCGGCAGAGGCGAAATCTCGGCGATTCCGATGGCTCTTGTCTTTAAGAGTTATTAAGTCGATTACGTGACCGTGATAATAATCGACGGTTCGAGAGTGCTCTGCGAACTTCTTTCTCTCTCTCTCTCTCTCTCTCTCTCTCTCTCTCTCTCTCCGGCACGTACAACGTTCGAAAATAGACACTGTGTGTTGCGAGTTGCAAGTCATATTGTATAAGTGAAAATTCAAGTCGGCGTGCTGGTGTGTAATAACAAACCGGCTATAGTTCGCGCGTGCAGATGCCAACGGCCATGCTTCTTCTAACCTTTACACGTGAAAATCAACCGTCGAGCTGTCTTGGGCAACGCTGAACACATTTTAAATAAAGAGCATTGCCCAGCGCAGCGGTTTCAATGTGATTACAGAACCTATATGTCAGACTGTTTCACAAGCCTATCAGCTTTTGGCACAATCGGATTTTGTTCGGAAAAACCGATTGACCGTCGTATGCCGCTTTGGAGAATCCCCCGAAGCCGTTATTCCCTCGTAACAAATTAACACGGCTGGCGTTTCTCCATTGAATTTTTCTTTACGAAAAATTTATATCTCCTGCGTTGACAGAAAAATATATTGTTTGTGAATTTCAATGCTTATGAACTTGGATCTAATTTATACCTTTGAAATTGACAGATGCAGTATATTAGGTCTACCGGAAAGTTCTGTCCGATAGTGTCACTTCAAGTTTTAATCCATATGCACACGTGGATTTGAGACATATATGACTATCTTTCTTTATCATTGCATTTACACACATGTACTCTCCTAAAACGATGGAAAGTATACTCTACAATAAATATTATTGAATGTATGAAAATTGTGTTATTCTCTTTCAATTCAAAAACGGACAGAACCTTCCGATAGACCTAATACTAACGTCAATTTTCATTTACTTCAATACATGTATGTATGTCAAACGCGTCACTGTCTGACCAGTAATTGCATATTCAAATCAATGAATTCAATTAAAGCATTTCTTGGAGTGTTCAAACTGGTTCGTCATAGACAGCACTTTAATACGTCTAAACAAATGAAAGTAATTTGGCACGGACGATGTTAACGTACAATTTAAAAGATTATCTTCTCGCGTGCCTTTCGCTGCGAATTTCGTTGCGACCGGTCGCTTATTCGGACAATTATTCAATTTCAAAAGTGAAACAATTAAACTGAAAGTATCGAAATCTTCTGCGAGTACAGAAATCAGGAGTCTTCAAGGTGAAACAAAATTTCATTACGATTAAATGTAATAATTGAATTCAATAACATGTAACTTGTCCTTCGACTCCCTGAAAATTGCGACAACGCTGAAAACGAACTGAAAATTGAAGATAATTTTCAAGTTTGAAAGTTACAGGTAAAAATAATCGCCGAAAATTTGTTGCCGAGCGAGATGTTGTTTACGGGTCGGATGCGTTTCCTGGAACGTAAAGCATCGTTCCTGAAATTATCTACAGAACAAAGTCTACGCGATTATTCATCGCGATGGCTTATTCGAAGGTTCAGCGAGTGTAACGCGGTGCCGGCTATAGAAATAGAACGTCTTGAAACGATTACGGGCCGGCGACATTAATTGAGCCGCGGTGGCAGGTGAGAATTTAAAATCTCACCGGCCAATTGGAATAGTTTGCGAATAGAATTACAAATTGAAGTGGCGCTGTGTTTCGTTGAGCAATGAGGCGTCTGTCAACAATACATTAAGACGGTTTTACTTGGTTTATTCGGGACGGGTTAAATGTAGAAGCTCGGTAGCCGCGCGCATTCGAGAATTTTCCCAGACGCAACGTTCTATAATGCGTCGGAAGTCGTAAAGCTAGATGTAGACTGGAATCGCTAAATATTGAACAAAGGCAAGCCTCGTTGCGGACAAAATAGATTTCTGCCAATGAATCGGACACGTTCGAACAGTCTGGCGCAGCCTCGCAAGAATTCATTTCGCTGAGCTGTGAGAAACAAAAAGCATAGCAACCGGTAATTAAACGGCTCTGGGTAAATGTGTCATAAAGTGCAGGGTTGAAGGAACATTTACTTAATAATTGCATGTAGAAAGCGGTTTTATGCCTCTATAAATATTTATGCCACCATAAATAATGGTTCACAAATTAAATGCTCGAACATTTAGAAGATTGCCCAATTTGCGATTATACTTACCTGTTTATGCCTATAAAGTACCCTTCGGTTTTAATAAAACTGCATTGTAAGGGATGTCTTAACTTTCATCCTAAACACGTCCTTGGAAATCTATCCTCGAACTGTACCGCTATTACTGAAAGATGCGTAAAATTCTCATTTATTTAGAGAACAATCATGAAGATCTACAGTATACATTGCTGGGAGGACGGAAGGGTGATAGGGGTGAGGGGGAAGGACGACGGACATGGAAAAGCTAGGGAGAGGAGGAGGAAGTAGTGGGAGTTGTGGGAGCAGGTTTGATAACTTATGGAAGAAAAGGGGGAGGGAACAAGGGGATAAAGGGGACGACGATTGAGAAGGGGAAAGGGAAATATTTAAAAAGATTGCGAAGACGAAGAGGTCGCCGAGGGAGGAGCGGATAGAGGCGGAAGGGTCAGGCAAGGGTTGGGAGAACTTGATTAGGGAGCTGAGGGAAATAAAAGAGGGGATGAGGGAAATGAAGGAGGAGATGGCGGAGATAAAGGAAATAAAAGCGGGGATGAGGGAGATGAAGGAGGAGCTGGAGAGGGAGAGAGGGAGGGGAGAAGAAGGGAGAGAGAGAAGTGAGAAGAGGAAAGGAGGGAAAGGTTAGAGAAAAGAATGGAAGGTCTAGAGGAAAGGTGGAGAAGGTAGAGATGGAAGGGAGGGGAAAGGGGGAGAAGGGGTAGGAGATAGGATGGGGAAGGGGGAACTAGAGGAGAATAGAAGGAGGATAAAGAGGACAGAGATCAAACAGGATAGGAAGGAGGGGGAGGAGAGGAGAAATAACGTGGTAATAAGGGGAATACAAACGGAGGGGGAGGGCATTGAAATTGAGGTGAAGAGGGTGTGGGAGGTGATGGGTTTGAAGGGCGAGGGAATTAAGGAGATAAAAAAGTTAGGAGGGGTAGGAAAGGACGGGAGGGGATTAGTACTGGTGAAGTTGGTGGACAAGGAACGGAAAAGGAAGGTGATGAGGGAGAAGAGCAAGTTAAGAGGGAAAAGGGAAAGGTTAGATGACGATCTGACGGAGGAAGAGAGGAGAGCAAGGTGGAAAATTGAAAGGGAAGCGGGGAAGGAGAGGGGGAAAGGAAGGAATGTACAGGTGGGGTATATGAAAATGTGGGTGAATGGAAAGTTAAAGAAATGGGACGAAATAGAGGAAAGATGGGTAGAGGAGCAAGGAAACGGGCAGGGAAGGTAAAGGGGTGAGAGGAAGGGAATGAGGGTGGAAAGAAAAGGGATAAGAGGGAGAGGGAGGTGAAAGTGGCTTTTTGGAATGTGGCGGGATTGAAGAACAAGGATGAGGATTTCTGGAAAGGGTTGGAGTGATAATGGTGGTGGAGGCGTGGCTAGAGGAGAAAGGATGGGAACAGGTAAGGAGTAGGTTGCCAAGAGGGTATGTATGGGAAGCACAGTGGGCAAGGAGAGAGGAAAAGATGGGGAGGGCAAAGGGGGGTATGTTAATGGGGATAAGGAAGGAGATTGAGACGGCGAAGGGCGAAAGGGAGGGGGTAATGGCGTCGAAGATGAGGCTAGAGGGGGGATGGAATGTAGGTGGGGACTTGCAGGAAAAATTGGAGGTACTGTGAGACTGGGTAGAAGGGAGAGAAAAAGGTGTAGGGGGGGATTTTAATGCGAGGACGGGAAGAGAAGGGGGTGGGATAGGAGGGGAAGATGAGCGAGAAGGGAAAGGGAGCAGGAGATCCAAAGATAAGACGATAAATGCAAAAGGAAGGAGGTTGTGTGGGTATTTACAGGAGAGGGGGTGGGGGATACTGAATGGGAGCGTAAAGGGAGATGAGTTAGGGGAGTGGACGTTCATAGGAAAGAGGGGAAATTCGATTATATATTATATTTTGGGAGATGAGGATACGAGGGATGGGGTGAAAAAGATGGAGGTTGGGGATAGGGTGGACTCAGATCACCTGCCGCTGACGGTATGGCTTAAGGGAGAAAGGGTAGGGAGAACAAAGAGTGGTGAGGGAGGGAGGAGAAGGGTGGTGGGGTGCTGGACGAAAGAAGGGGTGGAGGGGTTCAGGGGAAAATTTGGAAAGAAGGATGGGGAAGAGAAGGGAGTAGAGGAAGATTGGAAAGAATTGAAGGGTCGAGTAAAGGAGGCATTGGAGGGAATGGGGAAGAAGAAAAGAGGGGAGAGGAAAGGTTGGTGGAATGAGGAATGTGGAGAAGAGAAAAAGAAGGTGAGGGAGGAGTTGAGGAGGCGAAAAAGAGGGGAGGAGAGGGGATAGAAGTAAAGGAGAAGAAGATAGCGTACAAGAAGCTATGCGAGGAGAAGAAGAAAAAGGAGAGGGAAAAATGGGAAAGAGAGGTGGAGGGTATAAAACCGGAAAGTCAGAAAATGTAGAAAGGAGAAAATGTAGAGTATGTGAATGGATGAGTGAGACATGGGAGCATGTATAGGAGGAATGTATGGGGTTGGATCAAGAAGGGGGTTGGCAGGAGAAGATGGGGAAGTGTTGGAGGATGAGGATTGGAGGATTGGGATGAATGGTAAGTGACCGGAAGAGGGGGTCCGTTGGTTAGGGAAAGGGAGATGTAGGTGTGTGTGTGTGAACGGAGGGGAACAACCTTCTCTCTCTCTCTCTCTCTCTCTCTCTCTCTCTCTCTCTCTCTTGCGAGGCGAGATTTTGCTGTTTTTTTTTGTGTTTTTTGTGCGTTTAGGACAAGGTAGGATAAGAGCGGAGCGAGGATAGAAGGAGGAGGCGAATTGTTGTAAAAATTGTAACCCTGAGGGGATCAATAATAAACTACTACTACTATAGTATACATTGCTGCCGTATAAAAATATTGTAGTGACCTTTGTAGGACCCACACGGTTTTATATTGATTTATGAGCGTAATATTCATTATACGGTACACAGATAATCGCAAATAAATCTTACAAGGACGATCAATTATGTTTTATGTTCCATTATGTTCGCGCGTACGAAGTGCCCATCACAAAACTTTTGTGTACCAGTTGCAATAAACTTTACTGCACAAGGATGTTTTCGCATAAACTTTCAACCTCGTTTCTGAAAATCCTTCGGATTTGTCAAAACTGTTCCATTACAGTCTCGTTCATCGATAGTTTCTTTGCATCCTTGGTGTCAATACCGTTGGCCCTTCAACGCGTCTTCATCGTATTTTCTCTCGGCGCTGTCATCTTTTGCTTTACACGTATAAATTCGATACGGGAGGCGGACATAAAATTTCTAAATGATATCCCCGCCGCGAGACGTTTCGCTGTTTCGGCAGCCAGCGTAAATAAGTGAGCTTGGCTCGAGGACAACTGCTAAGATACCGTATACGATATAAATTTAATCCGAGCGTGCCGGCAAAAATAAAGTACCTTCGCGAGCAACCATTATTATTGCTTTTTCCTCTTTTATTTTTGCGTTTACGCTGCCACACCTTACTGCCATCGTGCTTAAACACCGATACTCAGCTCACGCTAGGTTGAAAGTTGTTCAAGGTGTTCCGCTGATTTTGCAAATATATGGAATCATTGCTCGAGGATCGAACAACACCGGCGTTAACCAACATCTGAACACCGACCATAATTGATTCCCGTACACAACCTTCTTTTTTCTTCGTGAAACAGAATCCTTGCATCGTGAATCGAATATTCGATGATGTTATTTCTCGCGTTTCACGTACGACATTAGTTAAACCGTTGTATCATGTTGTTTCCGACGATTTGACTGCGTCGCGGAAGGATTTTCAAAAATCTTTTTAATTGCTGATGCGTGTAACCATTTTATGCTTTTGAATTCACGAAAAAGAACTTCTAATTTACTTCTATTTTCTGTACAAATAGCAGTTACATGCCCGTATTTCATTGATTATTAGCAATACTTACTAACATGTCCGTATTATTAACCATTTGATCGGTTGATTGCCTAGAAGCCTGCAGTCCAGGATCCCATTCACGGTAAAAAGAAATAAAACAAAAATAAAAATGAAAATAATTTGAATGGGAAAGTTAAGGAAAAATAGAATTTTTGGTAGAATTGGTGGATTGGGTAGGCAACCCCGAACGGTGTTAGCCCAGGGATCCAAAATTGACGGTCCGCCGCTGAGTGGAACCTTTCCGACGGCAGCTTTCAGGCCTCATTCAGACACGGCGGTATTCTTATTTACATTTGCCTCTTCATATTCAGTCACACCTCCCCGCGTGGCTGCCGCTGATGGACCGGAGGAAACAAAAACCGTGCGGTTTCCGGACGATTCTATTTTCTATAGTTCTTGCGAGAGCGTTCAGTTGTTAGGCGGATTCCGCGCGTTTAAGATGTGTGCCAGCATGAATCGTTTCGACACCGAATTGTTTCTCGATGAAGTGGAGAAAAGACCAGCGATATGGAATATTAAATGTACTGATTATTCCAATAGTCTATAAAAATTTTATCGACATTCTCAAATAGTTGAAGAATTTCAGCAAAAATTTTTCTTAATTTGGGACATAGAGTTACAAATAGGCCATGCTAGAGCCCATCTCTTAATATCGGATGCGCCCAATACTGCCTTTCCCTATTTTTTTTCCCTATTATTTCCCTATTTTTTCCCTATTTATTTCCCTATTTTTACATATTGCTTCTTCAACTTCCATGTCAACACGGAGATAAAACTTCGCCTCTCTCCTGCGTATCCGCGCGGTCGCCGCCTCTTTCTGAACAACTATGAATTTGCACGCGGTTCAAACCCGTCGGAATCGCGCGGATTCCACCGTATCTGAACCAGACCTTAGGTTCGAATTTTCGATGCAACACCAGAAAGACGATCTCGATCATTGTGTAAGGCAGACCAGAGCCAGCTATGAACGGTCGGGAGAACTTTCAGAACGACCTAGCACAATATCGCCTGTAAATGTGGTTGATCAGGCGAACGCTTGCTATCATGCATCAGCCGGCTCTCCGGCTAGTAGAACGGTTTCGTGACGGACACGCAAATCCCATCGGCCCGTCCGCCCGTTTGATCCTCGCCGAAAAGGGGACTGATCTTCGGAGGCCCGAAGGAACGGACAACTAATTCCGTTTATTACTTTCTTTATCCGTGTCGTGACAGTGGGTAGCGCGGGTTGGGGTTGATTATCGGTCGTTCCACGGGTACGGCCGATCACGAATGCAAATAGCTCGATCACGCGAAATCCTGTCGCGCAGGAACTCGATCTCAGGTGCGCCATAAAATAGAAGGCCGTCGGCGGTGGTGCTCTGGAGAAAGAGAGAAAGAGAGAGGGAGAGTGCTCAAAAGAAAGAAAGAACGAAAGAGAAAGGGAGAGAGAGAGAGAGAGAGAGAGAGAGGGAGAGGGAGTGCAAAAGGGAGAAAAAAATCTTTTTAATTCCCTCGACTGTGAAAATCGACAACGAGTTCGCAGCTTGACCCTGAACCGTTTACACGCGACCGAGAGAAGCCGCTTCTTCAATAGCAAATGAAATGGGTGGAAATCGCACGTGGGAAGAAGAGGACACCGACTTGGTTACTGGTTGTGCGAGGAGGACGCACTGTCAACAGCTGGGAGCTCTTCAAGCACGGCTCTCTCGGAGCAACGGAAGCAGAACGAAAGAGAAGATTGCACCCGGCTCTCTGCATGCTCTGTACGGAGGAGTTAAATATGTGTAACTCTTAGTTACGGATCCGCTCGGCCGGGAACAAAAAAAAAAAGAAAAAATGAGAGCCGTGTCCGTTTTTATTGGACGGAGATTGACGGTCAGGGGACGTACGCGGCTCTTGTGCTGGAACGGACCCGATCCGAGAACGACGCGCCGCGACGCGCCTGACGGCTGACGGTCAGGGACGGGAAGAGGCAATCTACCCGAGAATTGGCGATGTTTGTTATGGACTTGCATAACCGCGGGATCGCTCCACGGAGGGGGACGAGCAGACGAGATAAAAAGCGCGCTCGTGTACCAAGCCGGAAAAGAACGAGAGGTGACGCGCACGCTGCGATAGCGACGGCAACGAGTCGGCCCGAGCATCGAACAAGCGCGCGACGGTTCGAATGCCACAATTAGCTGGATAAAATTCGTTATCAAGTTGGCTCCGGAATCTTTTGGCAGTCGACATAGCCAATTTTCTTTTCTACGAAAATCCACGATAGATAAATAAAATGAATCACCGTCGGACACTTTCGTTTCGATACAATTTGTGTGACTCTCGTAGACATGCAATTTAGCAAAGAGAGCTTAAGATGTTAAACAACAAGCTGTACAATGTTAATGTAACATTTCGTTGCACAGCATATTGCTGTCTCCATATCTAAGAAGGGCCGTTCTGTTTAAACAAGGCACGCAAAACGAACTTTATTGTTTCTTTGTGCTGAATACAAAATCATGGTCGCCATGCGCGATCTAAGCCAGATTATACAAGTTGCATCGGTATGAATAATTAAACCCCGACAGCTCGAGTCTACTGATGTAATCCGCGGACGTGAGAAGTGTCATTCTCTTTGATCAAGGAACAAACAACAAAATCAACAAGAATGTACAAAGTTAAACAAAAAAAAAGGCAGGGAGAATTATCCCTAAGAATTGCAAGTAGTATCACTACAAGATGCAACAATTGTTCAACAGAAGAAAGAAAAAAATCATCTGTACAGAATCAAGAAATTAATATCAACTGAAATAGCTAAAGTGAGAAATTGAAGTCTGGCTATTTAGAATTTAAGTATCATTTTGTCAAAGATGGTGCATGAAATTGACATTACACAGTACAAAGTACAAAGTTATCGTCGTGAGACAGAGGTAGCGACCGTGTTAGACGGCTGAAGAATAAGCTACTCTTGCGAAATTGGTACCAATCGAGAAAAAGCAAGAGTCACTCGAGTCTACTGACTCCGGATCCCGTGCACTGTCATTTGCGATGCCGATGCGCATCGTTTGCCAGGGACGATCTTGCTCGCTCGCCGCCTGATCCTCGGTGCACGCAAGTACTTTCTTGCGAGCAAGTTGCACACGTGTGCGTGTGCACTCTGTACACGTTGCACCCCGGGAGGCGCCGCGCCGGTTAGTTTTCCTTGATATCCGCCGTTACAATGTACGTAACAACCGCTTATCTCGTATGCGTTCTCGCGGCCGACCACGAACGTGCACCGGCTCGCTTATCGAGCAGAAGGTTCGATCGTTCTGTCAGATTCGAAGTTCTGAATCGTTTTATCGGGCACGCTTATCGACACTCCTCTTCTGATTAGAGCATCGCGCCGCGCAAATTAATCGCTCGCCATTATGGCTCCGCGCGGCTCCCACATTCGTTGCACACCGCTAATCTTCGATGCGCGATTACGATTGCTCGCCGAGTGCAACGGTTCTCATTAGTTGCGCGAAAATAATTCGCTCGGTCATCCCTACCGTGAAAAATTTCTACCTTAGGAAATTTCGAAGATTCATTGTATTCTACCTATTATATTAACTCCTGCAGGAATTATTGGAATATTTCGTGGAATATTTCATAGCATTGTATAAAAATTTGTTTGCCTGGAAAAATAAATTAGGATCTCATGATAAAGGAATTCTTTAGCTCTCCGAAAGTGCGTAATTATAAAATATAATTGCGTGCGTGAAGAATGAAACTGCTATACACGTTAATGCTGCTGTTTTTCTGGGAATAAATTAATAGACAAAAAATGGATTTATTTTTTATCGGACACAGTATTGTTTAATTCGCGGAACGCTAAGTTCGCAGCAATTTTCTGGCCAGTCAAGTTTGCAGTGACCGTAGTGTAGAATGTGCGATTCGATTCCGAGGCAAATGCTAACATAGTGTTCTTAAGTGTAGAACATTATGTAAATTAATTCAAATTGGTTGTTACGTCCGGCGTTTCTCACGACTTCGTAATCTTTCCTCCAAGTTGGAACATTCGTTTTTTAATTGTGTTGTTACCCCGTAGCACGAGATGGAGCTACACGTCATAATGAGATCAAACAGGAATATATTGATCTTATCGTTAATTATAGTCGTCTTGAACAATCTTTTTTTACATAGTTAATTTCGTAATATAACAACCTTCAATTCTACATTAGATTCGGTCGCGAATACATTATGGTCGTGCTAGAAGAGAAGGTTTCGTACTTGATCGTAGATAGCTTATCTCATTTTTTATTAACCGTATTGACCATCCTTGCGAACGGATTAAACATCCTGATAAATTCTGAGAAACTATATTCTATGTTGCTATAAAATAATAAAATGTTAATAAAAAAAGAAGACGATACTGAATTATATACGATACTTATATATACAATTATTTAATTTTTACTAAAAATTAATGTAGTAGTTTACATTGAATATTTTGTGGGATTTTTACGAATGTTTCGTGTTGAGTTCCTATGCAATATTATGTAATAGGAGGCAGTTTTCATTTAAATTTAAATAAGATCGGCTTTCAACAATACACTCTTTAACATGTCTAGTTTCCGGCAATGTCATTAGTAATTATTATTCATCCACAGAAGAAGAACGCGTTCACGTGGTTCCTTCGCGTGCAGAAACGAACCCTTTAAACTAAAGCAAACATCCATTGTATCGACCACACCGCGTGAGTGAACACCGCACGATATCGCAACTAATTGCGTTTTGTTGAAAAAATAATGCGACTTAGTAATCCGCACAAGGAATATACGTCCGGTCTCGTCATTTTCGGAGCACCAGCTCCGTTCCACTTTATTATTATAATAGATCAACGTGCATACATCGCACAGAACAATTGTCAATACGATTTCATTGTTATTATGGAAATACGTCAGAATCCTAATAGAACGATGGGAACAGTTCGTATTTCTGTCCAAGCGTTCAATCATACATTTTTCGTGTTCTCCAAATATTCATTAAGCTCCGTTTAACTATAGTAGGTGTAATACACCTGTCCACAAAAAATTATGCAATTCCATGCCATTGACCGCGTTTGACAATCTACAGGGTGTTTCACCTAACTCGAGCATCTATAATATCTCGCTTGTTTTTCATGATAGAAAAAATGCCAGAGGAAAACATTAGTTGGTTCAGGGGGGTAAATATATTGTGACAGTTAAAAAAATTTGTTCAAGGTTATATGTTTTGAGATTTCAAAGTCATCGAAGATCCTGCTACAAGTTGTCGAAAAATTGAACGTTCTTTAGGCATTTCTAAAGCAAGTGTGTCCCGAATATCACAATGTTATAAATGTCATCCGAACCATATTTCGTACCATATCATATATTTATGGACAACTGAATACACATGCATTATTGGTGCACTGAAAACCTGAAATGACTTCGACAAGTTGAGCACCAGCGTCCATGGAGTGTAAATATATGGTGTGGAATAGTTGGTGATAACAAACTCAAGGTCACGTGAAGTTCATAATCTTATAGGTCGTTGAATTCGTCTTGACCTTAGCTATCATAATAGCGACAATAAAAATATATCATAATAATATATAAAAATATATCAAAAAACACCGATGACCTTGAAATCTCGAAAACATAACCTTGAACAAATTTTTTTGCCTATCATACTATTGGCCCCTCTGAACCAACTAATGTTTTCCCGCGCAATTTTTTTTCGATTGAGGTGGCAGGTGCGCCGATAAGATAAACGCGAAAATCTAACCACACTGTGTTTTTTCATGCGAAGTTTATTGTGCGAAGATACTATTTACAAGAAATATTTACACAAAAGTAAAGAAAAACGTGTAAGGGTGATCATGGAAGAACTGACGAAGGCCGAACAACTGTTCTCGTCAGTGTTGAACTAACAATAAGTAATGCCACCTCCGACGCCTTCGGAGGTTTATTTATTTGGTCCTTGAAAAGGACAGAGTGTCCCGCGGAAAAGGGATAGACAAATAACTAGCGAGAAAACTCGCCAGCCACGAAAACGTGCAACGAAAAGGTCCCTTAGTCGTGCGAGGCCAACTATCAGGTATGTACAAGTACCTGATGCAGCTGAGCTCGTCACGGACCAAGGGCACTCGTTGGCGGGACGATATCGGCCCGGAAAAGTCTGGCTGCCAAAGTAGTCGGGGGGCACATTATGAGCAAGCACGTACCGGGCCTAGGTAAAAATTCTAACAATTACTTTTATGAAGATGGGATGCCAATCATTTTGCAACAACACGATTTCTCTTTCGCGGACCAACGAGGTATTACAAGCTTCTCTGAATAAATTCGATATAATTAGCACGTTACAAATTTATTTCATAATGTTGCGGGTAATTATTGAAATTCTACTGTGCATGTATTCCAAATTTATGGGCTGTTTGCTGTTCGCTCATTATAAGTAACATTTTTGAATTATGGTATTATCTCTTCCTGGTTTTCACGTTTCAATACAGTTTATAATGATATTAAGAGATCCGCAACGCAAATTATGCTTTGCTCCGATGTGTACATTAATAGATCACTATGATAGTAATATATTCGAACATATTTCAAAGCTAAAACAATGTTTTTGTGGAAATAATATTTGTACTCAAAATTTTTATATAAGGAAACGTGAAAGTATCCGTTAATAACAGAAGATATTTTTCGGATTTCTAGATCGTTGTCCAAGGTGTTGATCTTCTCTACGGAAAAATTCTATTGAAATTAATTGTCATAAAACTGAAACTTTACGAAATTAATAGTTAAGGTTTACTATTTTTTTTTCACATTCCAATACATCCAAATAGCTGTTCAATTGGACTACAACGGAAAAGAATCGATGGTTGTAATCATTATTGGCGGGAGTAATTGAACAGGTTATCAAGATTCCAATTAATTAAGTTATATTTTTGCTCGTTGCAATTTATTTTCAGTGCCCTCTGCTCCGTGACTGAAGCCACTATGTTTTTACGCGGCGATCGATTACATTCTCGAGATCCTTATTTCAGTCATGAAAATATAGATCAATTCCTGGCTGTTGGTGTAAAAAGTAATGGCTGCTTTCTGACCATTAAATAGTACTGTTTTGTACAGACTGTGGCCAAATATAGTTACAAAGTATTATAATGAATCTACCGAATATAGTTAGAAACTATTTTTTCAGAATCTGTTGAAAATGCCTTTTTTGTTCACTTTTTAATTAAATTGCTCAAGAGAGTTAATCTGTTATCATGTAATGGATTTTTTGCAGAAATTTTCTTCGCAAACACATCTTGCTACATTATTGACACCAACTCTGCAATCATGAACATTAAAAATGTGGTTCAAGTGGCAGGTTTAAAGCGTTAGCTGTCCTGCTGTTTTAAACAGGAATTGCTTCAATAAAACTTCAAAAACTAAACAAGATATCAGAAGATTTAACTCCCTTTAATAAAATCATGTGCAATCTTTGCAGTCTAGTACTGAATTTACAAAATGACTCGTTTTACAATGATGATTGTCTTCACAAAAAGTTGCCACAAAACCTGAAAGTATAAATACTGTTTCAGCCTCTTGCTTTAGCATTTTCGGGTCTACGTTTATGGGAACTCCTGTCATCCGTGAGACGAGAGGCACGAAAGTATTTTTCCCGTCAGTATCGTCGATTTTTCTTTGTTCTTTGATGCATTAGACTGCTTCGCAACGAGCGGCACTAATTAATCGATACCCTGCTTCCTTATAGCTTCGTGTACGGGTGTTCAGCGCATCCTTAACGTTACGTGTTACCCATCTTCCGGTCTAGAACAATGTGCGATACACTCGGTAATAATTAACTGTTGCTACTGCCGCGCATATAATTATCGATATATAATTGCCTTAATCTCGGAGTTCACCCGTTCGTAATTAGTTTCGTGCGTTCTATCTCTCTGGCACTATTTGCTGTATTAATGTGTAAATTGCTCGCAGCGTGGCAGTTTCGTGATTGTTAATGAATCACTAGCAATGTCGTATAACGTGCATACATTGTCACGAGAAGAAGAACACATGTTCGCTTCGATAACTTTTCATAGTTGCGGCCTACGAAGTCTTCTCATGATTAACACTAGGTTCACGGAGCACGAAAAATGACTATTTTCCATTACTTTGCAAGATCCATCTACGTGGAATTAATCAAATTTCTTTAGATATATTGTTTTTAAAAATGACTAAAAACTGGAACAGACACATCCTTCATATTTTTATAAAGTAATGTAAAATACTAGCTTTAAGTGCTCCGTAAACCTTGTGTTAATGCGAGAAGCGAGAATATTTGTGAAATTAAAACCCATATTTATCCGTATTTAATATTACCCAAATCAACGGATTCGTTTATTACGCTTATAGACGTGAAACGGTGACCTTCCAGGAGGGGCACAGCAATCGGTCGAGCGTAAGAGGGAAGTTAAAAATCCAATACGGGCCCAGGCCAATGAATGGTGTGGTACAAAGTAAAAGTGCAGGGTCGGCCTCACGTAACCACGAACCCGAGCGGTTTCGTACTTTGATTCGACTGCTAATTCGACCTCAATCGGTCTCCTCTACGCGACAGAAGTCACCGAAAAGAGAAAGGACTGAAATGGACGGGTCGGGGAGCAATCGTGAGTGGTCGGGCCATGCGAACCAACCCTTTCCTTCAAGCGCGAGCAGCGCCGTAGAGGAGAGTGGGCGGAGCCGAGAGCGTGCTGCACAGAGCGCAAAACTTGTAATATTATTTGAAAGTTTTTCAAAGTTGAGGCGGTCCGAACGGCCGGCTTTTACGACGGTCACACAATGCCGGCTCCAATGGTTTTACATATCGTAAAGTGCGTGCACGAGCTAAGGAGCGCATATAAATCGGCTTGCCTGCTGTTATGTCTCCCGCGTGCAAAGGCCCGTTGACCATTTTATGCTCTCGGGGCGCTCGAGACCTTAACCCCCCTCCCCTGACCGTTTCGTGTCGTTTCGTTTCGTTTTGTTTCGTTCTTCTATTCGCAAAGTCGCCGATTTTCCTTGGAATCTTAAAACGAGAAGACAGGCCGGAGGGGAACTATACAAGAAGGGTGAACACGGGTGATTAAAGTTTTACATCGTTGCATAGACCCGACGTGCGGTCTTCTCCCATTGGTATCTCGTCAAACGATCCCTCAATAGTCTCGAGGCATACTAGTCTGGAAACCACAAAAAAAAGTAGCCAAAAGTCGTTTTTCTTCTAAAAAATCTTCTCCCCTTGGCAATGAGATCTCGAAACTTTATGTACGATTTTTCTTTTTACTGTTTCAACCATTTGTTTGCTTGCATGGTGACATTATCGTCACTACATTCGAGTGTATATATTTTTTAGTACCCCTCAGCCAATTTTCTAGTGAATAATTGATAGGAACGGCACTAAAAAATATATACACTCGAATGTGGAAATAATAATTTCATGATGCAAGCAAATACAGGATGGTCTACGCAACTTGCACACCTATATAACTTCCAAAGGATGCGTTGCACGAAAAAGTTTTGTACACAGAAGTTGCATGGTCTGAAGAGGTACACAATTTAGTGTATTTATTTTTTTTACAGATAGAGGTGTTTCGGATATTTGAAGGTCGACTTTGTTTTTTCTGAATGAAATACTATATTTTTTGTACCAAAATATGGAAGAACGTCGAATTCTGAGTAAAAAAGTATTGACCTTCATTAGCCCTGAACCTAATATTTAACGAGTAATTTCACTTTATTTCCTGAAAATTTTCTTCTCGTAATATCAGGTTAGAAATTCAACCTTATCATAGGTTTCCGCAGGATTGTTGCAAGAATAGTAGTAAACTTAATTTTTACTTAAATTTAGAACACGCGAGTGTTACTTTTTGATTGATAGCGGTAACGAATGTTCTTTCTCGATGTCGGACGGAAGCAAGAAATTTCACTATGTAAAAGGAACACGATAGGGTAAAACACGATCAGTTGTTATAAGATAATAATACTATGCAGATACAGTGGAAAACAGTTTAATGACTGCACGAAGCTCTTTTTAAAATCAGTTTCTTTAAAATCAGTAAAATCAGATCGATTGGGTAATAATAAATAAATTAATAAACTATTAAATTATCGCTTCAACGTGGGAGAATGAAAATATAAATGTCCCACGTTTCGTATCCCTACACCCTTACCATAACTTCGGTAATAATTCATGCAAATGCTCGCCTTCGCGTGAACGTTAAACGCTGCCGGATCGATCGCAAGCGTGTTGCAGTTATGGAAAAGGGAGAAACAGACGGACAAGTTTCTACGAATGTGGACTTCATTTATATATATACATACATACATACATGCATATATATATACATATTACTACTAGTATGAATTACTACTACTATTAGTTATTTCATTAGTTTATTTATACAATTAGTTATTTTCCACAGGCGTTATGCGAGAAACCTGGCGGTATGGCGTCCGGCAGTCGCCATTCGACTGCAAAGTGTTAACTCGAGTTCCAATCTTTTTTTCGTCACGAATCCCTCGCTGGCTACTTCACAGTTCCACTGAGGCCGGATTGATTATAGGAACGAGGGGTATAAAATCGCGGATAAAATGAAAAAAAAAAAGAAAACCGCAAACGATCCGGAATAATTTTCCAGGCGCTTAATAGCCGACTAATTAAATATGAGACCGAGTCTGTTCGTTCGATCGGTCAGCGACAGGCGATTAATTCCGAGTATATCAACATCCCCTACCACGGCACCACGACACTGCAAATATTGACACGTATAGTCCGTCTATTCGTTCACGGGAACTTATTTCCATCCAACCAGGGCTCTGCAGCGAAACTTACAACTCCCCGTGTGTATGTATATCGCAGGTAATAACGCCGCTGGTAACATCAATGCGGGTATAATGCGCACGTTTCTAGGCGCCATTTAGTAAATACGGCTGTCGCCATTGCTCGAACCTGTTGTAACAGGGACAGCGGGCGAGCAATGTGGACGTGACACGTTGGAAAACGGTGCAGCAAATTCGCATGATTGTACACCATCTTTTAATCGCAATGACGAACGCCGATAAAATATTCCGAATGTATGATCAGCCGAGAAAGTTTTCGTCGACACGCTTTAAGATGACAAGAAGGAAAGTATTTTGCACGACACATTTTCAAGGATTGTCCTCGTTGTTATATGACGATTACACTAGACGTCATAGCTCTGCCAAAATACCGGAACGATTTCCGTCGTGCACGACCCGTCGGCGTACGAAACGTGCCGATAACCAATGAGCACAGGTAAACAATAAGAAGGTTCGTCGAAACAGCAAGAAGAAGGGAGAAACAGCAGCAGTTCGACGATATATGTACATATGTATTTCGCATTTAGAATTCCGTCGGTGTTCATGACAAATCGCGGCAGTGACGTCACGCGATTGTTAGCGGTGCCGGAAGTTATGGCAGTTCCAGTAAACCGAGGCATGGCGACTGCAGGCGCAGCTGCGGGGATCCTATTTTTGAATGCCCTTGGCGGTACTTCGATCCTTTTTGACAGCGTGAGAGCATGTTCGCCGCGCGATCAATACTTTGGTGCAGATTTAAGGAAAATTTATTAATCGTACATTTTTCATTGTTATTTCGTCATGGATGATGATTATCTATTTTCTTCAGTATTTTTTGTATTGTTTAAAAATATTTCATATGCATTTTTCGAGCAACTAGACACTTTCAGCAATTAGACACTAGACACTGGACACTTTTTTCGTATTTTAGACATTTTTTAATCCACACAAATCCACGGTCTAATAACAAACGTGCTCGCTGTTAACGGAACGAGAAAGGTCGGAATACAAAGAAACGATTTTCTTAATGTGATAGAACTAAAATATCATTGATGAAAACTGAAAAATGTCTACAATTATCCTACGCGTCAGACAAGTTACATCCAATTGATCGACAAAAATCTACCAATGTTTGAACCAAATTTCACATATACAAGAATTCACGTTTTCATTTGTAAAGCAGTTGCGTCGATCAGAAACAAAGAGAAACATGCAACTTCGCAAAAAGAATAACTTTGGAAATCGCTTATTTAAACGCAATGAAATTAGCAGAGCATTTTAATCCACCGAAATCAGCAGAAAAGAAAACACAAGCACAGGAGATTGTCTGGTTAATTTGTTAAATCCTTCGAAGAATCCTTCTACGATATATATATCACTTGTTGTTAGTGCTCGTTACACTCGAGTTTTGCACGAAATTGGTCACGGATCTGCAAAAATGAATTTCGAGGCGCGATAATTCGAAGTGGTTGTAACCGATGAGAGCGGCTTTTATCCTCTAATTAGGGCCGCGGAGGATTTGCGATAAAATATGCAATCAAATGAAAAGTTCATTAAAATAGATGAGTCGTTCAGATCTACAGAAATTGAAGAATTTATTCCCCCTCTGGGAACTATAATGGCCGCATTCTAATATAATAGATTCAAATAGAAATTCGAGTATAAAAAACGGCTGGGGTTTCGTAGTGCACCGCTCTCGCGGATCAAACGGCCGCGTGCACGCGCGCGCGAAAAGGACAAGAATGAAAAAGTTGCTGGAGCTCACCGTTTCGTTTCGGACATGCAGATTTTTTTTTGCTGGGACGTGTTTAAACTGGAAATTGTTACGAGGAGAATAATTGCACGCGAATAAAATCGACGTAAGTGCTCTCGAAGTTCGAACGCGGGCCCGAGTAATCAAAGCCGTGGCGGTGAAATTACAATTCCTGCCGCTGACACTGAATCATGCACGGACGCACACATCGGCACGCACACGCATGCAATACCTAAACGTGCGCGCGCATACGTATACACACGTGTAGAGCACGAACAAGATAATTCTTCGACGCGATCTAGATTATGAATTATCGTGCGGTGTAGCAAGTGTACGGTTCGAATCAAATTACCAACGATGAACACGACAGTCGCGGCACCAGAAGCCGGCAATTGACGGGGGCCCTGCGAAAGCAGGATCCACCGGCGGCTCTGCATGCGAAGCCACACCATTAAATATAATTTACGAGTCGTGCAGCGTTTTTACGTCCGGTTTTCGAGTGTGTTCCGCTCACTGGAATCATCTGCCCGATTCGAACCACGAATAAATCATTTCGGTATCGGCCGGTGTCTGCAAGGCTTACGCCGATGGTATCGCCCGTAGGAAATGTCCTACCGAAATCGATTAGCTAAATTCGAAAAATTGGACACCTGATATTACTAAAAAATCATTCGACCGATTGGTTTGGTTTTTTGCACACGTATTTCTCTGCTCTGCGTTTCCCCCAATATTAAAACTCTTCGAAAAAAACATGAATCCATTGATTTACCTGCCTCGTTCGTCTTAAAAATCCCACCATTTTGTTAATTTTTCGTTTTCTGACTTAAAAATTGTTTCATTTTCGGGGCACACTCACGAGGTAAATGTATTCGATTTGTTAGAGTAGGATTTATACTACCAGGTGCTACACTGTTTAGTATTGGAACACCTTTTGACCTTTTCCAATGACGACACTTTGAAAATGCGGCGTTGTAACTTCATTATATATAGTTATTTTTTAATAGAGAACATATTTTTAGTTACTTCAATCGTGCATTGAAATAGCAGAAAATTTTCAGAAACTTTGGTTTATCAGGTAGAATAAGTTCCCAAAGACTCGTTGATTTTTTTTTCGTTTACGTCCTGTTTTCCCCTTAACCGAAAACTCTCGACACGGTTGTCGGAAGTATTATTTCTTTCTCCCCTTCTTCGCGCGTTCTACTTGTCGTTAGTTCCACCTCGGTTTTCTCGCCTCCTTCACCTTTCCTGCTACAATGCGAACCGTGGCAACTGGTATTTTTTTCACGAGACATTTTACAATTACTTGTTCCTCGTTCCACGAAACTCGTGTGCAGGGAAATTATTGTAAATCTCGTGTACTTTGCGGAAATGAATTTTCCGGACGAAAATAATAGACCACTTCTAAGGATCAATTCTAAATTGTATGTAAATCCATTGCTTATCATCTATTGCGTACATTAATTGTATTTCGTTCTCCAAACGATTCTTCCTGGTAAAAATAAAACAGAAATGTTGTTAGTCTACCTCAATTAGAAACATTTCCAAATGCTATCTAGTGTTTAGCAAAGTTATAGTCGTATTGTGATGGACAAGTTAAACAACCAGGAAGTTTGCACACTCTGTCGGAATTTTCATATACTGAGAAGTAGAACTTGAATCTTTTCCGTCGAACTCTCGACTAGTCTCTGCGGAATTTTATTGGCAATTTATCTTGACGCCGTTCTTGAAATTTGTGCAACAAGAATGATTGGAAGACATTCAGAAATCGCATGATAAAATCATTGAAATGTAATGATACCGTGCACCGAATATGAAGAAGCGAACACACGTTATTTGTTGAGAAGAAATATCGAGTCAATAAATCAATCACTTCTCGCCTTCTCTTACAGTGGGTAATTCGAGATAACACTTAATTACGCACGCATTTGACAAATAACCCTCGCCGATAGCCTGCCTGGAAGCATGCACATCTGGATCTATATGAATTATTGACCCATCGAAAGAGTACCATTGCGGTTCGTGGAATAAGAAATTCGCCGAGCAAGATGTCGCAGATTTTGTCGAAGGCAAGAATAAATGATACCGGAGTCGATGGTAATTTACGTCGGGATCACGGCGCGCAAGATACAATATACGTGATGCATGCTATTAATCTTCATTAGGCGCACCTTTAACCCTGCAACGGCCGCGCTAATTTTACTACCATAGTTAGGCGTATGGATTACACCTGTCACCCAATTAGAAATTAGTATAATTTTATGGTTCAAAGTTGTGAATAACTTGACAACGTTATAAAACGAGACTCAATTTCTTCGTTGCAAGTGCTTGCAATGAAAAGGTGCAATTAAAGAAACAAGTACACATGCAATCATGAAATATTCATAATAAACGTAAACAATCTTTTATTGTGTTCATTATTGATGCATCAATTCCCTTATTCAGCCTCTGCATAATAAATAACCTTAATATTATTCACCTAGAAAAATTATCATCTAGTGACAATAGAAAGCATGTTACCGACAAGGACTCAATTTTTGAGCAAACATAAAATATCGTATCGTGTAATACATACTGTACAAAATTATTTTATTCCGTGTTCGCGCGAAACTCAGAAAAATGTAACGACTTCGAAACAAATTGTAAGTGCATTTCGTAAATTCGCGTACATCATAAAACCGCATAAATCTCGCCGTCATTTAGGTAACGACACGACTCCTGTCAGGATCGCCGGGGGAGAAAATGAAGTTGGCACGCGTGGAATGTAATTGAACATGATCGTCTCTCTTTGAAAGCGTCAGATAATTTAATAGAGATGGCGCGGCGCGGCGCGCGGCGGGAGTGCAAATTTGCTTGAAAGAAAAAACGGTGCAAGATTGATTGTTCGGTAATGTCGAACATAAGTTGTGTTGAAATTTGGGGAGGGGGCACGTCTTGCCGAAGGTGTGCCGTTAACCGCGATCTTTAAAAGAGCAAAAAGCGAATTGTTTCGTCCTTGAGTTGGTCACATCGCGTGGTATTGCTGCGTTCTGAACTGGTCCCGTTCGCAGCAACCACATTTTAACAAAACAAGAATTGCCCTGGAAGTCGGAATAAGACGTTGCGGAACGCGTGTGCAAGTGTGCTCGATGAATGACAGTGAACGACGAGTCTCGGACGAGCATGCGATGTCTTTTTAGAAGCGAATGTTCCCTGATCTACGGCATTTTTAGCCAATCATTTTACAATACCGCCTCAAGCTTGTTTAAAATAATTCCATACTATAGACTTACCGTGTGAAACGTACAACACTACAAAGTAAATATTGTTTCTTTAAGAAATTTCATTCTTCACCGATTTTAATGATTTATTGTAACCATTTTAATGAGCTGATTCATTGAGATCATAACCGCATAAAAACCGCAGTCCAGTAATAAAATATTTCTAATTTCTACATGAAAGTTGAACAGTCGCGAAGAATTTTTATTCGCATAGCCCACGGAAATGATTGCTTGATATGGTGACAATGTGTGTACTACATTTCTTTCTCTGTATCAAGATCACGTTGTTTGTTATGAAAAATGTATGATTTACTGACTATTCAGCCAAACCAGTCGGTGGCCTACATACAGTTCAGTGAATCGTGAGTGTTCAAAGATTGCCAGCAACGTGGGTGAAATTTGCACTAGGCCAAGATGCATTATGTCCATTGGAATTCCTAAATACCCATAGAATTGAAAGGAAACCGTCGTAGCATTTCGTTGTGTAAACCACAGCAGATTACGTTCATGTAAACATTATACAATATTGATGAATATTGCGTTGGTCGATAAGATTTGAACTCTGGTCGTCCGGCTGAAAACTTAGCACGCTGCACTCGAGCCAAACCGACGCTTTCCATATTGATGAATAGCTTCTTTATAATTTATTTAAGGCTTAAATATAGAGGAATAGCGTTTTAATAGGTACATTTATCTTGGATCACCATCGTTCATCGTTATTGAATAATTATATTACAAATTTATATTTGTACAAGTCTATAACATTTTATGGAACGGTTATAGTTTCTATTAAGTCCACTTTGTTGGTTAGTATCGCCACCTTGAAGTCCAGTATTAATTTTTGCAATCGAAAGGGAGGCAAGGGTGGATGACGATATCGAGACGATCCGAGGTGCAAGCGTCGTCTACGCTAATTTATTTTCCCAGAGCAGGCCTGTCAATTAGCTAGGGCTGAACGGCAATGATTAGAACGATGGCAACGCTCGATCGACAAGTGAACACCTATGGTCATAGGCTGCGACAGGGTGGCAGATTCAACAGAGTCTGCCGTTTACATGTACGGCCTTGTGAAAACCACGCCTCGAGGGGGTGGCCATCTTGATGCCTGAATGGGTGAATTTCTATTGGCTATGAACCACGTGAATTCTTGATGCACCGTTCTCGGAATCCCCTTCGATGATGCTCGATTCATGGTCGAATCCCCATTACGTCGGATGGAATCTCGAATCCTTATTAATGAGCTTGATTCGATTTTAATTCGCGAACATCAAAGATCGGTTCAGGCAAAATTTACGGTGGCAGGCTTCAATTTCGAATTTTTCACGAGGTTAATTAATTTAATATCCTTGCACGAACGGAACAAGCGATAAAAGGGGAGTACAGAATTACTGGTAAAATTTCAAGATATGCACCCTCGCCGTGGTGAGCTATTTACTGGTTTCATAAACGATGGTATTTAATTGATGTGTTATGGTAGAAACGCTCTAATTGTAGTAACGTGTACGAGAAACACGGTTTTGCACCTTCCTTTATTGGAGCTTGCTTCAACGTTGCGTGGTAAACTAATGGTCTCCTGGAAATAATTAAAAGTCTGATCGTTTCCCAGAAATATTAATAAATTAGCGAAACGATTGCACTTGGACATGTGTGGATTAATACAATTTCACTGCCTCTTAACTATGACCGAAGAATGCCCACACACGCCTTTACGCAAGTATAAATTCGTAGGCATCGATTCATAGAATTTGGAAACGGGAAAATAATGCTTTATTCTACATGCTAGGAGCTCGATATATTTCGAAAAAGAAGTGAAAAAAGCAGAAATTTGATGAATGTATTTTAGTTTAGCAGTTCATTGGCTCTAAATCTACGGGCCACCAGAACTGATTATGACACATTACTTTCTAAAAATGACAAGAACGTATTTATCCAGATTTTTAGCAATTTTTATCAGAATATGTATCCGAAGAAATTGAATGTCATTTCCGCAATCTGAATAATCATAAAATAAAAAACTTGGTCCCGTCATTTTGATAGGTCTCGTAGCTCTAATGTTAACGAGATGTGTTGCAATGTTGAAAGTGATGATTCTAATTTGTTGTTTCTTTTGGTTGCAGCTAACTGCGATATTCGCGCAATGCACTTCTGGAATGACTTCAGGATGTTTCAGTCTGGCCAGTATTGCTGGACCGGATATACTGGACCTACAGAGGCGCCAACATATGAGGGACAGGTGCCCTACATAGGAGTTACACCTTCTACGAGTGCTATCGACTTAGGGACCCATCCTCATACGCTGAATGCTCATATACCTGCCGCTAGAGTACCATTCAGACCTGACGGCCTTCCAGAACATTCTGCTAGCCTCGGTAAGCACTCCATGACCGTCAATTTTACTTGCACACCTTAATCATCGAACATCAACCCCCCAAATTCCCAGGAAATCAAAGTAACCTAGCCTTAAAACTAGGGATGACCACTTAATTCGTCAGAGTTCACTACGTATCACCTTTGAGAAGCGTCAAATATTTTTCAAAGAACTATAAGCCTCCCATAAGTTTCATCAAAATCGGATTTTCGCATCTGAATATGTTCCCTTTTTAGTTTCGGTGACTCCATGTAATTGTTTCATTAAACTAGTTTCATTAAGCTATTTCATTAAAGAAGTTGAATTAGCTTGAATACGTAGCTCTAAAAAGGGTGATTATTTTCCTCAAGATTTCAAAATTTTCAAAAATTTCTATGCCATTTTTTTAGCCGTTTCGAGGCTGTTTAAACAAATTTACACAAATAATAGACAAACAATTGTAACTGGTTTCAAAAAATGTCAAAAAAATTGTGCCACGAAAAGACAAAAGATTTGTTGGAATAATTTTTTAATTAAAATTAAATTAAAATTGATAATTTTTTAAAATTTTCGAGAACGTGTCGAAACTGCGGAGAACTAAAACTAAATTTGATTTTATACATATAAGTGTGCCTTTTGAAGCACGAGGTATTTACTGATTATTTTTCTAATAATTATTTTTCTTTGCTGAAATGATTTTCAAACGAAGTCTGTTGCCGATCAGTTTCCGGTCGATGCGAAGTCCTTGAGCCGAATCTGATGTCAATCGACGGACAAGAGACAATAATGATTGTTCGGAGAAACACGGGTGAAGGATTAGTTTTCGTTTTAGGTCATAACTCTCTCTCTCTCTCTCTCTCTCTCTCTCTCTCTCTCTCTCTCTCTCTCTCTCTCTCTCTCTCTCTCTTTCTCTAGACGCTCTTCTGTCGTCTGGAGCTCTCGAAGTTCGGGTCGTAATAGGAAATCTGGCACACATAAAACAGATTCTAACCTATAAAATGCCCTTCCTTTCAAGAGCCAACCAGACCGCGCAGCAAACTGTTCCCCAACTTCCGTTTATTCCCTTCTTCCGTTTCTTTCTTTTCTGATTTCGCTTTTAAGGGCTCCTCTTTTACAGTTTTATTTTTACTGTGGGCTCTCATTATTGCCACTGGAGCACCTCTTACAATTTATATCGCCATCGCCGGTTCTTTTTCAATGATTAAATCAAAGCTTACCCGCTAAACAATGATTACCGAACTACAGATTTTATGCATATACGATACATAAGAATGGCTGTAATTTTAAACAGTAGGAAGACAAAAAGAATTTAAGAACATCAATATATTACTCACAATTTAATAAATCTACCGCAGAGGAAAATAAATTTCTATTTTGCTACTATTGTTTGCAGTTTATGACGACAGTTTCACATTTTGCATTAAGATTCGCTTAATCATTCGACGTGTACAAATATTGTTTAAACTTTGTAGGGTCTGCAGAATTTGTAAAATGTCAAAAGAAAAATGGCAAGTTCTGTTTCTCACTTTGTTCTACAGTAGAAAAAAGATTTAAACAAATTTTCACATTTCTAAACGAGCACAAGCAAAATATTTTAAGATGCTTTGTACGAAAGTATAGTATTTCCTTTATTTTGTGGAGTACTGTAGTCGTTTGTCTACGATGAGTACAGGTATGTGTAAATGTATAAATTATGCAGCTTTTAATTTGTCGTCATTATATGATGTAATTAAATGTTAGCAATATTTGCTACTTAATTGGTCTCAAACAAGATCAAAAACGTAACTTCATTATTGATACCTTCAGCACAAATATCAGTAGATCAAAGAGCAATATCAAAACGAGGAAGTGTAAAGTTTTTACAATATTTGTTAAAATAAATGTATCTGTGTTCAGCTTTAACACTAGGTTTACGGGACCCGTCAAAATGACGGGATCTAATATTTGTAATTTACAATTATTGACATTATAAAGATGTATCCATGAGGAAACATTCAACAAATTTATCTTTTTTGGGTATATATTATTTAGAAATGGCTAAAAATATGGATAGATACTTTCTTACTATTTTTTTAAAGTAATGTAAAATAGCCACTTTCAGTGCTCCGTAAATCCAGTGTTAAAGGAATCGCAATGAAAAATTCTTTAGCAAGTATACTCGGTTCCTAATCGCGCGGAAACCGGTTTGAAACCGTTTCGAACGGAATGGAACACTGTGACGATTTGCGATTTGGGGAAAAATTAATATTTTCCCTTCATAAAATTCGTATTCACATTATCCTTTATTCATCGACACTTACTGTACAAAATTGCAATACAGTTCAACAAAATTGAAATTATTGACAGTACCCCGTCTCGTTATTTTCGACTGCATCTATCTCCATTTATAATACAATTTATAATTGCGTCCTCAAATCATTACATCCTCATGATACAATTAATTATGATAAAATAAATTACCTTGAGAATTCATACAGTTTTTAACGACGTCAAACTCGCACAGTCAGCTGTGTCAAATTGCTTCGCCAACTTCTTCCCGAATAAAAACTGCTGTAAAGACAATTAATTGACTAATTACCGTCAAAGCAATAGGATCTCGTTTCCCCGGTGGACGTAAGTTTCCGAAAACGTTGGACGAAGAAGCTAATCAACGAGGATCGCGTACGAAGACGAGTAAAAGGGTGACGAGGTACTTGGAAATCCGATTCTTTCTTTATAGTGTTGTCATCGTTAACGTCGTGACCGTATTTATTTCCTTGAGCTGCTTTGTGCGCCAAGCCTAATCCCAGCAGCGGCTTTGATGACGCTAGTAGCGGATGGCGTTGCTATTCGGAATACTATGCTTCAAACGATAGGCATTTTGTTTGTCGAACTCGTACTCCTACGGACCTCTTCACGATTTCGGACAATCATCTTGCTTTTGCTCTTGAAATGTAACCCATAATACCTCGGCGGAGTCGCGAGCTTCATTTGATTTAGTCCAAAGAAACTAAATGAACCAAAGATCGTGATCCCTTTGAGTCAAAGACTCTGGTTTGACATTTTCGGACACATATTTTAGTACTGTCGTTTCGATTGTTAAAATTTGTTTTGTAGATAAAAATTAAGCGCACCATAACAGACGTCAATGGATGAAACATTAAACATTCTTTTCATTTAAATCTGCTTTGCAAAGCATAGAGTTATTTTGTACATACTATTAAATGTATCATGAAATTTTATCGTATAAAATATATTACAATAGCGCTAATAAACGATAACATCTTCAGGATTCTTATTTTTAATTTAAAATCGTAGCTCTGCATTTTATAATACTAGAAGTTTGCACAAACAGTATGAAGTAGTACGATAATCTATAAGTTCTTTACGAATACAAATTAATTTTGTTATATTTTAATGCACGTAACCGTGAAAATAACAAGGAAGGAATACTTTTATTTTTAGTTTAAATTGCACCCTCTCCATCTTATGTCACTAAAAGTCTCAAACATGTCTCAAACAGTATTAGACAGTTTAAACTATGGTTCAACTTTTTGGTACATTGAAAATTATCACGTACAAGAACGACATTAACGAGGAACGAATACTTTCAGTTTTAAACTGGGTATAGTCAATTCTCTATATATGTCGCCAAGGCATGGCCAATAAATGTCGCAGAATTGTCCCCACTACCGCGAGGTATACCCCGTGAGGGGCCAGAAAGCTCGTGGGGACTCGATTGCGTGGATGAAAGAATAGTATATCTCCTGCCCGATATATGTCCGGAGCTAGACCCGTGTTTTGGACATACATCGAGTAAGCGCTGCACTTTTATGGAACCGGAAGCAGGATTGTCTAAAGCTGCAGCTGATAGGCTGGGAACAGTGACTAATAATTGTGACTGGAATTGATGATTCGAAGCTGGTTTTGTTGCGAAATTGTAAATGAATTGCATTAAGCGATTTAATTTGACATAAACACGATGAATCCACGTATGTTCCGGGGCGCGGGGGTATTGTTGGTCTTCGGCCAAGTTTAAAGCTCTAACAGTATTACTCTGCCGAAAGATTCTGCTGAGAGATACGATAGGTCAATCTCATCTCGTTTATAGACGACATTGATGTTCTGTTTAAAGAGGGAAAAGAGTCGGTAAATCTCCGGCCGTAAAGGATGTTGCCGCGCCGGCATTTTTCCTTCACGAGCAAGCTACGAGACAGAGCGAACGAGAGGAAACCGAGTTACCGCAGCAGTCTGTCGGAAGGAGAAAAGGTGATTTTCTTTAATCGTCTGCGGTTCCACTGGTGGGACAGGTGCTCTATTTTGTTCGAAAACATTGAACTACCTATCGCAATTATATAGCAGCGGTTGCATTGGCTTTGCGACGATAAACGCTGTGCTGCGCGTGTTCGCGCGAATTCGAGGTTCTGTAAATCAACTGACGAAAACGGGAATTGTTCAAAGAAATATTGTAAAATATAGGGTCGTATGGAAACACACGCAAATATATTAATCTCTCGTATTCGAATCACCTAAAACTCTCATTTCACTGAACTTCGTTCACATTTTCTTCGTTCACTCACTTCACATTTTATCAAATGCACGGTATTATGGTTCTTATGAAATATTTTTGAAAATGTACCGAAGAAAGTTCTCGTTGCAAACGACACCGCATAAAAATCAATTGCATTTAACATTGAAAGCATAGAACAACTATTACGTTCGATTAATACTTTTTCAATACACGACTTTCTATCGAATGCATCGTACGGTTTTTGGCAAAATATTTTCGCGGCTGTAAAAATAGAAGTCCTTGGTTGTTGAAATGACCTGCCACGTGCGGCGGTTGCAAATGACAATATACGCAATGGCGATTTGACTTCTTTTATGCAAAACACGAGGTCTGGAATTATGTGACACGAGGAAATATGTGACACTGGTAGGATACATGTTAATCAATTGTAATTTCAACTGATTATGCGCAACAGCGACAGTCAATCTTCGCTGGCCATTTCCTTTAAAGTCAAGTTCAAGTTAGCTGTGACGGAGCGTTCGAAATATTGGACTCACAGAATGTAATTTTAAATGATATATGAACTTACGTAGCTCGTTGTAGTTACGTGCACCTTTTAGAAGCAGTAGTATCGGTAGAAGAGTTATGTTTCTTCGCTTTTACCTTGCAATATTTTTTCGATAAGAATTTTAATTGGTAGAGTTAAAATTATGTGTAAACCAGAACGAGATCACTAAAGTGTCTCGTATTTCTGTCAAGTTGCCATTTCATTTTCTCTTATTATTAGGAAAAAATATATTATGTATTATCAATTCCAAAGAAGGTGTAGTAATAATTAATACGATCATTCTCAAAACTGTTAGCACTCTGTTAACAAGTTAAAATCTTTTAGTTTGACGCTTCCACCGTATCTCATGTTCGCACTCGGCTAAACAGTTTCGGTTAAAAAGTAAGGGGCGACATAATTCAGGGCTCGCAGGGAGACGCATTAAAAAATAAAAACCGCGGCCGGTTATGATAAATTTAATTGGTTGGACACGGGTGGAACACTTTGTCGCGACAGACAGTATAGATATACGGTTAGATTACCGTTGTCGATCGGTTTTAATGATGGAACGGTCTCTCTCTCTCTCACACACGCACACCCACACACACACACACGCACACACACACAAACACGTTGTCCTTCCGTTCAGACAGCGTTTCTTCTGCCCCTGCACGGTATTCGAAACGTTTACGACCCAAGACAAAGATGAGCCCGCCAGTTCCGGCGTGTTCTCGTGGGATCACGGGTCCGTGAGTCGTGAGACGGTTTCGGCTTCGGTAGTGTCTGTCACATAAAGTCGGCTAGTTTACTACGGTTGGAGTAAAATAACCTAGAGTCTGGGGTGCGTCTCACTTACGACTTCGCGATGACGCCGCACAGCTCAGCTCCGCATCGGCGAAAGCGGTTGAGTAAGTCGGGGGACACGTTGGCCAAGAAGGAGAACAGGAAGACGTGCAAAAGAACCGGAGGAACGGTGGAACGCTGCACAGAAAAGGGGAGAGAGAGAGAGAGAAAGAGGGAGACGGAAAGAGAGAAGAAAAAAGGAAGGAGCGAACGACGAAGCACACGAACACCGCGAGCTGTAAAGCGAACCACGTTTACGATCGTCGTTAAGTCCGCTCTAAGCGACCTGCCTGATTACATTGATGTTGCTCTCACTAGCGCGAAAAGCAAAACCAACCCTTCGACCGTTCCGACCGACTGTCTCTCTGTGTACTGCGATCGGTTTCATACTTTCTCGTCTCTCGTCTGCTTTATTCTCGGCCACGGTCCTTCCAATCGTCCGAATTGACGGAAAACTGGCACAGACCTGCATACATTTTTTCTACTTGTTCGCTTGGTCTTTGAATCGACGGAAAAGTGCCTCTGAAATGAATGTATCGTGGAGAAAATTGAATTCTGTTTTCTACATTTGATTTCTCTGGTTTATCACTTTGTGTACAGTGTACAGCCTGTATGCTGATATTCTCGACTTTCTGTATAAGGGGAAAAAACAGAGATCTACAGCGTGAACTAGAAGTAAGAGAGGGAGGGAGAGAGTGTTACAGTATTCTCTTGTATTAAAGGATACTTTCTTGTAACACAAAAGGATAAAATATTAAAGGATAAATACAAGAGAATCAAATAATTATCCAAAAGTTACTTTAACACTGAAAATATTGAACCATTAAAGTTACTGAGTTTCATTTGTCCAAATAAATTTATAACAATGCATTCATTGAGATTTCAATTAATTTTCATTCTAGCGTGAGTAGAAGGTGCCCAAAATTTACTTTACTGGAAATATTCAGCCATCAAAGTTACAGGGTTTCATTGTTTCCTAAATAAATTTATAACAATACATCCATTGAGATTTCAATTAATTTTCATTCCAGCGTGAAAATGAATGAATTAATCTAGTGAATAAATTCCTCCAAAAGCAGTCTTACATGCTCGACAACAGCAGAACCATAAATCTGACTATTTTTAACGGTGTTAGTGTTGAAAACTATAGAAATTTATATTCACCCTGTACAAATTATTATTTATTTGTTAGACTTAAATACAGTACTGTTTAAGATACAATTTGTACGACATGGTAGGCGAAGTATAATAAAATCGCTGAAAATGGCCTAACATGAGTTCTACTACGTCGTAAGTGGAAATGGTGCGTCATACACAGACATATTGACTAGTAGTATTACTATACTAGTAGTATAGTAGTAGAATTTTCTTGACGAAGAACGTGCATATGAGAGAATTGGATTTTACCTTTTCGATTTCCCAAATTATTTCTTTCGAAATTGTAGTACTAAATGTGCGTCTGTATAAATTGTGCTATTTTGAACATTCTCAACATTCTACCGACACTTCCTTAGTTTTTAATGAAAAAGTTTAGAGAAGGAACATTTGTTTCTACCTCGGTTGTTTTGTGGGGTAATAATACCTAACATTAAATTGAATTTTACTCCACCCTAACATTCGAAGGGTGGTTTCGCACCCCTAACATAATGAACACTATAATAAAACTACTTGACACGCTTGGTTGATATTCATTGCACCACTCACGAAGTATTCTACCGTATGATACACACAATCGTCATTAGTTCGTTACACGATTCCACACATTTTCTTAATTATACTAAACTCTGACACCGTTTTATTGGTACAATCTGAATTTTACTTTACCTAGCTAAAATTGACAATTTTACATTACGCTATACAAATTGCAATAGTGCATTTATTCAGAACTTTAGTCAATTTCATTATCATAAATAAATCTTCATGCATGCAGCTTTATAATTTCGATGTCTGAAGGAAGGCTTGTGTACCAAAAACAGAAAATTTGTAGCCAGCAGATGTCCGCAGAAACTCCGCCCAAAATGGTCGTTCGGTTCGAGAAGCTCGAGGACAACTATGATGACAGGGTGGAAAATATTGTACGAAAGTCCGGTCGGCCTTGACGGCGATCATCGCCCCTATTCTTTAAGAATGGAGGCGCAATTTTCAAGACAAAGCAATAATTAACTTGCCAGGCTCTCCTGGCAAACGGAGTTTTACTACTTTTTAACCACAGTCGCGGGCTACAATTAAACCTCCATAAAACCTCGTCGTAACTTTTTTGAAAGCAACCGACCGCTCTCTCGCACGTAGCCAGTTCCCTTTCTTTGACCGGCAAAAACCGTGCCATATTGCATCTCTAATGAAGTCTGGAGACGTTACGGGTACCAACGTTTTCCGGTGGATTCTAAAACTTCTCCCCCGATCTCACCCCGTTGCCCACTGCGAACAATGTTTTTTGAAAACGCTTATTTTCGACGGCTGTTTCTTTGCGTGCCCATAAAAACTGAACGCGACTCCATACGGACTTCCTTTGTTTCGTTTCGCTTACTATTGCTAAGTAATGGATACATCTTCGCGCATCCGATTATTCCCTCGATCCGGGATGTTTTTTTCGATTATTCACACATAACAGCTGTTAGCATTGTATTTTCCTTCCGACGTTAACGACATGTTTGTCGGTGTTAGTTCATTGTTTGTGGGCTAATATTCCTCTATTTTGCTCGCTATTGTCTCAGCGAAATTCTTGTTTGAATAATGTTCGTGACTTTTATCGAGTTTCTTTTTTATCATTACTCGAACGATCACTGTTGTATTTAATAAAGAAACGTCTCGAAGGTCTCCAAAGTTACAATGTTTAGAAATTTATTCTTTTCGAATTTGATCTCGAGATATTCGAACTGCTCTTCATGTACTTTTGTATGTTTACATGTGTGTGTGTGTGTGTCCAGCTTGGAGACATCTTCAAAAGCCGTTGAAAAATTTGAACGGAATATATTATTCTCTCTAAAAGTGCTTGTAGTTAATTCGAAAAATACTGCATAAACTCTAATCATCGTTCGAACGATTGCAGTTTTAATTACTCTCACAATTAGACTTTTATTCGAATATGTTCGTATCTAATTTGTAGATTGAGAAGACCTTCAAAAACCGTAGAATAATTTGAATGAAACTGTTTGAATGATACTTTTAATTCGCCCAAATTAAATGAATTCTGACCGTTACTCGAACGCTAGTTATTTTCATGAGCAGACTCTAGTTGAATAATAATTACCGCAGCGTCTTAACACAAGGGAAGCCAGGAACCATAGGGGGGGGGGGGAACGTTGAAAGTGTTCGATCGAGAAGTATCCGTCGCGATCGGATGCCGATTCGGTCGTGAACGAGCGGTGTGCGCCACTCGGCCTGTGGCCACAGGGTAGAGTTTAGTCGCTAAACCGTCGGACGGTTCTTGGCATTGGCCGGCGTGTTCCCGAAGTAGACGAGGGAGAGACGGCGCGCAGGCAAAGGAGAAGAGGAGGTTGAAGAAGGCAGGAATCTGACAAGCAGGCGTGCAGGGCTTTAGCCGGGGACTGACGTTTACGGCTCAGAGCGGTCGACCTAGCGCCAGTAAAACTTGAGAAGAAATACAAGCGAAGTCCGCATCGACAGTTAAAGTCATATGCGCGAAAATACAGTCGGGGCCTCTATGAAATACGACGTCTGTCGAGCACCTACCTCTCCGGGTGGAGGCTAAGCCACTGGGGTCCAGAGGCCGGGGTATGCGTTCTCCTCTCGTTAATGAAAAGAACCCCGCCTCCTACTGATCTCTCCTCATGGACTATAATCGAGTTCCATGACCGACCAAAAAGAACGGCCACCCGCGTTCAAGGAATCGCCTCGATTTTCCTCTCGTCCGTCGTTCAAGCCTCGCTTCTCCTTCCCGCTTCTCTCCCTTCCGCTCGGCCCCGGACGATGGCCCGCGCCGATCGAACGTGAGCCATGACGATAAACGAGGGAAACATAAACTAGAAGGAATACATTCGCCGCGCGGATTGGTCGTCGCGGGCTTGTTTGCCTCGCAGACCGATCTACGACGGGCAAGAAGTATGAGCATCAGTGAAATTAACCGACATTTATTGAGCCCAGCACTGTTACCAGACAACCGGCTATTGTACCGTTTCTCTTTTATCCTTGTTTGTTGAACGGAGGGATTCTCGCGTAACTACGCCAACAAACCGATTCTTTCTTTATTTTGTCTTTTGCTTTCCCCGAAATTTTATACCGGCATTCGTTGAAATGACAATGTTACTACGATTGCAGTGTCGGTACAAAATTTTCAATAGCTATATTGTTTGAATTGGTGGGTAGGGTAATTCGATAACTAATTGACCAATCATGTTTGACCAACCCTCATTTCGTTCCTCATACGTTTCTATAGAGATTACACTACAGATGTTGACTTGATATTGCCTTTATCATATTTTTCCAATTAACATAAACCCAATCTTTCAATCGAACAAAGTTGATTTTTCTATTTAAAGTGTAAAACTTGACTAACCTTCGTAACGTTTGTCAGATTTTTGGTATAATCTCAGCAAAAACGATGTAACTTTGAAATACTTTTTTTACCTCTTAGGATCTAACGATTGATCGAAGAAAAATTCTCCATGAATCTTTACAATTCGTAGATTTGTGATCTAAAGTATTTTGAACTGGCCATTTCGACTGGCTAATGTTTAAAACATTGAGAAGGTGGTAATTGTAAGCGTCAGCTGGGTTTCAAATATTTTTACCAGCGTTTGACAATAAGTCGAAGCATAAAGTACCGTCAAGTCTTAAACAGCTAATGTCATTTCCCTGTTAGAATATTGCGGAGACGGGGAAGATAAATGGCGAAGCATTTTTTGTATTTGTGCAAGCTTTAGACCGCAGCGGGTGATCTAGATTTTATTCAATTCTTCCCAACAAAGTTACCTCGTGGTTTAGTAGATTTAATAAAAAAGGACAATAAACACAAAATGGAAAGACGTCACCAAGCTAACCACGCACTTTCCCGCAATAAATCAAGCTCGTATACCACGCCTACGGTACAAGTAGTTTTAACCGTTTGAAGTCAGACTTGCTAAAATGTATGTTACATATTTTAGCTGAGGATATCTGAGACATCCTTGAGATTTATTTTGTTTTGGATGATCATGGGGGATGATTCGGCGGTGAACATTGTTTCTAACGGTTTTGTATACTCACTGATGATTCATCTGCGACGATGATCCGCGGCGGTAAGATGTAAATTCGGTTTAAGTCGGCGCGTCGCGCCGCACCGCTGCGGAGTAGAGTTTCGAAAGCGGCACATTATGCACGTTACGCGAAAATAAACGGATAACTTTGGAAAGATAAGCCTCCGGACCGAATGATCTTACCTTTGGCTGGCTGTGCTCGTCCGATGGGTATTATTTGAAGTATTCGCAGTGATTTTATGGTCCTCCCACCCCCTAGATGGAAACGTGGACGGAGTAGAAGTGAGAACCTGCGAAGCACTTACCGGCAGACGATAAACTTCCACCCACCATGCCCGCAACGACCGTGGCCGTTTCCATTTTAGCTACGTGCCTGAATGTGTCTTCTTCTCCTTAGACCTCCTTTTACGGCTTTTCGAGCTGTCTCGGGACGTGCCTAGATCATCCGCAGTATGAAAGTAAAGTGCACAAGGTGTCGGCTGCTCTGATTTTTCTCTTTCGAATTGGAAACCATTCGAAAACGTTTGACAACCGGCTGCCTGCGACGGCGTACTTCGGAAAACGGTTCGTGTATGTTTTTTCGTTGAGCACCACCGGAGGAAAGGGTTCAGTCTGAGATTACTTATCGCGAGAGAGGGTACTTGCGACCGGTTGATTCTCTTTAAATTGCAGGCGATCCTTGCGTCTCTCTTAATGTCGGGACACTTAGGAAATCGACGTCCGAATGAAACTATCGGCCTTTTCGACGCAAAAGCCGGGTTTTCTTCTTGGCGGCTAGTGTTCTTGGATTACGAGAGTCAGTCGAATAAAGCCTTAACAAACCTGTGGGATTAATTGGATAAATTCTAGACCCGCTACTTTCCATGAAAAGTCTTCCCCTTTACAATGACTTACTGTACTTTAAACTGAAAAGTTGTACGCACTATGTGGGACAAAATAAACAGTCTCCTATATAAAATAATATTTTATCACAGTTTGAATGCAACGACAAGGATTCTTTCGCTGAAACATCAAGCATGTAATAAAAAGTTTGCGAAGCAGCATAGTTATAGATCATGATTTTATGGGCACGTCATGGTCAATCGGGAGAAGGCCACTTTAAAATAATAGAATATGAACTGAATATGCATGTACTGTGTCCGCGATAGTTCTTAAATAGGTTATATTCTACCCTCAACATTGCAGAACGGTGCACTTGATATTAATATTAACACTGAACCTATTACCATCGATCAAGTGACCGATTTTGAAGATTTGATTACACATTTTACAATTCTTACAATCACAAAGTTCTCTCAATGGGAATTGATCGAACAATTTTTATCATTTAAGCACGTATTATAGAAATTGCACAATGCCTAAATATCACATAGTTATCTTTGTAACGTAACGTGTGTTAGTCACTTTTAGTACGTAGTAAAAGTGTTTTTCCAAGTTAAGACTATTTTACCTTACAAAAATATGGAGAAACGTATTTGTTCAAACTTTTATGTGTTCAAAGAAATAAATTTCTCATTAATGTATCTTTACAATCTTTATAATCCTGAGTTAAAGAATTTGTAATCAAACGATTTAAATATGTGCTCTGTGTTTACTTAATTGCGCACTGTCTCGATGAGCGCATTAAAAAAATATAATTCCATTTACAAAAATGTGAACAGATAATTTCGAGGTCTCGCAAAAAAGTTCATCTTAAGAATGCATTTTTATTCTGTGTTTATTGTGCCACTTAAAATGCATGCGTTACTAGTTTTGTCCTAACAACTAAGACATCAATTCTTAGAAGTTCACGAAAATCTGTCGGAAAGTTATAAATATCTGTTAAATAATAAAACGGTCTCGTTGATAAAAATTTCGAAATCGTAAATCGTTACACTGTTTCCAAGTATAAATTTTAATAGACACACACGTACTGTTTATTGGTATTTCTCGTAACTAACAGCTAATAGAGACGTCTTTACGATTCGAGAACTACAAGAGTCGTCCATTGATAATCAGTTTTATCTATTATTCTGGTTTGATCACCGAGAAAATATTAATCGGTCGTGTAATCGGTCGCTTGTAATAGTTCATGTATAGCAAACCTCTTTTCGCTACGTGTAATAACAATTACCGATAATTGCTACGTTGCTTTAGTGGCGCAGGAGATAAACCAGTGAAGAAACATTTCTCGATGCATATTAATCGAGCCGATCGATATAATTATATAATGTATTCTCGCACCGCAAGTTAGCATTGTTCTACTGTAAAATCGTCGACGATAACCAGATTCGAGGACGAGCCAAAAAAGAAAAAAGAAAACAAAGGATAGAGAAATCAAAACGTATCATTAAATGTTAAAATATTTCTGGTCGAGGATTTTATGTTCACTTCTAACCACAGTTTCCCTTTATTTAACGGGGAGGTGAAAGTGTTTATCGTCGGGCTCGATTAAAATTACTTTTATTACCGAAAATCCAATTTCTGCGAATGAAATGGTTCTTGTAAAAGAAAAGAAGTTAACTACCGGCATTAAAATAGTGGTATTCAGCTAATAGCGGCATTACTGAAACAGGAATCTATTAGGTATTCCAGCAACGATGCAAGTATACATAATTGGACATATAAACATTTCGAATACGAAATGGCTAAAGTAGAGACGACTAGCTGTTACTCCCTGAACACGCGTTAGGGAAATGCGCGATAACCGGACAGCAGCGAAGCGCGTTTATACATTTGTAGAATTCCGTTGTATCACCACGATAATTCACTCGAACAAAGATACGAATATTTTACCGATGTACATTACACGTGCTGCCGGCATATTTTTACGATCGCCAGTAAAACTTCCTGGGTACAGACCACAAAATTGTGTCGACTTTTCTTATTCAGTTCTCAGAAGAGGAACGGTTGCATAAAGATCCGGTAGGACGATAACACTGGGAAAGAAAAAAAAAAACAATATAGTAATAATATAGTAAGTATATATATATATATATATATATATATATATATATTTGTTCTTTGTATACGTATGCCGCTGGGAGAAACAATGCCAATGGTACTCCTCCCGCTAAACGAAAGCGGCGTCAAAGTAACAGTCGATCGTTCGACCGGTTCGCTTTACGAGTGGAAATAATAATCCGCGTAACGTCGGCGGGTTAAATATGTGTAACATTTGATGGGGTCGTCTCGCATAAGTGTTACGAGACTCGTTACGAGACCCATTAACCGGCTTCCTTTTGCCCCGGCGTTTTCCTCCCCCTTAACCCTCCATACGCTTTTCTAGCCTATTTCTTTCGCCGGTCTTTCGATTTTTTTTCGACCTGCTCAATTCTTTCTAACATTATTAGAACACTGGCAGAGGCTTCGGTAGTCTTTGCTAATTTTTGGAATTTTTCGACTCTCCACGATTAACCGTTCGTGTACTTGGCTACTTTCGAAAGAATAAGAGTACCCTCTCCTCTCTACCTTCACGAGGAAACGGACAGAGTCCGGTTCCATTTTGATCACACCACGTACGGTACCAAGCCGGAGGTCACATTCGCAAATCCGGCCGAGCCGTTGAAAAAAGTCGTTGTCGCGCGACATCATCAAGGCGTCGAGTGAAAATTCAATCGGGTATCCTAGATCCTGTTCCTATCCCGGGAATCTCTGTGAAATCCTTTTGTTATTACGCGAGCGTATCGAAGCTTGTTCATCGGTGGGGTCCTAAAATCGCGGTTGAGGGTGTGGAAGGGGTTTCTCGAGCGCAGGGTTTGGTTCTGTAGGTGAAATCGCCCGGAAAGATCGGCGAGAGTCCTTCGGAGTAGCGCCGTGACGAGGACCCGGTGTGTCTAGACTTTCGAAAAAGTCAGTGACGACCATCCCCGCTGCGGTGGTGAGCAGGAAACCGGGTCTGGCCTGGCCGAGGCGAAATGGGGGTGGATGCACGTATGAAAACTAAGTCCCCGGGTTTCATTTGACTGGCTTTACGAGGCAGACATAAAATGGATTTTACTGTCGGCTAGTTCGCCAGTTCTCGAGTTGGTAACATTACTTTAGCGAGCATAATATACCCCCTCGGCTTTCTTCTCCCCTCCTCTTCCCCCCCCCTCTCGTTTCCTTTCTCCTAGTTCTTCCGCGCACCTACATACAGTCGACGTCCGTCGTCGACGTCGCCGTCGACCTCTCGTTCCATACCACCACTTTTCTTCTCCCTCTCTTTCCCCATCACCTTCGAACAGTTTTCGCCTTCCGCTTTCGTCGACCTGCTACAAGTCCTTAAACCAGCCCCTGCGGTAAGCTTCCGCCCAGACCGGTGTAAACTTTTCGCATGAGAAATGTCTCGCTACCAAATTTAATATCCGCCGGATAAGCCCGGCACGCTAGTCGTTAACTTCCCTTTGGTTTCGTTTCCTGCCGCACCGCGGCGTCGGAGTCACAATCCAGGAATTTAGAGATGTTTTGCCTGTAATTTCTGGATTCTTAGTTTGTTGCATGCGAAATGCAACGTTCAATCCTGTAATTTTATCCCAAGCTCCCTCGTGATCCCAACAAAATTTCTGTACGCTGATTCTCGCTACCTGATTGCGCGATAATTGCAAACGTCAAGTTTCTTGCATTTTTTTTCGAAAATTAGTCGATAACCATCTCGGGACCAACAATGAATCGCACTGCTTACACTCTTAGTCCCGCGATTTCACTTTTAACCAGTTCTAAGAAATAATTCCACACCTGAGATGCGCATTTTCGACACAGGAGAATATTTCTTATTTAAAAACGGACTGAAGATATTAAATAAAAAATGGTATTTGGTTAAACGGTAAAAGATTCTGATAAAATTTAATTTATTTCGACACTTTCGAGATTGATGGAAATTTAGGGGGCAGTGTAAATTTAGGTTGAGTTTTTAGCTAATTGTAAGTATCGCTATATTCTTCGTGTCACGTTTCAACCCGTGACGCCTCCTACGTTACATTCTTTCCGATCCTCAAGTCCACTGATCGGTCTACTTCGTTACCTAATTACCGGTCCGTGATTTAGGTATGCTTCTGTAGCAAGGTTCTGTTCGTTTTGATTTTGTTTTGAAATATATTTTGGAAAAGAGTGACACCACCGTTGCAGTGAAGAACATTTTATGGGACATAATAAAAGAGTGGAATATACGATGAACTGTTTTAATAATCCGGCTAACGAGTAGACTTTGCGTTTTATAAAATTAAAGCAATTATGAAATTAAGTATACACCGAACTGGTTTAATAATATGGTTAACGAGTAGACTGAGCGTTTTATGCAATTATAGCAATTATATAATTAAATGTACACTGTACTGTTTTAATAATATGGGCAACGAATAGGGTACAGATTTTATCTACAGAACGCAAGAGAGTAATAAAGGGTAATTTCAGCAAAAATTTATATTTCCGTAACATTTTTATTTCATGGGAATGAAATAGGTTCGGACTTTCGAAATTTGCCTATAAAAGCTGAAGTAGTTTAGTAATGAGATAAACTGGTTGGAAAATTATTCTGGTCGTCCCACTAATTAATTTTATCAATTTAGTCTTTGATGGATTCCAGACATTCTAAATTTCCACTAATATGCCAATGAGAATTATAAAATAACAAACTGATATATGTATATGAAAATAAAATTTTATTTGCCTGAACATTTTCAAATCATTAGCACTGAGTTGCCGAGATTTTCTCCTTTCGTAATGAACATCAATAGTCAGCATACTGAACATTTATTTGGAACAATGATTTTATAGGATAGTTAAAATAAAGCAACAAGAAACGAAACGCGTCAATTAATCGAACAAAGTGGGTCGACGTTACTAATAAAATTATCATAATTTTTGTAGTATTCACAATATCGTTCATTTGTCGCCATATATTCGACCTATTCGCCAACCGATCTGCGTTCGTCGGTAACAACGATTTCCACCCAAAAATAACCAAAAGACATCAATAATCCTTCGAAGCAATGTCTCGGAACTCGACTCATGAATATGCATAATCAACCTGAAAAGAAACAGCGAAAAAGCTCCTGCGAAAATACAATTTCTCCAAATATTTTCTTATTTCCTGAATTAACATAATTGATCGGCAAATCAATTTCGTCGGCAGGTTTCAATCCAAGATGCGAATATTAAACACGATCGGTCCCCTATCGAGAGCGCGCGATGCCAATAATTAAAACATTCCCGTCACGAACACACCAGCCGCCTTGTGGTATGCAGCGACTGCTGTGCGAGCAAAAGAAAGGGAAGCAAGGCGATCGAAAGAAAGAGCGGAAGAAAGAGAGAAAGAGAGTGGCCGCCCAAGAAACTCGTCCAAATCGAGCGGTGTTCTTCCACGCGATTCCCAAGACCGGTGCGCCGAATGTAACACATCGCTAACCGCAGGCCAAACTTTTTTCTGATTTCAGATCGATTACCGACCAGTCGGTGAAGTAAAGCGACTGGAAGAACAGGTCGGAATCCAAAGAGAAACGATGTCGTGTTAACGCCAGAGAGTAGTGGACCGGGGGAAGGAAACGGCGAAGAGAGAAGCAGCAACAGCATCACCAACAGCGGCATCAGCGGTAGCATCATCATCGAAATCATCGGCAGCAAGGGCAGAGAACGCCGTCGGCGTTCTTCGTTCGGCGGTCAACGTTTTCCGAATGTTTCGAATCGGCACGTGCATCGAGAGGACGAAATTCGCAAGTAGCCCCCCGAGCGGATTCGGTCCAAGAGGATCACACGAAGGCAGCTCTGGTATCGATTGTCGAGAGACACTCGCTGCTTCATCTTCAGCCTACCTGATCGAGATTGCCCTCGGAATTGGAGCCGACAACCACCGGGATAGAACGCTGCGTCAAGGTTTTATCACAAAACAACAAAGCGGCAGCAGCAGCGTCGCGAATCCAAGGTGCTACGTTCAAGCACACAAAGGCCGCAAGCAAATTAAGTGTGTGCTGTGTTCCCGAATACTTCTCTTTTTCGCCATTTTTCTGTTTTTTTTTCTCCCCTCTTGATTTCCGAGTATAGTTTTTTTTCTTCTTCTCTGTTTCTTTGTCCGCCGACCCCCAGAGACAGAGAACGAGAAAATCATGAACGCTTTTGTGAGTGGTTCCGTGGGATGCCGGAGTTCACGGACATTGTACACCTCGGGCATCCCTCGTCCTTGCGCGTCCTTCGGTTCGTTGATCGAATCCGCCCCATCGTTCGCTTCTTCGCCCTCCCCCTTCCCCCTCCACTGTTCAAGATCGTTGTTTTTTTCCATTTCGTTTCCTCCCCGTTTCCCTCACCCAGCTTTTATTTTATTATTATTATTATTATTATTATTATATATACTGCTCCATCGCTCTTCTTTCTTTGTTCTGTCTCACGCACGATCATCAGAAATGACCGTCGCCGACGGCCACTTGCTAAAATTCAGTCGCCCGTGAACCTGACCGCTCGGGACGGTCCTCCTCGGATCCGATGATCAAGTGTCGTCGCGTGCGGTAAATCTCGCATGCATGACCGCGCCAGTTCTCTGGCTTAGGTATTTTGTAAGGAAATCGAGCTCGCAGTTCTACTCGCGGTTTCCGCGCTGGCTCCTGAGGACCTCCTTTCGATGTCTCGATCGAGGTCTGATAGAACGGGTGGGGGAAGGGTAAAACGGTCGAAGTAACTTGGTTCACACGTAGGTACCTTGATTAAGACATCGGTACCTCAGTCAACCCCTTGCACTACGATACATTTTACGGTTACACCGATCAGAACCTTCCTCTCCGTTCATAATTTTTTCGAAGAACAACGGAGTTTATATTTATTGCAAGCCTACGTAATTCTCGGATGGGTATATCGACAGCGATAAAAGAGAATTTTGTTTTCGTTTGAAGGAAATTAATAACGTACGTATTTAATATTCTCGATGTTACAGTACAAGGGGTTAACGCACAGGTATCATGGTTAAAAAGGAGGTACCTTGGTTATCGCATAGCTATTCCGCCTCTCGCAAGAAGAGACTCGGAAGTAACGCGAGTCAGGCACACACATACACACATAAACACACACTGATACAGTTGAGTCACATGCATTCTCGCTGAGTAGGTTACAACTACTACTTCAGGTCTGTAGTGTAGCGTGGCGGAGAAAGATATGCGTTAGAATAAGCGTGCGAGCGTCGAGGTGGGGATTAAGCAGAGATCGGCGATTCGTACGAGAGCCTCGATCTTTATGTTCCGACCAAGCCAGGAAATTGAGGAGAAGGAGGAACAAAAGTATAGTTTCGTAGAAAGATTGTAAGTTGTTCAACATCAACAAACTGAACGGGGGACAAGAGAATTAGGGTGCTCTACCTAATCCCTTGCAGGGAGCATCGTGTACTAGATCGTTTATAATAATACAGTTTGTGTAATCGTCGTGATATAAATTGTTTAGAGTAATAGATTAATGCAGTTTGTGGATTCTCGGAAACTTACAATCACTGTACTTTGTGAATCGCAGCTCGCAGCTCTACTTGCGGTCGCCGCGTTAGCTCCGAGTACCTCGCAACCTCCCGAACGAGAACCACGGTCCCCACGTTCGAACCGAGCCGGGGAACCGAGACGAAGGAGAAAAAGGTAGCGTGAGATAACATCGCGAGGCGCGACATTCCGAATCAAGATCCCCGTCGATGCTCGATGGTAATCTAAGTTCCCCTGACGTCGCATAATGAATTGTTTCTCGATACTCGATGGACGCGCGAGTGTTGCCAGCGAGGAATCAAGTTGAAAGACACCGATGGAGGGAAGAGGGAACGCAGAAAACCGACGTATGACAGTGCCAGGCGTAAATGAGCGCATTAACGCATTAACAGAGAGAAAAGAAGAGACGGGAGATCGCCGATCGAATCGGATCGGACGTAACCAACCAGTGAAATACTTTTAAATACATGTGATGGGGAGCTTGTACAGGTATGTTTGCGACACGCGGATCTCTCCTGGATGTTGCCACATCGGCAAATCAGGCAGAAATGATCGCGAAACGATCACTGAACGCTGGAGACAGATACACGTTTATCGAAATGAATTTCTGTCATTGTAATTTCGACAATTGTTTTGTTCTTTAACGGAATCAATTCGTTGCAACTAGGAATGGCGATTGTCTTCGATCGAGTGTTCTTTTATTTGTTCAGGATTGGTAGTATTTATAAACTAGTTCCGCGTTAGAATTTACCATGAAAAGTTGAGTTTTTTAAATGCAACGTCACCATCAAATACTATGATTTGAATGTTCACGGAGAGTGCTTAAGATGGGAAGTTTTTGGAACGATAAAATTCTGTAACGTTGTCTAATGTTTGCACAAACTAGTGTCTTTGTAATGTAACATTGCCATCAAATACGAACATTCGAATGTTCACTGAGAGTGTTTAAGATTGAAAGTTCGTGGAGCTATAAAGTCTGATGAGGTTGTTCAAAATTTGCACAAACCCAAATCTTTATAATGCAATATTGCCATTCAATATGAAGGTTCGAATTTGTACTAAAATTAGAAGTTCTTGGAATGATAAAATCCTGTACCGTTGTTCAAAGTTTGCACAAACTGAAATTTTTATAATGCAACTTTGCTATGAAATGTGAAGATTTGAATTTGTACTAAAATTGGATGTTCTTGGAACGATAAAATCCAGTAACGTTGTTCAAAGTTTGCACAAACAGGGACCAGGAAAATTCATATATTCGCTGGTTAATCTTCTACGTCACGATCTGCATGCATTACGATTCGAACAACCTTAAGAAAGAATTCGACTTAAGAAACGTCGAATTTCTGATTTTTTTTTTAGAAGATCAACGAAAACAGTTGCATAACGTCTCCCCCGTAATCAAAGTTTTTCTGTGACGTGTATTGTGACTCTGATATCTGTTTATGCAGATTATACAGAAACAATTTTTTCCGATATCGATGGATAATTTTCTATTCAAAAACATCTTTCATCAAGAATCCTATTCAGCTCGCGTAGCAAGCTTGTATACTCTATCGATTTCCGAACTGCGCTGCAACATTCGAGAATAACGCAAGCTATAAATGCGTAATACCAATGTGACATAAACGCGCGCTTTACAAATCGATAAAACTTTGATCAATTTCGTATGTAAGCCGTGAGTTCGCTTCGTATACTCGCATGCTGGAATTTACTCGGTACATTGAACTCATGCGAACAAGTATGCGCACGCTGTAACAAGATGTACAAGATCCTCGGTTTCACTCTTATGTCATGTCTTATGTTAAGTTAATCAAATTTCCTACCACTGGAGTGTCCAGAAAAAAAAAGAAGCACGAAACATCCACCGATATTGAAACATTGGAACAAACAGTTACAGATTTCTATGAACCTCTGGTTTCAACACCTTGCACTATCAAGTCAGACTTGTGATCAAGATTCTGAACAGAAGACTTGTGAACAGAATCTAGCAAATAGGTATTAACACGTTCTGCCTTGTTAAGACATTTCATTAAACTCGATCTACTTCCTCTAAGATGTACTTGAAAAATGTAGCACAAGAAAGTCATGGAGTCTCTAAATATTATACTGTGTAAATACTATAATAATAAAATGTATCAAATTAATTTGATTATCCTTGAGAAAACTGCGTCACATAGCTGTGACGATGGCGGCGAACGTGTTAATAGACTTTGGATCTTCATGCGAATATAAACATTTGGCTTCATTCGTTTCCACTCTTCAAGTGTCCCAACTAGACTTACAGTTATGGGGAGCCCTCGCACCACGGCAAAAATGACTGATTCTTTTTTATCGTGCAATTATCGAAATCACAATTAATGATTTCTCACAGTACGTCTTCTTCATTTGTTTCCCACAAAAGTGTCTTTATGATTTCAATAATTACCGGCGCTTTGCAACGCGGACCGCTGCGGAATAGCACTCGGGCAATTTCGAGGATATAACTGGCGGCTCTCTCTCTCTCTCTCTCTCTCTCTCAGTCTGTCTGTCTGTCTGTCTCTTGGTAGTTCAGGTGTTGATCACGAGGCTAATGGAAAGACCCGAAGTTGCGGAACAATGGCGGTTGGTTCCCATGGAAGAATGTCCGATACAGGTTTGAAATATACGCAGCCTCGCGAGAAGAGAAGCGATCTGCATCGATGAACTGCGAGCGCGCTGGCGCGCGCAATCAAGAAGTAGACGGATGTGTCAGTTGCACAACACGATGCAATAAAACGGCCGCTCAAAAACTGGTCGTTCCATCATGCGGCAAATTAATTTTCAAATAAGAACACCGAGGGCTGTCTCTTCGATATGCTGTTTCATTCTTTCGTCCCTTTTTTCCCCCCTGTTCGTTGGCTCCTCCTCTTTTTTCTGTCATGGGCCCCGCCGCCCTTCTCTTTTTTCGTTGTTTTCTTGCTGCGGGAACACGTTCCTGAGTAACAATCTGATGTGAAGCTCGATTGGTTATTACCGTACAGAGCTTAATGACTCGTCTGGTTTAAATGGATTTGCATTTCGGTAACGAGCGTGCGGCCCCTCGAATATTTATTGTTCGCCGGAGACCGAGCTTCCGGTATCTAATTTGCGGTAACGAGAATTCCACTTGTCGTCGTTGTCCTAGATCACCTTCGTCTTGCTCGCGAAATCCAGATGTCGTTGCGAATCATTCGACGGTGTGCATCACTGATGGTCCGGTAGATCACAGTTCCTGAACCGTTTCTGGCTGGTAGTTGTGCGTGAAAATGCTGAATTTTTCACAATAAACTGGCTGTAGTCTTTTTCTTGACAGGGATGAAATACAACAGTATATTGCAAGTCTAGAGTCACAAGTAGAGTGAGGTGAAACATGAAACCGTAGAAGGGCAGAAGGGGTTTCAGAGCGTCGGTATATTACTGCTAACTTACTAAGTTGATTAATGGGAGAAACAAATTTTTCATTTCATTTCACCACTTTGCGATTGCCGCAGACAATTTTTAATTTTGCATAAAATTGCGCAGTCTAGATAGCGGGACAAGAAACAATATTAGCCATCTCGCGTTCAGGCTGAACGATCTCTCGCCACAGCCAAACACCAAGCACATCGGATGAAGCAATCACCAGTCAAAAAGGACATTTCGCGTGCACGGTGACATGATCTCGCAGGCCGCCAGTGTCAACGGGCTTTGTCCGGCCCGAATCGTTCTGAACTATTCTCGATGAACTGCCGAAGAAATTCTGAACGGCGTAGACCGCAGACTGACGCCTCGCCTGACGCTCGCTCTATGCAACCTGCTATTTTGTCGCTCGCGAAACCCTTCGTGTCTAATGGCGTGTCAGGTGTTTCACATGCGACGGAACATAATGGTGAATGTTTAACAGAAATGATCTTGCCCGGGACGTGGCACGGTGCCGCACAACGCGACCGAACGCGACGCGACAGGGACACGACTCGATGGATTTCACAATACCACGCGCTTCCGGTTTGCTGGATACGCGAACCGTCCATTTAGCGTGAAGCCTTTAATCCCGCTGTGGTTACAGATGGCGAGTAGGATGCGATGATGGTCGGTTCGACGGGGAAGGTGTTCTTTTAGCGACTAATCGGCACTGCAATTCACAGGTGTAAAACCAGGAAACGACGCGATCGGCCCCGAAGGTGTTCGCACCTCCGTCTCGGAAGCGCGTCCTGCTTTTCTGGGTTTTCGATTTCAATGAAGCCGTCTCGCAATCGACAATTATTTCTGTCCGGAACGATTCTCACGGGGGAGGGGAGGGGAGGGGACTTGGTACACACCATCACGTCGTTCCTGAAAACATGGGAGATCTAAGAGTCCCCTTTTCCTCGAACACGCGCGACATCGCCTCCGAGTTTCTTCCGAGAGCGCCAGGTGTTCGGCGATTCCCTTGTACATAAATAACCATAAGCGTCGTAAAAATTTAAGCAACTCGACCCGTGAACACGCTGCGAACTTTCGCTTGCGGAGATAGCAAATTGGAATTACAGGCGTCAGTTAGATGTCTTCTTCCAAAGATCAGGCCTCGACAGGAACTTATAAACCGGTATGATTGTGACACCGGTATTAGGCCAACAATGTTACACCGAAACGGGTTATCACCGGTACCGAAATAAATACCGGTATTCTTATAGGAATACGATAGGCAGTTAAGTCATGTTTCTTTGTGTATAATTAAAAATACTATTAACTATATGTACGTAAATGACAATAATAACGATAACATTTTTATTAGCCGTAAGTATTGAAAATATCATCATTAAGTATAACATCAAATAAATTGTATCGTTAAGATGATAATATATGCATATTTTAGACTTTTTAACCATTGGACCCATTATTTCTCTGTAGGACGTTAAAACTAACTAATGAAATAAAATACATTAACTAGTAACGCTAACACTTAATCGTTAAAATAACTGATAGATTTAAACACACTAACAAACACAATTAAGTTTTCTACTTATCAACTAATCTACTTTATTTAAAGACTTTTGTACTGCAAAAGTCTTTTGTATTGTTTATATTCTATTGGCGAAATCCGTCAGACTCTCGTCATCAGCTTCGAAGAGCGAGTCTCCTTTGTGTTGTACTTTAATCGCTAGTTTCGATGTCACTATTGCCATGCCACGGCGACTTTCTGTAAGTTCGGTGCGTTTGAACTTCAAGACGTTTTTATCGTTAGCGTGTTTGCGGAAGCAACGAAGAACGCAATGTCAAATTTATTCTTACTCGCGATTTATAAACATTGCGCGAATTACTTCCGATCAAGCGAAGCTGCCAGCTAGAAAGTTTCAGGAAGATTGTATTAGATAAATACAAATAGGAAGGACGCTTATAATTATTTGTATTTCTACATATTACAGTATTTATACGTATATTAGTTTTTTGGTATGACTTTGCTAACATAATTTACATTATGATAACACCTGAATTGGTTTTCAGCTTCTATTTCAAAAGCATACTGAGAATTTTAATGTAAAAAAAACCAGGGAAAACAAAGGTAAACACATTTTTATGTAGGGGTATGAAGATCATACCAGTATTTTGGTTTTGACAAGGTAACACCTCTATAATCGAAAAATACCGGTATTCTGTATTTCGGTATAAATCTCTGGGCCTCAATGCGTGTTCACGAAGATATAATTGTAAGATTGTCGTACGAAGAGCCTAAGAAGCTGGGAGTTGAGGCGGTCATGCTACTAAAATTGGTCAACGGTTCCAATTCAAATGAGGTGCAAGGTGTATCGTGCTAGGTACCATCTTCGATCGTGCAACCGTTCGAACGTTCTTTTCTCTTTGTTTTGTTATATTTTTTTTTAAGTGCACCATGTACTTCCTTTGTCGCAAAAGACTTTTTATTATCCTCAACGTTTTTATTTCGTTCGTTTATGTTATTTATTCGTCTGCGTTGCATTATGGGTGTATCCGTCTATGTACGCATGAACTATATACGACATAAGTTGTTTCAATTATTACGAATGCGAGTATAAATAGGAAACTTACATGGATAGGCATTGTACGTATGTTGTCGTAATATTACCAGTTTTACGAAGCGAATAATAATCGATGGCCAATAATCACGTTTCTTTTCCTTTTCTTTTTGTTCTCGTCTGTTCATCGAATCATTACCATTGATAGTTGTTAAAATACACACACACATACACACACACACAAGATTTACCGGTGACGTTTTTATCTATTCTACGCTTATCGCCAGATATCAAACGATGTAATATCCTTAAGGAATAAAATGATTTGTTTAATTTTGCAAGCATCCGCAGATTCTTATGGAGTTCGCTGACAACTAATAGATAGTACCGAACTACGTGGCAAGAACTTGCAAATCAGCTTTTCGAACCGTTCGGTAGGATTAAATTGCTTGTTATCGGCGATAAAGTGCCTGATGATTGGGAAAGCTCGTGCTCGACGCGAAAGTAGAACTCGAACAGTTACGTTTTAAGTCAAGAGCTTTTGCAATCATCGAGTTCGTTGAAATTTCTTCGCGTATCATTGGAAAAGCTTGATCAGCTCGCACGCGTGCACCGACATCCACGAAAAATGGCTGTCGAGGGTTTTGTCACAGGTCTGTCGGAACGTCACACGTGATCGGTCTTGTTGCAAAGCGATTATGTCATTAAGCGATTCATGTCGTTTCTGTAGCCGGTTTCATCCTTAGGTAAGAGCGCGTCCGCTCGGGTGTTCCTGATCCCGTTAAAATTTTTCCGTCAATACAGAACTATTTTCAAAGGGTCCGCTTAATCGTCGTCGTAAATCAAGCACGGTGTCGCAGCTGCGTACGCCACGGTGCCTATTTTCTGTCATGATATATGATATATGCGTCCGCTGCAATGCTCGCATACGTTTACGCGCCGAAACACGTGCATTGTGCATCCTTCTGTGCATCGAGACGTACCTTCTGCACCCCCTCTGCATCCCACCTGCACACGTTTTCCCGCCGATCGATGCCGGAAGTCTTCAGCGAATCTTCGAAAAACCGCTTTAATACTAGCACAGGCACGGAACGGTTCTGTTTCGGTATACAGTGATTTCTCTATGTATGTCTCTAAGACCTGGATGATAAATGCTGATACGATCTGATAGTATAAACACCTATAATGTGTCTGCGCGAATAGTGTAAATCGGCCTTAACACGCTCATGTAGCTGTTTCTGTGAATACTGGCTGGACACATTTGTTCATTCAGATGTATTTTGTAAAAATGTTGAGCAATATTTTGATGTACACAGTCTCCTTATTTTTAAAAGGCAATACGAATTAGTCAGTTTTATGCTTGCTAGTTAATTAATGCGAGGTGCAAGATAAAGGTGCAATTGCTGCGATGAACGCGGAACTTTGTGCGAATTTGTAGAATTAAGGTAAATGGGACTTAATAAATTTCTTACTGGTGGTTGTTCGACAGATTTCGAAAATGTATCATACCTAGCAAATTTAACACTCGTATGCACTTAAAACATCATTGCACGAAAGGTTCTCGCTCATCTATTTTTGTTTTACAATTTAAGTATGTTTATGGTTCCAATTAATATTTTGATTTTCTACTTTGATACAATCATGGAAAAATATAAAATTTTTGCGAGATTTCCGTACGAGGGTTAAATAAATTCTTTCAATATAAAAAAAAGAAGAAAATTTAGCAACATGTAAGACATAAAAAGGGATGAATTTTCTCCTGTGCTGCATACGACAAAAAATTCTTAATGTCCACAACAATTTTAATTTTGGCCCAACAAGTTATCCCATAAACCATGAGTTCATTATTCAACAGAAGATTTTTCAGCTTGTTTCTAATCTAACATAGTTATTAAAAACTCTATCCAAATAAACTTCCAGTGGGTACACTGTTAAAACCTGCTGAGAGGTTTTATTAAATTCTTCGTTGCATGATCGTCCAAAGACTTTGACGCGCTAAAACTGCATAAAGTTCCCGTTTATTTTATGGGATTTTTGTGGTCGCCTGCAGTCAGTGTCTCAAGCTGAATTTTCTGCATATAGTGAGTTCCGAGATTCATTGAACGTCATGAACATATAATAAATTTGTTAATAAAATGTGGTTTCTAAATGGGATGTTGTTAGGCTGTAAGGTAAAAATGTCTTTCATTGGCATCGTTTGATTTCGTCGGTCAACATGTTTTTTTGTTTATCCATTAACTAAGGATAATTTTCGTCTTCCGGTATTTAAGAGCCAGCGTAACTGAATAATAATAATATTAATAATAATCGTTGCAGCTAGAGAATTAATGACACTATCGACGGCGCGAACACGATAGTCTCTCATCAATTTCAGAAATCTGTTTCACTGTAAGCAAGTTGAATTGGTCAACCAAGTCTGCGCTCGCGAGCTTCAAAAGCACGAGTGGCGTATATAAAAGCGTGTTTAGTATGGCGTGCAAGCGATATTTCGAGAGAAAGAACAGCGGCGAATTAATTTTGAATCAACTGTTGCATAACGTTTCTTTCGTTTGCTGGTTAGACTTGTACTTTACTCGTATCTGATCCCTGTATCAAGACTTTGCGAACACACTGTACATACATAAAGCTATGTAATATAATATATACAGTTAATGTACTATACATAATGTTATTCGAAGTTATCGGATCTAAGATGCATCCGTTCTCGAAAATTTCCTAAACGTAAAATATCCTTGTCGAATGAATGAAGTTTGATTATCGCTGTCAATCTATTAGCCTGAATCTATACGTATATTCTGTAAGAACCACGATTTATACTTGTAGACTATCTTCACTTTCGAAGATCGGAGCGGCGCGATTTCATCGGGAGTGTGCTGATCGCGCGACGAAATCGATTCGACGCATAGAAAACGGATCGAAGTTCCGGTTTTGTATATACGATTCAACAGTGAATGTAACTTTCGTCTTGGGAGATAGCAGAAATTTGCATAAACACACCACATCCTGTTAACCACGCAGACCTTACTTATCATCGCCATACCGTTGATTCTTTTTACTCGTTCTTATCTGTATTGTACCCTATTGTGTTAAGCGTATACGTGGAGGGGGTAGGGAGTTTTAATAGGTTAAACAATAGATCGTGGAATTCGTGGCTTCGAGTTCAAACTGGAAATCGGATTTTATAACGTGATTTGCTAGCAACGAGAAGGCGGAATTCGATATTTGTAATATGAAAATGTTCCTAATATTGTACGGATGTATGAGAAATTCTGGATTCCCGGAGATAAATCGCGGCTGATAAGATTACCCGTGATATCTAGTTGCATCGCGAGTCGTGTCTTGCACAAAACGCAGACGCTTGACGGACTTCGAGAGCCGTTCGATCTGTCTCCTGGAATGTGAAACATGTATTTTTCAAATTGTTCAATTCATACAAAATGTTACATATTTGTATGGACGCAATTTCTTGTGTGAATAAAGTGCACGTATAATATGAAACACGAGATGTCGATGATTTCACCTGTACCGTTGCCTCAAGGAGACGAGGACGCGAGGTGTACACGCATGTTTATCAGCATGTTCAGTATCACGGTCGATTCAATCATTCTTAACATAAATTCACTATTATCATGGAAATTACCATCGAATTTCCTAGTTTTATTTCCTACTACAGTTCAATGTTCATTTATTAGAAAATCTAAGAACGCTAGAATAGCACTGTAAATGATGTAATAAACTTTGTAGGTATTAAACCACGATTTGAAGAAACTGTTTTTCACGCATTTATTTGGTAACAGATTTATGTATTCGCGAATCGTGAAATTAGAGATATTTTTATACACAATGTTCTGGTATTATTTACGTGGATAAATATAGCTACGAGGAAGATAAGAAAAATAATTTTACCCAACAAACTGCCGAGGAGGACGAGTAAGAGCCCTAGAGAAACGGTTATTGTTTTGTGCCGAATACATTATACTATGGAAAGTTATTTGCTAATGAAACGAACCAGCAGCGTTTAGTTGGTTAAGTGATTTTCGCCGTTTAACGACGACTTATAAGTAGCTACGCACGTCCACTTCCTCAAATAGCTGTCTGCTTGAATTCCTTACCTACTGTGCGCCATGCACACTATTTGCACACTTCGTCATTGCTGGCTATAAATGCAACGTAGAAGGTAACGCTTGTCGTCACACAAATTTAAATGTTTACCAACTTCGCAAGAATTTTCCTAGCTTTTACAATAATAAACAATGTACGATAATAAAATTTAAATTCTGTTTCCTCAGAAGTCTCTATAAATACATCGTGCAAGGTGCGCAACCTAATTTTGTCATCCGAATGTTTTCTTTTGCAATTAAAATATTTCCCATTTAAGTGGCACTGTTTTAAAGGTGCTAGTGCGGAGTAACAATAGCTATATTTCATTACGAAGTGTCAACTTTGATTCTATTAAAAAGTTTAATTTCATCTGAAATATATAGTAACCGTTATGGTCATGTTTTAGTGTCTTTCAGAATTAGCGTAAAGTGGAAAGAAGAGTTTATATTTTCATTCTGCATCTTTTTGATTCTAGGTGGATCGATGATCAATTCAACGAAGGGAACAAAGAAGTTCCAATAACGCTTGAAAAATTGTCGGAAACCGTCGCTGTTGATCGTTATTCGGAACAATTAGTCAATTTAAGTCGAGCATCGAAAGAGAAACGTACAGAGTATAACAAAAGACGTGACAAAGTGGTTTTTCAGGTTGACAATGCTAGATCACACATTGCAAAATCAGTCAAAGAAACGTTGGAACCGTATGGACGTGATGTGCAACCGCACCCGCCATATTCACCAGCTATTGCCTGATAAGGCTACGATCCATTCCGATAAACGCAGCATGGCCTTTCCCAGCAGTTCTCGTGAAGATATCAAAAAGTGGTATGACGATTAGAGAATCCACTTATTACGTGAAAAGTGAGCGAATGTTTTAGATGGAAAATACTTGGAAATAACATATTCTCTGTTTTTTTTTTCTATTCGAACACAGGAATTTCATTCGCCAAGAGAACAGCAGGAATTTATTCAAGTGCCTAATAAAAATATTTAGACGAACCTCAGCAATTGCACCAGTTGTTAGAAGATGGCGAATGAGCGTCGATTTGGTGTCGCATCGGGTTACGTTCCCCCTGTACACCACCGCTCCCCTGTTCACAGTGTTTACGTGAATGTAAACGATGACATGTACGCGTGGATGCACATAACGACAATTTTACAGCCCTGTGTTCGGCGACAGTTTCGGTTTTTACAACTTGTAACGTCTCGCATAAAAGTGGCCCTAACGAGACCTCGGAAAGGAGGCACACAAAGCCAAGTGAAAATCGAGGCACGAACGAAACAACAAGAAAAGAACGGGGGAACCATGTTGCCACCAATTTATGTGACTTCGCGACTTGTATCGATCAATTATGTCGTTTCTGTTGTTTCTGTTTTCCCTGGTGATAAATAAATAAAACGCGCACGCGAGATGGCCGAGCGAGTACGAGCGAATGAGTTATGCTATATGTATGCACGTATAGTTTCCAGTAACCCGTCACATTTGGTGTTCACTTTTCAGAAAACAATTTTTATAGTTGTTCATACAACGGAAGTTATCAAGAAAGAAATTTATGAAAATTTGCGGAATTAATCTGAAGAAATAATGGATTTTATGCGTTGTCGCTTAACGTGCTTTTAACGGTATATTTTTGATTCTAGTAACTAATAAGTACCTGGAATTTTAAGGATTATATGTTGTTACATTTCCAACATACTTCTAATTTTATATTTCTCGTTGTAATCAAGTAATTACCAAGTAAATCGAGAAATTTATTTATTTCCTCTTTCCACTGTAAAAATCTTGTACCATATACTGTGATAGGTTTCGGTCATTTTTAGAAAGCACCAGCCATATATTCTCTAGCATATAACATGCATGCATGTATGCAAGTACTTGTTCAAGCAGTTTTTTGTTTGACTCAATAGTTGTACGTCATGTTACACTTCTCTTTTTTATCGACAAGGAACAATACTTAATTATATTTCCATTAAGTCATTTTTATTGCTAAATCTCGAAACTATGATAAAAGAGATTCGCCACGATGACACTGCAGATACCTAAACAATTATGACAAATGACCTCGAGACGGTTTCGAAAGGAAACCCGTTTTATGTCCGTGCATAGTCAGATGGTGGACAAGGTTATATTAGTACCGATGAAAATTGTTGAATCGTTCCGTGAAATAAATCTTATGCACTTTTGTTTCAGTAAAGAACGACGCAACTGCTGATATCGTTGGACTTATTTTGCGTACAAAATTTTATTTTGTTTAGTAATTCTTACTAGTATTTAAAAGTATACAGTCCCAACAGTATATGTAAAAAGTTTCGCTGAAAAATTTTGGAAAATTACGGAGGTATAGTAATTTAGGTGGGACTGGTTTTTGGGAACTTTGTCTGTAAGGGTATCGGAAGTGTCTTCGTCCATTTTGATCGGAAATGGGGAACGAAATGTTTGTTTAAAGTGAACGAACAACACTAACATTGCTCGTTGTCTACTTTGGAATTCCAATTTGTCGTAAAATCGCAATCCTTTGCGCTGACATAATTTCTAAAGGGAAGATAAAATTACAATCCTTTGCAGTGAAATAATTTCTGCAGAGAATTGATGGTAAAATAATTTCAATTAATTTTTGTAAAACTATGAACCTTCACACTAAAATAATGTTTAAAGAAAACTTCTGGTTAACGTAAAAAAATCTAATGACAAACATAAGGAGAATGTTTCGGAAATAACTGTATTAAATTTGCATGTAAGACCCCAGTGAAAGGTCGGGAAATGAGCGAAGTAATGTCCGGGAAAGAGAAGAGAGAAGTGCAAACTATACACACGAACTAATGTGCGCAATTGTATGACTTCTGATGATTTTACGGTATACACACCGGTCCGAATAATATCGTTCTCCATAAGGTGGGAACAAATCTTTCTTCGTTCGACCATTTGCTCGCCAGCTGTTTACTGTTTTAACGTGGCAAAAGTCGAACATTTAAGGTAGTGGTGTTTACAATTTAGAATAATACACGTCGGGAATAAGAAAATTGCGTTAACTTTGTGAAAAACGTTTCTTATTGACCTTGTAACGTATATTTAATTTAATATCACTCCAGCAAGCCACGGTCGCCGACCATAAACGTCCCTCACAATTTCACAGTGTGTTTTATATGAACTTATAATAATAATAACAATAATAATAATAATAATAATAATAATAATAATAATATAAAACTTGGAATTTTCAAGTTCCTTTAATTCTACACTGGCATTATAATGATAGTAATTTTAGTTATTAGGTTGTATAAGTAACAATGAATATTTCCTCAACATTAATATGAAAAAAGAGTACTTACGTTGTCATAAAATTGTTGAATTTATTATTCTGTTTCTTCCTCATCTGTAATTTCTGTTACTACCGCCTCCGTAATTGTTTAATAAATCGTTTCCCACTAGTGTCCTTCCAATACTCTATCAATTACATATCTGTACACTTATAATTATACGCAATCGTAAAGTTACGCTCGTATCTGCATTTGATATCTTTTCCGTCGATCCAATACCGAGAAACTAGTTTTTTTTGCAATACTGTAATGAAAAATACAAAGTGGAAATATTAAATTCGTGTTATTCGACATTAATTGATAGAATTCTCGGCTGCAAACTTCTCAGAGATCGCAAAGATTCGATGGAGCACAGCTGGGAATGTCGCATCTAGGAAATTAAAAGATTTCATAAACGCTTCCACGTTGTAAAATCTAAAGCGATTAAACGTGGTTTCTATTTGATTTGGATTTTGATATGGACCTTGGCTGAAGGGTGCAGCTCGATTCCTACAAACGAAGCCATAAAAAAACGGTTGTGTCGGTGTGTAGATGCGTAAACATGCAGAGAGCATAGCGAGTGTATCGTATCTATTAAAACGTAATGGCGGAACGTGTTGTTTAATGCGACCGGCTTGGAACGCGTTTAAACAAAAAAAGAAAAGAAAAAGAAAAACGAAAAACAAAATTCTTCGAGGTTCCGTTCACCCTCCATTAGTGACTGATATTTTCTACATTAGTGCCATTTTGGAAGTGTTCGCGTAACCGATCGCGTAGCGTTCTCACAGGCTAAACAACATAATTTCCCTGGGAGCGTCGATGGTACCGGGACGCACCAGTTATTCCAGTTTTGCAGGTAGAATTTGTAGACGTTCTCATTTTCGGAATGCGCGGAGCCACGCTCTCAGGAACGGCGTTCTTTGTATACGCTTCTTCTTCCACGACTTGACTCGTTTCCCGTCAGAGAATCGCACCCGTTATTACGGCGAACGATCGATTCTTCTCAGTTCGTTTTCTCGAAAACAAAACTCTATTCCCCAAAAAGGTTCAGCCCGCCTTTTTTGGCGTGCACGCGGGATAACCACGCGATTATTCGCGAACGACCCTGCCAGGCTCCTCTGCGTGCCATGATTTGTTTAAATGTAATAAATTAGAAGCGGAAAAATACCTCGGCCTGTTCACCGAAAAAAGGCCTAAATCCCCGGCAAACAAAAAATCGGAGAAAATGATCTTATTCTTCTTTTCTCATTGACGTTATTAACATCATAAAAGATTCGTGGTCAACGCTAAATTGACCAAGCACTAAAGACGGTAAGTATTGTTTTCTAAAAATGTTTATCAAATGTTTATCTTTCGTACCGGTAAAGTTAAGAGATATTCGTGATTATTTACTATAATTCAAATAAAGCAAACACATATGTTAAAAGTCCTTGTATAATTTATGAATATGAAATAGAAACTCGAGCGATTTTTATCTTCAGTTTCACAGATAAATCTATTTTTGTCGTGATACAATCTGTTGTTTGAATAAATTTCAATATCAGAGTCTTGGATAATGTGCTTTCCATTCACTTTTTAAACTAATTGGTCTAAGGATATTCAGTCTCACGACGTAATAATATATCTAGCACTCCGAACAAACGCTTTACATAGATCGCATTTATAGTTCACATTGCGTAACATTAAAATGCATGCAGGAAAATTACAATCGCATGCAGAACCATTCGTGTGGCACAATGTATCTGTTAACATCGGAGTTCAAGTGCGGAATTTTTGAAGTTCGTGATCGAGATGCCGTGGATTCCTGCGTTGCTGAAGCATAAAAATGTGGATCTGGGGTTTTACATTAAAGAACGTATCCTGATTTTCGGGAATGCTGGCCGAGAGCGTACGTTTACGCCCGACACGGTTGAAAGAGTTCCAACCCGTAAAAAACGCAACAGGATGCGCTCTGATAATGGCGAGATAACAAAAAATGATAGGAATCAATTGGAGATCACCGATCCAAGATTACGAATACGCAATGAGTAGCAAGAGTTTGAACGGTTGCAGGACCGAGGCCGAAAAAACCGGTTCCACCTAATGATGGAGTGCCTACTTTGCAGCCGCGCTTGGCAGATTATAATGCAGATTGCTGGTTTCAATAACCCCACAACAGACGTTTCGATATAGTTCTCAGGTGTATTCAGAGACGACTATTTCCATTACGGTGTGTACTCTTTTCAATCATACATAGGCACACTGCTTTAAAACCTGTGGTCTCGCTGCGGAAAACTACGCTTCAATCTAGAACTGCATGTATCGCTGAAGATAATTTAGATTGTTCACATGTACACCTTTATCAAAGTGTATGTTGCATAAATTCGCAGTATTGAATAAACAGAAACTCGAATATTTGTGTCAAAAAAGTGATAATACACATCAATAAATATATTACATATATGAATATATTTAGCGAGAGAAATATTATCGGTATTATTATAAAAGAGTCAGTTACTTATGTATAAGTCCATTTTTTTTAACACAGCGAAAGCTTCGCCCGGAAGCGGTTCACTATCTTTTGTATATTTTATCTTTAAACTACTTATTAGTGGATCTGAAATCGTTAAGAACAAGTAGAACAAGTCTCTCATACATTCCTGCCTTGAACGTTTTTTTTTTGTATTGCACAGCCTATAACATGTTAGTGTTGTTTTATGTAATATAAATTTAAATTACACAGAATGTTCCAAAAAGTGCAATTGATTTTTTCAGAAAAAACCAATTTCATAAAGAAAATAAAAGTCGCTGATTTCCCTCACATGGCAGTCTAATTAAAGGTCCTTAAAAATTTGGAAACATAAAAGAGAATTATGTAAGACGAATTGATAATTTGGAATCTCTGTTGGATGAACGGATGTTTTGAAAGTCGGTGCATCGCGTCTTGTATAAATTTATGTGAAAAACACTCGGCTCGGCACCGGGACAACAAACCTGTGACAAAGGGAAAAAGCGACGAAAAATGCTGACTTTTATTGAGGAACATCATGCAAATATTTACGTGAATTGTTTCGTATTGTGGCAACCAGTTTCGTCTCGGTCGAGGGCAACTGACACAGTGTTGTTAGAGTCGTAATGGTTCTCGTCGTTTTTTCTCGCCGAGACCCCGATTCCGATTTTATTTTTCCAAGTCGTCATCGAACGTCCCGGCCCTCCGATTAGCGATATCTTTTGTGTCTCGATTAACATTCGATGTCGGTACTTCAGACGGCAATTGCAATAAATTTGGCGACATTATATTTGGTTCGATCGTAAAATCTGGAATGTAAACGAGAGCGGATGGCGTTTAAGAGGTAAGAAACCGAATCTGGCAAACATTGTGATATTCGTCGGCTGATCGTAAAGAATGGAATGTAAAGAAAAGACTTGTCCTTAGGTGAACTGAGAACGTCGCCAAGAAACCGCGCCGCGATACGCTTGCAATTTTCACATTCATGTCCGTGAGCCTGTAACTGATTTTTATCAGGGTGAAATTTTCGACGCTTAGCATTCAAATTATTTGTCTTGACGGTCGCACTAAAAAATATGTCGTTAACGGTGGCTCACATTAAACGCAATCAGCGAGTTTCGTTTCGTAAGAATCATTATCCTTCAAACGAATAAGTATTTCTGTTCGTAAACGTATTTAATGAGATGCGACAATGTTATTATACGGTGAGTTATTTATTAAGTATTATAAAATATTATGATTTTTATACAGTTTCTATTTTAATAGTACATAATACGTTGTTGACGAAAGTTGCTTCATCAGCTACAAGATGATACACAAAATTGCATAATAAATTCGCAAATAGTATTTCGATTGCATATGTGAAGTCAATTTTCGTAAACAACATGGGATGTAAGCGCTCTCTACGTATTTGCACGTGAACAGTTTGCGAATCGGTCGATACACGTTCTAGTAATGTTTGTTCCTGCAACATGATTTCTGCGATTTGTGTTTCTTTAGTCGGTAACGTAGAAATTCACGTTTGCTAACGTAATTTTGGCAGGAATTTTAATGTTATAATGAAATAACTGATGTGGAAGACTTAGTTAAATAGCAGGACGCACAATTTCGTTTGTGATAAAAAATGTTCAATGAAATTTGTGTCTCGCAATCTTGAGTACCGACGATATTCGAAATCCTTAAGACCATAATGCCATCTATACTACGAAGCAGACAAAGTTAAAGAATCATATTTCATAAAAATTAGAGCAAATGTGGGAATAGAGCAATCAACCAATGTATTTTTTCGTCTTGTTACCATTTTCTGTCTCATTACCATTTACGTGTAACGCTCGACGTTATCAATAATTTATGAATTTAGACTTGCTAGTTAGTATCGAGTATCCTGTATGCTGCATTTCCACTGCTGGCGTTGCAGACGTGACAAGGGACCCCAAAAAGTGATTTTTTTTACTTACCTTGTCTTGATAGCGCAGCGCTATGGATCAATGGCTATCACTCAAAAGTATAGAATATAGAGATACGTTACCAAAAATTGTCAGTCCTTTGCGAGCTGCCAAGGATGGCAGACTTTTCGAGAGTTCAGAGGAGTACCGGGGATCCGTACCCTGCTGGTTCCAGGGGCATTCATGTAAGTCGCCGATGGACTCAGGGGGGCCCTGATTAACCATAGCGAACCGCGGTGGACGTCTTTCTTTTCATTTACTCCACCTTCCCAAGTATCTTTCCCTTTGTCGTTTCTCTTCATCTTTTCACTTCATCCTTTCCCGTAGATCCCCATCTGCTTTTCTCTATCATCAAGCCTTTCCTTTCCTTCCTTACATTTCCTCCTTCCATCACCCTCCTGGATTGTGTCCCATCGGCATCCCTGTATCTCCTTTCCTTCCAATCCCTAGATCCCCTTCTCTTGATCGTACCCTTTCTTTCCTAAACTCACCTGTCTTTCTCTATATTCTTCCACTCCTTTCCTTCCCATTCCTAGGTACACAGCCCCCCTTCCGTTTCCTAGACCCCCCGCTCTCTCGCCGGGCAACTTTCATACCCCACCTGCTGTAGAGTCCCCTGGTCGGTATAGTAGGTGACTCGAACACCGGAAATCAACAAGGTCTCTCATCTACCCTTCCTATCGTCGACGGTTCATGAAAAACCAATCGGTCCGGCAGGAGTCGAGTTTACCGATGGAACTGCTTTCGACGAATGGTTTCGAGCACCTAACTGCAGGTTCGCGGTTGAGAAAATAACCGACGCATCAACCGGTAAACGTAGGGGTACTCTCGAGCGTCTTTCCGAGGGTGAGTCCTACCCTTGTTTTCCTTTCGAGATGCGACCCCGAGGAGGGTAGGAGAAGCTAGAAGGACCTGACTGGCGGCGACGAAGATGCGGGGCAGTCTGGTGTGAAAACGAGTTCATTGGTTATATATTTCCCGGGGCGTCGGGGCGTTAAAGTGTTGAAATTTCATTAAGGGTCTAATGAAGCACACCGCGTAAGGTCTATCCGGTACTCTCTCCGACTCTCGGACCGTCGCTCTCTCGCGCGCTGGATGTTTGTTCGAGGGTGGATGGCCCTTAGAGATGCGTAAGCGAATTTACATGCTTCAGGGTGGTTCTTCTGTACGCCGTCACTTGGAAAATCGGAGCCGGTGGTGCTCCGGGGGGTGTTTCAGTCAGATCGTCCTTTTCGTCCCGGCGCGGAAAGAGAAAGAGACCCTATTCATTCGTTTCATTAACTTTACGCCATTAACATATTCTCAAAATAACGATCTAAGATGTACTGCCGCTCTAATTACACTTTCACAAGTTTTTGTATTGACGCTTCACGCGTCGTTGCACCAACTGTACAGAAGGGGCGCTCGGCGCCGAGCGTCGTTCATTCGGCAAGCACGACGTCTTCCTGGACGTCCGATTCAGCTGTTACGAGGGCAAAGCTGACTGCATGACTGAGGATCAGCTGAGAATCGTTTTTGCGAGTTTGTTTGTTGCGGATAAGCCGATTTCACTGTCGGGACCCACGGGAGCTCGTGGACTAGCCGGTGTTCGTTTCACCATTGGAACCCACAAGGAGAATGGATAGGAATTGTTAGTAATCAGCCTCGTAACATAAAATTAGACTGTGGATTTTTATACAAAGTAAAAATTTCAAAGGTTTAACAGAAAAATACTTCTACAGTATCCTTAAATTCTTCTGATGTCTTCACTACTCCATAAAATCCGCAGTCTACTTATAATATACATATGGCATCCACAAGATCTTTTTCGGAGGAAAACCACACAATTTCCAAGGAAAAGGAATTTACTAGCCCGTAAAATATTAGGAGACAATTGTAGAAAGTGGCAGTGACTATATCATTCATTGATTAAACTGTTTACCATAAATTAGAACTTTTTCTGTTTTATCTTCAAACGAATTATTGCGCTCGTACAATAAGAGCACGCTCGACGTCCTCCCGGACGTGCAGACGTTGATTTAACGGACGTTAGCCGAGCTCCGCGATACTCTTCTCGTTTCCCAGCGACTTTTCTAAGCACTACCACCCTACTTTTCGCCCGCTACCACTCGCACCCATTAACCTCGAGGTGGTGGGGACCGGGAAAAAATGAAAATTTAATTTCGTCGAGTTCACGCGGCCCGAATGAGCGCGGGACAACTTAAGAACCCGGACCCGCCGTTGAATAGAAGAATACGGACTTCAACACTAATGAACATTAATTGCTGCGAGACCTGAATAAGATTGTAACGCGATCGCGGGAAATAAACTGCATTCCCCTTTTCGCGGCCCGTTCCGTGAAATGTTGTCGAGTGTTTCCTCGGCGTTGGCCTGCCCCTGTAATAATGATCCGTTCCGTTGTTGCAGTTTATTAGTTTCGAGAAATTCTTCGTTCCGCCGCGCCTTTGAATGTTTTATGCGGTAAAAAAGCAATTATCGCGCATTCGAATGCCCGTTTCTGAAACGGTCGCGGGAATATAAAACTCGTTACTTGACGCGGGCGAAGGAAACGCCTCTGATTCGTCGTTTTACAGAGCTGATTCAGAGAAATTGAACAATATTTTTTTCACGAGATACAATATATTGTTATGCTCCCTGGTTCATCGGAGTCTTTTGTTGTACGATTTATTTATGCGTTCAAATGGTAACCAGAGTTTACCGTGCTGATAAATTAATTATTGTTAAATATGTTCTACGTTAAACACGTGCCGGATCTGTTCTGATCCAAGTATAAAGCGTTAGCACGTGGAAAATGTATGTACTCGAGATTACAAAATTAATAATCTGGGTACTAGAATCTTTGTTTGAAATAAATATACAAAATCTGATAATGTAGATATCTTTCAAAATAGTTACAAGTGCTGTAATTAACTCAAGACTATGATTAAATGGTAATACCTAAAATTTGTGTTTTTATTCTGCACTTGAAGTATGAATTTAAACTGAATGTACACCTCAATGCAGACAACCCGCCGCACACGCACGACTACAGATGGTAGTCTAAAGGGGCTAATCAATATTCAGTTGTGTTTAAAATATAATTAATAGAAAAAAAAAAAATACAAAAATACAATTGTTGCAATTTTGTTTTAGTATACATGCAGATATTGAAATGGCCAATGTTGTGACTGGTCGGTAATGCTGGTAGTGGCAATAAAATGGTAAAACAATTTGAACTGCGTTTGTTCATTTCTCTATTTGTTACCCTATAGATGATTAAATACTGTCGTTTCATTTTTATCTATTTTGGGGTTATGTTGTGACACAATGAACGGCTCAAATAATTCGACAATTTACGGCAATTAAACACGAATGTACAGAACTTTTTATTTGAGTATATAAAAGTTTCCAAACAATTTTCAAAATTTTATGATTTACAATATGTTATATTTGATATATCTCCTTTTTTAAAAGAATACTTTTATTTAAAATTGTGTACTTACCTCCATTTTGCTTCACCTTGAACATCGTATAAACACGATGATATTGAATTTCAATATACAAATTATAGAAAAATGGAAAACTAATATTATTAAATATATATTTACGTGAATTACAATAAAAAAAAAACAATGAAAACAAACTAAAGAAAATAAAAAATTCTATACCTGCATAAAATCCGCAGCCTGATATCGAATGAATTCATACATTTCTATAACGGAAACTATATTTAAAAACAAAAAATATGATCTCCAATGAATAAGATTTAGTGATGTGATTAGGGAATGGGTTCGAGGATCGAATGAAGGGCAATAGACCTATACCGCATGATGTATTTTTTTTATTAAGTTTATTTTATATATCGACAACAACACGTCATACATTAGAAAACAGAAGGTTTCTTGAAGCAAACTTGAATGAAAAGTTTTGTGGAACAATCCGAGAGACACTATGTGAGTGTGCCGCGCCATCATCTATGGAGTCGTATATATATAATATTGCGTGTCCCTGTGGTGTCGTATGTCATGTGGATGTACGTTGTCGGATGTACGAGTCCGTGCATGTATACGTGTGTGGGTTGCATTTGTATGGATCACCGAGTGCATGCAAAATGTAATGTACGTGTATGTTCGCGCGCGTGTGTGTGTGTGTGTGAGGCTGGTATATGTCTCCGTGTACTACGATACTCTTGTGTGTCTTCACTCTCGTCTACTTTCTTTCGCTCGTTCGCTCTTTTCTTCCTCACGATCTTTCTCTCCAGCTTTTTGTCCAGTTTCTTTCGTTCTGTCTGTCTCGCTCGCTCCCACGCATTCTCTCGCTCCGTCTTTCACTCGCATTCTCACATTTCGCGCGCACAACTTCCTCAGATCGACGTACCGACAAAAAAAAACCCAGAAAAGAAAAAGAAAGACTGACAAGCTGAACGTGTCCCACAACCCGATGGCAATCCGCGCAGCTTTTCGAGGTCCCAGAAAACTTCGGAAAAACACCTCCAAGAGAACTGACCGTTCCGGAAGCTGCGACGCCGAACGAAGCACGCCTCTCTCGATCGGTTTTTCGTTCGAATCATCTCATTTTCCAGTCTCAAACACCATTTCCTCCACCTCAATCTTTTCTCTTTCTCTATCTCTCTCCCGTTGTTTTCCCTTCGTCCTAGCACGCCTACCCTCTTTCTCTCCCTTCTCGTTTTCCCCAAAAAATTCGACAGTCGCTCTTTCATTCAAATAACCATTGACACTCTCTCCCTCTCTTTCTCTCTTGTCGTGAATCGCCTCCGGAAATACCTCACGTGAAGAATGCCGTGAGCGGAATCAAAATCATAAACGATTAAACGAAAGGACATACTGTATACGTATAGGTATATATTTTTCGTTTGTTTTTTTCTCTCTCTCTCTCTCTCTCCCTCTCTCTTTCTATATAATCGCGACGCGACGTCTAGAGACATAGGCAGCGCTCGTTCAGTAAAAAGGAAAAAATCCGCGGAACGCGAGAATGTATACAACAACCGAAAACCAATACCGAAACACGGGGCAATCAGGTAAGAAAAAGGCAGTCGCATGTGCACCGGTCGAACGAAAACTTTTCTTCGTTACCTCGAGAGTAAAACGAAAGAGACTCGCACGAGGCGCCCTCCGCGATTCAGCCAGCCGCACGGCGGAATTTCGCACGATTTCCGTTCTGCCATTTTTGGTGCCTCTATCTATCTATCTATCTATATATATAATATATTTATATATTTATATATATTATTTTGTTTCTTTTACTTCAAAAAGCGGCAGTGCATCGTCGTCGAATTCACTCTCGGGCTATGAGAAGGGAGGGCGATCGTTTTTTTTTTCGTTAGTTTTCCTTATCCTCTTTTTTCTCCGATAATCTTTTTTCTCTTTTCTTCGTTTCTTTTGTTGTGTCTCTTTTTTGCTTACTTATTAGTTTTTTTTTCAACATCGTTTCGCGACGAGACAGCCCAAATACAGATTCTGATTAAAAATTTTTCATCTTTTCCTTTCCAAATTTTTCTCTGCGGTCTTCTTTTCTCTTTCCCTTGCTCTCGTTCTTGCTTGCTCTTTCTCTCTCTCTCACTCTCTCTTTCGCATATTCTCTAGCTTTCTCTCTTTCCCTCTCTTTCTTATTTCTCTTTTTCTCGTTTTTTGAAGTGCTTTGACACACTTTTTTTAGGAACGTACGAGGGTTATTTTTTTCGATCGGCGATGGCGCGCGCGATGCTAATACGGGAGACACGAATTTTGACTCCGGTGCCGAAAGAACTACCCCCTTAATTTACAAGTTTCGCCCCTTCCCCCCATAAGAACACCATTTCCGTTTCCAACTATTACACCTCGTTTCGTCTTCCCTTCGTCTCTCTCTCTCTCTCTCTCTCGCTCTCTCTTTATACAGTGCCAAAGATATACATACATACATACATACATACATATATATGAGGAAAACTAGCCACGTGCCGCGGTGTCAGCGATGCAACCCTCTGCGCCTCCTCTTGCAATAATTTATGTACAATTTTACAACCTACGACGCCGCCGACGATATAATTTTTTTTTATTCCCTTAATAGTTCGCCTTTAAATACACGAATAGGACCTAGACATCGTTAATTTTCTTTTTCCCATCATCATCTTTACACTATACTAACGAAATCTAAACGTTCAATTTTCATTTTCACCACACTAGGAATAATAAATTTTGCCGTATCGTTAGTATACTTTTATAGAAATATGCTTACAAAAATAGAATTTTGCGAGGCGCCGAAAGCGCGTCGCTGCCGGGTGCGGGCGAGTTTATTAGGAATTTTTCGCATTTTCTTCTTCGTCGCTTTCTTTTTCATTTATTTCTTTTCCATTTCTTTTTAACTTTTATTCGTTTCATGTATATAGCGTATCCGAACGGTTCCGAAAGAATCAGCTGCACGCGACCCTCTGTTCTCTATCTCTCTCCCTCTCTCTCGCTCTCACGTTCCCTCCTTTTCTCTAGCTTTCTCCTCCATTGCCAAAAACGTTTCGCCATGCTGTGGATTTTCTGCTTTATCGTGGAAATTTAACGGCGTCTCGTCCAACCCCCCGGTCCCACCTGCCCCCAACATACATGCACACACGTACTAAAAACCCCGAATTTTCAACTCTGAAATTGTCTTGCCAGAAACCGTGAAAACGCCATTTTCTCCCCTCGTCGTTTTCATCGTCGCGCCGATCGCCGCTCGTTCTGTCCTCGTGCAAAGTAATTTAACGCGTGAATTTTCTCCCTCACTAATTATAATTCTCCTCATTCGCGCTCATTCTTTCTAATTAGACTATATCACCTTTCTCTCCGATTCTTTTTCCATGCACACGTACCTGCACACTTTTTTTCTCCTGTCTTCTCGGTTACACACACTTCGCGCGCAAAATCGCATTCGCTTCCGTTCACTCTCAATGGACCACGCTAGTAAATCAGTCGGACGTTCTCTCCTCATTCTCTCTACAACAATCGCGCAACGATATTCACACTGTAAGCGTTCGAGTTGATCTTCTCTCTTTCTCTTTCTCTCTCACACATACACACACACACTCTCTCTCTCACTCTCTATTTCTCTCTCTTTCGCTCGTTCTTTCCCTATCCTTTCCCAGTTTTGTAGAGTTTTCCCAAAAACGTATATATGTGTCTCAAAATTGTGAACAACTGATTCAGTTTCTCGCTGTCGTTTACAAATGTACAGTACAACAATGATAATAGTGACAATTCAGAATACCATTAATCGTCGCAGGTTTGACAATCATCATAATGTTCAATAAAAGAATACGTAATAATAACGATAAGAATGGTAATCATAGTAATGGTAATCAATAATAATGATACGGAACGTTTACAATAGTCGCACTTGTTTTACTTTTTGTTTGTTTCCACGTGTTTCATTTTTCGCTAGTGGATCAGAATCATAAGAAACGAACTTGTCTAAGGGGTAGGGACCACCCCGACGTGAATGGGGATGATCCTATTAATCTTCCGCATTTTCGTTTTTGTTCTTCACCGCAATAATGACAAGTGACGGGATGACTGACAATCGTTAATTACAATAATAATAGTAATCGTACCGATAATCGTTTATAAAGATGTGATTTCTTTTTTTTTCTTTGTCATTCATCTTATCTTCTCTCTTTTTTTCGTTTTCGTATGCACAATAACTTTTTTTTGTCCTCTCTCTTTCTCGCTCGCTTTCTCTCTCTCTTATTCTCTTTGTTTTTCACCTCTTAAATCTCATTCACGTGCACAATTTCTCACGCGCGCTTCTCTAAACTTCAGGTTAACATCATCATTTAGACTCGTCATTATAATATTACATTATTAGATTACATTATATCATAATACGCTAGCGTTTATTCAATAAATTTTACATACTTTGATACGCAGTATGATGGTTTCAAAAACGGTCATCGGCCAACCAAATTTTGTTCACACATCAATACACCTACGCTCTGTAGTCGAAGTAATTTGTACTTGTAGCCATATACTATAAATATTTTTAGTAGTTCTCGGCCCTTCTCTTTTTTTTTACTCGCCTTCGCCAAGTTAGTTATCTTTTTTCATTTTTCCTCAAAACGTTTTCTTTATCTCCCTTGTTCCATTCGGTCGCCAGTGTATTCTTTCCGAGGCCCTACAATATTTTTCTTTCTTTTGATACGAATATTTAAATATTACTTTACCATCGCTTTTCTCTCTCGTTTTTTGCACGCGTTTTCTCACTTGCTCTTCTTATCAGCTCGCTCGCTCACACACACTCTCTCTCTCTCTCTCTCTCCCTCTCTCACTCTTTCTTTCTCTCGTACACGCTAACTCGACCTCTCTACCGATTTTCTCGAACGTTCTCTCACGCACACAGAATAAATTTCACATATCGTTTTATCCACGCACATTCGTCGCACGCTTTCTCTCTTTCTCTCTCGCACTGTCTCACTCTCTCTCTCGCACTCAGACTTTCGCACGGTATCATTGTCCTCTTTCGACCTTTCGAAAAATTTTTACAAAACACGACAGCGATGCGCCTTCGTTCTCTGTCGTTCTCTCAATCGTATCAATCTCTCCCCACGATCCACCTCGTTTTCCCCCCATTTGTCATTTTTGTTTGTTTAAGCTTATTAACCTTAAATAGTATCGAGATATCGTTGCCAAAAATATATAAAAAACCCATAATCGATTTTCGAAATCGAAACAAGCGTGCTCCATTCGAAATAGGCAAGGACGCCGAATCGCATGATCTCGGAAACGGTATCATTTTATTTTTCCCTAAACCATTCACGTTTTTAGGCTTGCGTCTTTTTTATTTCAATTTCTCGCTTCTCGTTCGCACTGTTTAGAGCCGAAATCCGTCCAAAATATATATATATATATATTTATATATATCGTTTTTTTCTTTTGTTCTTAGTCGTTTCCTTCGGGAGCATCCCTTAGGGCCAGGAAGAAGGAAAGTGTATCATTTTTATTATTTTTTTTCTCTTTTTACTATTACAGTCGTCGAACGCGAAACACGGACAAGATTATGGGCGAAGAGGGCTTATGGTCGTGGCCGGTCGTCGCCCATAGTTTCGTCCGCGTGCATCTCATATCCGGCGCCCATGAAATTTCGAGCTCGCATCGAGATCGAGGCGCGGTCACCGGGCGACCGAATCACCCCCAAGAATTTACAATAAATTTTCTTTACTTTTTGTCGCATTCTCCCTTTCACCACTCACTCACACGCTCGTCTTCGTTCCGCGAATTGTTCGATCGGTCACGAACCGGTCGATCTATCGTTTTACATGTTCGACGATCGCACGTATTTCGCGTAAGCCGAGAACAACAATAGATCTTTCTCTCTTTCGCTCGCTTCTCACATTCTCTCATCTGCGTCGTTCTTTTCTTCTTCTTCTTCTTCTTGTTTTTTTTTTACAATAATCTCTTTAAAACATCCTAAAACCGACGAGAGGATAAGGTAAAATTGGTATCGTTTTCGTTTCCGTTCACTTTTTTCCCATTTTATACACCTAAAAGTTACTTGCACCCGTTTCGGACGGGGCCGCCGGTGACCAAGCCGCGTATCGCGATTCCAGATGCAACCATCGTCAGAGAGTCTCTTGTTTTTTCATCTTCATCGTCGTCTTTTCCATTCGCATTTTATCAGTTACTGTCTCGTTTGTGTTCGCTTTTTTGCATTTCTTTGGTTTTTTGTTTTGTTTTCTTGTCCCTCGCGCTACCCACTCTCTCGCAATTGTTTCGCATGCTCGCACACTCGGATATATCGCTCTCCGAAACACACATTCTCTCGCACTACTTGCCGTCTTCTCGTTCACCGACTCACACGCCGTACTCTTTCACCTCTCCGTTTATGTTTCTCAATTTACTTTTTCTCGAATTAACTCATTTTTTCATTTTCATGATTATTACCGTGAATTCCTCGCAACGAATTCTCCGCGATTTCCCCATTTTTTTAGTTTCGCTTTTTGGCTCGTATTTTCCGTTTACATTTGTTTTTTTTATTCCCCCTTGTTTCGAAGCATCGAAAGTGGTTTCATCGAAATGCAATCGCGACCATTCATCGTTTTTTCCCGTAATCTTTTTTTCTCGCGCGTTTTTATAAAAATGTACACTTGCTACGCTTAAGTTTGTCATCAATTGTTTCCGTTTCTGTTTTATTTCATTTTTTTTTGTCGTTTTTGTTTTGGCTTCTGTTTCCATTTTAAAGATACAATAACATACTATACGTATATGGCTCTACAGATGTTCGCTTGCACTGCAACTCAAACTGTGTGTCATGAATGTGTCCTGGCCCGCCGGTGGCGTCGCGAACAGTTCGATCGATCCCGAGACGATGTATCGTTTCCGCGTGTTTTCTCTTTCTCCTACTCTATCTCCCTCCTCTCTCTCTCACTCTCTCTCTCTCTCTCTCTCTCTCTCTCCTCTTTCGCTCTCTACTCCTTTGTTTTTAGGCCCATTCGTTTGGCATTCTCCTAAGTAGCCGTCCAGGGATCGATCGAAGTCCGCGCGCAACCAACGAGCCATGAGCGCGGATTTAGTGTTTAATTATTATTAATTTTTTATTTTCGGAAAATTAGGACCTTCCCGCGACTCGAACAGCAAGTGCCGCCGCTCGAGCGCCACGGGAATTCTTGATCAGAAACTCCTACCCGCGTTATGCTTCTATCGGGGTACCCGCAAGCAACACGACCCCTCAAGAACGAACGAGAAACGCTCGTTCTCATTATCTGCGATCGTTCTCTCACACGTCGATCGCAGTTCGACGACGGATGTGGGTGTTGTCACTCACTCACTCTATCTCTCTCTCTCTCTCGCTCTCTCTCTTTCTCTCTCTCTCTCTCTCGCCCACTCTCTCGCTCTCTACATCTCGACTATTCTCAAAATTTTTCTCGGTCTGTCGTTCGCTGTGTTCTCTGAATCGTTATCTTTTTCGCTTTCTCTATCATTTTCATTCGGTTTCGTATGTAGTTTTTGGACACGAGTTTTTCAATGGAGCTCGGTGGGTATAACGGCCTAATGCGGAACTCAGGATGTTAATTTCCATGGTGTTTAAAACGTTACGGGTCTATATTCATCTCACGAATTCGTTATGCCAATTCAGTTCACCTTCGGTTTTCTGCCGTGACGGCGTCCCTACCCATTTTTTTTGTCTGGTCGATCCGAGAGGTCAACGTCGGATTCCGAACGCGATTATCGTTATCCCTAACACCTAGGCTATCGTTCCTTGGTTTTTCTGTTTTTTTTTTCTTTTTTCGTTCACGCGTAGAAGCCTTCATCCGGCAAAGGATATACGTTCAATTAATCTCTATCTCTCGCATATGTATGTGTCCGATAATCGTCGGAATCGACCTCTTGGACCACGGTTCCCTGACCGATAAAAATCCGCGTCGTTGCGAGCGGGCAGCCCCGGTCTCGTTTGACCATGGCGTGTTTTGTTTGAACCCCCGTTGTGTTGGCGACGGCGCCCGCGTTCACGAGCACCTCGCGCTGTATACAAATATCATTAAGTTTTATCATTACAATATATTTCGGTCATTTGTTCATTCACGATTTTTTTTTCCATCTTGTTCATCTTCGGTTAAAGGTTTATGTGGCATGTATATACGCATTGTATTCGTGGGAAATGAGAACCAGTCTTATGGCGCCTGACTGTAGCGCAGGCATATTCTGTAACGTAAAAATATATACATCATCTGTGTGGTATGTATAGTGCTGCTCTGTAACTCAAGATTTTATATCCAGTTTATGCATTCATCGTTTAAATTCTGTACAAAAACGTTTAGCTACGCTTGAGGCAGATTTCAGGCCCCGGTTCACGGAGGCTTGAGCCGCGCGTTGCCATCATTTCATTCGCAATCGTCGGACACGAACACGGATCGATCTGTTCGCGTGACGTTCAGGAGGGACGCCACGAGGATTATAAGCGGTGCGGACGGTACTCGTCAGCGACAAAAATTAGGGCTCCCCGATCGTGTCGAGGAGGCAGGACAAACCCGGACCGCCTTCTGCGTCTTCGGATCTGCTCGCGTCCACGATTGCGCGAGCGCTCGCATTTTCTGCTCGCGGGAACGCGCGGCTCAGTCTCGCGGGGCAAGAACGAAGCGGACCCGCGGGTAGGTCGGTGGTTATCATTACTGCATGTTTTTTTTTGTTATTTTATTTTGTTCACAAACTGCACGGCAACTAGTGTTTGTTTCATTGTGATCAATTTTCCTTACGTTTGTTTAGTTTTAGTTTATTTTACTTTTTTTCTGCTTTGTTACGTCTGTCTATTACTGCTGGTATCTGTAGATTGTGGCCGTAGATGCGTGTGTGTACGTATGTGTGCATATATCTGCTGCGTGTATGTAGTAATTAGATCCTGTCGCGTATATTCCTGTGTAAAAGTGTATATGTATACATGTATGTATTATGTATATGATTCATACGGTTTACATGGTCCAGTGTGTGCGTGTCGATCATCATCATGTTCTGTAATAATAGTGTCGATCTCGTGTGCGCGTGTATTTGTGTGTACGTATACGTATATGTATTCCAGTAGACGTGTAAATGCAACGTATTCCCTTGTGTGTATCTCTGTAACCGAATGTAATACGAGTTTGTTCATTTTTTTTCTTTCTTGTCGTCGCTGTGTCGATCGGAATAGTCGTGTGAGGATGACGTAATCCGTGTAGTGTCCTACTTTTTTTTATTTTTCTGTGTGTGACCAAACGTCTCCCATACCTTATCGTCGTCGTATTATCATTAAATATCATTAGTATACTATATATAATATTATATCGAAAATAACGGATAATACAACACGTAGGGAATCGAGGGTTGCGGAGGCATAGGGTTTCGGGGCGAGGGGGTGTGTGGCTTGGTGTCTTCACGAATCTCTTCGAGTTTCAAGGAATTTTAGGGATTCGGGGTTTTATCGGTGTGGCTGGGGGGATGGTTAATGTGTGTGAGGTTCACGGGTTTGTAGAGGATGGAGAAGAGGAATGTCGAGGGACACTGGTTAATCGGGGAATCGAAAAGGGCGCTAGCTGCTAATTATCAGCTTGTGTTGTCTCGGGGCGAGTCGCCCGTCCGCGCTCGCGATCCGCTCCGGCCTGTGGACGCGGGACGAGTCGCGCGTTGCCGTGGATCCCGATCGCCGGACCGTTTTCTCGATCGGATCGATCATCAGCCGTCGATCCTGCCGATCTTCCTCCCGGGTCGGGATCGGGATGCCGGCGGATCGCTCGATCCCCGGGATCACGGCGCCGTCGATCGCGCCGCGCGGACGGCTTCGATGAGCGGCGGAGCTAAAGTTACATGGTCTCCCCACACGTGTGCGTATAATCGTAAACGAAGTCCTTTGTTTTTCCATTTCATTATTACGTCTGTCTACGAAAAAACACTACTGGTAAATATCATGTTTTTTTTATCCGGCGGATCATTTTGTTTTATACTGGCTGGGTTATACTGCGCGGTATTTTACTCTGTGGATTACCGGTGGAAAGGTGAACGAGGACTTGGTGGTGTCGGGATAAGGGGACGTGGCTTGGGAGAATGTCTTTGACGGTGGTGGTAGTGGTGGTGGTGGGACAAGGGAACGAGGGGTAAGGGTACATTCTGCGGGTTACTTACGTCGAAGGAGACGGATAGATTGGTAATTAGGTCGGGACAATTATCGGAGGAACGAGTTAAGTAATTGGATGATCCAGTGAAGAGAGTAAGAGGGATACAGAAGGGGTTCGAGGGGTTTTTGCGGGATCAGGTTGGGTGGACAGTCGGTTAGAGGGGTAGGGGAGGGGGGAGGATCATTAAAACCGGGCGTTGGGTTACTTTTAATCGTTTGCTTATTAGAACTGGACTGGCGGATACAACTGGTAGAATACAAGTTTTTTTTCTTTCGTTTTACATACGGCTATTACTTCGATATACGGTAGGTAGTTAGTATGTAGTTGTCGACACACAATTCAATGATTACTGGGCATTTACTGTTTATACTGCTTTACTGCTTGTTTAATTGTTAATAATTAAGTAAGTTTAATTGTAGTTAGTTAGTTAGTTAGCTTCTTACGTAGCTTCTTGTCATTCATAGTTAATGTGGTTAAATTCTATGCTTGTATTTTGGTGGGCCAAGGATGTCGGGGGGTTTTATGGGTTCCGTGTGGGACAAGGGGGTGTGTGGCTGGGCGGAGGATTCTGGGGGAACAGGTGTCGGTGGCACGTCGGGAATCCCAGGGTCGTTGGAAAGTGTGGGTGGCGTCGCGCGTTGATCCAGGTGTTGGCGATGGATCGCGAACGACTCGACCGATCGCGTCGAAACGAACCACTCGCGGATCACCGGTGGATCCTCTATTTGGTTCCTCGATCGTCGATCCGGGATCGTATTTGCGCTCGCGACGTCAACGAATGCCCGCTCGATCCGCGCGCGACGGCTTGGGATTTTCTGACTGGAAAGTGGGAGAGACCATAGTACACATATATATTATGTAAGTATACTTATCGCATAGTAATTGCATTTAATCAATATACGTGTGTGTTATCGGTGCATAGCAGCGTTCCGAACTCCTTGCATCAACCAAAATTACATTTTTGGGGTGTGGTTGGATAGATTTTTAGAGCGTGTGCATGTGTGTATGTGTGTACGCGGTGTCTGTGTGGCTTCAAATACTCCCTGCGCACAGTTCCACGTGTTTATGTGTGTTGTTCCGCATATGTGTGCGCCAGGGTGCCTTTTTTTGAACGATACCGGATTCATTCCAAAAGACATCGTCTCCGCATACTTCTCGACGTTCATACCTCATCGACGTACATTACAAATCTGATCGTTGACCGAAGTCTCGGTCTCGGTGGCTAGTTCTTTGGCGCGGATGCGCGAAACAAAGCGGCGAACGTGTCCCGAGGGACACCCGTCACCTTGGACCTCGTTGAAAACGTGTCTCGTCTCAGACTCGTGAATCCTTCACGGTTAACCGATATCTTTCTTCGTCAGCTTGATAAAAAAATACAAAATAACGTTTACAGAGGATCGGTTTTGCATTATTCCAACGGCATGCAACGTACAAAGTCCTAGACGCGTTCTACACCTCGTGAACGATTTTAATTTAACGCTATACAGGAATACGTAACGATTCATCCTTTTTTTTTTGTAAACATGGTCCCAGACGCGAGTAGTGATCCTAAATCATTGAAACGTGGAAAGAGACGATAACGTTTCCGAGGCAGTTTGTTCGACTCGCGAGCGTGTTGAGCACCGGTTGTTTAATACGATCCTCAAATTTGACAGACAGACGATTTTTTTTTGCATGAACGTCGCAAGATCGCAGGCTTCGCGTGACAAAGTCTTTCGGAGGATATTTTCTGTGTGGGTGTGCTTGTTCCTGTGAAATGTATGCTTCAGACCGGTGCAGGATTGAAAACGGGCATCGGGCGAGCGCCAGTCAGGCTTTGGGTGGGCGTTCGGTCTATGTCGGGCCCCTTTGTATAATTTTAGTATTTTTTTCGTATAAAATCAACACTGAAGGCACATTCTATCGGACGAGTCGGCCCAGTGTGTGCTGTGAGTGAGATTGGGCGCGGGACCCGCTTCCACGCGCTCACGTGGCCGCGGCTAACCTGGCGATTTTTATTCCGCGGGCCCGAGAGGCGGGCATTATGCACCCGAAACCCCTTATCTAAACTAGCGGGCTGCCGTACCTAATAAAATTATCTGCATATCCTCTGAGGGGTTCGTAGCGCGCGAAGCACCCCGGATCGTGTACATCCGGGGGTGCCAGGAGAAGGACGAGGGGGGGGGGGGATACGGGAGCAGGGAGGCAAGGATAACCTTAATTTTTATTATTCCCCTAAAGCAGAAATATCTGTCGGCAGCCGCGGCCGGGCCCCGCGCGAGAAACTGTTGATTCGTGTGGCGGTATTTTGATCCGGTTGCCTTCCTCTATTGCGTCGGGTTTTGGGGGTCTGTTCACTTTTTTCGCTTTTCGTCGAAATGGCTATTTCAAAATTGAGAGCCGGCCCGACGCTCGCCTGACATTACCCAGGGGCGAACTCAACCTTCTCAGGGGTCGTTTGTGCTTCAAGTCTCATGTGGTACGGCCTGCGTCCGCGATCCCAACGAAGACAACAGTGTGCGCCATTTTCCGAACTGAACACCGGTTGCCAACGATACAGACTCTAAGTGAGCGGGAGAGTCTTGTCTATGGAGTTTCGCGAGAATCTTGGAAGTACCGTTGTCCAAGGACCGGCGGATCGAAATACTGTGAAAATAACTGTCACGGTAACTCGCCCGGTCGAGAAAGTAAAATTGTGTATGGCAATTTCGAACATTGAGGTATCAAGTCGACTCGACGGAGTATCAACGTCGATCGGTCAGCTGCTGTAATCACGGCGAAGAAGTCTCCGGTTCCGCGCGATCCTTGGACACGTCTCGTGTCGTTTTACGAAAAGAAACATGAAAACGATGATCGTGGTCTGCGCTGTATAGCGGGAACCAGGCCGTTCTAACATGGACTTCGAGCACCGGGTTCATAACGAGAAGAGTCTGCGTGTAGATCGCGTGTGTGTATATCGGGCATCAGTTGGGCGCCCGTTGTGTAAGTGTTCCATTCATCCTTTGAACTTGACAGAATTTCGTCGGAGAGGGAAACATTGCTCACAAGTGCGGAAGCACATAAAACCGACAGGAACCCTTCGATCGATCTAGAATGCGGACTACGTGCGCGTCCGTGGCGATCGGTCGTTCTCGTTACCGTGGCCAAAGTGTCGCTCGTTTGTATCGGATGATCAATTAACAACGATATCAGCGGTGGCGCGTCGAACGAACGGTAACGGGTCGCACCTTTCTATGGAAGGAGAAGGTGTCCACCGTGAGACGGTTCCGCGAATAACGTTACAGCGCGGCTCCTAGAGGTCCCTAACTCGATCTCATCGTCATCCCTGAACTGTCCGTGTCACCCTCTGTATAACGGTAAAAATCTACGTTAATAACATCCGGCTGGATCGTCTCCAATCGGTGAGTATCAGAGTCGTCTGCGGCACCCGTTCTCCGCTACCCTCGGGCACCGGACATCGACATTTGACAGAATGCCGACGTTTCCCGGACGGTCCCCTTGATCCGCAGACCTAGCCTCGTATTTGTATCAGTTCAACGAGTCAACAGACGAAATAATTAATTGAGATAAACAGCAGAACGTAACTATTTTATCAAATACACGATCGAGGCTGGTCGCGGGCGGTCCGCCGAGCGTGTCTTGCTTTTGGGCGCGGGAGCAGCGGGGGCGCGAGGAACGTCTGAGAGACTTATTAGCAATAAAACAGCGTTCAATAAGAAAAAACACGTCCGATCGTCGAAGAAGTAACATATCGGTGAATGTACAAAGAATCGTGGCGGCGGTCAGGTGAACGGGTCGTGCTCGTTTCGGCGGATCCCCGATCGATAAGGGGTCGCGAAAATTGGTCGTGAAACCGAGAAGAACACGGTCCTGTCCCTTGGCCAGCCTGGCAAAGAATTTACTCGCTAAAAAACGTAAACTCAACAATCCTATTGGTTGGTGACGTCGATCGAGAAGACGAAAACCGCGTCGAGTCGGGTCTCAACGGTATTATCAATCGAGGTCTCGCGGCTCTTGTCGATGGACGTCGCGTGGCAGGCGTGTCTTTACAAAAAACAGAGGCAGAGGGCTTCGAGGAGTTTGCTCTCGCGGAATCGTTTGTTCCTTTCTAGGCCTCTCGCATTCTTCTGCTTTCCGCTTCCTTCTGGCTTCCACCTGATTTGTATTTTTCTCTATTTAATTATACTAGCTGCGGTTCGTTCCGGCTCGTTCAGCCGCTGAGTCCAGATTCTTCCACGTGGATGTGCTCTTTCCGAAGGCTATCTCGGGTCGAGGGCAGCAACCAGTGCGACGCCCTCGGTTACTATTGCGTTCGTTTATGTACTATTTGCGTCGTCCAGTTCGATTCGAAACATAAAACCAGTTGTCCTCGAGTAGTGTTTGCTGGGTTTTGGAGGTGATTGCCAGCGCGGTTTTGAAGCGCGCCGGGTCGGTTGAAAAAAGGTTGTGTAACTGAAATCCGGTTGTAAAAGAGCGTTGCATGCCTTCTGCGCATCCTTCCATGAAACATTCGCACCCTCAGCGAGATCAATTGAAGAAGAATTTTGTTTACATTGAATCGTTTTCCCGTTGGCGACCTCGAAGGGTTCGAGCATCGTTTTCGCTTTTGCTTTTTATTCGCGGTCGCGACCATTGAACAAATCCGGAAGTCCTCCTACGCCGGTGTAAACTCCAGGCTTCCCTTTCTATCCGAAAGTTTCGATATCGAATTCCCAATTCAATGTTTCGCTTTTTGGTCTCGAGGTTCCGAAGAATTTTGCGGTTCAATTGATTCCCATGGTACAATTTCACTGTACAATTCAGTCGACGATTGTTTCAAGTGATACGCGGTTCTCATATATTTTTCTTTTGCTTTTTTACATATATTTGTATGTTGATAGTGATGCGTGGCGTTGAAGGAGGAGGTTGGGGGTGGGGGGAGAGTCAAAGGGTTTGTGGAGGAACATCGACGAGGATTTACGGGGGCGGTTTGGAAGAGGAGGTAGGTAAAGTTGTGGGCCTGGAAAGGGGAGAGCAAAGCTGGGTCGTTTGCGGGTTGCTCGGCGTGTGTAGCATAGAGTTCCAAACGCTCTGTGATCTACAGACATTCAATATTAAACAGATCAATCAACTATGTCGTCATATAATACCACTAGGATAGTTCATAATCGTAAGTTATATCAATAATATAATTATATCATTATGTATCATTAATGGGCTTGTAATGTTGTGTAATGGGCATGTATCCCCGTGTGTACGCATGTGTGTATTTTCTCTCTCTTTCTCATCGCGCTCTCTTTCTCACTTCTCTCTCATTTTTCATTATACCTAAGTCTCAAGTTACAAACTAGCGTATAAATGATGGGTAAGAAACGACCACCTCGACGAGAAGGAATCCGACGTGCGGAATTATGCCAATCGCTCGGATTGGCATTATGTGTCCCGAGTCGAAATACTATGAACTTCGAAGGAGGGAACTCGAGCATGATCGTTTTTCGGAGGAAAGAATTCAACGTCACGCTCGAGATTGGCACCGCCCCATTAATTCCCTCTCTCTCTCTTTATCTCTATCTATTTCTCTCTTCCTCTCTTTCTCGGGCAACCGATTTCTCTTCTAGGCCGGATATCGCTTCGTCTCGGTGGATTATTTGTTAGCCGTCATGTTCTTCTTTTTTTATCATTTACCGGGTTGTCCTCGTACCGTTTATACTATATATCATTAATCGTTTTATCGTTATATGTGTTTATTAGTCATTAATTACCTTTTAATTAATCGTTAGGTATAATTCAATTAATCAATACTCTTAACCCTTTTATCGTTTAATAATTATTGTTAGGTAGTTTATAGTTTTTTTATGTTATTAGGTACCGATAACGCGTATGGATTAGTATTATTATTATTATTATTAATTATTATTTTACTCTTTTCTGGAAGCAAACCTTATTTTCTGTCGTTTTGGGAAGGATTTACCGAGGGGTTGGAAGGTGGTGGTTTCTTATCGTTTATCTTTGTTTTCTGCGGTGGTTACGGGGGGCGGGATGGGATCTCGGAGGGGACGCACCTGTTGTCCCGCGCGAAAATCTGCGAAAAATCAGAAAGTCGAATAACGAATCTCCAGTGATTCCATGAAGTTTCGCTTGTATTTTCCGTTTCTTTTTCTTGTTTTTTGTCTTTTTTGCGTATGTACTTGCTTACCGTTTGTTTATCGTTTCGGTTAGTCTGGTTGCATTTTTTATTGCATTTTTTCGTTTCGTGTGCTCTTCGAAAAAAATCACTCATTCCGTTTCTTCGTTCTCTCTTGCCCTTTCTTTCTACCACCTCGCTCGTTGACCACCTATCGAAAGAAAACTCCTTCCCGTTCACACAATCATATCCATTTCATCTTGTCTGCTCTTTGATTTGAAATGTTCTTCCTCTCGTTCTCTTTCACTCTTTCCTCAAGCTCTCACTCACTTACTCTCGCTCTCTCTCTCTCTCTCTCTCTCTCTCTTCCTCTCTTTCTCTCAAACACACGCATTCCCTCGTTTGTGGTTTCGTTTCACACGCCATGCGAATTGCTTTGAACTCGTGTGTCTTTAAACGAATTACAAAGCGGCAAGATTTCTCGCTCTAAACTATGGATTCGATCCGACGATCCCGAGGAAACAACGATCTCTCCGCGGAAGAGTCGGTTTAGCTTTTCGTTACTTTTATTATTATTATTTTTTTGTTATTGTTCTTTCTTACGACGCATTATACACAAATACTATATTTTTCATGTCTGTCGGATTATGTGAATCGGTTTAATCGTGGTTCGCATTTCTCTGTCGTCCAATAGTCTCTCTCTCTCTCTCTCTCTCTCTCTCTCTCTCTCTCGCTCGCTCTCTCTCTCTCATTCTTCGTGGTTTCTCTCTGCAGTTACGCGGTGGTTTTTGTTTTTTTTTGTTTTTTAGTTTTACTGTTTTCCCGATTACGGATTCGCTTCATGGCTTCATTGAGAGAATTCGGTTATGTCAGTCTGCGTTGCCCCGGCGTCGCGGGCCAACGATCGTGTCTCTCCTCTTCCACGTGGCTCCACTCTTCGTCCCGAGAGCCTGGCTTCGCAGGCGTTTCATTTTTTCTTTTTTTCTTTTCTCGTCCAGCTTTCTCGGCTTCCCGATCGCGGACCGATCGCCGGAAGTACGATACTCGCCGCTTCGATTCGTAATGCTTGTCCCTTGTTTAGTGAGTCGTGAGAAAATTTACTTTTACTTTATTTTCGTTCTAGAGTTTACCGTTTTCGTTTGTTTTGCTTTCTTTATGTTCTTCTTTTTTTTACATATCGCTGCGGTTATTGAGTGGGTGGGGGGATATAGGAGGAGGGGTCCGTCTCTCCAGAGAGGATTAGGATCGTCGAGAGTTTCATCGGGTGTCTCGACATCAGGGCGACACCTAATCCATTTCTGCGATCGGATTCGATTCGATATTGGACATCTAATTTCGCGGAGGATTTTGCCCGATACGCTCCTGTTGAAAAGAAGACCTGCGTTACCGTTTTTTTGTAACTAAGTACGTAAGTCTTAAGGTGCCGGCCCCGGGTCCTCGGAGCAGCGAGGACGCGACGGTAAATGCCGGCGTTTGAGGTAGTTAAGGAAAACCGGTCGTCGAACATCCGTGGGTTCGACGTGTCTGCCTGTAAACGAGCTTCTTATTAAAAATAAACCGAGGTATGGCTGTGAGGCAATTAAGTCGTTACTATCTATCGTTACCGCTTTTGCTAGATCGTTTCATAGGTCGATCCCGGCGCGGCGGCGGCATTATGTGGCGCGTTTGAAATGAAAACCGGCGTCGATTCGTTCGACGTTTGTGTCTGCCTGTAAATGATACATCTATACGGCGACGTGTCGCGCCTGTTCCGCGCGACAACGGTCGCCGGAAAATAGACAAAAATAACATTCTCGAGAACCGGTTAAAGGTATCGGCAAAATATCGAACCACCTTTACATTTTTTTCATTTTTCTTTCTTATCGATCGGCGTCGTTGGACACCGTCGTTGATTTCGTGATTGCCGTCGGTACGCCGTTATTATCGCTCCTTAGAATGGGTATTACGGTTACCTATCCACATTATCGACGAATTGGACGAACGAGCAATAATTGTACCAGTGATTATTGCTTGCCGGGATGATTATTATTATTATCTATTGGTGATATCGTTACTTCTATGTACACTGAAGACTAATCGGAGAAAGACCGAGTCTTCCCATCCTTTTTTTTCTCTCTGTACAGTTTCATTCGTTTATTTTATTTCATTCATATTTTGCTTCGTGTCTGTTGTTGCATGTTGTTTTGTTCAAAGGGAGATTCCGAGACGCTATACGTTTCACATTTATTATTATTTCGGGGCATTACGCCTCGTTGAGGCTGATCGCATTTTCAGTGGTTCTTCTCTCTCGCTCACTCTTTTCTAGTACGTTTTTGCATTGTCACGGTAGGAATGCGTGGCGTGTGTCTCTCTTTTCTTCTACGTGCGCGCGTGGACTCCGTTTGGCGATGAATGCGGGCGCATTTGCGTTTGTTGCGTGGTCGCCGATGTTGCTCTGCTGCGGTATATTGTCTCGTGTGTGTCCAGCGTTGGTTCGTTCGAACGGTTCCGTTCTGTTTGCATACCTGTCGGATTGGACCGGGTCAGTTGGATCGTCGCGTGCTATTCAGAGGGTTCAAAGCGGGTTTCTATGAGATCGGCGCGTACCTTGCGTCCGTGACCAATTTCAAACGTTTTACTAGAAGGCCTGCCGAAACGATCGCTCCTTGACACGCTGCTTCTTTTTCTTCATCTTCTTCTTCTTCTTCCTCCTCTTCGTTTTTACTTTTCGTTCTCTGGCTCTTTGACTTTCGTGAACAAGAAAATGGGCACGTGATTAGACGAGGTGGCCCAACAGCGCGGACTTCAGCGACGGCAGGGTACCTGACTGGATGCGCGCACCGCAAAACACATAAATCATCATCTTTGCAAATTTCATCGTGGATAATCAAATTTTACAATAGCCGAATGAAGTTTCGCGAGAATTTTTGGGTAATATTTTCGACATTTTTGTAATAGGAATTTCGAAATGGCACTTAGATCTTCAAACTTTAAGTGAAACTTGTATATAATATTTCGGACAGACACTTTTGTGATAAGGATTAATCTATAGAAAATGTATCCAGACTTGTCAAAACTTGAACATTGCAAGTTGCTTCTACGTTACTCATCTGAAAACTTAGGCAAGCTGAATTGCAACCCTATATATTTCGATTTTTATGATGTTTTGCGTGGCGATCTCAGTTGCCCATCGAATCGCAGTGTAGTCGACTTCGAACTTGGAGCGAGCAGCTTTCGCTGATTGATGACCCGTCTTCGTTTTCGAGTCCTAAGTCGGGTCTCTCGGAGATTGGTTTGTTGAAAAACGGATGTTAAATAATACCGCAGATCTACGTGACGAGATAATACATGGTTAATCCCTCCTTAATACCCTTTCTCTCGTTCTCTATCGCTCTCATTCTTTCTCTCTCTTTCTCTCGTTCTCTTTCTCTCTCTCTCTATCATCCTTTCTTCCTTTCTCTCGCTCTTGACTGCAGGTTGTCCGATAACTCTCGGATTTTTGGCAAATTTTCCTTCGTCCCGGCCGCGGGAAACAGCGAGTCGACAGTCGAGTCCTGTGCATATTCTTTCTCTATTATCCCCGTTCGTCATTATTCCACATCCTCTAGCCTTCGACCGTATGCCCTTAATCTTCTCCCCGTCATCTGTGAACCATACCTCCTTCCAGGTCCGAAGACGAAAGGCTGTCAGAATAATTCCGGGTGACCCGTCCACTCGCAATGTCGCATAAATTTTACATGCAGGAAGTGTTTTTCTTCACTGGACGTGAGAAAGGAAACGCCTTCCGTTTCTTGTCTTTCTCTCGCCTGACGGATTTGGGTGTTCACTGTGTTTCCATTTTACTTTTCTTCTTTTCTTTTTTATCCTCATTCTAGATCTCTGGCTGCCCGTTTTTCGTTCTCGAGCAGATTAGGATTCGGGGGCGGACGAGGCGGGGAAGGAGGAGGGCGGAAGAGGGCGTTTTTCGGAGATCGGGGGTGTTTTTAGGGACAAATCGCGACGGGGTTGCAGGAGTGGAGTGTTCGGGCCGCGCGATGATCGACTGGAGACCTTCCGGCGATCGAGATGGGGCTTTGAAAGACAGATCTCGCGTCCACGTCGTGCCCGAAGGGCTTTTCAGCGTTTTGCTCCTCATCCAACATGCACGCGGACCATAAGAATTTCGAATCCGGCCGGACGCGGTGGGAACCGAGAATACTATTTGTCTCTCTTCATTCCTCTCCTCTCATCATCATCTCTCTCTCTCTCTCTGCGTCGTTCTCCCATTTTATCCGCGAAAAATTTTTCCCTAAATTGTTCGATGGTTCGGTGATTTGCTGAGTTAGCTGCGAGGTTTCGAAACGTCCCACCGCCGGCGGATACCAACCGCTATATGTATACATATATTTATAATATATCATTTATACAATCTAGAGAAGAGGGGGAATCTTTCTTCGGGGATCTCTTTTTGGGGATTCTGGGAGCTTAATGGTCGAGAGCGCGGAAGGTCGCTGGTCGTCTATCACCGTTCGGCCCTGGAAAAGTATATACTAAGGCCGATTTTGGTTAAGAATACGCTTCGCATTTATTTTTTTTCTCATCTTCCATTCTTTTGATCAACTTTTATTTTTTAACATTAAGGCGCAACGTGATAAACTTGTACTTTTTTCCTTGATGTGTCTTTTGGATTCTGGCCGAAACTGCGTGTATCTGTGTCGTGTGTGCGCGCGTGTGCCGTGTACGATGTACGTGTATGTATGTACATGTGCGTGTGCGTGCGTTTCGCGTAGGTGTGCCTGTGAGTCTGTACGCGTGTACGTTTGTGTAACAGTTCGTGCAACGTGTGCGACCCTTCTACACACGTGTGCACGACCCTCGTGTCGTTGTACGCGTGTGTGTGGGTGTGCTGCTAGGCGACGATGCACTTCGCCTTGCCGAGCACTGACTGTTGTGTATTCTGCTGACAAACGGGAACGCTGCCACGCGCCTAGCGCGTGCACGTTCCCGCCCGCCATCCGAGCTGAGTTTTTCTTTTTGGTGTTTGCCGAAACACGGAATTTTTTCAGTCTCCGTTGCCGAGGACCCGTCCCGTACCCGTTCCCTCCGACCGTCGATCGTCACGATCGTCGATCTCGGAGAACGATCGAGGACGACTCCCCCGCACTACATTTCTGTGTGTCGTCTTGTGCGCAACCTAGGACAGCAATGAATCGATCCAAAAAACTTCTCGTGTCGAAAGCGAACTCAGTAAAATGCCGGTAGAACGTACGAAAGGAATGTCCATGTGTTGAAAGTGGTATATAGTCATTAAATATCGCATTGCGTGAAAAGTAGGCAGGTCGACGAGCTGGAACCTCTGTTTCGCGTTCCGGAATGATTAGGAGGAGTTGACGATCATTCGGGTGGCCGGAGTATGCACGGCCCACTCCGATCGCTATTGCAAAGGAAACCGGTTGGGAACTGTATGTGTGTGTGTGCGTGTCTATGCGAGCAACGCAATCGAAAACGTCACCACCGCGGTACATCGACTATCATCTAATCAGTATTTGGTCGTTATTTAATCGTTGGCCGCTGCACTTTCTAGAGATCATTAATTTCTTCGATACCTCGTCGGAATAATGAAAAATAGAATTTTTTAGCTGGTATAAAATTTAATCGCCGTTGCTACGAAATCTAACAACGGTGAGCGACTTTTCCGTTCGCGTCGTTCGAGAGACGTTCAATGTGGGGCTCTGGTCAGCAAGAGCCCCGATCTCGGAGGTACTGTTAACTGAATGATGCGTCGCCGATTATGGATTTGGATGAGTAACAAGTGTGGCGAACATGGAGACAGAGGTGCCAAGTCGGAAATGTACTTGCTTGTGTAAGTTGCCCCGGTTCGGTTCGATCAATTCGAACCAATCGGGACGCAGAAAAACAATTCCCACAATATTCTTACAAGACGTTCCAGCTGACCGGGCAAAGTCAGCGCCATCGTTCGTCGCACCGTGTTCGTTTTCACCCCCCAAGTTCTCTCTTCTTCGGCGTTATCTTTCGAAAAAAATATTCCCGTCCGAAATCTTTGTTATTCCCCGTTTTCTTTTCTTTTTTTTTTACTTTTTTGGAGCCGCGCGAGCTTCGCGCGACCGAATTTAATGACTAACATTTATTTTATTAAAGTATTGTCTGGCTTTTGGCATGAGATACTCGTTTTCGTTTTGTTAAAAATCTATTATAAAACCCCTGACAATTGTCCCGGAGCGACGAAGATGACCGACCACGGTGCCCAGGCTCGCGTCTCCTTTATTATCACCTCAATCTGCGGAGGGTCTGCGCTTGTATATTATCTCTGAGGACTTCATCGGACTCAACGTGGCGATCTAGCTCACATCCTCACACATCAACGTAGGTATTTTGCTTTGTTTTCTGCATTGTTTGTTCTGCTAAACTTGTTTTTTCATTTATCTTACTTTTCTCTTTTTCTCTTCTCTTATTACACTCCTCGTCGATTTGCTAAATAAGTATTCTCTCTTTCTTTCTCTCTCTCTCTCTCTCTCTCACTCTCACTCTCTTTCTCTCTCTCTTTCTCGCTTCATTTTGCTTCGTAACGTATCGTTAAACCTTAATAGACCTACGATTCCCTACATACGATAATACGTTTATAATCTAGCACGAGTTTCGCTAGCTGAGACGTATGCGCAAGAAATACATTTCAGATAGTTTCCAAACATCATCCCCATTTCCCGTCTTGTGTGTGCTCTTCTCGGGTACACGCAAGTACATTCATTAAATTTCCTCCTCCGGGCTACTCGACTCACTCTCACAGACGCAGGACTAATTTTCCAAATGGCAAATCAAAAAGTGGGGTTTTTTTTTATATTTCGTTGCAAAGCGCGTAACATTGGGGCTGGCTGCGTTTTGTTACTCTCTCTCTCGATTTTCTCTTTCTTTCCTGCTGGAAGATCGCTAGATGAGAGTGATGAAAGTCGGGGAAATTTGCGCGCGAAGATCCTGCGGGCGTAATTTTTGCGCAGAGATTGCATCCTATTGCGATTCCTCGTTGAAATCGAACGGTCGACGCGCGGGCTAGGTATGACTTTGCATTCGTTATTTTTTTTTTCTAATGACAGTTCAGAATCCTTGGGACAGTAAACGGGTGGACGTTGGAACGTGTCTTTCGGGCGAAGAATCTCGTTATCATGATCTCGATATCAGTGAAACGAAAATGGGAGTGGTGGGTGGACGAAATACAATTCCACTGGCGTGCAAGGTTTTGTAGCTTGCAACGTCTCCGATTGGGCGTTCGTTGCTTTCAACAATCGGTTTGTGGAGAGGGGGGGGGGGTTGAATAGATAGCGACACTTTTAGTCGTCTTATCTTTTCTTTTTCTTTTTGTGTTTGACGCGTTGTGCGTGTTGCCTGCCCTTATGCAATCGATTCGATTCAATCCTGCTCGAAGTGGTGCTACCGAGTTGGACAATGGACCTGAAATGGGCCACACAATTTTCCTTCTTTTCTCTTGCTCTGTTTTCCTTCTTTCTCCACTAAGAAAAAAAAGTAAAAGAAAAACTTCCTATCATCGCTCACGTTTCTCTTTCTCTCTCTCTCTCTCTCTCTCTCTCTTGCTCACTCTCACGTTTCCTTACCTCATACGCTTAAGCATCACACACATATGAATCTCGCTACAGCTTTTGCTCGACTCGCATTCACGCTCGCGAAAGTTTGGCCAAAAGTATCTTGCACGAAAAGGATGGGGAGAAAATTCCTCGTTAACTTACATTTACAAACTGGTCTAACAATATTGTCCGTTCACTCTCTCCCACGCACGCGATCCCCCGTTCTCTCCCTCCCGTTCATTCTGTTCCTCTGACGCTCCTCTCTCTTCGGCCGCACGCGTTCCTTTTTTTTTTATCATTGACTAGTCTTGTTTCTTTACAATACATATATGCGGACCTCCCGGTAGGCAAGGAGGTCGGCTATCTCTGTATAATTTTTCACAATTTTTTTCTTCCCTTTTCAATTTCTTTTTTATCCTCAAAGCATTCGTTCGTTGTCTCTATTGCTCGCCGCACACGTTCGATCCGTCATTCGACCGATTCCCATCCGCTCGTTCTTCCACAGTCGCACCCTCTCTCGCTCTCTCTCTTTCTCGCCAGTCTTCACGTTTTTAGTTTTTTCTTTCAGCTAGGATCGGTTTGCGCCGAACGTCTATCGCCCATGGCTCCGAACTCAGTTCCGAAATCACAATTCGCATGGATTTCTTTTCAGTCGTGACTTTTTCTCTTCCCTTGCCCCTTTCAAACTGTCTCCCTTGATGTTCCCCTTTCTCTTTTTCTCTTTCTCACTCTCACTCTTTTTCTGACTCTCGCTTTCTCTCTGTCTCTCTCTCACTCTCTCTCTCTCTCTCACACACACACACACACACTCTCTCTCTCTCTCACTTTCTTTCTCTCGACAACAGTGTGTTACCGCCGCTACCAACCTACCGTCGAACACCGTTCCCGATTGTTCTTCTCACCGAACCAAAAAAATCACCTCTTGAGATCGCGAGATTTCGTGGCTTCAACGACGGTCGCATCAAGGACACTTGGCTCCCTACACGCTCCTCTATATCCATTCCCAATTTTCATCGGTCTTCACCTCTATCCCCGTGAACATCCACCCACCCCGCAGACTTCCGTCTTCAACGGATCGATCCACTACGGTTCAAGGATTCCGAGAGGCTTTCTTCGAGCAATTTCCGGTTCGTACCGGAAACCGCTCGATCTGATGCGAAAAATCTTTCTCCGGCGGACGCGATCATGCTCGAGATGAATGGGGTAGATCGGTATAATCTGGGGATCGAGTAAAAATCGCGCGAGAGTCCGAGTAATCAGGAACCTCTCGGTCTAGTATCACGAAAAAAGTAGTTGCGAAGTGTTATGCGCTCGCTCTTCGCAGGCTGTTTTTGGCGTTTGTGGGCTGCCGTCAGTGGTTTTTTCTAATTCGAGGTAGTTGAACGGCGATCAATGTACTCATGCAGGAACAAGGGGTTGTTTAGTCGAAACTGGTCGCCGAAGTTCAGCTAGAAGGCTAAGCGATAGGAACTTTAATTTAGAATTTTCGCTACCTCTATTAAAGTTTTATTCTTCTTCTTCATCATTGTCGCCATTCACGCTTCGTCACATTCGCGCAATTCGTCACGTTCACTCGTCCACTCGATCTTTCCCACTCGCACTCCCTCTCGTCACGAAATAGACCTCGGAAAGCAGCCAAAGACGTTACTTAAACTAATTCTCTCGACTCTTAGTCCCTTCATTTTGCGAAATTTCAGACTGAATATTTTCATTCACGTTTCGAGCAAACAACCCCGGTCTCGGAACCGAACGGTAAGATTTTTCTCTGCGGTGAACGAAACTTATTGCACAATCGAACCGGCGAACGTATTAAAGGAAAATAGAAAACGATGACAACGGTCAAGGGAAATCAATCCGGTTGGAACATCGCAGCCTGCAAAGAGCGAGCCTGTAGTAATCGAGGCAGGAGTATCGACTGCCATGTTCTGCTGTAAACGATAGTCAGGGGGACCGTCTCGAGTGTCGTGTAGTCAGCGACGAAAGATTTTCCGGCGCGTCGCGTAACATTCAAAAGCAACGAATCGAATCACCTTGTTAGATCAATTCGACGGGCACCGGAGTGATCCACGGCCCCGTCGGGTCTCCTGTAACTGATCGACTCACGAATCAACGTGTAAGACGTAAAACGCGTATGATATGTAGACGGACGATCGGTGGACCGAGCACCAGACGATTCTTTTGAACAAACACTTTCCTGTAAAATTTACCCAACGAGAACGCCTCTCGGAGCCCCTGACCAGAGGACTCCGCAACCATTTTCACGTTCGCCCTAATTTTCTTCCGTTCGTCTTATTCTTTTTTTCATTTTCTTTAAAAAGCTTAGTCGCTCTCATCTAAAAATCTCCTACCGAAACTTATTGTAGACTTAACGTGCTACGTGTACTACGAGATTATCACACAGAAAGTTTGCTCACTCGGTGTCAACAATCAGTAATTACTCCCCGTTTTTAGATTTCTTCTTCCCTAATCACCTGCTTCGCGCTTCTCTCCCTTCTTCTTCTTTTTTTAAATCTGCTCTTTTAGTTTCTTCGCATACGCACGCGCTACCCCTCACATAAAAACGTAACTCCTTCTCTCTCTAACACATTCATCCCCACTTGATTCGTCTCTTTCGCTCTCTCTCTCTATCTCTCTTTCTCTCTCGTACTCTTTTTCACTCGCTCGCTCGCTTGCTCTCTTCCTCGCGTTCACTGTACAATCTCTCTCACGTGCTCGTTATTCCTCGTCGCAGTCACACTATTAGCCGAATCACACTAATCGAATTTCTTCTTCTCCCTTGCATCCCTACAACTACAAAGACTAACGTGTCGCGTGCGCGCTTGCTCGCTCGCTCGCGCCCGATCCGAGAGGCGCACGATTTTTTTTTTATCCCGGTTCACGATGAGACTATACGCAGAAAAAAATCATTTACTATATTATCATCCCCCCGTGTTTTCTCTCTTTCTCCTTCTCTAACTCGCATTGTTTAAACTTTCTCTAATCGCGCGCGTTCTCGCGATTAAACGCGTGCCACGTGCGCGTCGATCCACCGTGATCGCGCAGCATTTCGTCATTAATATGTATATCCTAATTACGTTTCTAATAGTTTGAGGAATGATTATTCTCGATGAACGTACTTCGAAGTATTCTCACCTTGCCCATCATCTCACTCTCACTTCTTCTCTCTCTCTCTCACTCTCTCTGTCTCTCTGCCTCTTTCATTCTCTTTCGCATGCGCGCTCTCTCTCTCTCTCCCTCAAAAAACTCGCACGAACAAACACAGTCCTTGTTATTAATTCTCATTCTAACCTCGAGTAAATCCCGCATTCACTCTCACCGTCTTAATAGTCCTATTCGATACGGCATTTTTTAATCAATTTTTTTCATTTCGGTTTATCACGACGATTCTCGAACTCGATAGGTAATAATCGTAGTAATAATATATAATCGTACAGTAATAATTAGTTTAATTAGTGTGTGGGTGTCTGTTTATTTTTCACCAGTTTTAATTTTACGTTTTCGTGTCTCTACACTCTACACCGCCGTCGAATCGGGGATAGGAGCGCAAATATTTCATCCCATCGTCTTCTTTACTCTCTTTCTCTCTCTCTCTCTGCAGCGTGATACGACCTTCCGCTCGGTTTTCATTAGTATTTATACTTTTTTTGGTTTAATTACCTCGAGTTTAATCATTTATATAATAATTAATAGCTTGCAAGTGTTTAACGTTAAATACTATTAACTAATTCTGCTTACACATGTGTTTGTGTTCCTTAAGACTTACGCGTTTAGGTATGTACGTAATGTGTGCTTATTTAGCTTCGATTTTTTCCCAATTCTCGCATATTTAGTTTTTTCATGGTTTTAGTTTTCGTTACACATCTTTCGATTCCGCGTACCATTCGCTTCTGTCCATACTCATTATCATCGTTCACTATCTCTCTCTCTCTTTCTCTCTCTCTCTTTCTCTCTCTCTCTCTCTCTCTCTCTCCGCATCTTTGCGTTCTAGCAAATCGGCGGCGAGTCAATCGGCTTTCGTTCGCCATTTTCTTCGTTACCATTCTCATTCCAGTCTGTTTTCTCACGATCGTTCCTCTCCGTACCTCGAACAGCATCGCGCGGACTCGTCTGTTATCAAAGGTTGACAAAGTTCGGCACAGGAAGCCCCTTTTTCTCTCGTTTCTCCGCAGCTTTACCCCGCGCCCGCAGCCCTAACTACCCTCTCACCTGCCCTAGTCCGGCGAAAAAACACACCTCGACCACGGGACACCCGCCTCGACCATACGGCATCCTCAAACCACAGCTCTTTCGGAACCACGGCCTCAGATCCACGCTAGATCCGAAGATCCTCGGAGCGGGACGAAGAGGGAGCAGGACGCGGGAATCGTCTCGATCCGTTGGCGGCTCGTCCTTCGCGACAGGACCTCGAACTTCGATCGACGGAGAAAGAAACCGAAAGTGTTCTTCTTCTTCTTCTTCTCTGTTTGTTCTCTCTGTAATCTTGTTCTCCTGCTTCGACGAACGCTTTCCTCGGTTTAATGGAAAATGACGGCTTCTTCTTCTTCTTCTTATACTTCTTCTTCTTCATCCCAGTCATCGCCTATCTGCGATGAGAAGCACGACTCGGGATTCTTTTCAGAAATGGATTTCGATCTCGGACGTTCATCGGTCGAACTGGGAAACAGAAATTGTCTGCTGGCGTGCTTTTCTCTGTTTGCTGATAGATATAATAAGCGTGCGGTTGAATCGTGCTCGGTTCGGTTTTGAATCGTTTGAACGAATTGGCACTGTTAGTTGGTCTGTTGCTTTCCTTGATTCCAGCTGTTTTGTCGGTTGGCGTTTCTATGGTGTACCTCGATTTTTCATTCCCGGTGGTTGTCGCGGTGATGGAGCCTCTGGCGGGTTTTCTAAGTCGCTTCTCTATGCGAATCTGTTTCTCCGTTGTTTATGTGCGGTTAGATTTCTCAGCGGTGTGAAGAGGATGAATCTCATTGGTTTCTGAAAAAGATGTTGACGCGTAAAGTGGTATGAAAGTTCCGCGAAACTGTTTAATCCACGAATGGCGTTCTGTTGCGCAGTGTCTCCTGAAAGCTAATCGTTGATTCGAACGTTAAACTAAATCGCTGTTCAATTTATCGCTAATTTCCTCGAGTCGGTAACTCATCAATAAAATCGATCCGAAATGATATCGATCAACATTTGCAATTCTTTTTGCGTAATTTGCAACCTCACGATCGCTTCCCGTCGATCGGCAGTTCATGGTGCCCGATAAACAAACCGGAAGCGGTCGAAACTTCTTTTTTTCTATTTTGTTTTTTTTTTGGTTCCCCCGGCCAGATTGGGATCGTACCGGCAAATATTTGCGGCACAAACGAGCGCAATTTGTCGAACGCGGCGGGTATGCTAATAGCATCGCGCATTGGTAGATTAAATTTCCTTCGAGATACTCGTTCAATTAACATTTCTCTCCCCCCGGCGTGTAGTAATCCTTTTTAGTTTGCTTGAATTCATTGGGCGCGAAATTTCACGGTGGCAATTAAAAGGTCGGACGAAAGGAAGAATTCGCGACTACGACGCGACGTGATCAGGCTAGAAATCGCGATATCGAATCGTCGAGCCTTGACGCCCCCCCCCCCCCCCCAGGTACGTGTCTCATTCACCGTTTTCTTTTTCCCCCGAATAAATTTCCTAATGATTTTCCCCTCGCGGTTATCCTTTTTTTTTGTTTGTCCCTATCTTCTATTCCTCCCCGTTAAAACGTTTAGACCAAAAATCTTAGGCCAGCGCCGAAGGAGATACTAATTTTAGGCCACTGTCTAGTCATCTAAGAGAGTTTGTAATTTTTCGAATTTTCCTACAGTTCTTCCTGAAACATCGCTTTATTCCCCCCTTCCCTTCCCGCCCCCCAAATCCAGAGACATTTTCTCGTGTCTCACGATTGCGATTCGACTCGACGAAATTATTCGGTTTCCAGCCCAGGTTAGTCTCCTCTGTCGTTTTCTTCGTTCGTTTCGAATAGAAGGTAGGCCAAGTTAAGTTGATCGTAGCAAAATTTCGGGAGGCATTCGCCGAACGAACCCAACTTCTCTCTTTTCTATTAATCACTTAAAAATCAAGGAAAAGTGGTGTACAGGGTGGTGTTCGCGAGCGTTTCTTAACATAAGGAACAACAGAACGAACAAAAATAAACACAACTCATAGTCCAATTGTCTCGCTTTTATTGTCGTAAATAATAAATAAAATAATAATCGATAAATTGATCATTAAAATTAAAAAATAGTGACTCGTGACTAGGTTAAGACTCACCGCTTACAAAAAACGTGTGTGTTTTTGTGTGGTATTCCTTTTTTGCTTTTCTCTGCTGTGTACACTGCATAATATATGCTTAGTAATAATAATAATAATAATAATAATAATAATATTAATCATAATAATCATCGTCGTTGACATAATAAAATAACTAAACACAATAATAATAATAATAACTTAATGCCGGAACTACGTCGAAGACGTTCAAGCAAGGACCGGTGGTGGTTTTCCAATTTTTGTGGTTGATCGTGAAATAAAAGGATCAAGAGAAACAGAAAAATGGGGACAGGAATTCTGGGGGACAGGGGACATCGTTAATTTAGGTTGTTAATATATGCGTTCTCGCGACACAAAAGGGATGAGCCAATATTTGGACGTAAACTAAATCAATGACAATTACCAATTGTCACCGGACGTATACCAATCATAATTGCGAATCGTCACGTTTCCACGGAACATAATCGTAATAGTACTAATAATCGTAATAATAATTGTAATAATGATGCCGGGTAATATTCGATAATAGTGATCGTAATAATAATAATAATAATAATAATAATAATATTAATAGGTAATAATTATTAATAATAATAGTGCACGTAATAGCGAGAATAATAGTGGTAGTGAATAATGGAAAAGAATAAAATCAAAGGAAAAAATGTAGGTTAAGTTACAGGGATTGGCTACCATCCAAAGATATATTTATAATCATAATCATTATACTTTTACGATAAATTATCTACAAACCGTCTAACGGAAACGAAATTATCTCGTGTGTTTTGCGGTAGAAACGCATAGGCGTTAAACATTGCGCTTTCTTCCCCTGTACAATGTACGGATCGCGGTTAGGTTTTCTACAACGTTCAAAGTGTGTTCGCGTGTGTTGTCTGTGCGTGTACGTATTCGTGTGTCTCCGTGTGTGTGTGTATGCACTTGTGTTTACATGTGTGAGTAATAGGTCGGGTACAAGAGGAATGAGGGAGGCGTCTAACCCTTTGTCACACATTCTTTACGCAATTTAAATCGCGCCAACATCCGTTTTTTCGTTTCATAATAAGTCTTCAACGTATATATACATATAATCTTGACATGCAATTACATGTATACATACATCCTCAAAAATTTCTTCATATATATATTTCTATATATATGTGTATATATAAGTTTTTAAAATAATCTACTTTGTATATAGTTACGCACCGGCTCGCGGTAATCTTACGTTTTTTTTCATCTCTCCATTAATCTCCCCTTCCATTACGTAGTCAATTTCTCGTTACTCTTATTATCATAATTTCCGTAATTTCTCTCATCATCATTATCGTCATCATCATCCTTCTTTTAAAAAATCTTCTAACGCTCTCGAAAGCCGCCGATGCTGGATCTCGTGTTTTTCTTTTTTATTTATCCCCCCCCTCCCCTAAATATCGTTTCTCTTTTTGCCCATCCCTTTTGTCGTCCCTGCTACTAGTACTCCTGTCACCGCGACTAGCCTAATCTCGTTTCTTTTTTCCCTATCAATCAACCATATTTAATAAAAACATCTCTACGTTTCTTTTCTTATCCTTTTTTTTCATATTCCTCGTCGTATAAATGCAACGCGCCGCGCACAAAAATTCCCGCCCGTTTAAAAACGAATCTCTTTTCATCCTCATCGCTCCGGCATACTCCCGTTTCGTTTCTCCCGGCGCCGAGTTAACTACGGACCACGAAAAATATAATCATCAACGACAAGGAAAAGTCCGTTCTCTTCGTACCGCGAACGGAACTAACGTAAACCAATCTACTCCCCGGGAGTCTCGCGTGCGCGTGATATCCTTCGCGATCCGCAAAACGACATCTGGATCACGCGCGATTCGCACGACGCGACACGTTCGATGTTCGCGTTTCACGCTCTTCTCGTCTGCCTGCTGGAATCCGCGCTGGATTTTGCGACATATCGTTAGGAATGCTCGTACCGTAGGATATACACATATCTATCTTCCGTTCAAATTGAGGCGAACTCGAACCGGACCCGCCTCTAACATCCTCGACTTTACACGAGAATTCGATCGCTAACATAATTATGTACAACTTAAGAGAAAGGATCGAGATCCTGTCAGACGGCATATGGATTGCCCGGCGGTCTGATCTTGTATATATATAATATATATATAATTTATATATATATTAATATATTATATCAATATATATATACGTATTCCGTTTTCTTTTTCTTTTTCATCGAACAGATGCTGTCTGTTTCCGTTATGGGGGACAAAAAGAATCGTACCTAAGAAGTTCGTCCGTCTAAGCTTGTGTCTGTCGATTCGGCACGAACCGCCGACTGTTCGACGCTGTTTCATCGTGTTCGACGAATCGAGGGCTCGCTTTCGGGCGAGCGATGTTTTGCAGTGGTGATTATGCTAGAAAAGAAATCCCTGCCCGGACGACGACCAACGGAGGCGGTTCGAACCGTTTGAGCGCCACGGCGTGATCGCGCTGTTGCCGTCGCCTCGGGTGCTCAACCTTCGGCGACATTGTTCCAACGGAGAAGACGCGATCGCGCCGTTCGGCACTGTTCGATCAGATTTTTCCTGGCGGCGCTCGAACGGTCTTATTGTTTTTCTTCGGGGAGGCGGTTAGGGGCGGTCGCTGCGAACGGACACGAGGCGCGCGAACAAGATTGCCCTGAAAACTGACGATCGTTGTCCCGATGCGCACGAAACGGCCCGGAACGGAGGACGACGCATCCGTTCCGGGTCATTCCCGAAGATCCACGAGAAGGGCTCCTCTTCCGCTTCTCTCAACAGGAAGCTGCGGAGGATCCGTCCAGCGGATCTCGCTCCACGATTAGACAATAACGGTTGGTTCTTCATTCCGAAGACGAAAACATGGACAAAATCAGTGTATGTGTACCCGCGCGCCTCGTGCATGCGACCCATGCGAAGAGTCCGCCTCCGCTCGATCGTCGCCGTGGACAGACGGCGCTATCCGTTCTCTGCAATCCGTGCTACACTCCCGCGAGGGAGGTCGTCTTAAAATTAGGCGGTTAATCGTGGACTGTACGCAACAAATCGAAACAATACTCGACGCTCGAAGCAGTTGGTAGTGTGTGTGTGTACAATGTGAATCCTTTGCCATTCATTCACCACGCTTTCGTCCTGTTTGACCTTCGTGAGTCTCCGAAGTCCGTCGTATTTTGATATTCAGTGTGTACGTGTGAACACCGCGAATACCGCGGCGTGGCCGCCGCGTGTCGAGAACAGGGCCGGAAACCTTAGCTCATGGTCTCGCCTAATTCTCTGCAGGTTCGAGGTGCCGAGGGCCCGTTCCCTCGGCCAGGAATCGATCCAATGAGAGACACGGAGCCGAAAGGTGGTACCCGAAGCCTGTCTCTCGCGCGCGCGGACGTCGTCTCGTGATTAGGTCACAGCCTGATCCATTGTCGGCACTCCTCATCGTCTCTCTCTCATCGGTTGATGATCGATGCCTCCGTACGTCGCATACTCATTTTCTATCCCTTCGATACACGCGTACCCTTTCATCCGTTTTTTATGTATTTTTTATATTATTTAAAAAACACATCCGAAAACGCTGCGTGTATCTTTCGTGTTCGTTTGTTTTTCTCCTCCTTACGCTAACGTAAGCTCTCCCCACGTTCGCTCTCATCATCATCGTCTCTCTTATTCGTTCTCTCTCCCTCTCTCACGTTCGTTCTGCGATATGTTAGTTTAAGGATACCTGAACGCGCTTTACGCGAAGGACGTGTACCTCCTGGCGGATGCGATCCTTCCTCGCTGGCCGTTCCATATTTTTCTTCGTCTTCTCTCTTACTGTTTCTTGGATTTTACCGGGAGCCGACGAGCGCTGACGAGCCCGTGCGCCACGAAGAGCAAGAGCCACCCGACCTTCTGATTCATTCGAGTTGCTCCAGGAAGTTCGGGGTCTTGAAGTACTCCGGCACCGGGTCGTCCAGCCTCGAGATCACCTTGTAGATCGACTTCTTCCAGCTTTGCTCGGTGTCCTTGCCGCCCTGAATCGCCTTGAAGAACTCTTTTAACGTCTGCTCGACGACATACATGAAGTTGCTCGGCACCTGCAATCGTTACCCCAATCGTTAGATCTCCTTGGTCAACTTTCACAAACCTCTGTCACATCCTCAAACCATAATACTGCATGGAATACTCATCCTTAGATCGTGGAAGCTTATACAATTTAACCCTTTCAGGTCCAAAGTGCTTTTTTTCTCATTTATTTAAAAAACTGGTTGCTAGGAAGAACCGAAATAATGTTAGAACTGTGTTACGAGCATATCGGTCGTGGTTTATATCGGTTACGGTTTCGGTTTCGGTTTTACAATTGTTATTTTTCGTTACCGAGTCTAGTCTGACTGAACATAGGACCGGAAAGGGCAAACATTCACTTCCATTTGATTTTAACACCTTCGCCACGATCGTCGCACATGTGTGATCGTCCACAACCGAGTAATTTACATGATACTAGTCAAATTAATTTTATACGCACTGCTATTTAAAGTCATAAAACATAGCACAAGATTCAAAGAGTACTGAGAGTACTTTTACTAAATTGTTTAAATGTATCCTGAAGGGCCGTTGCATTTAATAAAAAAATGTTAACGATAAAGATAGACAGCAAATGGTGAACGTGTCAAATAGCTCTGATCGATACAAAATAGAACGGAGATCTATTTGAAAATTTATTTTAAACTTGAACTGAATGTATTTGAAAATTTATTTTAAACTTGAACTGAATGTATTTGAAAATTTATTTTAAACTTGAACTGAATCTATTTGAAAATTTATTTTAAACTTGAACTGAATCTATTTGAAAATTTATTTTAAACTTGAACTGAATCTGTTTGAAAATTTATTTTAAACTTGAACTGAATCTATTTGAAAATGTTTAATTTTTCAAACGTTATGAATCCATAAAGTTCCACAATCTTTACTCCTTATCAATAAAGCAAGTAGATGTTCTGCTTTTTCTCGACATATCTACAAAAGCATGAATCATTGCATAGTTCTTCAATTACAAATGTCCTCTCTAATCCTTTCTTTCTTAAAATTACAATACTCTCGACTCGACGCTATCTCAAGCAGTATTTTATTTCGTAATCTTCTCTAAATTCTACTTTACTCACAGACATTTATAAAACATCTACGTAAGCGTACTAAAGCAATGTTGCAGAAGCGATAACGAAGCCAAGCGATGAAGATGTTCGACGATTAATAATTAAACTGCGGATTTTATGTGTCTACGATAAGACTGAATGGATGAAATATAAAACTGTGAAGACATTATAAGAGTTTACGCTATTTTCGACTTAATAAAATATGATTAACAGGACAAGTACATTCTTTTAAACTTCTGTTTCTTAAAATCGACTTTTTATTTTGCATAAACATCCACAGTCTACTAATAACCTCTTTCGCTTTCATGCATTAATACAATATGAATCGAATTTCGAATTTCGACGATGACCGAAGTTCATTCAATTAAAACAAGAAATCATTTCATAATTAAGACATGAATATTGATATCGAATGGTGTGCTCGATTTTAAACGCTGTTCCTTAATTACTTTCTTACTGAAATTTCTCTGGCAGACGCGCGGTGTTTAAATTAATTTCGACCTTTCTGTAACAGGTGTAATTTAATCGGCAGACAGTTTGGCGACGAGTGCGCGTAAACGCCGGTCGCACAAACGAGAAAGATTACTTCTCCGCGTTCATTACAGTTCAAAGAAGGAGCCGTGAATCCACGGAATTAAAAGCGATGTTACGTATCGCTTAACGAGAGAGACGCGAGCACGAGCGCGAGCGCGGGTGCTAAGAGTTTCCACTTATAATTAGTACGTTTGGGTTATTAACGAATACGAGTAATTAATTACACGACAAGCAGGTCGCAATTGTGGCCATGTCGGAAAAGAATGGGGCCTCCAGGTTCCACCGGAGACTCGTTAAATAATATTAAATAGCTGCTTTACGTGTGTGCATACGCAGCGCGTCCAACGCCTGTCGCTGGGCGGAATACAATCAGCGTCATTACCCGTGGCGAAAGTAAATTGCGCCCACAATGGAAAATAGAGATGTACGAGTGATTTGCGAGGAAACGTAATCGGCTGCCGGGCGTGAAAACCGGATGCATTCGAAATTCGCGGCGGTTTCGATCGGCAGAAGAACGAGACGCGCCGAGGATCGGTTTAGTCAGCGAGTAATTACGGATTTTCCAATTTTCTCGTCATTATCTGCCAGAGAAAATTTCATTTGACAGAACTTAGAAAACGATCGCGAAACATAAAATTTGCATAATAAAACAATAGGCATCTAGCAACTGCTTGCATCAAATTAAAAAGTTTCTCAGTAATTTTACTTCGTCGGTTCTTAAAAATGTTTTTGTAATCAATCGTTTCAATTTTCAGATTTTTCACAGATTTTTTAGAGATACTATTTTAGTTCTCCATTAAGCAGAACACAATACAATAATATGACTACATCGGTTCTTTAAACTGTTCAATCAATTTGGCTCGTTATCAGATTTTTTTGAAGATCTTTCAGAGATACTATTTCTCTTCTTCAGCAAACAGAAAACAATATAGTGGCATCTAGCAATTGCGTTACATAGGATAGAAAGCATCTTGGTAATTTCACCAGATTCTTTAAACTTCTTTCGATTTATCGATCTTGTTTATTTGCAGATTGTTCAGAGATTTTTTAGAGAGGGACGCTATTCTAGTAGTACTTTGCCAAGATGCTTCCTCTACGAAATGATAATATCCATGCGACATGATAATAGTAAAACTGTATAGGTCCCTGCTAGAATAGTAATACATACATTTTGGACTCTTACCTCGAGGTGGTTGTTTCGGTTGTAATGGAGGTTGAGAACCCGATAGATTTCCGAATCGCCACAGACCCGAATGTCATCGACGTTCTTATATCCTTCCGAAACCGCTTGCCTCGCGTATTTCTCCATTTGGATGTAGTAAAACTCTCTGCAAAATGAAAATCAAATGAATGAGATGGTGCGCCGATTTCCGACGAAAATAAAACTTATCGGTAGACTGCGGATTTTATGTATTTATAACAAAAACGAGTTGGTACAATTAAAAAGAAATCTTTTATATAGCTTCCGCTTCTTGCAATTAATGCGAGTTTCTATTTTGCATAAAACTCCGCAATCTACTTATCCATCATCTCAGACGAAGGCAGTCGACGTTCCCAAAACGAAAAAAGAAACAAGCCGATTCCGCGTTGCGTGGCCGCGGAATTTCGCGAGACGGAAACGAGTAGATCGCGATCGCAAAAAAAAGGACGGAAAAGAGGCTGAGGGGGGTTCGAGACCGCGAAAGGGCAAAAATAATTTTTTCCTTCGGAGTTGTCCGCGCGAGTGTGTGCCCCCGTCGTTAATTCTCGCGGATCGGAGAATGCTAATGCACTGCCGATAATTAATTAAGGGGTCGATATTGAAAGTGGTCTGACGCAGGCGGGAGAAGATGAAGAAGGGGCGAGAGTCGAGCAAAGAGGTGTGTACATCTCCTCGTCGGATGGCAAGCGACGCGGTTCAAAGAGACTATTAAGAACGTGTTACAGTGTATCGTCCAAGAAGATCTCAACGCCCTCGTCGCGGGAGTGGGGGGTGGGGGGTAGGCGACTGTCGACGTTTCACAGGGTTGGTTGTGTGCAAGAGAGCAACGCACACGCGCCCAAACATCGCGCGGGATCGCGTGCGCTACGCTCTTTTTCTCTCTCTCTCTCTCTCTCTCTCTCTTCTCTCCTCTCTCGTTTCCTTGCCTTGCCTGGCAAAGGAAAAAATCGGGCTCCTGTCAAGTTTGCCGTTCGCGTTCATTAATTAACGCAGTTAAAACAAGCGCAAATCACTAATTGGCGGGTAATTTATATAGTAATAGTGACCCTCGACTTCATACAGGCCGCCGAAAGGGGGCAGCGCGAAGGGGTGGCTCCGCTTCGGTGGATCTCACCAAAAACTGAGGAAAGGAACGCGCCGCGCCTCGCCTCGCCTTGCCTCGCCTTGCCTCGCCTCCTCCCGCCTCGCCTCGGCACGCTGCGAGCACTTTGAGCCTCGCGAGTCTTTGTACGGCGTCTTTGTGGGCGAGACGTCAATGCGACTGCCACTGATTAAGAAATTAATTATTTGCCTTTTAATTGAAACGTTAGAATCGCCCGCGCGATGATTCAGCCCGAGACGCCGCACGAATCCGAGACACATCGCCTCTCGTTCTTCCGTTTCGACCCGAAAAATGGTTCATGGAAATGTCCCACATAAAGCTTAATTAGCACAACAGTGAAGTCTAAGGTATAGATGAAATACATGCTCGTACAGCTATTTAGAAAATTTTTATCTAGCATAGATGTTCGCAGTCTACGCCTCTCTAGTGTATCCGTTTATAGAAATATAGTTACAATCGTTTTGTGCCCTTAAAAATTAGGATCTAAGTGAAACAAGTTCTTTTCAGTTGATAAATTACTGTAGACGATTCTAAGACAGTATCGAAACGATTCCGTGTCCACTTCTATGATTAGTTAAGTCGACCTCGTTTAAGAAGTTGATCAGATGCAAAAGAAGATGCGGCCGACCAGGTGCATCGGAAGTAACATCGGATCGCACACGTTTGCGTGGACATGCAAGTCAGCTTCCAGAATTGCATTTAAAATGTGTCTAGAGACCGTACAGCAGGATATTTTTACGGAATATTAACAGCAGGATCTAGACGGAGGCAAATATGCACACTACTCTAGACTAGTTTCCTTCGAGTCCGGAATCTCGCTCAACTGCAGGGGGGTTGGAAGCGGTAAAAGACATGGAAAGACGACGACGAAGCAGAGAACGGTTCTTGTATTCTTCGGTACCGCGAGCGAGCAAGTCGAGCGAAGTAAACACGCGAACGACTTAACGCGAAACCGAGAGTGAAAGAGAGCAAGGGAAAGAGAGAGAGAGAGAGAGAGAGAGAGCAGGAAAGAGAGAAAGAGGGAGAGCGAGAGCGAGGTTTCGCGAGGCACGGAGGGAAAGAGCAAGCCCGGTAAACGGAGTCTGCTACATGCCCGGATATTTTTCCATTCTTCTCTTAATCTTTCGTTCCGGGGTCCCTATCCTGCTTACCCTTAAAACGCACACAGATGCCCGGGCCGGGCGTTGCGTTGGTGGAAGTATCCTAGAGTAGCAAGCCAGAATGGCAGTGAGAATGGCAGTCAGGTTGATCTTGCACTTTGGATCCCGAGGGGATGGAAAGAAGTACGGTTCAGCGGGAAACCGGTAGTGCCACTGCGGCTTGTATAACTCGAGATCCCTGAATGCTCGACAATGTGAGGCAACCAGTTCAACCTTCGAGTCTTGGCCTTCGCTCGGTGCCGTTGGGAGCAATTTTTAAGATTGCTTCCGCCTGGCGGACTCGCTCGCGACTCGTCGCAGAATCGACGGAACGGTTTCGTTTTCCATATTCATCGTTGGCTGCCGAGTGAACCGAGATGCGCCCGTCGTCGACGACGGAACATTCTATTAAGAAGCCTCGTCCCGCGCCCCTTATCCTCCGCAGACGTTCAAGCTCGCCCGTCACCCTCTCCCTCCCCCTGCACGCGTGCCTATTCATGCAGATCTTGGTTACCGCGGGGAAAGAATCAACCGAAATTCATTAACGGCAGTCCACGAGAAAAAGACGCAAAATTTGACGCAAAGGACTTTTTCGAGATCCAGCAATTCGGGCTATTCCGAAACGCTAGAAAACGCGTTGTTCACCAGTTTCTCTGTACCTTCTTCTCGAGAACGAAGAGTGCAAACGGGGTTTCCTCGATTTTTATAATCTTACAACCCCTATTCCTTCCTTGCCTTTCCCTGTTTCAAACACGTACAGGCACGAACGGTTTGGTTCGCACGTTTGGTAATTATCGTGAAGCGATGCAGTCAAGCCGGGAACGTTAACGAAGCTACCCAAGAGCAGGGACTGTCGAGGAGCAACTAAGATCGACTAGCGAAACGCTAGGCAGCATCGCCGGTGTACGCGTGCACCCGATAACGAGTAAGATCGCGAAGATGGGCTGGTACCGAATGGCACTCGTCGATCGAACCCACTCGAACCACCGGAAGAAGACAATGGGATCTTTCGTGCGTCGCGTCCCGATCTATACGGTGGCTACCGGAAGAAAGGGCGAGAGGAGGAGTCAGGTGGCAGAAACGCGAGAGGCTCTTCTCATTCGATCACTCCAGATTGGCTCTCTCGCCAATTAAGACAATTTCACGTGCTCTTATCAGCAGTCAGTCAGAGAAGGTTATGCACACGAGAGGAGAATTGAAAGAGGAGTGTGTCTCTGCAGAATCGTGTCCCGCGCCCTTTCTCTCTCCCTCTTGCCCCGTAAGCCGCGCGTTCGCGTTCACTTTCTCCCTTTCTGGTTGTGCTCTCCCTTTCGCGCGTCTCTCCTCTCTCCCTCTCCCTCTCTCTGTCACTCTTTCTCTACCTCTCTCTCTATCGTATCTTTCTTCCTCTCGGGTTCTCTCTTTCTCTTTTCGTCTCTCTATTTCAACGTCTCCTTGAACCGTCACCGGCACCCACCCATCAGGACCGAGCCACCCCCGACTTCAACCTCTCGGAGGTAACGTGTATGTGTCACCTGCGTCTATAATCCTTACTCAACCACCCATCAACCGCATTCAAGCTCGTCGGATCGCCGAGTATAGGCGGAATATGGTAGGCAGAGACTGGGCTAGGTCTGGGCTGGGCTGCGCTTGGCTGGGTTATGTACCTACGTAATACTGCATGGTAGATACGTATATATATCTGCGAAGTGCCTAATTAAAACAGACACCAGGAGACAGAGAGAAAACGGGACGAGAGACGAGGCTGCAAGCATAATAGGGTGTAAGGGCGCGAGGGAGATGGCACTAGTTCCGTAGTCGGTTTGACAAAAAGCCCGAGTGCTAGAATTGCCACTCTTCGACCACCAAGTGCAGCGGAGAAGAGCAACGGTGAACGAGAAGAAAGGAGAAGGAGTGAGAGGGCGTAGAACGTGGAAGGAGGAGAGCGAGAGAGCCACCGGGAGGAAGATAGTGAGAGTAAGGGCTAGAGGGTGAGCCGCGAAGTCATTCATTATAGTATTGTATAATTAGGATAATAATAAGCTCTTCAGGGGCTTGGGATTTCTTGCGCCCCGTTGCAACGGGGCGACGTCGACAGAGACGGAAAACGAGAGAAAAAGACCGAGAGAGAGAGAGAGAGAGAGAGAGAGAGAGAGAAGAGAGTGAGAGAGACGTAGAAACAGAGGAAAAGAGTGTGATCCTTCTGGAGGGTGCTGATTATTAGCATCTAATTACGACCTGCTTCTGCCACCGAAAAAAAGAGAGACAGTGACGGGGGTGGTGGTTCGAAAGGAAACGAAGATGCGGGGTGTCTTCGAGGAGGGAATAATTAGCTCTCGCCCGCGTACGGAAATCGTTACCTCGCGTTTTTTCGCGATTTCTAGTGAGAGAGAGAGAGAGAGAGAGAGAGAGAGAGAGAGAGATTCTTTCCCCGGGGAGAAAAAGCCCTGAATGACCAAGGTGTAGAAGCATCCTTCTTTCCCGCGATTTGTTCGATCTTAAATAGAGTTGCTTTTGCTACCTTGATGCTACTTGAACACTCTCCCTCCGGTTTAAACGGTTTCTTTAACAATCTTCCCAGCCGTTCGTATTTTCTCCGATCAGCGGGGGAAGAATCGTTCCGAACGAGGGTTTCTTAAATTTGAATTCTTCCGCCCTCTCTCCGCGGATACAAAGGGTCCGCGAATGGAGCCACGGCGCCCGTGAATTCGTGAATTCCTCTTTTGTAACGGCGATGCGTACTGCGACGCAGGTGAGGCAACAATGCGAGCTTTAGAGGTGCCGTGTATTGAAGCGTTTAATGGCGGTGATGGTTGTCGACGTGACGCCTCCTTCATACGTGATCTTTATCGTCGCGAGTTGCTGTTTCGACGCGTCGCTTTTGTAACGGATTACACGCCGTATAGGCGAGAGTACCAATTAAAAGGGGGATGCTACAACGCTCGCCTGTGTGTGTGCGCGCGCGCGCGGACCCGTGTGTGTATGTTTTTTTTTAATTTTGCGACATCAACGCTCGAGTGATTCGATCTGCGAAAACGAGCGTCGGCGTCTACGTCGATCTCCTTCGTTCGACGGATCTCTCAACGATTAGGGGACAACGTGGTGACTCTTTCCCGCTTCTATGGGACTTCATTTGCATTTCGACTTGGCAAACAAGGCGTGGCGAAACGTCACCGGCTGAGGAAATCAGCGACATGCAATCGCGTTGATTTCTAAGCCGCGAAATGACACTGGGCGTGTAACGACGGCTCGCGTCTTCTCGCCTTACACTCGCCCCTTCCGCCGAACCCCCATTCAAAGATCCTCAATCGTGCTTCTTAAGCCAACGAACCGGCTCCCTTTTAACGGTTATACCAAGTCGGTCGACCTTCGACAATACAGAGAACACCTCGGTTCCCCAAGACCGGGGCTGACCCTTAAAATCTCAATCCCTCCGTTCGGCTTTCTTGGCGAAACTTTCCCACGGACGACTCCGCCGAGAAGGGGAGCGGACGCTCAAGGAACAGCCGACAATCTGCTAAGATTCGCAAAGTGTCGGCTCCGGTGTCGATCACCTTGAAAGCATTGTCCCCCACCGCACGAAACAGCTGTGACGGAGCCCGAGAACAACCTTTTGCTTTTCCTTTAAACGTTCCCCGCGAAAAGCCATTCACGCTCGAAAATTGCTCGATCGTTTTAGACCCTGTCGAGGGTAAGATTGTTCTAAACGTATTTCTAGTGCAGACCGTACAGTAGCGCGTGACTGTTTCATTCAATCGTACGAATGAACTATATTCGTTTATGGTAGTTAACGTACTTGAATAAAGAAGTATACCAAAGAATTTCTCAAGAAAATATTTCCATAACTTTACGAATTGTAAAAGAAAAAGGTTTGAAATCCGCCATTTTGACGGGCTCGGTAGTTCGAGTGTTAATGGCTTTCGAGACCACGTGAAGTCTTCGAGAAATAATAGTTAAAAAGTCGAAGAAGATATTTAAAACTGTGTTTTACTCTGTACCGAACAAAGTGTTAAAAAGGAAGATAATATATGAATTTCGAATTAGTCGCTGACATTCTATTCGTTAAAGAAGACTCCAAAATTCTGACAGTTTGCCAGCATTGTCACCGTCAGAGAAATGCAACGTAACTTTTTGCAGAAGCGCAAGCACGAGCCAGTAAACGAGAAAACCGTTTTCAGAGGTCTGCTGAATGTACTTTGGTGTAAACACGTTTCTGTCTATCTTTCCTTAGAAAAGGGAAAACGTTGAAACGCGCGTGCCAAGACCAGGCGCCCCTCAAGGAGTCGTTTAATTAGTACTGAAAGGAGCGTCTGGGACAACGGTTCGTCGTGGGTGTCTTTATTGCCACGGTTGGGTTCCGTTACGTTGTAATTATCGTTGGGCAGAAACAAGTCCGTTCGGAGAATAGGAGGTTGTTCATCGCGATTAACAGAAAGGCATCGCGCGCGGGCGACGTTTACCGGCGCATTCATCCTCCATCGCCGGAGATAAATTCACGCGTAGCCGCTTTGTGCTTGCGACCGATGGCGTCATAGCCAGCTGGAAAAACCGTGGCGTGGTGGCGGTGTTGGCGGTGCGCGGTAGGCTACGGTGGTTGGCGGCCGCGGTTGCGGCGAGGGTGCGGAAGAAGAAGCTAGCAAAGAATTCGAGAGGAACGTCGTGTCGCGCTCTACTTTATCCTCACGGGTAACGGGCACGAGGCGTGAAAGTGCATGTAACGAGAGAACATTAAGCATCCGCGCGAGCATGTTTACGTGTTTGCCACCGGCGCAGCGTCTCGCTCGCGTTGGCTTGTCCCTGTGTTGGATGGCGTCTATGTGTGTTCCCGTGTGCGACGCTCGGCGACGCTGGGCGTCTCTCCGCGCCGCGTCTCGTCTCGTCTCGTCTCGTCTGGTCGCGTCTCGTCCCTTCGCGTCTCGCGCGCGTGCAACCGAGTAGACCGTGCACAGACTCGCACGTCTTCTCTGCGGTCGAATCGTGGCCGTGTGCGCGCGTGTATGCACCGCGTGTACCGGCGCATCGGTGTGCCGGCGTGGCACGTACGCGCGTGTGGTTGCGTGCGGCTCATGAGCGCGCGGATGGATGGGTGAGTACACGCGTTTGCCCGTCAGGGCGTAAACGTCCATTCAGAGGGCGCGTTCAAAAAGGTGTCGCGCAGGGTCTTGATGCTGCACCCTGTGCACCCTTCTTAATTGGTAATTAACACTTTAACGCCATCTGCACCCGGATTTCCAGGCGGCAAACGCGACGACGCTCGTCGCCTCGCGGTTGCCACCCGTTCCAGCCGCGGAGCGGAGCGGCGCGGCACAAGCCCTGCTACACATCGTTGTCCTCCTCGTGTCGCGACACGATGCCGCAGCACACCGCGGCCCGAAAAATCAAGTAATTAAAATACAAGTTAACCAGTGATTACTTCATTCTTCTCCCGCCACGGCCACTCAGCCAAGTACGATGCGTTCTGCGACACCGAGCCCAGCCGCCAACGGTTACGTCTAAGGGCCGCGCGCGTTTTGTTGATTGCGACCGACGCGAAGCGGCGCGTTGGACTCGGCGAAGGGCTCTCTCTCTCACTCTCTCTCTCTGTGTGTGTGTGTGTGTTCAGAGGAACGGGGTGATATCCGGTGCGACGCCTTTCGTTAGGGGATCCTGGCTCATGGATCATGAACGACGAAACTTTTCCGCGGAACATCTGAGGGCATCCGGGGATACGCGAATTAGATCATTTTCTCGGGATGGCGCGCCGCTCGCGCACGCGTTTAAATTACCGGGGGAACGTAATTGGAGTCTCTTTCAGGACACTGGCAAACTCGGAGGACAGCTGCGACGATGCAGACGTCCTTCCAGCTTCGGTTCATACCGAACTGACTTAACTCCGGGATTCATCGATTTTTCACATCGTTTTAGGTCTTCGACAAACGCTGCAATCATTTACACTTTCTTACATTGTCTACCTCTGCAATGCTATTTATACAATCTTCAGAAAGGGAGCTGATCTTTTGTCGAAATAACTGTGCGATTATCGGTGGCTGACCCGACTTGAACCTTCGATTATCCACGCTTTTTAATGCACCTGGTGTGAACCGTTTCAATTACCCGTTGAAATTACGCCCTAGACTTCGACGATGGGTTTTCATTATTAAGCACGCCCATTCAAGTATGGAAAAGCACCTAACTACCACGAACCGTCTCACAAAAATCGAAAATGTCTTACTTTAGCAAGATTAAACTCACCGAAAACGGTTCTACCTCTAGGAAGCAAAGCATGTGTTATGTGCACAGCAGCTATTCGTTAAAATTAGACCCTAAAAGCTGAGATTAATTTGAAAGATTGTCCTCGATAATAGGGTACCTTTGTCCAAGTGGGTTAAAACATCGTAGCTACCACGAACCATCTCAGAAAAATGTGAAACGTCTTATTCTAACAAGACCAATCGACACAAAAGAAACTTCTATCTCTAAGAACCGTTCGCGGTTTGCAGACAGGATATTGAACCGACAGTGTTGTGGACAGGATACTGAACCGAACAGTCGAAAAATCGGCCAGCACGAACGTGCGCCGACTAGCGGGGCGCGTTCGTTGAACCGACACCGGGACAAGACCCGAATCATTAACAAGCAGATAGGCATCGCGCAAAAGTTACTTCACCAGTTCGAAAACAGCCGTCCCTCCCGGCCATCTTCACAAAAGGGACACACGCGTGTCCATGTCTCTCGACCGGGCGGTGGTTCCTCGACCCGCTGCTAAACTACCCTCTTTTCCACGAGCGAGTTTCCTAAGCTTGCGAGACAATCGTTCGGCAATCGCGCAGCAGATGTGCCCCCGACAATGAGCTCCTGGGCCCTCGCCCTTCATAATAGAGGGAACTCGAGAAACGGTGGCAACGAAAAGGTAGAAGGGCAAAGGGGGCCCAGGGCTTGAACACACGGGGGTTCTACGACAGGCCATAGACTTAGCCAACGAAGGTTCCGTGTGCCGCACGCGCCGATCTTACAATACCGCTCCTCGTGTGTCCCTTACTTTTCGACTCCCCTAGCCCCCTCTCGTCTTTCTCTCTCTCTCTCCCTCTCTCTCTTCTTTTTTTTTCTCTACTGCATCTGGCTGCCTTAGACACACGTGAACCCCCCTTCGCGTTTCCCCTCGTTGATCCTCTCCTTTTCTCCGCGCTAACTCGTTTTCATTCTTTCAGCCATCGACCGGGGAGCATCGATGCTTTCAGGAGTCAGATATAGACGAATCATTTTCTCCTACCGTGACGCGCGCTCGCCCGATGCAAATTTCGCCGAATTTACTATGCAAAGAGCATTAGGCCCGAAACCGACTGAGAAAACTCGTCTGCGGGCGAACCGGTGTTCATTGAAAATCAGAAATTAGCATACCTTGACGCGACGCTGTAAACGATAGTGCGCGGACCTTGGAACCTTCGATTGTATCCTGACGGGGTTTTAGACGCATTAACGAGGACCGGTCCCCCCCCCCCAATCATTATACACATTTCTATTACGACTCCTAGCAAAAAATGTTCACTCAAAATTTGCCAAAATCGTACATCCAATATAATTGTTCGTTTCCTTGTGTGAGATCGACATTGAAGTGATTGGAAGTGTCTATCTTCGAATTATAGGAACTAATCGATAATGAACGAAAGTGTATCGTATCCGATCATTCGACCATACGCAGGCAATTTTAGAACAACGCTCTAGGAGCTAAGCAATAATGGATTAGAGCGTGTCGTATCTAATCAGAGATAATACGGTGTATAGAGGTCTGAAGAGTGAACTATAGATATGATAGTTCCTCGCCTTTGAGAGTATACAAACAACGCGGTATCGGAACTGTCACCCAATCAAAAATTTTCAAAACATCCACAAAGATTCTAAAAGATTCTAAATAATCCTAGCGATTCGTAGGCGATTTTATGGAATTTCGCAGCGGTCAGTTGACGATTCCCTGTGTCGATAGCCGAAGAACGTTTCCAACAGCCGAGCGGTTCGACGAAACACAATGGGTGGCTGACAAGGTCTAGTCGCACGTGACGGTGTATCAATCGTGGAAAGATAACCCGGTTTCTTGGCCGCATCCACACGTAAAGCTCTTGCTGCGGGATTTTCGGCTCCCTTAAGGGAGCGCGAGAGAGAGAGAGAGAGAGAGAGAGAGAGAGAGAGAGAGAGAGAGAGAGAGAGTGGGAGGTGGAGAAAAGAAAACCTGGGGTGGGGGCAATGCAGGACTGCATGATACGTCCAAGTAGAGAGAGGGGTGGTTTTCAAAGCTGCGAGGAGCAAGAGAGAGTCGAGGTTCTGGGGTCGGTGGGCGCACAAGCCGAAGCGGGCGAGGATCAGGGGCGCGGCGGTGGGTGAGAGGTTCGACGAGTGAGAGAGAGAGAGATAGAGAGAGAGAAAGAGAGCGAGAGAGGGGAGGTGGGGGCAGCTGCTTTGAGCGGTTTCACTCTTCAATGGTCCCGGACTATCCCTCCTTCTGCTGGCGTACTAAGCCCCCGTCCGCCTTCCACCCCTCCTTTAACCCCACTGGCATCCTCGTCCTCCTCCACCACCACCTATTGGTCGCGATTCGCGTCCTCGTCACACGTCGGCATCGGTCAAGCATTTTTTTATTCGATCGATTTTTTCCCTGGCGGCCGAGCCAGTGCACCGGCCGTGTTGCACTATGCCTGTGCAACCTCGCGTGCATAAGGTGCGAAAGCTGGACTAGACTATTTGGGTGTATGCTGCTCCAAAAAGACCGAGCTCTAACGTGGATGCACTTTCAGCGGCTGCTGCAACACTGCGCCGGACTCTGGGCCGGGGGAGGGAGGCGGGGGAGGGGGGATGTCAGACGCGGGGGCCAAAGTGCCCGTTCACTTTGCTTTTAAAAGTATTCTTTGATTACGGCAGGTCCGCTGGATCGAACGGAATTTTTAATGGTTCAATTACCGGGTTCCGCTACGGTGCATTCGCGACTGTGGCCGTCTTAACTTGACCGGCCGAACAGGCCGCTTTTTCATCCAGCGGAAACTCAAAGTTCCGCGCTGTTGTTTCTTTTATCCCCCACCGACGATCTCTACTCGACCGAGAGCTCGCAATCGTTCAATGGATCGAAAGATGTGGCAGACGAATTCCTAGATACACCGAGGTGTTTAGCATGCGTGTGTTTGTCGATCGTAACTCGCCGGTCATCGACTCCCCATTCATCAGCGACGGGACCGTTGCCGCAAAGAGGATGAAAGAGGCTGAGAGAGATAGAGAGAGAGAGAGAGAGAGAGAGAGCCCGGGGTCTCGCCGCCACCGACGATTTCTCCGGTGCTCTAACCTTAAATTTTGCACATCTGTCCCGAAGCTCCGATGCCTGCTGGGACGACAATGAGGCAGTTAAGTCCTTGGTGCATCGGCTGAGTACACACGGCGTGCGGGCAGCCGGAGACGAAAAAAGAGGGGAAAGAGGACAGGCGAAAGGGAAAAGGAGAGAGAACGAGTAGGACGAACCCCTGGCACACACGACGACGCAGGGGCAAGTACACCCACGGACTATCCTCTCTCTTTCTCTGTTTTTCTCTCTCTCTCTCTCTCTCTCTCCGGGTAGCTCACATTAACACGTACACAGAAGAGAGACGCGTAGGAGAAGGGTTACCTAGGTTAGGGACTCGGAAAACATCCTTTGTCGAATACCCTACCGGGACCGCTCAACCGCCCAGCAACTCGTTCAACTCGCTCAGAAAAAATCAATAATTCTTTGTCGTCAAGTTTACCTCCTGTCATGCCACGCTAAACCACATTACGAACGCAGCCTGCAGCTTGAAAGAGCTGCAAGGCGAAACAGAGACGCCGGGTCTAGGTCGGATTTTTCAAGGGAACCCGGAGAGCTGGTCTACCGTAACGACGCTGGTCTATCATTCGTCATGCATTCCCTGTCGCACCTTAACGGCTCGCAAACCGTTTCGATAGCATCGTTACAGGTATATCTGCATAGCCAGAGGAACACCGAAAGTCCTGCTTGCCGCATGTGCTCAGGGATAAGTCGAACAAGCAAATTAGGCGAACGGCCATCAACGTGGATCTCCTCTGAATCATACGCTGCATTTGTCGCGGGGATCCGCATAGGATTACTGGATCGAGGGGCACGAAAAATGAACGGGGAACGGTTTCCCTAGCCGGAGAAACCTTGAAAATTACAGCCGCCCTTCGGTTGGTCCCACAGAAAACGGAAATCGTGAAATCGTCGCGTGATCCGATCTACGAGGGACCGTTACGCGTTCGATGAAAGATGGTGACGTCTCCAGGGGGGAGGGGGACAGCAAGGGGCCAAGGGAAAAAAGGCAAAAGCACGACCGCGGCACGTGAGAACGAGGGAGACGAAAAACACGCGGAAGCACGTGAAAGAAAGAAAGATACGAGGGACTCTTTCAGGGGTGAGACTCATGGCAGTAGGGCAGTAGGTTAGCTAGGGGCGATAGGCATCCCCCAGCATCTCTAGTGCACATAGTCGGTTGGGTAACAGTAAATAGGATTTGCTAGACAACTGTCGACCACTGGGGATGAACCGAGAGGCTCCCGTAAATATTTGACCGACTTACGTTTACGGCTCGAAAACGATCCCGGCCCATCGGGGCCAGGTAGGGCCCTTAAATGAACGTCCGAGGACGTTCGGCACAATGCTTTCCGCGTGAGAGTTAATTGGCCCTGTCATTTGTACGCGACAGTCTCTTCTCTTTTTATTATATCCAAGTCGTTTGCATCATCGCTCTAAATAAACGATCAATTTCTTGAATCCGAGATGCTCGATTCACAATTATCGTTGGTAGATTGTTCCAAATACAGAGGCAAATGGATTGAAAAATTGTAGAAGAATCACAGGGGTTGTTTGCTGTAAACTTTATCCGCTGACCTTCGTGTAGGTGGAGGAATAACGTGGGTGCACTTCAGCAGCTATTTCCATATTTTCCTCAACAGGTTTTCTTGTATTGAAAATGTTTTCTGGTCACCGTTACGGCAATTTGTGTTCTTCAAATAAAAATTCACGGAACAAATTAATACTAAAGGTTCAAAATTATTTATGTAGTTTGAGTGGTCGTACCAGAGTCAATCCTTGAGTCCGAGTCTAAAAGTGTGAGTTTTAGGCTCTAAGAGACCCAACTTGTTCATATACTTATTCTTACAATCAAGTTATCATTGTGCTGTATAAAAGTGACACAATAGGTCATTTAGATTATTTGAAGAGTTTCGAGAATTTCAGGTTCCAAGTGAAACGTGCGAAGAGCTGACGTACTATGATGTGTCTCCAAAGCTGTCTAGCTGCTAAAGGAAAAACGTACGAGTTCGTAGAAGCTGGTCCCCCATTTCTCGGCTGATCGCGCCTCCAAGTAGCGTGGAGCAGTGTTATCACGGTTCGGAAACGGTCCCCAACACGTTTCTCCGCAGACACGTCCGAGGTTGCTACTCCTTTAACGATGCCGGCCTACTTGTCGCCCGTATGCCATGTCGTAAGATAGTCGTGCTTTGCGTACTTCGTTTGCCCGCATGCTTGCGGTGTGCTCAAGAGTCGACTCCGGCATATGGGCGATTTACATACGACGCCAATAAGAGTCCCGTTCGACGGCCATTGCCCAGGGAACACGGCCCTCGGTGTTTCTAGCCGGTTGTTTTGGAGGGTCGCCAAACGAAAAGAAAATCAGCGCGGTGTCGTCGTAGTCGGTTAGCCGGTACAAATTCGCAACATCCATCTCGGCCAGGACTCCGGATCGAGGTTTGCGCGGCCGGGTTAGACGGAAGAGAACAACAGTGTGCGCGCTCGAGAGAGATGCGGATGAAGCAGAAGTTTCGGAGACTGCTCTCCCGGTGCTATCAATTCAACGATTCGGGAACGCGAAAACATAGAGCGGATTGTTCGATAAATGTGAGTCCGGGGAGCCTATAAATTATTGCCCCTCGTCCCCGCCCCAACCCCCTCCTCTGCGCACTTTCTAGCGTCGAAAGACACTCGATCGACGCCCGGACTCTGCTAGATAGGAGCGAGAAAAGTGCAGTCTGGGACCCAGGGATAGGGAAGAGTAATATCCCAGGACGAATACCGTTTGATCTGGCTCCGAGCCACGGTGTAAAGGACAGATGCAATTTACCTGATATCGTTTTACTGACAAAAATATCGAATGACGTGGCACCGGGACCAGTGACACCGACCCTCCCCTTCCCTTTCTCTCTTCCTCATCTTTGAATGGACGACGGACATTATCGGTTGGGCCGCGCGCGCTAGTTGTTGGATCTCCTACGAATCTTTTTACTCTTTTTTTAAACTAGCCCTTTCATTTAATCTCTCGCGCACCGCTTGACGATCATCGGGTTCATTTTGCTCCTGGCCGGCGCGTCATCGAGTCATTCACGTCCATTGATCTCGCTTAGGCTCTAATGTTCATTGATTACCAGAGACGACCGGTGAATTTTGAACTGATCGCGTCGACGTATTATTTCGCGGTTTCACTCGTTTCGTGCGTCGCGGGCTGTAATCTGACGCGTTCTACCAGGTGGTCGTAAAGCAGCTGATCAAACCATGCTAGATCACTCTACCGTACGCAGGGAGATTTAAATTTCTGTGGTTTAGGTAGAGACTGATCTTTCCTAGTTTAGAGAACTTTCAGTTTAATTATCTCCATTCTCTTGGACAAAATCAGCGGTTCAAGAATTTTGCTAATCAGTATTTTCTTTGTACAGATTCTATCACTAGATACTTCTGCAAGATATTATCCTGTATAGGCAGATTATTAAAAAATTGTGTTGGGACCATAGAAGTGCAATCCACCAGAAGAATGCATCTCACATCTTCCGTTGGGTGCATCAACCTAACTCGTTGTCCGCTGTGTGAATTTTTCGTTGTGATTATTAGCTACTTGATAATAAATTTGCACTACTATTCAGCTTATGTCAGAACGGATTTTATGCATTCATGACAAAAACGAGGTTAGAAATATCAGACGAATTTAATATTACCGGTACATTATTTACAACCTATTAAAATTATTAAGAAACGAAATCAACTTTTATATAACTCCCTTTTCTTGTATCGATTCAGACAATTCATATTTATTTTACTAGACCTTCCAGTAATTTTTCGAGCCTATCAAACCTCGATCCCGATTTTGTGGTCACCCTCTATACCCGTCTTATCTAATTCAATTGCTCCCATCACGAAAATAAATGTTTGCAGAAGAAAATCGCTAGTTCCATAGGCAACTGATGATCGTCTTTCAAGCTCAGCTGAAGACTCGGAGAAGAAGCGTAAGCTATCGGTCAGGAATCGTGTGGACTCGAACGGAGGGGTGTTTAGGGGATGCGTCAGGTGTCGTTGGTAAAAACAAAGGCTTGGGAGGTCCTTGTATCACGCCTATGGCCGGGTCAGGGGGCATTGTTCGTCGATCGCCGGCCAAATTGCGGAAATTTCGCCGGGGCCACGCACCTTGGAAACCGCCGTTGCCGGTTATTGATTGCGGAATCACTTTCGCCGTTCGCGTATCGCGGCGACTAATGTGTCCATCGTTTTTCGCGTTTTCGAAGCGACGCGCGCGCGCGCCCGCGCGATGCGACCGATAGAAAATGGCGCGGATTGAAATGCATTTTGCCCGGCCTGTACGTAGACGTCGCAGACCCCGGGACGAGATTTGAAAGCGGAGCTTTGGCGCGGGGGCGGGAAGGGGACACAGGGGGGGGGGGTGTGCGACGGTCGCGAGAGAGGGACAGCGGAGAGAGCCCAGGTGGAGCGAACGAGAAGAGAGGAGAGGAGAGAGAGCTGGTGTAAGAGCGAGAGCAGAAAATCGAGGGTGGCGAACAACGATCCGGGCAGCGAAAGAGAGAGAGAAAGAGAGACAGAGAGAACGGGCAGAGAGTGAGAGAAAGAGAGAAGAAGGAGGGTGGAACGGCGGACGCAGAAGAGGCAGGAGGGACGGCGGGGGTGGGATTTCAAACGAAATCAATTCAGAGTCGCTGTCCAGTCGAACGTTACCCCCCCCCCCCCGAGTGCCAGGGTAAATGTTGGCCGAAACAGTAATTTTACGCTCGGTCCACGCCGATTTCGAATCCCGACGTTTTGCCGCGAAACGTCACTAGAAAAATCGAAACGATTCCCCGCGGGATTAGCGGGAAATTTAAAGTTACGCTCGACGAGCCCGTCCCATGAACGTTTTCCGCGTCAGGGGTCACGCGCGAGCATTCTTCTCACTTAAACGGTCCCTGGCTGTATGTTTTTTTTCGGTATTTTTTCCCCTCATTTCTCTCCCCGATCCGGCGGAAGGGTCCACCCCGACGCAATGCAGGCAACGCTTAGGTGAAAAATGCTGACCCGCCAACGAATGTCTTTCGGAAGACGGTTGCCGGATAACACTGATCTCGAGGCGGCGAAACAACGTTGCGACAAAGGAATATTAAAAGAATCAACCGCGCGCCGCTGACAAATCGCGGCGTTTAAACGCGTCGAAGGTGTAAGTGTTCACCCCCGCTAAGAGGTTTTATTAAAAATACTTAAGTGTTTTTTTAGGAGCGGTGAATAAATGATGCACCCGCGCGCGATAGAGGTAGAAGAATGGACATGCAGAACCGGGTGAAAGAGGGAAGTCGGAGGGCAGAGGGGGAGACTAATTCGAGGGTATAACGAAGTCGACGGTAATCCATGCACGGACAATTTCATTTCTGCCGTCCTGAACCCTCTTTCTATCCCTCACCCCCTCCGGCATCTCGTTCTCCTCTACATCTTCCTCGTCCAGCTCCCCACTCTTTCCCTTCGTCTCTCTCTCTCTCTCTGTCTCTCTATCTATCCGTCTATCTGCCTCTTTGCCGTCGGAGCCTGCGCAGTAACTTTTTTGATAAACTGTTTTCCGCGTTTTTCGCCGGTGGATGTAAATTAAATCCTCCATGGAGGCCGGAGGAGACTTGCATCTCCCAGCTGCCCCCAGGATCCGACACCGCCGTCTCTCTCCACCCTCTGTCCCCCGACCCACCCTCTGCCCGCCATCGGCCCCTCTTTTCCCCCTTTCGGCCCCTCTCTTTCCCCCTACCCCACCCCTCTTCGTCGACGTCCTCGCTCGGCTTGCAGTCCCCCGGTCCAGCAGCCATCACGGCGGATACAAAGCCGATTAGGGCGGGATACCGAGTACATTATCATTTCACATTTTTCGTGCGGAGTCTCCGTTATCTCGCGGATAACCGGCCTCTGCCGGTGCGCGCCGGTGTGCGTTCGTGTTTCACGAGATTTTGCGCCCGGCGCAAGGGATACACGTCAGTTAGCCGGGCGGGCACGGTTTTTCCGTGAAAATCCTTCGAACCGGGATGAAAAATGACGGCCGACAGCAGGCCGGCACGGGAGAGAGAACTCTGCAATAATAGATTGCGCGCCGGCGCTATTATCAAATTTATTTGGAGTCCCTTTAACTACGTTATTTTGTCGGACCCCCCCCCCCCGTGCGGCGGACGCGCCTCCAGAGAAAATCCGCGGGCTATTTTCGAGAATGAAAATATTTTAATTCCGAACGCTCCAGATCTCCATACGCCGCGTCGGTATATAGAACCATATTCTGGGACAAATAAAGCGACGCTCTTTTAAACAATTCACCGTATCGAATTTTAGATGATCGAAAATAAACACATGGAGTTCGCGGTCTAATAATAAGGTCGTACTTAAATATATCATATAAATATATTAACTGAGAGACAAATATTAAATGAGAGTTAATTGTAAGCGAATACTGTTCTTTCTGGAAATAAATATTTTTCGTTCCCCCGCGCCTGTGAGTATCAAACGATTTGCATTAAATTTTTTAGAAAGCAGAAAAAGAATATACGATATAAAATAATGTTTTCTGAATTTAAAAGTTTCACGACACAACTCAATAAGTTTGGAACGTATTCTAATTGACCGTCGACGACTCTCCAGCCGTTCCATCGTTCCACGATGTTAATTAACCCGCCTGTATTTATATCATATTTTAAAAAGAAGAATGTACACGATAAATAGATTCGTCTGCCACGTCATTGAAAGAAAGTCATTCTTCTGAACGTAAAATGTTCGCGACGTAAGCCAATAATTTCGAACAATTATATTCTAATTAAGCGACGGCCGTTTCGTCTGACGGTGTTAATTAATTCCCGGTGAAATATCCCTTGCCGAGCCCCGGCGGCTAGAAAATTCTAGTCCCGCGGTTCTAGAAACTCTTTTTTCTCTCTCGCAGCGTCTGAAAAGTACACGACTCCCGGGTTCCACGGGGAAACAATTACTCAAAGCCGGCAAGTCCGCGTGTACTTAACAACGGGAAGAAAGGAAGCGAAGAGGTTCAAGGAGTGGAATCAGTGTCGCGAGAAAACCGAGCCCCGGCCCCAGTAATAGCTGCTGCCTCTCGTCTTAAGGCAGAAAAGAAGATATTCGTGTCAGTTGGCCTCTCCCGTTGCGAATGAAACAAAGAGGATCGCAAAGGAGAACGATCAATATTTAGTTACCCGGCTAGTCCTCCGTGGTCAATATCGCGTTTGAATTCCAGTAACGAATACAAGAGAGAGAGAGAGAAAAAGAGAGAGAGGAAGAGGGGGGAAGTGAGAGGGAAGAGAAGAGCAGAGGAGAGGAGAGAGGCCAGGGCCCGCGTACCTTTTATGCGCCCGCGACGCAAGGCGATCCTCTGCGGGGGTGCACGCAGAAGGGGGGCTCGAGGGGGTTCGGGGGGTTCGGAGGAAAAAAACCGACGCGCAGACGGCGCGCATTCATCGGACGATGAATTTTCTGGGTCTCTCTTCGTGCTTGCACTTGCCGGCTAAGTAATGCATCGCAAGTAGCACATCCAGAGCAAAGCTGCGGCGAGAGAGAGAGAGAGAGAGAAAAAGAGGGAGAGAGAGAGAGAGAGAACTAGGCAGCTTGCCAACTGTTTCCTTCGCGGATCGACCAACTATTTCCAATATTTCTTAGGGAGAACCGGATATTGTACTGCTAGGCCCGGGAGATGTTTCGGCCTGTAATTTCTGTCTGGCAGGAATGCATTCGGCGAACAATAGGAAGACGGATATAACGAGCCCTCGGACTCATACACGGCCAAGACAATGAAATTCTTTAGAACGTCGGGCACTTTCCTCCAGATATTAAATACCCGCGGCATGATGGAACGACACGTAATCGGGACACACCGGGCACAATATCCCCGGGAGCCGATCGATCCACTCCTTTTTCGCAGATTATGGTCTTGGGCTTATGGACTAATTGAATGTCGCGCTGCGACGAAATCGTATACGTTGTCCACTTGGACAGGATTATAGAAACAGCTTTGTTTTCAGTTGCGTCAGAGGACGTTCACGTTGGAGCTAGTCGTCGATTCAGGCCTGAACACTTTCGTGACTAGGCTGCGGATTTTTGTGCAAAATCAAAATTGTCTCTATTCATTGCATGAGGTTTAATAAACATTTATTTCTTCCATTAATCCTCTGATACTTTTAAACATTTTACTGCTTTACCGACTCCTTATTGATGACCATAGAATGGAATGGGTTTATCTGATAGGTCCAACGCAAAGTCCAGGACATGTCGACGCGATGTTCAATTAGCACACTACCTGGACGAAAAAGTTTCCGGGGGAATTTAAATCTCCGTTTCTGAATATTGTACGTAAGACCCAGAAGACTTCAACGTGCCTTCCGCAGACTGGCGTAGTCGAAATCACTCGAGATTCCGGCGAGCGCACCCTTTCGTCGGAAAGAAAGGGCCGAAGGAGCAACATCTTCGTTCGTCCTTCGGCTTGCATTCTCCCTTGGCAGGGTCAACGAACCGTTCCGTTCGACCAACAGGACGACCGGAAAGGAGACTCCCCGGAGGGCGAAGAGGGGGGAGGTGGAGGAGTAGGAGGAGGAGGAGGAGGAGGGTGGCGAAGGAAGCAGGGGTGGCAGGAAAAAGGTCTTTGGCAGGGAGTGTACCGTACTCATGCTGCAAGTAGCAGCTCATAGTGGCGGATTAGCCTTGCAGTGGTGATGCTTACATCCCCTATAAAGTCCCCTGGTATCACCCTCCTCTGCCCCCTTTCCCACCGGTTCCTCCTCCTTTTCTCTTTCTCTCCTTCTCTCTGTCTCTCTTTCCCCGCGCTCGCGGAGAGACTCGGCTCCCATCGAAACCCCGTCAGCCAGCCCCCGCCTCCTTCGTTGTTCCTCCCGCGATAACCCTGCGGCCACCGCATTGTCTGCCGCCCAGCCAATACCAGTCGCGGTTCTCGTACTTGTGTTCATTATCAAAAAATTCGAAAAGGAACGATGCTGGTCTGCTGCCTGACTGGTTGCCTGCTGCAACGCCAGCAGGAACCCCTTGTGTTACGGCACTGACATTTCACGAGGGGTGGTGAGCTTCGGCCGCGCGCGGTCGCTACGCTCTTCGTCCCCGTCTCCGGTCTGATCAAGACTCTCCTGTTTCTTTGCCCGCGGAGTCTCGGAGGTGTCGGAAGAATTGGGATCTTCGCGACTCCCTTCAACGAGATCGGTAACCGCGGACAAACGATGTCCCGGTAATTAACGGAAATAGACGAACTCGGAGGAGAACGTTAGGGGTTACTCGAAGGGAGGGTGGAACGGTCCATGACGTCTCGCGAGAGATCATTGAAACACACACACACACAGAGACAGAGAGAGAGAGAGAGGGAGATATGGCCGTTTTTTCAAGCACGATGTACCGAGGGTCTCGAAGATGACTCCGCGATGGTGTACCCGGCAACAAAAGGGTAATTCCGACGGATGCCGCGGGTCGCGGGTCGCGGGGCAGAGAGGCAGGAGGGGTTGACGGTGCGTGAAAACCAGGAAGAAAACCGAATTAAAAGAAAAATAACGTTAACCGGAAGTTTACGGCGCTTCGGGTAACTCGTTGCTAGTCTGACTTCCGGCGAGCAGGGAAAGAAAAGGGGAAGAGGTAGTAGGGCGGATTGTTGGCGATGGCGAGGAGGTGGAGCAGGAGAGAAGGTTGGGGGTTCGAGGAAGAGGATGAGGTGGCGGTGCGACGGAGGTGGAGGAGGGTGCAAGGGGTTGGCGGCATTGCGGCGGCGGAAGAGAGAAGAAGAATGCAAACCAAGACAGAGATTTCGCTGCCGACTGGTTGTGAACGGAGTGTAGAAGTGAAAGAGGGTGTAAGAGGAGATGAAGGAGGCAGCTAACGGACGAGGAGGGCAAGAGGGTTGAAGGAGGTCGTGGTGTGGGCGGACCGAGAGAGAAGGAAGAGGTGGCAACGGTGCCTAGGCAGTTGAGGCGCGCACGGGCGAGAGAGAGAGAGAGAGAGAGAGAGAGAGAGAGAGAGAGCCAAGCGCCACTAATTAGTGCCAAGAACGTAATTAAGTAATTTTTAATTAAGTGACTGCCGTTTACGCGCACAACCACCACGTGGGGTAAGCTCGCTCGATGCAGGGTGCTTCATCCCGGTTGCAGCGCCATAAGTCAGATTACCCTTCTTTCGAAAAATTCGGTTTCTCACGGACGCGCGCAACCGCGCTCCTTCGATCCACTCCAAAATACTGCTACACGCCCTACACACGCGGAAAATATTTCTTTACACGCACGCATATACACACACACAAACTCGTTACGAATCCAACGTGCAACATCGACAATTGATACGCTGGAATTATCGAAGCAAATCGGCTAAAGATCGCTAGAAAATTCACTGATAATTCGAGGCATGGATGTTCCGGACTTGATGAAAAACTGTCTCCCACCGTCCCCAATGATCTCAGAATGAGGAACCCTGACCTCATCGGGAAAGAAGCAAAAGTCTGCTGACACGATAGGTCGGTACTGCAGATACCTGTCTGCGGAAGGCCACCGTCAGCAGCCTCGGTAGTTCCGCCAGCAATAGCAGCAGCAGCGGTGGCTGTAGCAGTGGCCAAAGAGTTGCCACTCCATTGTGTCGTGCATTGAGTTTTTAATTAAGGAGCTGGCGCGAATTCCTCGAGATTTCGCCGGAGCTGTATATATACACCAGCTTTCGTCGTTTATGCGCGTGTACGCCTTTTGCACATGGGCTCCCGTGTGCGGGACACAACGTGTACAGACACGGCGGCGAAACACGATGGGCGGGGGTCACTCCTTTGTGGATTTCAAGGGTTCCTGGCGGACGGCTGAAGAGATCACCGGCGTCTTCTTCTTTTCCATTCCTTCGTTCCCTTGCGAGGTGGACCAGGTATAGCCGTCAGCAAGGCCGCGGCCCGAATGTCAAAGACCAAAGTTTCCTTCTTTTCATTAGAGGGTCCTGGGTTACCGTAAGCCACCGCTGTGCCGCGATACACATTTTCCTGTTTCCCTTCTCTCCTTTCTCTTCGCACTCTACCTCGATCTCGTTCGTCGTCTTCTACTTTCCCGTGTACCCTTTTTTTACTTCTCTCTCCCTCCCTCTCTCTCTCTCTTTCTCTCTCTCCTACCGGCTTCTTGCCCGGTATTCCGAGCTATCCCCGACTCTTTTTTATGTTCGATGCGTTACCTCTGGCTCTGCCGGGGGACCATCGTTTCCTCTCTCCTCCCGTCGTCTCGTCTCTCTCGTCTTCTCCGCCGGCTTTTGTCTCAAAGAACTCGTGCCTGCTCATTTCGCGCAGGATCCTTTCTTCCTTCCGAGGGCCAGACTGTTCCGCGGCGGGAGAAGAAGAAAATCGAGAGAGGACTTTTCTCAGACCCGAATGCCGGATATTCGAAGCAGAAACCGAGGAGGCAGCGGGAGAGGGAACTTCGAAACGGAAGCCTGCGCCTCGTAATAACGACCGGCTCTCGCGATGGTAATTGTCGTTTCGAGGCTTGAACATTTCTGTCTGGAACCCTGGCAATCCGTCCGATTTGCCAAAGATAATGGCACTCGTGGGGCTCATTAGAAATAACGAAATTATCCGTACGATGATAATTGTTCGCCGCAGAGCACACGCTAGATAGCCCGAAGAGCCCGGCACCCTTTCCAGACTCGCATTGCATTAGAAAACGACCCCGATTAGGGCCGCACAACATCCGTATAGTTTCAGCAGGCGGTTTCCAAAAAAAAAAGGAGAGAAAAATGGGGAAAAGGGAACGGCACCGACGTGGCGCAAAGAGACGAACCCGGGTAGAGACAGAAAGAGAGACAGAGAGAGAGAGAGAGAGAGAGAGAGAGAGAGAGAGAGAGCCCGGAGACTCGTGAAACAAGGGAACAGCGAGCAGAAACTAGTAAAAAACTGAAAGAAGAACAGACCGGAAGAAGCGGTGGTAGGGGATAGAGAAGTAGAAAAGATTACGAGAGCATAGTAATTACAAGGTTCCCGTTCTTCCGGCTCTATCCCGGAAGCTCACATACTCTGCGGGAGAACGGTCCGCTACCTATGAACGTAAGCACGCGTTCACATCTCCTCCACCTCCGGCCCCACCTGCGGACGTCTGCATACGTGGTGCCCGGGCTCTCTCCTCCTGTCAACGTCTCTCTCTCTCTCTCTCTCTCTCTCTCTCTCTCTCTCTCTCGCACTCCCAATCTTCCTCCTCTCTCTCTGTATCTCTATCTCTCGCTCGAACCCGTGTGTGCACTACCTCAAGGCTCGAATTTTCTCCGACCGCCCTCTCTCCCCCTTTCTTTTCCCTCGGTTGCAGTCAGCTTATTCCTCACAATAAGAGAAAACCGGGGCTCGGTCGTCATCGTTTCCGTATGGGTGCACGTTCACGCATCGCACACGCGTGCATGTGCATGTGCAACGACGCTCGCGTCTAGCCTTCTCCCTAAATGGCCCTCGCCTGCTCGCTGTATAACACGCAGCCGCCTACGCACGCCTTCCACTGCCAACCTACCCCTGGCCAACACTGCCGTACTACTCTACCTTTCTCTCCCTCTTTCTCTCTCTCTCTCGCTCTCTCTTCGCTCCTACGAGGCGTACACAATCTTGTGGGATTAAAATACAAGCCGCCGACGCCGCCACCGCCGTAGAAAAGCAAACACACGCGGTCCCATACGCGGAGATTGCCTCCAGTCCCTTCGGCCCGTCCCCAGTCAAGATTTCGAGGAACTTCGGCCGACTGGAGCTTTGTCGTGCTGCTTTTCGGCATGCTTTCTCAGTCGCGTTGCGAATTGTTGTGCCGACTTCTTCTTTCGAACTGGTTGCGCAAACCGTGTTTGTACTCGTGCGAATGAGCTGCCGGTTTTAGCGGTACTGTTTAAAGGATTCTGACACGTTTTCGGCGCAATTTATTCGCAGAGATCGTACAAAGACGTTCGATCTTGTCTTTTGATATTCGTTCTTGATGCCGAGGAAAATTCTTGCGTACTCTACGGGCGAATGTTCAGAAACATCGTACAGAGAAAATACGAAAACTTGATCAGTTCTTGTTGAGAATGTACTTGGATCGATGCCTAATATTTTAACACTACTTCTACCGATGGTGTCCAAAGACACTTTCTAAAATTTTAAATGAAAATTGATTGAGTCTGCAAAGATGCATTAAAGGGAAATTAGTACGATCAAAAGAGGGAGGTTCTACATTAAAAAAATCGTAATAGGTATACGTAGAAATAGCGTAAAAATAAACGTCCTTAAAAGAGGGATTTTTTCAACGAATGTATCTCAATATTTTCTACTTTTTCTTCTACATATACGTGCGTGTCACAAGTGGACGAACTTATGTAAACGTATATGTATATTTGTATATTAATTGCTTAACGGAGACTGCTTTAAGGAAAATTACTACTTTTAAGGAACAGGGATGTTTTACTATTTGATAGAGTAGTGCAGCGACTTATAATGTTTTTTTCGAGGAGCACAAAGGACTTCACGCGAAACAAGCCACCAGGGATGGTAAGGAAGCGAAGGACAGTAGACGCTAACAATCGGTCACGTGCGCGACCGGTAGCCAGGGGTTGAGAAAGGAAATTCCAGTTTAGAAAATTACCACGTTATTACCCTAACCACCGAGGGCGGCGAGGAACGAAGGTGGGGAGCTCGTAATGTCCACTGCGATGTAGATCTTTCTTTGCCGATAAGCACGAGGCGCAAGAAGGAATTAGGTATAGCGGCGCGTGGAGGTCACCTTCGTTGAAGAATTATTCAGAATTCCGAGACCCCTTTTTTCAACCCCTATTGAATTCTTCAGTGACTTCGTTATTTGCTCAACAGCTTCCCTCATTTACATCGTACACCAATTTTTGTTATTTGTTATTCGAGTTTTGAACACTTCGGAGAGTTAGTAATGCTCGTGTTCGCATCCTGGTTTTCAGAGAATTTCGTATGAAAAAGACGCTCCATTAATCCCTATCTTATTTCGACCCCCTCGATTACGTGGTGTGAATATTTTAAGCGAGTAATGAGGGAAGAACTGCCCGGTGGCCTACAGAAACGTATTTTCTGCCGTTAACCGACGATCTACTCGATATACATTATTAATGTTGCCGAATGAATAAGCATTTACATTCGTCGAGGGGTCCGGGCTTATCGTTTCCATTCCTATTCAATAGCGTTTAAGAATCGGCCATTATGATATCCTAAATAATGCCAAAACCCTCTTTCTTCAAACTCATTCTTTTAAGTCTGTACTACTTACATCTTCTAAGGGAAGAAAAATCCTGCAAAATTTATAATCAACTAACTACACCAGTGAAAACTTATTAGGTCTCTAATGGTGGCAATATAAGTAAAAACTGTATTGCATTTCACAGTTAATATGACACAAAATGTAGTGTACATATCTTAATAAAAAATTAATATTATAATATCCTTTTAGTTTTTGCTGTAAAAATACTTCCGGTTAAAAAGAGAATCTGGAATTCTACCGATCATGACAGTCGGTGTTATTTCAAAGTGTAAGCGATTAAAATTTGTTTTCCACATCTAGAAATGACAGAATCAATCTACAGAATATCACAAATTTTGTTAATATCTTAGATTTAATAGAATTTTTGTGTTAGCACGCATGGTGTTAACGTTTCCCGTTTCCTTTTGATAAGATCCTGCGAATATTTGCGCAAAAGTCTTCATAAAAGTGGAACAACTTGTGGTACTTGATTGCAAAATCGAAGGCGAGCGCAAAGCGAAACATTGAAGAATCGGTGCTGGATTTCCGTTCATCAACGAAGAAAACCGCGGCTTCCGCGTAACACAAATCCATCGTACGTGTCGAGCACGGCTAGGTCTGTCCATTATACGACATAAAATTCCTTCCATCCGGCAGATAAGATCGCGACCAGCCGTGTCGCATGTCCTACCGTGAGATCTGATAACGAACTAACCCGAGTCCGCGCGATTCTCACCCTTTCTTTTTCTCTTTGTCGCCCTTTTTTCCCTTATTTCGCGCACAAACGGACGGACGGAGGCGGAGATGCAGGCAGATAGAGGGACACGCACACACGTAGAAGCGAACAAGGCTCCGAACATATACACACACACACACATATATATACAGATGCGTCGCAACCCTGTCATCGACGACCCCAATCATTCCCCCCGGCAAGCTTCATCGAATGAAGGCTGTCAATATCGTCGTCGATATAAGCAGATCGGATGATGTACGCTCGACGTCAACGAGTCTCCGTAAGATATCGGACGTGCTTTCGATTCGTCGTGCGCGTGAGAAAATAGGGTGCGAAGAATCGCTTTGTGATACCTCGTCCCGCTCGCTCTCTCTCTCTCTCCCACGTCAGGTCTCCTTTCGTTCGTTCTGTGCCCCCTAACCCCCCTATCCAGCAGCGCCGACGCTCATCTCCCCCCTTTTCTGTTTCGCGTTTTCACTCCGGGACCGATTTTCTTCCTGCAGAGAAACCGGGGACGATTCACCATGATCTCCTGACTCAAATTGTTACCGTACATCCCAGTCTAATACGATAGAAAAATTGTTCAACCGATTGTTTTGTAATAGCGAGTCGGAAACTCACGGTGAAAATATCAAACTGAATATCCATGTTATTCATTTCGTTTAATCCTCCGAGGATGCTTTCGAAGACTTCATGGCAGCCATGGCTAGATCCATTAAAATTTTTATTCAGCAATATTATTTTAGATATTTTATATAAATGATATAAATTGCCTGCTAAAATACAGCATAAATATCTAATACAATTGTATTTCTTTGGTATTAATATTTAACTGTTAGACTAAATGTAGTTATACAATGATTATGAATTTTCTTGTCCATATAAAAACATTGTTAGCAACAAAGCAGCTTTAATTGTATGCTTTTGATTTTTAATGTAAAAAGAAGTCGAAAATGTCGAATGAAATTTTATTGTCCGCGGTTTCGTTTCCGAGAATATCGAATTTGAAGATTCATCGATTACGCGTGCTATTGAATAGGAATCGGCTGGCGCGTCTGATCACGACTTACTCATTCTACTGATTGAAGCGCATTGATGTATTATTGTACATTCGATCTACTAAAATTTGAATAAATCGAAATCCCTAAATGGTTCTTATTCCTTCTGCAGCATATTCAGAAAATTTTCGATATGGTTATTCAACTTTTTTTATTAATTATAAGATGCTACGAGTATTTTAATTTACGCATTCCGATAAAGAAATGTATTTCTCGTTTCCGCTCTTCATTAATGGCTCGATCTAATTGTACATGAGATCCGAGATGCAAAATTATTTTTAATATGAACGAAAAAGCATGACATTGTAATAAATGTAACGAGACCCGACCAAACGAACTTGAATTTTCTCGCAGACTTTTCAGTTTTATCGGGCCTTATCAACCCATCGAGCCCTCGTACGAATCCCCGCTATTTACCCGATCAATCCGAAAATTCACTCGCCTGACAGCTTCTTATCTTAATCTGGACTATAATTTATATCGCTGGTAGCGATCTGGCGATTAAAATACGAAAGATCGATATTCTCGCGGCATTTAATACTTTAAATCTACGTATCGTTTTAACAGTTTCGGTTCTGTAATCCTCTACAATCTGAATTTTTGTTATGAATTAAAAAAAATTTCTGTAACTCTTTACCACTAAATCTACCACCGCCGGTCAAGATGACCGGTTCCAGATTTTTTATTTTACGATTACTGAAATTATCAAGATAATTTTATGGAAATGATGAAGTGATTATATTTGGTGGACAATGAATTAGTTACTTTCAAGGCTCGGTGGGTTTAGTGTTAATGACTTTAATGTGCTAGAAAGAATGCATCGATATTTTAAAATTCTTTTAATCTTTTACGTTTAATCTTTCACGCCTACTCATTTGTCATACATGCATAAAATCCGCAAGTTAATTATTATAATGAAATCTCAAGCTCGTTTAGAGCTTGGTGGTTCTAGCTGTTCACTTATAAATTACCAGCTGTTCACCTATACGGCGTGGAAATAATGATAGTATTCGCTATTGTCGTAAAGTTTCCGGGCTTTTGTGGTTTTCCCTATGACAGCGGAATTTCTAGTCGCCGTAACGGAGCCCTTTGAACGTTAAAGTAGATCTGGAGATCGATTCGGTCGAATCTTCTTTGGTCGGGGAACCGTTCGGCATAGCGGAAGATTGGCAAAAGCATTGGGCCGATGATGGTGACGGTGCCTCTCGTGACAAAAGTACAACGACGATACCGGTCAAGGGTGGTGGGGGAAAGGGTGTGGAGGGTGTCCCGGTAGGTACACGAGCCAGCGTAGAATAATGTAGCGAGGCATTTCCGCATAGGAAGCCGTGCATTAGGCTATCAGATCGAGCACGCTCGACACAACGACTGTGCCCGGAGTGAGAGCACAGGAGGAAAAAGTGTCCAGGGGTAAACCCTTACGTGATTAGTCGTCAAAGGAGAGGGTCCCCGTAGGGTGAAAGTGTGCCTAATGAGGCACGATATTGGCACCTTCGTGTCGTCCTTTAATCGCCATTTCACGGGAAAACTTGTACGAAACTGGTATGCAAGGATTGTCAAGAGGAAAGTTTCCGTTTCTCCCTTTCGCCGACCGTAAGGATGCCCCCTAACGGGGGGAGACGTGAAAAATTATTTATGGACACACCACAACGCCGCGCCGGCTAGAAACATTGAGATTATAAGCGGACATCGCTCGGAAGGGAGATCTTTTTTCCCTATGGTTCATTCTTTACCAACCGGCAACGGTTAACTGGTACAAACAGTCCCCTTCGGACATGTTAATTTTACGACGGGCGCAGGTACATCCTTTTTTTCACACTTTGTTTAACAGCGAGGGACGAGTGCCGTGCGCAACTTACTTAAATCGCTAACCTGCCGCCCAGACCTACAATTCATCTCCTCCATTTCACAGTTTATTATTGTTGCATCTATTTATTGTACGCCAGCAACCGTGATTCCTAATTGGCCAGGTTACAACGAATGTCACATTCTTCTGTTTCAAACTTCCAATCTGAGCCTGCTTTCACCCAGAATATCAAAATTATCAAAAGTTGTCAAAATAGCCTTCCTCTAAGTTCTCTTCTTTCTTCACTAAAATAATCAACCCTTTGCAGTCCGATGTGTTTTCCCTCTTTTATTTCGGAACTCGCTTTAATATCGTACAATTCAATTATATTCCCATACGAGACTTTGCTAGCCCGTTGTTTCCAATTTCAGTAGCTAGACACTAATTAGATGTAACCTCGTCAAAATGTCAAGCTCTTCGGGGAATTACTTCGTTACTTGCACTTCATGGAATTTAGATAGGCATCAATCGAGCAATGCAAGAATGAAAATAACTATGAACAAGTCTTAACTTGTTAATAAAATGTTATTTAATGTTATTTAAAAAAAAGGGCAACGTGCGACACGAAGCTAAAATAGTACATGCGGCAGCCTCCTCGAAGAGAATAATGGTGGTCGAAGGAAGTTCGGATCGCACCCTCGCGTTTCGACGTTTCTGATCCGCGATGTTGATCGTTACAGAAGTCAACGTCGAGTGGAAGAGGGGGGAAAGATGGGGGGGGGGGCGGAAGGTGGAGGCTGCGTCGTTGAAGAGAGACCGACGAGCCCCGCGGCCGACATGACGAAATGTAAGCGAAATATATCCACAGCCGGTAATTAGCTTTGTGCTTAACGACGGGAGCCTGGCCTCCGATGCAATTTTTGCTGGACGTTTCAAACTTTCGCTAACACGCACCGCGGCCGTTCTCTCTTATCAAGCACTCTAACCGATTCTCTTTCTCGTCGGCTACGGCGGAAAATGTTTCGAGAGAACGAAAACAGGGCCAGGGGTGGAGAGGGCCGAGAGAGCAACGGCACGAGGGACAAGTTGCTCGCAACTGATCCGCGTACCCTTTTCTTTCCCGTCAACATACACGGTCCTCTCTCTGTACGCATACCCATCTGTATATACATATTCGTTTTTTTTCTGCTCTTTTTTTTAATTTAAATACCGCGCCTATTTCCGCCGCGAACTCCGGCATCCTTCTAATTCCTCGAGCCACCGCGCGGTCCTCCCGATTCGAAAAACGATTCTGTATCGTTCTGATAGAAGCGCGAGCCTCTACTTCGTTCCACGCAACAAAATTTTTGCGACCCGGTAGGTCCGTCCGTGTTCCCCGGTGAAAAATTTTAAGTGTGCTTCTCCTACTCCCTAATTTTTTTCATGGCGACAATTTTTAATGGACCTTTCCCTGCGTTAATTAAATTTTTGTGGCTGGCTTTCCTGCGGGCGGCTCGAGTGCTTCGAATATTTCGTACGAGATCGGCCGCGGCGCGGACCGGCATGATGAACGTATTGAAAATCGATGCTGAAATTGCAGTACCGCGCCAGTCGGAGGTGTCAAGTTCGCGCGGCGCGTTTCCACACGCTTCTAATGTATGCGAAGTTGTAAGTTGTCAACGGTGCTCCCGGTCGACCAGACAATATCCGCCATCTATTCTTTTCTCAACAGAAATCCACGACGGGAACATTGATTCGCGTTGCGATTAAACGAACTCTAATTACTTTAACGCGGTGCCCGCGGGGAGACTGTTGGTAGGCTTCTCGATGACGGTGCTGTTTCAAAATGCGGATTAAAACGCGTTAATAGACTATTAGATTAGATTGTTACACCTGCTCTACGCTTCTTCGTAATTAAAATGATCGGCGCCGTTCAGACGTTTCTCAGAAAATTCCCAGCTATTTTTACAATAAGTCTCTCGTATATCGAGTAATTAATTTAGCCACGTCACAATTGAATCAAATTAAATTTTATATCGAGCTGCAAGTCAACGGTGTTGGTTAAAATATAAATTGTCTAGACCATTGCCAGGTGCACAGTAGATACGTACGTTCGCGTCTTTTCTTCATAATTTTAATCGGTTGAAAGTCGTTCGATTTTTGAGATGCATTGAACGTTCATACTGTTCTGCATATTCGAACCTTCGTAGCTAGCGCAGTATAATTATGGATTTCGCCGACTGGATAAACGATGATTCGCCGCAGGACTGGCGGCAAACTGTGGCGAGAACTTAGGGTTTTCGGGAGGATGGGCGTCTCTCACGATAAGAAACCGGCAATAATGTAACGGCGTGACCAAGTGCGGCCTCTTTGACCGCCTTATATCTCGGATCTGTACTGTACTCAGGCTAATTATAATCAGGCTAATGCCTGCCGGCCGGTATGTGTCGGTACCCACCACCTCCTACGCTTTATACCTGCGGCAATGTAGCCACGTTACTTATCCTCGGCCGAAGAGAGGGTAATTAAGATTCGGACACACCCATCGTGACTGTCGTCTCTTGGGTTCTGACCGTTTCTCTGCGTAGGGAGTGGTCGATCCCTCGGAAAGCTCGATTTCGTTTGCATACACACGGAATGGGATCGCGTAACCGGAACGTCTTCCACGGTCCTGTTCTATTTTTCGCCGTGCGAACACAGGAAATCATGTATCGGCGAATTCAAAAATCCACCGATCCGGTCGACAGATCACCCCCCACGACCCGTGATTCATGTTCTCGGACGTTACACCGTCGTTCTTGTCGGCGAACATTGCGGAACGTCGAATGCAAATTTCCGCGTACCCGTACGTTGTCGTACCCTTTTCCAAATACGATACGATAATCGGCGAGCATGCAAGTAATCGTAAGAGAACAGTGACTGTCTTCGTGCTGTAATTAATACGCGTCGTTTCAATTTTCGATGGTGCGCAGCGTGTTTCAAATACGATAAACCTTCGACAAAATCAATTTTGCGCTTAACTCAAATTTTGTTCAAATTGAAGAATTAAAAATCGCTTGAACTGTAACTGTGACGCGCGAGGCACCTGTTTGTGTGAAAGCGAGCAACGATTTCAACAACTTCGTAGACAAGATTTTAGAACGTCTTCCAAGTTGGATGCATACGATATTTCTATACGTTAAATTCTTCTGTTTCAATTTCGTGCAAACGTTTCAATCTTTTTTCAAATTTTCTTTTATTAATATGCAATATACGAGGTATGTCATAAGATGATAATAAGGGTTATTAAGACGCATGAATAGCAAAGAAACAATTGCACAAGAAAGTGGAAGATTATAGCCGTTATAATAGAGGGAACATAAATCATTTCTGTGTCCCAGTGAAGGAACATTTATCGTAATTAGTAAGGAGGCTTACGTTTCGATTGAAACACCCCGTGCACCGGATAAACGATCACAATCTGTAAACAGTCCCGGTTCCGACATGAATAGATAATTTGATGGTACTCACCGGAAATTGCTGAACCATTTAACCAGCTGCGCTGTGTTGTTCTTATTGAACTTGATATCGGGGAAGTACATCTTGAGGATGGACGAAGACGGGTACCTGACCCAGAAGAACATTAGCTTCGCCTTCCTCAGATGCATCGGCGTCAGCGTTGACGAGTTCACCGTGGTTAAGGAAATACTCTGTTGCTGTGTGATCGTAAACCGATATTTAAGCAGCGCTCGAACGCTGCTCGTTAGACTTATCACTCTACGTGTACGTTCTTGTCCTCGGAAGAGTACGGACCCGGGAGAATGTTTGAAAGGCCAGTCGCAAGAGGGGGCCGCGCGATGCGACGACGATCGGTTTCTGTGTACGCAAATATCTCAAACTTAATCGTGTTTTCTTCGTATCAAATTGGATTAGAAATCGTACAAGCTGTGGATGTCGCGAGGGTAATAGGGGTCTAACGTTCTCGCCGAGGTTGGCCCACGATTGGCCGTATCCTCAGCGGAAGCCTTACCGACTCCTTATCGGTAATGGGATCTCTTCATGTGGTTTCATCGCATTCTTATTTGGCTAATCCGTGTGTTCAATCTCTCGCGGATCGTCTGTGCCTTCGGCTGGCTTTCGACTCCTCGAAGAACCCGGTTCCGAAGATCGAACGACCCTCCTTTCAACTCTGAAACGACATCGCGTTTACTCGGACTACGATGGACACGCATAGCCTATCTAAAATTTCATAAACATTTCCAAAGACACTTTTAAGTGTATAATTCCAGACTGAATAAATCTAAAGAAATTAAAGAAACTTGATATTACACGGTAGCGAGAATTGTTGTGCAGAAGATTTGTTGGGATCACGAGAGGCCCCAGGATATTATTGCAGGAAAAATTTAAAATAAATTAGGGGACGTTCAAGAATCTATTTCCGAGTTGTTCTCTTCGATTCGTTTCGATGCAACGCGCTCCTAGACGTAAAACGCGGGACGTTTACAATTTTTCACGAATGCCTGTCGTTATTGGTGTTACTGTCGGCGTGCGAACTCTCTCAGCGCACAAGCGAAGTTGTCGTTTACAAGCGAATGAGTCGACAAGTGTAGCCGTTCCCATCAAACGTGCGCGCACCCCCGCGTCGCATTTTGCACTCGCGGTAGCGTCGATGGATGATAACGAGATACCCGGCTGTAATAAGGATTATTCCACCCCGCGGCTGTCGAGCTGGTCCTTCGTCCTACGCGAGTAATGCGCGTTACACCCGGCCTTCTGTGTTTTACGAGCCCGAGCTGTACATCGAATGTCAAGAACGAGGCAATGGCTCGTAAACGTCATAATTAGATGCCGCCGAGAACACTTTTCCAATCAGAAATAACTAACGCGAACAGATAGCATCCAGTAATTAATACAATCCGTTCAAGCCAGCTCAATCTTCGAATCTCTATCCACGCGTTCAAATTATACTGTTTGCTGTGCGTTCCTAGCTTCTAGAAATATTCAATTAAAAACAAGACGCAATATTAATCCAACATATACTATATCTAGAATGTCACACAAAAATTTCAAGAATTTTACAAATGAGCAGCGCGGATCTTCACATGAATATACTAACATAAACATCACTTGCATGAGCGATGCACGGTTTATACAATTTCATTTTTCTTTTATGTCATCTTGTATGTATTTTATGAGATACTATTCTTAGAACTTCGATATTTGACTATAAAGATGACCATTTAAAATCTCTTGGCAACTATGAATCAAGCATATGGAATATAAGAATATGGAATATCTTATATAAGTTTTGTGTACGATGTAAAAAAGAAATGGTCGTTACTACTTCAGGAAGCCCACCAATCAACGCTTTGTCTCAACTTGACCAGCTAAGGACCAGCTCGACGCCCGACTAAATGCACAGAATGCACTTTTCGTGCAACGACGATGCACCGAAAGACTCGTCGCTCCTTGCCACGCATTTTCCGTGTGCACCATCGCGTTTCCCGTCACGATAGAACCGGGAAGGAAATTCGGACGGCGTGAAAAGCATATTCGGTTACGTCGAAGGCCCCCAGAGCGCTCGCATCGGGAGAGAGAGATAGACACAAGGGTGAATCCAGAGGAGAATGGTGAACAGCAGGCTGTGCCGCGGCCATGCGCTCGACCTACCCCAAGAGGAGGGAGTGAAAAAATGCGCCATTGATTTTACATCAAAGGCCGGCTAAAAAGGTGGTAAAGAACGCCGCGCGGCCGATCGAGCGACCCGAACCAACACACACCGTTGCAGTACCGGCGTTGCACCGTTTCCGACGCGTTTACACGTCCACTAAACGCCCCCGCTCTGCCCCGCGACATACGTCTTTTTTTCCAGGTTGTAAGCCCGATATTTGCTAGCGCTTTCGGTAAGTGAGAGAAGGCCGCGCTGCGAGAACTGCCCCCACGGCCGGGTCATGCGTGATAATCGGAGCTGCTCAACTTCTCGCACCTGCCTCGCCACGCTTTCAAACCGCCGCAGGGACCTCTCCCGACTTCCTCGGTTTCCGGTTGTCGCTGTAAACTCCAACCAGGGATCGCGCGTTCTACTATTTTCTGAGAGCGACAACTTTCGACGACAGATCCCGCCTCTTTTCGGAGATCGGCCAGGCTTTAATTAATATGTTCCCGAAGAATCTTGGCTTATGAGATTTTCAGACAGTGGTAGAAACCTTCCGGTGTTCATGATTCTCTGATTATATTCAATCTGAAATTTTCTTTCGTCTCAAAAGAAGAAATTGCAGAGCCCAAACATTTCCCTGGAGAATTTCGATTTGAAAATCGATTCTCTATTTTACCAACGTAGACATTTCCTTTCAGAGAGGAGAGGAACGAAGAGACTAACATCATTTCAGAGAATATAGATATTTATGTTCAAGTAGAAATGTTCACAATAATTTTGGTCGCACCTTTTCAGAGAATTTAGGTATTTATTTTCGAGTTGGAACGGTTCAGAATAATTTTGATCCTTTTCGTGAGACTACATAGATTTTAATTAACTGTTTCCGAAGAGTTTCGGCTTTGTCGGGCCGAGCTAACGGGCAAGCATGGCGATGGAAGGTATCGCGAGCGAGAAGCACAATGGCGGAGCCAAAGCACCGCCATGCGAACGGTCAAGTATAAGGAATCTAGTTGGCGGGAAGTTGACCGCTTAGAAAAGGAGTCTGCCGGATTCCCGTGCATCCCCGGAGAAGTAGTAGAAGTGACTTATCTACGATAAGTCGACTATACGGCTCGTGATAGGAAGTTCACAGACCGCCTCCTCTCTCCTTTTCGCGGTTAAATTCCGAAATTGCGGGACAGATTATTGGCTTGCGAAGTTGGGTGAGACTCGAGGTCGAGGGTGGGCCGAGTAGGCAAAGAACTTTCGACCTCGCGCGTTGTTGCCGGACAAACTCTACTCGTAGGTGCAGCCAACATTAGCCTAACTCCGTGGCAAACTAATCTAACATTCGTCCGAGGTTCCTCCCGCCTCCTGGTATTCTCCCGACTTCCTTCTGGTTGTTGGCCGGCCGGCTTTTTCTCCCGGTGAACTCGGCGTTGTTTTCCAAAGTTACCGGGAGAGCCTCGCCGTTTCCCTTCTACGGGGGGAGAGAAAATACATTTCCTAAGTATCGTCATCAACTCTTTCGCTTTGCTAACGCTTTTTAACGCTCGATTTCACGTCGACGCTCGATTCACCGTCTCTTTCGGTTTGGCCCGTCTACCGCATACTCTTCCCGGTTTTAATATCGAGACCTCGACTTTCGGTACTTTCTTTGGAGAACGTTCCAGACGGCGGTCGTCGACTCGGAATCGCGAACTTGGACAATTCGGTAACTATTGCGCGAGGACACCGCGTTCCGGACGTTCTCCAACTTTTCGTCTAGCGGATACTTTTGCTCCGAGTTCGACTGTATCATTAGAAAAGGATATTGTAGGCTGCACTCCGTCGTAGCCGATGTCGCCATTGTTGCATTCGCTGCCCCGGTCGTTGGTGTCCATCCTCAGATGTACATAGTCTGGACTGCCGTGCTGGGCAGCCGCCAATAAGGCAGGATGCAGGATAGCCGGCGGATGCGGCAACGGCGGGGAATCCCTGAGTTCCACACTTCCACCTGGAGGACTCGCAGGTAGATGGTGAGATCCAGGGGGTGGTACCTGACCCGCGTGACCCGCGTGATGGTTGAAGAACGGCGAGTACGGCGAGAACACTTGACTCTCGTGGAGACTCGGGTTAGGTATCGCTACGCTGGTTGGCAGAGACACTGGCAGCATCGGCGGTGGCGCGTGGTAAGGTCTCGGCGGAGGTGGAGGCGGCGGACTCTCGCTGCCCCCTTGCGAACAGCTACCCTCCTGCGCCAGGATCCTGGACACGGTCCTCGGGGTGATCCTCGTGTCCGTCACCTGTGAAGGAAAATACTAATTGATACCTTGATTTACAATGTGAAATTCAAGTACTTATCCTAGACATTTAGACGATTAACACCAAACCCACCGAACAATCAAACCAGCTCGCACATGTTGCCTCGTAAACATGTTACTACTCAATTCGTTTCGGTTTCTTGGGATTTTTATTATCATCTCAAAGTCCGAAACCGATCGTTTGACTGGCGACGGTAGGCTTAGTGTTAATACAAGAAATTCATAAAATATAGCGAAAGATAAAAAAGCGACTCTACGAATGTTATACTCTAAAGAACATGCATCGAACTAGAATGAGCGTAATAAAACGAATGAGTGTGTATATTCTTGAAAGATATCTAAGAAAGAAACTCGTAGCAGTATGTATGCTCGTTTACAATACAAAATTACACACAAGATAGACTGCACAAATATGGAGTACGTGTACGTGAGTAATTTTTTGTATGACATTACGAGAGTGTAAGATGATTTTGAAGCACGGAGATCTTTCGAGTAAACTCATTCATTTCTGTTATTGATAGTATGGACAGAAAGTATTGTATGATATTTATAAATAGTTTAGAGGATAATTACCTTATGCCGTTTCTTCTTCGGGGTCATGACAAGCGACAGGGCCTCGTTCTGTTCCGAATCCCTGTTTTCTCTCTCGTCACTCCTCATCTTGCAGTATTGGTCACGTTGCTGCTGTTCTCTCTGCTGGTGTTCGCGTTGCTGTTGGTGCTGCTGTTGTTGTTGTTGCTGCGCCTGCATGGAGGTCATGGCGTATAACGTCGGCGGTTTCGGCGTCTGAAATACGCTTCCGTTCGACCTGACATGGGGCGGCAATTGGTTCATTTGATTAAGATTGCTTTCCGTGGGGCCAGAATGAGGACCATGGGGCCCACCACCCATGAGTCCGATTTGAGGGAAACCCGTAGACTGTGTAGGAGGGGGCCCGCCATTGTGGGGCCCCCGTGGCCCGTTTGGGCCACCGGGTGGTTGTGGTGCTCCTCTATCGACTACTTTCGTCCTAGGTGATTTCCTTTCGAGTATTTGGCTTGCCAGCAGCAAGTCCTTGTTCAACTGTTCGGCGGCAACCTGTGCCGCCTCGCTCTGTTTACCAAGATACCTCCTCTGCTGGACGAATCTCGCCACTACACTGTCGACTAAATTCGTTAAAGACGATGTGATCTCCGTTTTAAGGATGTCCGCCAACCCTTCGAGGTCCGCACCAGTGATATGTGGACCCGACGAGCCAACCGCGGCGGCAGACCCTCTAAAAACACTTAACCTCTCTTGGATGTCCTTGTGCTGAAGAGGCGCGCTCGCCGATTGCATTTGCGGCGTTTGCGGCGTGGACGGGCCAGTATTGCTTTGACTCTGTTGTTGTACTTGACTCGGAGGGGGTGGTGGTGGAGAGGTTTGTCGTTGCAGCTGTTGTTGTTGCTGCTGTTGTTGCTGCGCTTGTTGTTGTTGCTGCTGTTGTTGCTGCTGTTGCTGTTGTTGCCTCGCAGCAGCCTCCTGCTGTTTCATGCTCTCTAGAGCCTCCTGATGCTGCTTTATTCTCTCCAGAGCAGCGTGTTGCTGTTCGAGGTAGGCTTTGTGTTGTCCAATGTGATACATAGCTGCCGATGCGTGCGTGTGTTCAGCTGGTATGGCTGGGAGGCCATTGTACGCGGGTGGATGAGGTCGCGGTGGTCTCGGTGGTGGTGGTTGAGGTTGATGCTGAGGACTGGCGGGCGCATCGCCGCTCTCGCTCGTGTCTGGCTCCATTCTGCTCGAAAGCTCGTCGTACTTTTGCTGCATCACCGCCAGCTGCTCGTGCAGCAACTTCAACTGGCTCTTCAGGTTGTCCTTCTCCTCGCGTTTCTGCCTGATCGTCGAAGGATCTTCCTCCTCCTCGATCTCCTCCTCGTAGCTCATCATGGTGTCGTTGGCACTGTGCTGGAGAACGTGGTGCACGGTCTGCTGCTGCGGATGGTACAGTTTCCTTTTCTTACATCCGTTCACCGTGGTCGGTTGTAATGCAGGACTGCTGCGCATCGTACTGACAATGTTCTCCACCCGAGCACGCTTGATCTCGGTGGTCGGCGAACTGATTTCGGTTTTCGGCACGATCGGACAAGGCGAGTTACTCGGACTTCGTTTGATATTCATCGACTCCTGTATCTCCTCCTTGACGGAAACCGATCCTGACCTTGGCTGCGTGGGACTCGGCGGTAAACTCTGTTCACAGTCCGACCCATCCAAATTGGCCCCAGGCTCCATACCAGCTTCGGCTAACGCCTCCTCCATAGCACGTGCAGCCGCGGCTGCGTCCTCGGCGCTGTCCTCAGCATCGCCCGGCATCACGGTATCACGGTCACTGTGATTCGCGTTGTTCACGATATTATTTCCATCGACACTCTCCTCGCCCCCACTCTGCACTGTTCCACTACGCGCACTATCACAATTTTGTTGCTGAGGACTCTGTTGGTGTTGCTGTTGCGACTTAAGTAGATCCGTCGTCGTGTTGTTGTTGTTGCTGTGTATACTGTTATTGTTGTTCGGCTGTTCCGGTACCGAGAGCGCGGTGAGCTTGCGCCCTTGCAGTATGTCGCGAAGCATGTGCTGCGTGAGCTCAGCGGTGGCGGGATCGTCACAATTAACCACAGCACCGGATTGCAAATTCGCGGCAGAATCCATGCCGGCGCCAGTCATCCCGTGGCCGCCCTCTGGCGGTGAACCACCGGCGTCACTGGCCTGCTTGACTTGTCGTCCGAGCAGCTCGTTCAACATCTTGGTGGGGCCGTAACCCGGTGCCCCGAAGAAACCGAATGCCGCGTGGGCGGAATGCTGCTGTGCAGTCGGACCCGTCGTAGCTGTACCTATGTGACCTTGACTGCCAGTCGCTCCAGCCTGTTGTTGCTGGAGCTGTTGTTGTTGCGGTTGTAATTGTTGTTGTTGTTGCGACTGTGACTGGTGGTGTTGCGACGGCGGTTGTTGTTGTTGCGTTGGCACGTTGCCACCGAAGATCGAACCGTATATACCGCCGCCGTGGAAGGATGGCCGGGAGGTAAAGTGCGGTATACTCGAATAGTTGTTGCGCGGCTCGCCGGCGTCCACGCGCTGTCTGGTGCGCTTCTGCTTCTTCTGGAGTTGCTGTTGCTTGCTTTCGGTGGTTGCTCCGTAGGGGGCGAAATACTCGGTCTCCTCCCCCGATGACATCATCGGCCGTCTGGTTGGTCGGCCCCCCGAAGGCCTCCGCGTCCCCTCCCCGCCAGGTTTCCTTGTCACCCCTCCCCTTCACGCTTGAATAGCCCCTCGTGGCTCAGCGCGCTGCCTCTGCTTCTCTGCTCCGTACTCTCCGGCAGTTTCCCCTACCAAAGCCACCTTTCCTCCTCGTTCCTTCTACCTTACGCTCCCCACTCTGACCACCGATACTCTTCCCTCTCCACTTTCTTCGTCTTTACCGTTTCCTTCTCCTTCTCCACCGTCGCCACCGCCTCCGCCGCCACTTCTTTTTCCTCCTCCTCCTCCACCCGCTGCTATGCCGCCGCCGCCGCCTCTTCTTTCTCCTCTTCTTCTTCCTCCTCCTCCGCCGCCTCCTCCTCCTCCTCCGCCTCCTCCTCCTCCTCCTCCTCCGCTGTCGCCGGTGACGACGACGTCGGCAGCCTTCTCCTTCCCGACGAACTTTTGCTTCCTCCTCGTCTCCTTTTCTCGCACCACCTCTTCCGCTTCTTCCGTCGTTTTTCGGTTTTTCTGCGCCTCCTTTTCACTATTCCTCGCCTCCCTCTTTCCGTCGTGGGGTGGACGCCAACAGCTGGGGCTTCGCGATCACTCGGTGTCGGCGATTCGTCTTCGTCTCGGAGTGACGACTTCTTCTCGCGACACAGGACACGTTCTCGGGACCGTTTCCGCAACCTCCGGTCGCTATTGCGATCTTGCTGCGATGGCAATTCAAGCCGGCCACGCCGCTTCCATTTGAGTCTCTACCGTTGTTGCGTTCCTCGGCGACAGTCGATGAAATGTTACTACTCCCGTTAATAATTACGGGAAGCGAAGCGGGTGATCTCGCGGGTGGAATCCTCGTGCTCCCGCCTGGGAGCTGCATCCTTCGAGCTCACCAAAGGGCTGGCTGCCCCTCTCTCCCTCGCTTCGATTTTCGTTACCGCGGTTCTTCTTATTCGTCTGCAACAGAAATAACGTTGGGAACCCCCTTTAGTTTCGAATACGAGAGTGGCTCTCGCCTACGCTACTACGGTCAATGAAGGGGAATCGATGTTAGACGGGAAAGTTATACCGAACCGTCTCCTTTTTCCTTTTTTTTTTCTTTTATTTTAGACCCGATCTGTATATAGACGCTTCTTCACTTCCGTAGATAGAAAACCGTCTACGGCCTACCGTCCGCTGCTATTGTTGACTCCCCCGTGACACAACTTTTCTCCACGTAACTTTTATTACCTTAGAGAACGACTCGGTGCAATATTGATGCGTAGCGTGCTTACCACAAAATTGTTTGAAGTCTAGAAACACACTACGATATTGCACATCCCCAGAAGCTATAGATATATTTTTTTATCGCAGACGCTTTTCACTTCCATTCGACTCTCCTCCAACTTTGCTGATAAAAAATTTCTCATTTTCTTACGACCATTCGCAAGTAATGCGCATTTACTCCGTAAAAACTCGGGGAATAAATGCAAATAAGCGCATAGGTTCATTGCACGAGCCTATCAAGTTATATCGAGAAACGTGAACGAAGATGCCGAACGCTATCGATTAAAAATACAACGAGCAGAGTGATCGTCCTCGCGTAGTATGGTACGGGTACTCTTTCTAAACTTTGGCTGTCTTGCCGAGAGTTTCCGCAGACACTGACGACATAGGGGAGTTGTCTACGTAGGATCGGCCGAAGAAGAAAGTAGCCGGAGGCCGAGGAGAGACCATAAGAAAATTACTTGCATTAAATTTCTTATTCGAAGCGCTGTCGTTGATCGATAGGCGGCAGGGGGACGCAACAAAGTAATTGATAGTGTGAATCCTCGGTCATAGACCACCATCTGGCTTGGTCAAACTTGCGGAACAGTCTACGCTCGCCTTTGAACAGACCCCTGGCAACTTTTCTGATACAGTCTTTGAATTTGAAAGCGTCGTGATAAGAATAACTCGCTCCTATTATGTGCTGTACAAGCTGGCTGGTACATGAAGTAAAAATAATGTTATTTAACGAGTAGATAAAAACTTCATCATTTCATTAAGCATTTACGGTCCTGTGCCGAAACAGACATATTGATTTCAAGAGACATTTGTATGTTTTGTTGTCTCCTTGAACAGTGTTTTATACATTTATATTTACTGTTACATTAAATGCATACACACAGTATTTTATATCCATCAATAATCTCACAATTAGATTGCGGATTTTATGGATATATGGGAATGAACACATGAAAAACAAAACTGTGAACACGTTAGAAGAATGGAGGAACATTACTGCCTCGTTTTGGACTTATCAAAATGATTAAACGAAGGACTAGATTCTCATCTGTCTTCCGTGTTTTACAATCAAGTTAGAACATTTTTATTTTAAAACTAAAATTTTCAAAGCAATTTTTGAGAAAACTTTTGCAAACAGTTGATCATGGATGGGTAAAATTGATATGAAAATTGGTTTTCGGAGGGGCGTCTTGGCGGGGGGGGGGGGGGGGGGCGTTTTCTCACGACGATGAAGGATAATCGTCCGTCCGTTCTACAAATTCATTCAGCGACGACAAGGCTCGATCGTTTCACGATTCAATTGCCGATACGCATAAGTGCGTGAGTACACGCGAGTCGACCTTCTGCGTTTGCACGCACGCAGTTTGATACGAGCGCGCGCCGGCTGCTTAGTGTGCACCAATATCGCCGCGGCGATATATGTTTGCGTGAATGTGCATGAGATCCCGAAGCAACAGCTGAGCAGCTTAAAGCACCTGCGCTCAATAGGCCGACATATTCCATAGTTTGCCTACGCACGAGCCGCCTGCGTTCGAGGACACGAGTACTCGTCCCTATATATCGACAGAGCGACTAGACGTATGTATACGCGCGGCTCATGAAGCAACAAGGAGGCTCAAAGAGAAATGCGTATATAGCAACACGTGGCAAAAGCGGCGAATTGGTGGAAGCACGGAATCGTTGTACTTTTTTTCCTCGAGCCGACGCGCATGAGCTTTCAGGTCTCTCTTTCTCTCTTCCTCGCTGTTCTCGGCCGTTTACGCGATCGCGCGTACAAAAGGGATGAAACGGGCTTAAAATTTATTTATTATCTGCTCGTTCCTCCGACGTGCCTGCTATTGAATATATTGATCACTTCCGCCGACCGGCGGAGAGTGTTCGTTATTAAATATTAAAAGGAAAAAGATACTAACGAATTGTGTGCGCATTTAAAATAATACAATAAAACCAGCCGCGACGTTCAATTGAAACATTTATGAAAGTAGAAAATAATTTACTATTCAACGGTGTACGTGAATTACAAACATTTATTTAATTCCACAACAAAGTCCGAACAATTATTATCACTGACTGCAAATCTTTGTCCGGTTGTGGCGTGCGCGAATTCACGAGGTACTAAAAACCTGTATATTGATTCAAGTTAATAGAGTTGTTACATTATTTTATACAACAACGTAGAAATTCGTATTAACGCTTCACGATCAGAGACATATAACGATTAATTAATGAGTAATGCTCTAAGTATAAAATGGTACAATGTTTGATATAATTACTGAATGGTACTCTAGGTAAATGGAACTTGGTGTGAAACGATAAATGCACATTTTAGGGATCAAAAATTTCTCGGCAACGTTTATAATGAGACTGTCAAGTTGCTGGTTGCATTTGCAATGTCCCGTTATTTAATTAATGACGAGCGTAATTTTTAGCAGTTTCTGACCAACATTGGGTCATCGTTCTATTTCAGTATATTTTCATGTTTCCGAGCCTTTTCCCAACAGGAATGATTTCGTTTGGAGATACTGTTCCCTGGCAATTATCTTAGGCAATGTGCTGGGGGTGCACTGAACACGGTGACATATGGTCTCGAGTTTCGATAACGTCTACAATCGTACCTGCCTCGAAGAACGTAACACTTCGAGGGGGGTCAGGAACTTCTGGCCTTCCTACCTTTGATCGGTACTTCCCTTTTGGGCCGTCATGCGTGGGGCGGTTACAATAAAAAGGTGCTCCGCCGGAAATGGTTTTAGGAACTCTCCCACAAGGTCCCCCGACTCGGAAGTCGACACGTCGGGCTAATTACACGCGAAGAATACGACCGGGAATCGCTTCGTGACGCGTCAATACCTGCCTGGCGAAAAGCAAACGAAGTTTCCCCTTTCGAAATCAATTTTGAAAATATCAACATCTACTCTGAAATGTTTCCATTAATTTTATCAATCTCTGCAAAATAATTCGTACCCCTTCCAGTATTTTTTTTTAAGGTTCTGGTGTTTATTAACATATTACTTTAAAGACTTTAAGGACTTGTATCGTCTTTAAGGCGTTTTGTTCTTTACTATACGTCATGTGGAAAATTACAGTGACTTTGTTAACAGATTAAAAAATCATCTTCTGCGTTAATATATTCTCCGAGAGTACTATTTCATTAAATAGATTATTTTCATTGTGTGGATTTATCGAGGTTGTAGTGCAAGGGTTAACGTGTGATTTCTAAGGGGTGGATCTATTTATAATTTTGGATCGCGGGCGAATCTTGGCGAGCATGTTGGTTTTTGGCGAAGCCGATCATTGTGCCGGCTAATGACGCCGAATCGATCACTTTAACAAAGCGAAAACAGTCTTATGAACCACCAACAGCCATTTCCTGTGCGTCATGGGATATTTACCGTTCAAGCAGGTGACTTGATTTGAAGGGGTGATTACAGGTTATGCTGGTGGGTTGCTGCCGCGAGATTAGAGAACGATTTTCGTCGAGTGCCGCGTATTCAATGCGGACATTCCTGCGAAACGGATCGAAAGGCTTGGTATCGACGAGCGGGGTTGAGATCGGAGAAACATTAAAGAAAGAAAGACGCGGCGGAACAAAGTACCCGGGAGAAAAGTTAAGACCGAGAAGAGGGCGGTCGGTGGCCAGCCTTAAAAATTAACTGTTGATTACGAGTGCGCGTTAATGGAAGGCTGGCTCATAATTCTGTCGACTTTTTCCCGGAGATTTTCCAGCGTTAAGGGGTTACGATCCAAGGTGGCCATTGTTTCGAGCTATCGACGCTGATAACTCCCACCTATAGGTCCGGGTAATTAAGGACGACCCGAGCGTTGAGAAGCTCGAGGCGAGGAGAGGAGCGTTCGTTATTCTCTTACCATCGATCACGACGGTCTCGCAATCGGTAGATCAACCTTGTATGCGATTTCAAAGGGAATACTTCGAATCGAAATTTTTTAATGAATCCGCAAGTGAAAAGAAAGAAACGTATATCTCGTAGCCATCCTGGATCCCCTTCTTTTGACGGACGCGAGCCACCCCTCCTCCTCCTCCGCCGTCGCCGAGGACAGAAAGTATGAAAATCAATAGAACAGATATGAAATTTCTATCGACACCGTCTATAGCCGTCGCAACTTTTCTTTCTTCCCGTCGCTCGGCAAGTCTTGACCCCTTGTCGCAGCGAAACTCTAGACCGATTTTTCTATTCCCATCCTCTGGTCGTTACTTCTCTGATTATTGTTCTCAGTACATCAGACGTTGCGTAAATTATGTACAATTTTAGCATACAGTAGAAACAAAAAATTTATTTTAGACAGTAGATACATGTTTTAACGAACCATTGTGCCTTCTGGTTAATCGAACATATGAATATTTCTTATTCATTGTGATCGCAAACATTTCAGAAATTGAAACTTTGAAGGAACAATTGTAAGATAATCTAAATTAATTACTCTCCGAGAATTGCTCCTAACTGACTATTCTCGCTGGGGGAGGAGGACCGACCGGTCGAATCCACATCGAAAGCGAAACAATACTTTTACTTCGCAGCCCTAGCAACTTCCTTCCGGGCGTTAGGGAGGCTTACAAGTTGGCATCAGCAGGTTTCTACACGGCGGGTATCACATGGTGCGCGTATTCCACATGGCGTACGCGCGGCAACGCCACGACGGCATGTGCAGTGGAATTCCACCCCCCGTAAGTGTCATGTGGCGCGAGTGTTCGCAGGGGGTTGCATGGGAACCCGGCTATGGTCATCAGCCCATGTCCTTCGTGTGTACATACGCCACCGATCCCGCACGCATAGCTATGCTGCCGCCGCCGCCGCCGCCTCGTCGTTCTCTCCCTCGATAGAAAATTATTTGTAACATTCGTTTCATTATTATCCGCAGAGTGACCGAGCACCCTTCGCCGGCACGCATCCGCAGACACGTAAACACAGCCGCGCGTTTCGTGACGCCTAATCACGGGTACATACGCACATAGTCATCGTTGGAGAGACAGAGCGAGCGAGAGAGGGAGAGATACAGTCGGAGACAGGGTTGCGCCGCGTATATACGTAATGACACACGCACACAAAGGACTGGGGCACGGTGGCTCGTGTACATACACACACGGGGCTGATACGCGTTCTGCATATTATCGGGCTGCTCCGATGCAACAAGTTGACCGGGTGTCAATTGATGTGTTATTAATTGGAGGTTAATTGCGTTAATGCGCTGCAAATCCCGCCTCCCGCCGCTCGCCGATGCCACCCCCGCACTTTACCCCCCGCCCCGCCGTGCCAGCCCACAATCCACCGACTGTTTTATTATTATTTTGCATTCGAATCGTTTCGATTCACTGGCACGCGCCCAAACCAAACTTCGCGAGAGGGGTGGGATAATAGGGGGGAGGGCGGGAGAGGGAGGACTACGAGCACCACGGAGAGAGTGAAAGAGAGAGAGAGAGAGAGAGAGAGGGATCATTTAAAAGCGGCCGCCTGTCACCGATTTTCATAATTCACAGCTCGTTAAATTTGTTTCGCTTTTTACCTCGCTCTCCGCGATTACGCCGCCGACCCGGGGCCATTAATCTACCTTCGGCCGTTTTCAATGAGTTTAATCGCGTTTCAAAAACAATGTGGGTCAACGCCACGGTCGTGTTATTCCTGGCACACGAGCGTGACCTTTCCTACGTTTTCATTTCGATTTCGGTCGCCATTCATGCCGCATTACAGATAATACCGGCGATAATGAGCATCGCGTCACTTTTATGAGGCGAGCGCGCGCGCCGATCGCATTTTTCGGTTTACCGATGTGAATGGAAACCAGCGTGCCGCCGTGAAACTGGCCGTGACATTGCTCGCGTTTCGCGCGAATTGCTTTTAACGCTGACATCCCTTCAACAGGGTTTATATCTTAACATTGGCCTGCGATACCGTTTACTTTGCGGAAAAAACAATAGCTCTTTTAGAAATTCATTTTACAGGACAACGTAACGTTCCATTTTGCAGGATGTCTGTTGAAGTGAATTTTATATTTTCTGCAATCGTCGCGTAGCGTGTACTGTTTGAACAGTTTTCAGCTATAAATAAGAAACCACAGTTAGGTGGCGACGTAATTTAGGTTTTGAGGGTTGAAGGGTGCTTCTCTTTGGTCGAAATGTTATCTTCGATCAGGTAAAATTTTGACGGAAGTTCCAGACTGTAATATTTTAAAATATCAAAGGAGAGGGAAGCTTGTGAATCTAGGGGGGACGATCGATTCATCGGGGAAGAAGGATTTCACCGTGCGTTTCCTTTATAGGGGGTAGAAGTGTAGAGGACGGCTGCCCGGAAAACTTCCCAAGCTGCGATCGCAAATCTCCTCGGAGAATTTTCACGAGACGTTCGCCGGCATTCCTCTCAATGTGTTCCCATGACTTCTCTCTGTGGGAAACACTAACGTCTAATATTGAAAGCTACAAAAAATCCTGCGGTGCCCTTCGTCCTCCTTCTCGAAAGGAAGTAGGAATAACGGTCCTTGCCCTCAGCGGCGTAGACGTTACTTCCCATGGGGGACCTTCGAGGTATTTAAACTTGGCATGGTTCGAGAAGGAACTCGTCGATAGAAATGATTCTTATTCGATAAAATCATTCAAATAGCAAATGCTTAGCAATTCTTTTACACGAAGAGGATATTCATAATAACGCCTAAGAAGTTGCCGTTTCTTCGGGATGATCTTATTTGTCATATACAATACAATTTTGTTTTGAACAATTTTTCTAAGGAAGGGTCATATTTCACAAATTGTGCATCTGTAAAATGCAGAAAAATTATTTGCCATTCTATTTCTGAAAATCTTTGAATTTACAAAATGAATGCTTAAAAAATAAAAATTATATGAAGATCTGCAGTCTACTGGGAACGGTTTGGAGATTCTAAATAGTGAAGATTATGTTAGGTGTTGCGAGAATGAAATTTGAGTTTGGCAAGGCCTCCCTTGTTCGACACCACTGCAAGATCAAGAAGGCCCCCTTGCTAGTATTCAGGTGGTTCAGCCGGGTGCCGTCCCCCGATTTAAATGTCCAGGTATCCCCCGGCAGCATTCAGGTAAGGTAACTTCTCGAGACAGGCTCCCCTCTTGGCCGCTCCCCAACGCGCAAGACGGAGGAGAAGGGCAAAGAAGGTAGAAGAAAGGTCTCCTTAGGAGCTGAGGAGCGCGTGCCAGCTGCCGTTACAAGGCGTAACCGACGTTTCGGCTTCTTGTTGCCATTGTTGGCAGCCCCACCGAGGTCGGCCTAACGTCTTGGAGCAGACGCGGACCCCAACGACCCCTACTTTTCCAACGTCTTCTAAGTCGCGCGAGCCAGCCGGTTGACTCGTGCCACGGTGGAGTAACTGTCTAGCCACTTCCTTTCTTCAACGTCGCATTTTTCGACCCGCTATGATTCCGTCGAGATAACAATATATCCCAGACGAGGATACATCTTGCGGTCAATGACCATTACCGGATGACCATTATCCGGACTGCGGATTTTTATGAAAACTTAATCTACTTGTTTTTTTTTCATAAATGCATCGAATCTGCTGTCCAGTAATGTGCAACAACAATCATACTGATGATAATTCTTCATCAGTAATTGTCGTATGTGTACGTGCTGCAAACTATAAAATTGTCTTCAATATTTTAACACCAGGCCCTCTATCACAGAAAAAAATTATGTTTCCAAATCAGGATATCCTCGAGCTATAAGCATCCACTAACAACTTTTATTTGTCTGAGCCCTCTAACGAAAATCGAAATCGTTAAAACTGAAAGCGAGAAAGTTCCTCGATTTTAGAAATACCATACCACATTTTCAGCGGTGAAAAATGTTCGATGCATTATTTATTCACGGCAACCAAGAAGATCGATTTACATTTAATATTAGAAAACGATGTAAAAACGAATTTTGTAAACTGATGTTGACCGCCGATACCGATAAACCGATAGTCGTGATAAAAATTGTACAGTTCAATAAAAAGAATTCAATACAATTTTCCTCGCTGTTCCTATCATTCTGTCCTATTATCGTAGAAGTTTATTAACGCTTTCATGCCCGTTACTGTTTCTATTATCGCTACAATTCATTAACACGTTGATCGAAGCATTGGAACGTCAGAATCGTTGATCTAGACACAAAAATTAATCTTTGTATTCGTATAATCTGCATGCTGTCGGAACGCAAACGAAGTAGCAAGATCTTATCTGAATGTTTCGCTTGGTCGGTTCAATCACTATGCTTCTTCGGTGGCTGCGAGCGTGCAGCTTTTAGGGTAAGAGCTCCTCCTCCGTTCCCGGTGCCAAGCAAGAGTCCCAGATTTGGGAGTCGAGTAATCAGTGAGAAGCAGATCGCGGAGAGGCTTAACGACAGATTCGCCGGTCTCTTTCTCTGTTTGCTTTTTATTGGCCACGGGCTACTTTCCCGGGGTAGTTATGTAGATACGTCCGCAGCATATTGGCAAGTAGGAGCGGGCCAGGATTATCGGCATTATTGTCGTTGGCATTTCGAGGTGAGGTCTCCTTATGGCAGCCGGCCAGCGTGCTCTCCAGCTTTTTGCTGCGCCGGCTTTTTCCCGTCGTTGTCGTCGGTATTGCCGGCCGTTCCGAGATTGCTTAATTATATTCAATTGCCAAAGTTCCCGTGCTCCCGGGCGTTTGGCTCGCGAGGTCCTCCGGCATCCTGCACGACCGGAAGCCGCGATCGCGAAAAGTATGCCAGGTACCGAAAACTGCGAGATCCTACGGTTCTTCCGCGCCGTTATTCGCGGATTTATATCTCCAAGTGCCGCGGAACAGAAATAAAGAGAAGACGCATTGCGTCCCGGGTATGACGGAAGTCTCGACGAAACACACAATATTCTAAAGCCCATTGTCCAGGGAAACCGAGAAAAAAAGCTACGGGGCCACGGTTCAACGTTTATTAAGGCGATCGCATTGCCGTGGCTAGACGCGATTCTCGATTCCAGATATCGAGCACGAGCATCGTCGTTTCCCGATTATCTCTGCCACCGTAATAAAAAGGAAAACGCACGGTGGTGGAAAGAAAGATGGATATCCGGCCAGAGGTGGAAACTGATCTTTCGGATCTAACGAAACAGATGCGGAATCAGATAAACGATGGATGGGATCCGGTCAGAGCATGCCACGGCTTTTGTTGCAGCTGAACCTTGGTCTACATTCCGGGTCCTGTACACGGAATGCATAGGACACACCTTTGATCGCTTCACGAAACACCTGGTTACTGCGAACCGATTTACCGATCGGATATCGACGGATTTCGATCACGTATGCTTGATTAGCTGCTAATGGCTCGGTGTGATCGAGTCACGAGACTCGATTTTTCTAGATATTAGCAAAAGGAAATCGTGTTTTTCAGGAGTTATTAAATATTTCTTGCAGATTGAACATCGAGAAAGATTCACGGGAATCAAGCGTACAGTGACAGCCACGTTGTATCTGTATTATCTGCTGTTCTATAATATCGAATATATCGCATAGCTTGATGGATAGATGGAAACAAAATAATTTCGAAGAGCTTAATTTTGTGAAAACTTTTTCCTGACACTTTTCCGAAACAATTACCAGCCATTGTTACAGGTGAAGAGATACATAATATTTCAACTATGAAGCGCGTGCGAGTATACGGCTAGTGCTGACCGTAGCTGATGCCAGACGGCTCGCAGAGGAAATTCAAGAAACGAGGGGAAGTGGGTACGAGCGCAAAGCAGGATCTCTTCTTCTTGACGTTACGAAGTTGAACGCGGCACGTCCGCGCGAATCTCCGTGGAACGACGCGCGGCGAGCGGTAGTCTGATCGTTTGAGCCAATCACGGCGTGATTGAGTATAATGGACTTGCGTCTTGTCCCCCAGGCCAGTGGTTCTCGGTTCTCGGCGAGTCCGCGGTGCTTTCGATCGCCGGGCGATCGTGCCGGCCCGCACTTGGGTTGAACACCCGTGATCCGTAAGTGACTAGGGCACAGGATGAAGGCTGTGCTCGAGTGAGCGAGTGAGCCTGTTGGTATGATAATGAGGAAGGTGACTTCCGACGATCCATATATCGCGGAGAGCGGCCAAGAGAGAAAGACAGCCGGGCCGGGTCGGGTCGGGTCGGGTCCGGCCGGGTGCAACGATAATAAGCGGATCGGCCGGGGAGGGGTATCCAGAGGAACAGAGATGCAGCGAGGAGGCCGCCGACGGTGTGGAGGAGGAGAAAACGAGTCGTGTGTATGGGTTACGCGTAGGGTCCACGGGTTAGTCAAGGAACGGACACTCCAATCCATGCAACACTCCCCCGATCCTACGATTTAGCGTAAGCCTCGACCGGGCCTCTCCTCTTCTCTGCGCGCTTCCTCCTCGCTCCACCTCCTCCTCCTCCTCCGCAGCAGCAGCAACAGCAGCAGCACACGATTCCCTCTTCCTCCTCGTCGCCGTCTCTTCCTTCCGCGGCCCTCGCCCGTAAATTGACATGAGAGACAGGACAGAGGAGAACGACGTGCGTCACCGAGTCACGTGTGTGCACGCGAAACTGGCTTGAGGAGCGGAAGACTGCTCGTGGTCCGCGTACACGGCACCCAGACTCCGGCGCGAATCGAATTACGCCAGCCACCCGCTTAATAGGCCAGTTTTTTCCGAGCCTAACTGCGCGGCCGAGCTCTGTCAACCAGCCTTTCTTGGAACTGCTCGAGCCTTTCTCTCGGGCCCATTCATCCTCGTTGCTTCTCAATCTCAAGAACTCGTCCGCTAACGCTTCGTTCTCATGATACGTTACGATGTCGGGTACCGGTATCACTACTTGTCAAACTTCTTTTATTATTAGTCTCGTAGGTTGTCTATAAGGTGACAGGGATTCGTCAGGTAACAAGGGTCAAGAAAATAACCTCTGCTGTGGACCTCCTCTCTGTGTATAGCAAGTTGTACCGTGTTACAGGTTGTACTGTCAAAGTTGTAGAAAAGGGGGTTCTAAGATTAGAACAAGATTGTTATTTTTCAGGTATTGAGTAAGGTTATCTCTTGGTCTAATGTTCTAGACTTGGTCTTGCCAAGGTGTAGCTCCAACATCCTCTTGTAATTTTCTAAATTTTGCTAGGTGTGAAATCTTTCTAAGAGCACTGTAGGATAGATGCTCACGTTGATCAACTATTGAGAGCGCGAATGATGTAAACACCTGGCGACGCAGCAGACGAAGAGAGTCTTCTTGCAAGAGCGAGCCAGAGATAAAACGAGCGACGAGTGGGCGAACCAATTTTCCCAAACGCCGTCAATTTAACTAACCAGCTAAATTCGCGGACAGGGCAAGGAGGGCTGGGGACAGGAGAACCGGGTGAGAAAAAAGCGTCTAGAAAAGACTCGAGAGGGAGGAGGCCTGGGAGGTGGGGTCGAAGTGGTGGAATAACGCGATGCGTATTTGCATGTGAAGCGAAGGACTGGCTCTCTCGCGGATACGGTGACGCCGGAACAGGCCGGTTCCCAAGTGTCGGATGAGCCACGGCGCGGTTAATCCAATTGAGTCAATTTGGGTTAACTTGAAGTCGTCTAAACAGCTTGTTTAGACGACCCATGATACATGCGTTACCGCCGTGTATCCGGCCCTCTTCCTTCCTACTTTAACGAGATCTTTCCAGATACGAGACATCGACACTCTAATTGTCAGACGGGGGTCCCGAAATGTACGGGCCAACTGTCAGAGGGTCCCGTTTTTGCCACGGTTCATCTCTCTTCGTATTCCTTTACCTTTCCTCCCCATTTTCAAGAACAGTCCGGCGTGTCACGTATTGTTACATATTTCAGACGGTTCTGAAATTGCATGGGAAATACTCATTTTTTCGGAAGTGCGAGTAGAAATTGGTACAGTGATCTCTAGAGTTTATGCGCTAAAACCGGCTATTGTAAAAATTCGTACCTGACTTGACAATAAAATACAATACAATAGCGCCTTGGAAAATCGGCCACCAATTTTGGAAAGAGAATACGATGGAACACGATATTCTCGCTGTATTATGGTTAAAAATAAAAATTATGATATATCGATAAGTGAGTTCAAAGGTACGTGACGTTAATAAATGTGTTCATCTAATTTTCATAAGAAGTTAGAAACACATCGCTCTGACTCTTCAGTAGCTTTGAAAGAAAGAAAAGAAAGTTTCCATGCACCCTTGCCACAGCAAAAAATAGTGAAAATTGCAATTTTCACACGACTTTTACTCTATAGCAAAAAAATTTTAACACTATATGTTTCAATGTTATGTCAATTTATTTTGATGACATTTTTCTATTCAAAAAGTTGCAGAAAACGACTTTTGTAATTATTTTCGTAGTTCCGTCCAATTGCAATTTTTTTTTAAATTGGTCGTACATCACATAGTAAACTACTTTTTAAATTTCCTAAAAAATCTTAAAGAATACCGTTCAATTTTAAAAATCATAATTCCTCCACTTACTAGATTTCTAATATAGTATAACATTGATTAATACGTGCCGCCTTTAGTACAAAGTATAGATTGAATTCGTCAAACGCGGTCGGCAGAGAATATTTTGAGATTTTACAGCGCAGCGTTGATGACGCGATGACGACGACGAGACAGAGTTTGCAGAATCTCCGCTTCTTTTCGCGAGCGTGGTTCACGGATTCCAGGAGCCGGTGCACGGCCGTATTTACTATAATGCCGTCCAGTATTTGCAAGCCCGCCGTTTATTTCACGGAAAGAATCGATTTCGATGACTGTCTGCCCCGGGCTGGGGCAAAGGCGCGTCTAGCTAACCACCACCTTCGTGGATGATGTAGTCATTGAGCTCTATGCTGCTCTAGTGCGGAGAACGCGAGTATTTGCTCAGGGTACACACTAGACTTGCCTCCCCAGCTGACGTTGATTGAAGGAATAAGGGAAACGGTGAGCTCTCTCAAGTGCCCGACCACTACCACCGTCGCCCATCACCACCACACCATCAGAGGCAACGGTACGACCACCGCCGGCACCGGGTATTACGGTCCTCCCTGTTGCAACCCCTGCAGACCGACCTCTAACCATTTACTCCTCCACCGTCTCGACCAACTCCATCACCGACGTAGGATCATCGCAATGCGCGCCGCGCCAGTGCAGCGCGCGCGTACCTTATGCACCCGCTGCTGCCGCCGGTGCAATGCGCCGCTTACATCGAAAATTCCTCCTCTTTCAGTCCACGCGTTAATTAAACAGAGTTTACGTGGTTATAAAACGAAACCTTGCGGCAGGACATGAAAGAAAGGGAGAGAGAGCCGGAGGAGGCGGACGCGGCGTCCGGGACCAACGAGGAAAAGGGTGGACGCGCAGAAAGAACAGGAAAAAGTTTCCTGTGCATACGCGGCTGGATATCCAGAGCAGAGAAGGAGAGACAGAGAGACAGAAAGAGATAATACTGCGGCCCGTAATGTCGTTGTCGGCCCGAAATCGCCCAGAAAAAAAAATAACGATTTTCGCCGAGGAAAATCCGTTCTCGTGTAGACGCAGGACCGCGGTGTTTCCAGGGAGAAAAGAGCGCGCGGACGCTGAGGACCGTGGTGTCGGTTGGTAATCAAAGTATATCGAGTGGCCGGGTAATGTTAATGAAGTAACAATGCGAACACCTGGGGCGCGAGAAGAACAGGGAAAATAAAAATATTATCAAACGCGGAATGTTTTGAGTGCGCGCGGGACAAAGGGGAGATATATATATACATATAAGAGAACGTGAGAAACAGTTGTGGGGGAGGGAGGGCAGAACGGCAGAAAGGACTGTATGGAGTGTAATAAACCTCATTAAGAAATTGAATGCATACGCTTGCCGTGCCGCTGGAAAATGAATTGATCGCGCGAGCGCGCGCGGACTCGCACGACGGGGATCTGACAAAAGACTGCGCGCCTCGCTCTGCCTCCGCGCCGTGTGTTTCCCCGAGATACGGGTGTAGGCGGGTGTGTATCTCAGATCCGGAACTTGTTGACAATGCTACGGAAGGCGATACACCTGGATGACCGCGAGCGATCGGACATTTATTGACCCGTCGCACCTGCCCGCGCCGCGGAACGTTGCGAGACTATATTTTCTCGTTGGCAGGGCCACGTGGTCAGTGAAGCTCGTCTCCTCGGTTCCTGGAGAGGCCCGGTTAGGCTTATTCCGTGACGTGCCCTCTCGCTCTCTCCATCGCCCTCTCCCCGGACGCGATCACGCCCGATTATTTACATTGCTTCCGAATTAGCAAATAACGCGGAGGAGATGCAGGGGACGCGGAAACACGCCGTGACCGCCTCTTTCCGCAAGCAGCTCGCTTTGCTACACCCTTTGTACTGGCCTCCTCTTTTTTTTTCGAGGCCCCGTGATATCCCCCACGATTCGTCCCACTCGCCGTAGTAAAGCCTTTTTCAATGAGAATGCTAATTAGCGATCTGCACGGCCGTGCGTGCGGATACGCGACGCGATATCGCGTGCAATATCTTGCGGACGAGTCGTATGTTTAACCCTTTTGGCCCTGTCTCGAGCTGACTTGACGTTGACGTTTGCATCGAGTCATTTTACTGGCTTTCGTTAAATTCGCCGCAATTTGGTACACAGTACAAGTAAGATGTACAAAATCGGAACAGTCTAAGTCCATCATCTGAACCAGTTCGAAATATTCGATGGGTTTCAACATTTAAAATGAGACGTGTTGCCAGCAAAAATTTGGAAGACGCATTCTCTCTGTACATTCTCGTTAGAGCCCTGTAAACCTAGGGTTAATTAAAGTTGTGATGTAAAAGTTGGAAAATGTTGTATTTATAATTCTTGAAATATTGATGGTAAATAGCGTGATCGTAACATGAATGACTAACTAGCAGAAACAAGTTAGTGAAGCTGCATATGGGATTGTAATTGAATTTATTATTAAATAGTTGTGGCAAGTTGTGAAAACGCTTTGCAACTCAAAGGGTTAACCTTTGTTTAATTGTTGATTTAAAAATATTAAAATGGTGATTTGACCAGTCAGTTGCTAACGAAGACATTAATTGGACAGCTATTCCATTAGAGAAAGATCCAATTGAAACATGCCTGAAAGAAGTATACATTCAAAAACATTGCGGCGCTAATGTTTGATTTTCGAAATGGAGCTGTACACGTTTCGTGCATCCACATACCGTTTGTTAATCGTCGACGTTATGCGCGTATTGTTGACCAGCCAATATTTATATAATATATTTTAGTACTATTGAGTTGCAGCAATTGAACAAATGTTTATAAACGCTACTCGAATAATTGGCGGAACCAGAATTTCGGTACTAAATCGCGATGCAATCGGCTCCCCACTTTCTCTCTCTCTCTCTCTCTCTCTCTCTCTCTCTCTCTCCTTCATTTTTCTCCGAATTTGTCGGGTGGATTGAGTGGCATCCATAGGGGGTTGGAAAAGGGTGATCGGCCAGTTAACATCGTGTTGAATTCTCGGTACACTCTCCTCCGCTTTTTGCCTTCATTAGGGATCCATCTCGCTGCGAGCGAATCCTCTTTTCTTCGTTTTCCCCTTCCTTCATCTTGGCGTATCTCTCGCCGACGACTTATTAAAATATAGCTCTCTTGCAATTAGTCGACTTTACAGACTTTCTTAGAATAGTGGACTGGGGAGCGCCGAGCTTGCACTAATAAGTCGGTTCGTTATTTTTTTTGTGTGTTCTTATGTTGTTGCGTTACCGTGATCGATAACATCAGAAATAGTGATATGAGTAATTAATTGTTTAAAGCTTCAGAATATTAGCATTCGTAAATGGTGCGTTTAGGGTCGCATTCAGTGGAGCTTCAACTTATATAACGCGTTGGATTTTTTGTATTAAATACTTTGATTACTGCAAACGTTATGCAAGACTTTCTGACCGATTTATTAAAATCTGTAGGCCTCCATGACTACCTTAATGAATACCTACAAGTTGATGATAATATTTCGATGTCCAAAAGTGGTGTCAGTACAATTATCAAGAAATTTACTGAACATTCAAAACATTATAATAGGTTTCAGACGCCATTACAGAATGAACGATCCTACAGCACCATCAATGTTAGCAGTGTCTGACACTCGTGTGATTAACATGACACACTTTCCTGTAACGTTTTAACCTAACCCAGACCTATAAGAAGTAGAAAATCGGAACGTTAACGAAACTTCTCAGAACGTGTTACGAGTAGAACTCAAATGTTCCCTAGGATACCCTAACCAAGAAAAATGTAACGTAATCAATTCGGGGTACATTTTTCATTCTCATGAAAATATTTACATACGTTATATTCTCTTCTCGAAACAGGGATCTAAGCAGAAAATGTAGAACATTAAAGCTGGAAGGCCATTTACGCTGCTCGCGCGAGGGTCAGGCCCCGTCACCGATTCGAGATCATTGTTGGCAAGTATTTCAAAGTTCCCTTTTCACGGCTTTGAGGAGGGTTAACTATGCTCGAAAGGCGAAGTCGCGTGGAATATCAACTTAAAACGGGCGTGTTGAATCATGGGCGTTGAATGTGTTTGCGGCGGTAATAATCGTCCGGCGCATTTGACAAGCAAAGTAGCTACGAAGACAAATGGCTCCTTCAGCACCGTGAACTGTTGCCCATCGATCGACCTACGACCTTAAGCCCGATCCGCTCTCCCTCGTCGCTCCTTTTAAACTGATACCTTCGACGTCATTAAGCGCGTCGGCACACGAACTTACCGTATGGCTCTCATTAAGGTTTAAGTCGAACATAAGTAAGACGCGGCAAATAGTCGGCCCGATGTTAATGACACGTCGTTTTCAGAAATTCAAATTACGAAGTAGACGATTAAATAGAAGGGAGGGCAGGCAGGAGGAGGTGCTCCTTCGAGCTGATTTAACTGCGTCCGGAAATTCAATCTGACAACCGGGGACGTCTTCGTCGCAGCAGAGACCTCCGCTGATGCCTGGATGTTGGCTATCGTAATTTTTCCGGTGCCGGTGGTTTTTCGAGGAATAATAACGAGGAGAAAAAGATGACGCGATACTTATCGGCCGTGTCCGTCGTAAACTCGATCGTGCAGGCCTGGGTTCTTACGGAAGCTGGTCACGTGTCCAGTTAATTATCTGACAACGCCAAGGCTGCTGGGACGCGTAGGAGGCATTATGTCATCATTCCGTGATTTGCTGTATCGTGTAATTTGTGTTCTGCTTATAGGTATCTTGACCGAGCGGGACGAGAACTGTAATTTACCGCGAATTAAACCGCGCTTCACAAAAGCATTCGCCATTTAAGAACAAACAAACATGCGCTTTCCTGAGTATTATTCCTGTGAACGCCGAGCTGTTGACCAGATGACTCATTTCACATTTTTAACTCCATAATTGTTGAAATTGCAACGGGTAATTCCATTGAAAACAGTTGAATAAATTTCTTCATTCCCTCATACAATATTGTAAGAGTTTGCTAAAAATCTAGATTCATTTTTGGTACCTTGAGATTATTTAAAAAGATTATTCTTTTTAAAATATGTAACCATGTGTTACGGTATATGGTAACGGTACCTAAAAGTATGGAGCAGTAATTATAAATTTTGTACGGTGATTGTACAATTAATAAAAACTCTAATAACTCTTCTGTACTGCATTGTTACTATCAACCTTTTTTCATCCTCATTTATAGAACAGCTACCTCGATGAAGAGCCGATTTTTCATTTCCTCCATTTAGCATTGCGAATCGAAATCAAAGAAAAATTAATAATATTCTGCATCGTACACCACCCCTGGCGGAAAGTGATCAAAACCTCGGATACGATCGTTGAAGGAATCATTTGTGCGCATATTAAAAACGGGAAATAATATCGTACATATATTGAAGTAATGAAACAAAAAGAACGTCGACGGTGTTCCAAGAAAATATTAATAAAGAACGCGTGCTTTTGTGTTTTTTTCTTTTGTTAAAATTAATCTACTGTGGAGTATAAACAAGATGATGGACATTGCAAAAAAATGTTCAACTATTGGTTATCTGTGTTTCGTATAAAATATTCGTTTTTACATTCAATTGGTCATGAGAATGCTGCATTTAAAACGTAGTTACTAATTTTTGGATAATTTTACTATACCAAAAGAAGCTTAAAAATCAACTTTTGTTGCTGCACAATTGAAATTGTTGTTGTTGTTGAAGGATCCATTAAAAAGTCTTCAACTATAGATCATGGACATTTCAAAATTATAAAATATTCGCCGATAGGTAATGTGTTAATATATTCGCTTGGAGTCTCGTGAAGGGTACCAAGGGTTAAATAATTAATAGGACGGCTTGATTCGTGTGATCGAGTACTTTTCGCGAGGGGTGGCGCGAGCGAATCGCTTGATCGCTATAGCCGGTCGAATTCCATTTGGGAACGCCGTTCATCTTCCCATCCCTAATGGCCTGGTCTTCGGTGTTCACCTCGTAACCTCAACAGCCGAAACTCTTCGGCATCATGCAAACCGCTTATGCCGAATTGACCGCATACTACTGGCTTACCTATCGTTGGCGCGCGTGCGTTCCCCATTACGAATCTCCGATTTACGAAATAAGCCATTATTACGGATCAGCCAGGGTCCGAATAGAGGCGGACAATGTTGTGACACGTTCGTGACTAGCCTGGTGTCTGTGTCCCCACGTATATGCGCAACACATATCCGGAGGTCAGGTCAGTTCTCAGGGCTATCATTGCCTGTCGGCCGGAAGACTCACTTAGACCCGTCTTGAGTTACCCCTCTTCGTCCCTGGCCATCGTCCCTCAGCAAACTCACGACCATAATCCCTCCTTCCCTTTCCATCGGCGGTCGGTCTCTTTCCCTCGTCGCGTTCGCGTCTCTCTTTCACTCGCTCTCTTTGCCCGTGCTCCTTCTCTTCAGGTTCGGTTCTGTCGTTCCCGATCTCCGCTCTCACCCCTATCGCTTCCCTCCTTGAGGAGAACTCACTTGTCAGATTCTCCTCGGCTCCTCTCTCTCTCTCTCTCGGCTCTCCTTTTCTTCTCTGGTCAAGACACTTGCCTTGTGGGTTAGGATATAAAAAAGAGAGAGAGAGAGAGAGAGATAGAGACGCAGGAAGAAGAAGAAGAAGAAAAAGAGCCAGCTCTTCGCGCAGCGTATCTTCTCGCAGGGGCTACCGGTCGGTTGCTTTGTAGGCACAGCCTTTGAACTTTTATGCTAATGAAACCACTTCGGCGGTAGCCCGTGGAGGCTCTCGTCTTTGAAGTTTCGATGATAATTACGAAATGTAAGTGTGCACGATTAATCCGACGCACCCCGTGCACCCGAATGTCTCCGTTAAACTGCGTCCGGTTCTCTTGCATCCGGCTCGTTTGTCGTGGCCCTGACCAACGTGCTGTTCTGTTAGCCATCGATCTTAATTGATTCCGTTCCGATACGAGTCGGCCCCGGCAGACTCTCGCCACTCGAATCTATCCGCGCGCCCCACTGGCTCCGGTAATTATTATTATTTCCGTCTTCTCGAACAATTAGTTCGTCGTGTTTCGTTTCGTTTCATTTCGGAACACGTCGTCGACCGGGGATTCTTAATTTGTATATCATTAGCGGATTCTGACTTACGCCCACCGCATTCTTCATTATCGTTCGAGCGGACGATCAAACGGCCACACGGAGCCGACATGGAGACTTTTGATCCGGCCTGTATCATCGTTGCCGGTTATCTCCGGCTCGTCTCTATTGATTCGCGCGAAAACGCGCTGAATAATCGCACCCACCACTGTCCCCCGACACCGACGTATCGATAATTGAACGGTTTAAGTGCTGTCGTACGTAGCACGTTTTATCCGGCGCGCCTTTTGCCCTGTTCCTTTGATGACGTCCTCGCACTCTCGTGCCTCGCGGCTTATTTATGTTAAGCGCGAGCGAGTTTAATTAGCGCGGCCGTCGCCGGAACGCGTAATTGGTTTTGATTCGGTACGGATCGCGAACGCGCGCGTCGCGATCAACACCTCCGAGGATATTTTTCCTGGACAACCTGCCATTCTGCACGACCGTTCTGCCTAATAACAATGCAAATTTGTTGATTGCAGTGCCCTTAACCCCTTTACGCACAGGTCCGATTGACGAAACGTTCCGTTCGAGCATCGTATTTGGATCTGGACCTCTGGATCATTTCTAGACCCTATTGTCACAGATTGTGCGTTACTGAAAATCTGTGTAAAACGTTCTGGCTTTAATTTGGGCTGAAGCATGGGACTAAAATGGGGCTAAAATGGAACAGTCGGAATTGGAGGATGATCCTCGAAAATGTCTAGTTTCCTTGAAAAGCTCGTGGAATGCAAAGGAACCGCGACTTTTTTTTGCGAGGCTGGCAGCCGTGCGACGATGACTGTCCCAGAGTGTTTTCTCGAGCGTTTTGTCGTTCTAAATACGTAATCATGTTACATTAGACCCGCCCAGTGAGCGATATGCGAGCACCCGTTGCGCAGCAAACTTGTTGCGGACTCGTACCACGACGATGGAGAGAAGATCGTCGCATGTGGGAGGCTTGCATTCTCGCTCGTGCACGCGTGCACGCGCGTGATTCAGCAGTGCGTGGCTACTTCTTTAACCCTTTGTTGAGCTTTCGCATGCCTATCTGTCGCGACGAGTGCGATTTCAAGCGGAAATTTCCTATTTCTCCGTTCACTTTGCTTTAAGCGGGGCAGTTTGTTGCATTGGCTCGAAAAAATCGTATTTTTCTTGCATAAATTGATAGCGCAACACTTTAAGAATATTCCCCTACAAGCGTTTAACAAAGTTCGAGCATATGAATTTTTCCTTCGAAATGGAACTACTTCTTTAATTTTACATTTTTCAAAAGTACATTCGTCCCGAAGTAATGCTCGTGAAGTTAAGAAATGTATTCGGTTTTCGAGAATAGAATGAATACAACAAGTGCTATAACAAACCCGATTATTCTCTTTACATTTATTTATCAACTCTATTTGAGGAAGTCAAATTCGAAAAATGTTTGCAATATCGTCCGGTATATCCTTTAATAAAATGTTCAAGCAATAAGTGTCTCCTAACCCAACAACGTGCAGTACACGGGAGGGTGAGGACTCAGCCATTCCGAGAAGGAAAAAAAATCTTGGGGGCGTGAACGACAAGTCGGAGGGGAAACAACTGAAATTCGTTCACAAACCGCGCTTCCCCGCGACCAATAAAATGTTTTTACAATACTTTGTTATGTAGTCAGTCGGATCGTTATGTTTCTCGCCCGTATTACGACTGCTCTTTACTGCTTTCAAGTTTCTCGCGGACAGTTTACGGCCGTTGTCGCGCGACTTCCAGAGGAGCGCGTTAACACGACTCTGGCGTTCCGCTTCGAGGATGATCAAAATTCCCACCGGCCCGTGAAAATCTACGTGCGATCATGGAAATTGTTCTGGCACAGAGTCGAAGACAGTACGAGCATAGCTGATCGAAACTAGAAAACCTATTTCAATTGTGAACGAAAAAGTCATTGTATTAAAGCGCCGAAATTATTTTACAAACGTCAGATATGTATACTGAGAAAAGTAGCTCTCAAGGAGGATTTAAATAATCGACACAATTAACCCCTTGTCTGTGTATTCTCTAGTAACTATTAGAAAACTACAAAATACAATTTTATTTCGGTATACACTAAGTTAATAGCTACATTATTACACATTATTACATTAATCTATCATCGCAAACGAAAATCGTATAAAATGAAGGAAAACCTATACCTCGAATACGTAGAATATATTAATCAGAAATTAATTTACACATTTTCACGGATCAGAGAAACCTAGAGGAAGCAAAATATCGATTTTACTTCGATTTGTCTTGAATAGGTGAAAATTGAATAATTTCTTAACATCCCTGTTAAAGCTAATGAAAACAGCCCCGTTTCACGGGGACAGCTGAAAACCCGTTAACAGCATGACTAGGGAAATGGGAGGCAAGACACGCGCGAGCCCAGAAGATCGCAGCAGCGTTTTTAATTTCCCTACAATCTTCGCGGCACTTCCGTCACCAAATCGCGCAGGCCGGCAGCCCGTCATTTTCCATTTCTGTCCCTTCTGGCTCTCCGTCAATGTCCAAACCAGTAATCCGATAACGCGGCCCGATAAAGACTGTCCGTCGAAAGGTCCGTGGCGAAAATTTCGAGCGAATATCTGGCCGGGGCGCAATTCGAGGTGCAAAACGAGTTCCGCACTGCTCCGCACGGCTCCGCACCGCTCCGCACCGCTCCGCTCCACGCTGCGCGGGATCGGAGCCAACGAGCTGGCGCGCGGAGGGAGTCAATTAAGACATCATTTCCGGTCCGCGTACAATCATGCGTTCACGAAGGCCGGAATATAGTGTTCCGCACCTTTCGAGCGATCGCGAGGCTGCGTCGACTGGAGCCGTGCAGAGCGGATCGTAGCCAGAGCTGAGCAAAGCGGAGCCGCAGCTCACATCCTGAGTCGGCTCCTCGTGTTGGTATGCCGCGTTTATAACGTGCCGATACGTACCCGCGTAAACCGTACGGATACGTGATTGTAACAAAACAACGGACGTCCGGACGACAGACAGTCGCACAGGTATCGTTCCACGTCCCCTTAGCACGACACTCCTCTCACGGTCTCTGCCCCCTCCCCCCCTCTCGCTCGTTCTCTCTATCTTTCTCCTTCTCTCTCGTTCGCTCGCTCTCCTCTCTCGCTCGCTCCCTTTCCCTTCCTCTTTCCGGCTTTCTCTGCGGCGCGGCGCGTCGCGTCGCGTCGCATCTAGCAGTGCCGTCGGTTCTGTCTCATTCGTCCGCCTCTGTCCCACCCATTGTTTCTCGATTCCTCCCTCCGATGTCTGTAGCCTTTCTACAGTCACTGATCAGATCTCTCTCCTGTCCTCTTTGTCCCGCGCTGCCCGCCCAAGCCAACGCTCTTTTTTTTTTATTCTCTGTGCCACAAGCCTCCTCTCCCCCGGCCCCGCACGATCCCGCACCGCACCACACCGCACCGCAACGACCCCGCACCTTTTCCGTCCTTCTTCGCCGCATCTAGGAACGCGGCGACGATAGAGAACGGAACCAACAACGGCCCCGTTTCCTCTGGGAAAGTGGAGGCTTCCAGGCGAGGTTACCTGGTCCAGCGCACACGAGTTTCCGGTCACGTTCCGGTAATACGAAACGAGGATCTTGTCGATCGCCACGACGGGAGCCGGATTTTCGGGAACGGTTTATCCCTGGTAATTGGCGCCCGGTAATAATTAGTTGCAGTCAGAGCCGGGCCTCCGACTGATCGATTATAGAACAAGAGCACCGCCGACGCGATCCCATCAAATCCCGGCGCAGCCGCGAATTTTATTTGCCCCCTTGCCCCGCGGATCTTTTTTTTTACTTTTTCCCGTCGCCGTTCGCCATCGTTCCCTTCGACTTTTCGGTCCGCTGACGAGATCATTCCCGATATCTCGAATCGACGGATTAGCCGGCGCCGTTTCCTTTCCGGATTATGATCGAGCTCCATCGACGAGGCTCGCGAATTTTCGGGGCTGGTCTTGTCTGTCGGTTAACAGCATCGATGGAACGGTCAGCAGACTGTAGCCATTTTTCTTGGTAACATCCGACTCTCTGGCATATCTTTTCTGTTCACCCCTCTGTTATATGTTTTCTAGTTAATTGTAACATCGTCTGCAGTTAATCTTCACGGATTATTTTTATTCGGATACAAGACAATTTCGTAGTTTACTTGGAGATAGGCGAATTGATTTTATACATATCGTTCTTTCGAGTCGTGGTACAGCTTAATGATAAGAGAACGCATGAGTTTCTTGATAAATAAATTGGTATAATATTTCATTGACGAGTTACACTAATTTATTTAGCTGTTACGTTTAAAGTTTTTAAGCAGCGTTGCAAGTATTCAAATTTATTAACCTTTTTGTGATACTTCGTAGAATACTTAAATTTTTAGTAATTTATTAGATACGAAGAAATTTAATGAAAATATGAAACTATCACCGCAATATTTCCTACATTGTACACTATTAGAACCACAATATTCATAAAAATTACTGGAGTACATTTAACAAAACTCTTGCGGACCACACGCGAACAAATGATTTTACATGACAATTATTCGCGATTTAATGAAATACAATCTCTGAAACGTATGGTTCCGATTTGATAGTCATGGGTCCTACTAAATCTAGCACATAGCAAGTGATATACATTTTATTTGTTCGTGATTAATAAAAAGATTTACGAATCGCGTACCACTATCAGCATTCCCGAACAGAAACAGTGCGACTTTCGTTACAAAATGCACGAGTTTTTTGGAGCCCGACTGAATGATTTTTTTTTCTCCTATATTTACCGAGGTAAATTTTTAATGTATTTCAAAGTACAAGATCGTCTTTCCATTTCACCCCTCAAATCGTAGATCTTGATGCACGTCTCGCATTACCCCGTTATCAAATTACCACTGTTCGGGTCTGTTCGATCGCGTTTGATTTCCCCCGTCGCGCGCAACCCCTTCGATCCGGTGTCCCGACGTCGCGCGAGTAATGTTTTTCAAACATTTGTACATTCACTTTTGCAGCTATAGACTGTCCGATTTCCAATACCATTTTTTGTCGTTTCCCGGTCGGACAGGGAGTGCGACATAAATATTTTTTTCGCGCCGGTCCTCTCGGTCACCGGGTGCAGCCAGAGCGCGACAGAGTTGCTCTTTCCAGAGTCCATTATCCGGTGTTCTCTAGCGGCGAAGAAATTTGATATAATGCAGCGTAATAAAAAGTTATACGTCGCGGCGGCGTGGGGGAAATTGAACGGTACACCAGGAAAATCATTTTTTCGCACGATTTCCGCACGGTTATCGCGCGCGAGTCGATCCCGAGAGGAATCTACAGCCGTTCAAACCCCCTGAGCATTTCCGTCCGACTGGAAAATAAGTAGAAAACATAATCACTGGAATGGGGGAGGAAAGAGGAAGAAAATTCGGTTTTGTCCGCTGCCGTTCGTCAATGGTTGCCGGTATCGGTATTTGATCAAAAGTCCGAGCGGAAGGAGCGGGAACTCATTTCCTCCATGAAAGTGGAAGCTTCCACTTAGGATACCTGGTCCAGTGGGTACGCACTTCCTGCGACTATTTGTCGCGCTTCGGATACCTGGCACGACGTATCGCAGAAAATTATATTGCCTTTTCGTCGTTCGTATAAATATTGTCGGTGACACACCTTCTCATACGGGCCGGCGGACGGCAGTAATTAACCTTCGGATTACTTCCTTTCATATTTTAAACGCCGCCCATTCAGGAAGACGCTCGTACCCAGCTAATTGCCCGGAGAAGATTAGGCCACGAGCCCGTTCTCGCCTAATGTCTCGATGCTTCATTCTAATCGCGTTATTTACGCTTTCATTCTCACGTATATCGGTCACGCAATTTTTCTACCAAACGTGAAAATTAATTTTTAACACCTTATTTACCGTCAACTATTTAATGTTAGGTTGTCCCAAAAATTTCTTTTGCAATATGTACGCTTAATATTGTCAAATAACACGAGCAATTATCTGTTCGTTATTATTTTATTATTTTATATACTTTTCCAAGCTTTCACGAACGAACTTTTAAAATAAAATGTAAAATGTTATTCAACAGCAACGTCAATTTTGGTCGTAAACCAACAAGCCATCTTCAAGAATGTAATGCAATCATTCCTTTCAGGGTTATTTTCTAAAAGATTTTAAGTTCCTTTTTCGTACAATAGATAATTGAGAAGCCAACTAATAGGCTTGCGGTAACCAATGCGTTAGGTAACATCTTTCAAAAAAATGTTTTAAAAAATTTATAAAGCAGCGAACGGTCCTGAACATGGTCAATTAGATAATTATAAGAATGTTGTGCCGTTCGACGGTTAAACATATTCAAAGCATCTCAACAATCTAGCGGACCCGACGCACGCATAAGAAATATCGTCGCAAACTACACACGTCGGAGACCATAATCCTCAGCAGAAGGGCACCCTCTGCTAATTGGCTGGAGGACGCGACGGTTTCCTTAGGTGTGAAAAGACGTTTAAATGAAAACACCTGCCGGTCGTCTGAGCGTCGAATAAGAAGTTGTTCAGGGGGAGGCGTGGAGAGTGGAGTGGCTAATAAGCTTGTCGGCCGGCGTCGCGATGAAGAAGGTGGCAGTGCGGAGAAGAAAGAGACAATCCTCACTTCGCGGCACTCGAGCATATTAAGCTTTTCTTTAGGCCGTGTTGTCTCGCTCGCCCGTTTTCTCTCTTACATCGGTCTCTCTCGCTCTCGCTCCCTCTCTCTCTGTCTCTCGTCTACTTCCTTCTCCCTAGCAGGAGCGTGGTGGGCTTCTTGTACTTGGTTTCGCGTGGTTGTCACCCGAACCCTCGCCTCGGGCCGGAGGCAAAAAAGTATAGGAAAAACGAAGAAAGAGGAAGAAGTGGTGAAAAGTGTGCCTTCTCGACGCATTCAACGGCGGCGGCTGCCGCTGCAGCTTTCTTGAATTCCTGAAGGCGGCTCTGTACACCCTCCCACCCCCACCCCCTCTCTTCCTCCCCGCGTTCCCCGTGGCCCTCTTATCAAACGAGGACCGGTAGGAAGTTCCGCGAATACCGTGGCGTCGGCACGTCTCGAAGCGTGCACGGGTTACTTTGTCCTTCATACGGCTTCCTCCTCTACCGTGCCCGTCTTTTCTTCCCGCTCAGAAAAGGAGAAGGAGCCGCGAGGAGAGCGAGGAAATGAAGAAAAGCGAGTGGAGGACATTCAGGGGACTTCTCTTTTCCCTGGGTCCTCTCATCTTCCTTCTTCTCATCCTGCTCCCGCTGATGCTCATCATCCACCTCCTCCTCCTCCTCCTCCTCGCGTCATCGCGGAAGCCAACAGACGGAGTGGTAAAAGACCACTGAGGGGTTGTCGGAACGAGGAAATTCTGATGACAGACGGAGAGAGGGAACAGGCCGAAAGTCAGAGAGAGTGAGAGAGAAGGAGGGGGGAGAGAGGGAGAGGTTAGGCGGGGGTGGGAGCGAGCGAGAAGGCAGCAGAGTGTTTTTTCGCCATTGTCCAACGCGCATCAAGAACAAGAAAAGCTCTTCTGACGACGAGTAAGCGTCTACTCGACATTACCGTCGGAGTTCGAGGCTTCCAACGGGCTGCCTCCTTCCACCGGATACCTCTTTTCTCTTAGTCTTCTTCTATTTACGACGTAAGTAGCACGAGGATCCGTATACAGAGCCATGCTCTGATTTCTGTAAGTAGCACTCTGTCGATAGAGAACGACAAAGGAGACGAGAAAACGGAGACCACAGCGACGACTACGACGACGACGACGACGATGACGACGACGGCGACGGCGGCGGCTGGACCTCTTTCTAAGCCCCCGGAACGGACTTCCCTTAGAAAACGCAAGAAGAAAGACGCGGAACGGCGCAGGAAAAGTGTTTCGATACGAACTGTACTCGTCGCTGGGCTCCAGCCTCTTTGTGACCCGTACCTGAAGCTTGCGCCGGGATTGCTTGCATGTGCGTTGTATTAGCGGCGCTAAAGTGACGCGCGGAAAAGGCACGGATGAATGGAGGATTTTAGCTAACGACCTCCCTGCGAGCACGTGTATTTATTTGACGATACGATTAACTTGATGAACGGCCGGATAATGACACACTGGAACCCCCCACCCCCTCTGGCCTTTTTCGTCTCGACGCCGGAATAGCTGGAACTACGGAAGGGTTGGGGATAGTTTTTTGTACGTCGTATTCATGTCTTCGTTAAACTATTCTAGCATGTTTCAGTTCCGAGCTGCCAGTGAATACTTTGAACGTCTTGGACGGGTTTCCATGTTGGAAACGTGTATTGAGCCAGACTTGGCCAAATTTTGTTTGGAGATGAAAAGTTGCTAGTTGAGACAACGAAGCAACTATATACACGGGTTTGTTACTTCGTTTATGTTGGAATTCAACAAATCGTTTGTTCGTATAGTGTTCGACATCGAAATCGGATGCTCTTTAGAATTACATGACGAAATCCGGAAAAAATTGAATATTCCTACTTTAACAAACATTGTTATTGTACTATAATCCAGCTTCGTTAGGTATTATTCTGTTAAAAATTGTTTATATAACAGTGTTTGCAAATCTGCAGTCTACTTGCAGATTTTTAAAACGATATCGAAGTTAATTTTTGAATTCAATGTTTCTCAACATTGTCTAAAATTAAGCGACTTTGAACGCCCTCTTCTGGAGACGTAGACTACTGTCTTTAACAAGCCGAACGTGTTCCAATTATTAAAACATCGACTGCTTGCTCAGGAGAATGTAGCTCGTCAACGACCATCCAAGCAGGTTCGCGATTAATAAAAGGCAAGAAGCAAACAATTAGTATGTCGCCCTACATGGCGAGCTCGATATCTGAATGGCTGTCGAAATCCGGAAGAGGAGCAGGCTGGCGGCTTGGGGCCACCGTGGAACTCTCGAAACTGGAGGAACGATTCGGTAGGAGAGCGGAGCGGGTTGAATAGAGGCGAGATGACCCAGTAATCTTTGAAAATAATTCTCGACGCCGGTCATTGCGATTCACCGGATACGGCCGGGGCGAACTGGGTCGAAGACGCGGGTAACTTTACGGCCGGCGAAGTTCTTCCCGAGGAGATATCCGGAGCTGAATGTCTGCTCTCGCCTCGTCGAAATGGGGGCTCGATCAAAGACCAGGAGAGAAGAGAACGAGCACCGGCGGTAGTACGCTAGACCAGAGGAGACGGCGAAGACGACGCCGCGGAACGAAGATGGGGAATAATACGCGATAAGGGAACGAAGAGATGAGGGACAGTCCACTCGAAAATTCGTTACCGTTACGCCACGGCGATGGGATTATACATACGGTGTAGCTCGCCGGAGAGTGCCCCCTTCCGTAACTAACATCTTGAGGTAAAGTGGCGTAAGAATAAGGTTTACGTCGCTCTCGTTGTAGACGACGCTCGATGCTCGAGGATTCGCCGTCGAGTCTTGAAGAAGGACGGAGATGGCGACTGGAGGAAGATGAAGAGGAGGAGGAGGAGGAGGAGGATGACGTTGGGCTGGTAAGCACTCTCGCAAACGATGACTCCACTTGAGCTTCAACCGCCCACCCCGGAGAACGCGCAAGGAATGCTGGAGTGTCGCCGGTGTATCCACCTTATAAGGGGTGCTCAAATAATCCCTTGCAAGGAGACCGAATTCGACGAGGGCTGAAAAATCGAGAATTCGATCGGGCTCTCGAAATTTTCGAACAGCACGGTTCCGTTAGGCTCGCGATCAGGCTGTGTTGTTAATATCAGAGATCGTGTTTACGCTGCCGCGTTAATTACACTCGCAACGTTGTAATTTCAGACGGTCAATCGGCAAGGAGCCCGTGGTAGGGGTACGAATCGCGAAACGGTCTATTAGAAACACAGTGGCCCGGTGGCCAAGCCGGAAGGCCGGCAATTTAAATGAGCCGATAACAGGGAAACGAAACCACTTGCGCGGCGAAAGCAAACAGGATCGGCCGAACCGGGCGCACGTCAAAGTTCCATCCCTGTTACGTGGCTCCTTTCGAGGCCCATTAAACGCAATTACGTGTCCCGTCGTCGTCTCTGACGGCACTCGACGGGTGCCCGGCTCTGGTTCGCGTCCGGGCGATATTCGGGTGGCGGGCATCGGTAAGGGTGATCAAGGTGGACGGATAGACGACGCCGACGGCGACGACGAGCGGCCGAGGGACAGAGGATGAAATATGGAAAGAGTCAAGGGAATAAAGACGTTGGAGGCTGTTGGTTGCGCCGCCGAGGAGCAAGAGGTGGAAAGGAGGAAAGAAGATACGAGGGTGAGTCGTAGCAAGGACGTATTGAGCGGCCGAGTTTTCGGAATCTTCCCTCTGTACCCTTCAGCCCTTCATGGGCATTGCTTGAGGAGCCTCGAGTACGCCGAGGGTACGTGCATTGTACGTCGCCCATCTTATATGCACCACCCACCCTGGCCGCCCCCTACCCCTGTGTACCCCGGCCAACCTTATACTTGCACTCTTTGTTCTTCGCGGTCCCCCTCGTCCTGGCCCTCGTTCTCCTCCAATTCCTACGTCGTGTTCACGCTCATACGACTTCGCACCCCTTCGTGTATACGTCTACGATGGGAGAGACAAGCTTCAGAGGCTGTCAGGGAGACGCTCGAAGGACAGGGTGGAAAAAAGGAGTGTGCGGATTCTCGAGGACGAAGGGGGTCTACCGTCTCTGTGAAGGGGGTAGAAGGATATTTTAAGGAAGGTGGATTCGGGAAGGGAATCGTTATTTTTGTCACGCAGAAAAACCACGCTTTATTTACCTCTGCTCTGGTCTATCCTTTTCTTTCTCCTTTTCGTCGTTTGCTTGCGCGCGAATGATTTCTCCGAACATCGTCGCGGATATCGACGACGAGAGAAATTTCCACTTCAATCTCGCCCGCCGTCGATGCAGCACAGCTCTAAGAAAACATCTCGCCCGCGCGAGGAATCGGGAATTCAATCTCGAGGGGATGATCTAAAAAAGCCCGGGATAGCATCTTGAAAGAGTCTCCCATCCGGTGTCCTGATTCCGCGGTGTCAGAATTCAACGAGGAGAAAGAGCGAGAGAGAGAGAGAGAGAGAACGGCTCAGTCAGCGTACCGAGGCGTGATTAAGAGGAATAATGAAAGAAATCTGCAACGCAAGAAGCGTTACTCCTCCGCTCCGTTCCTCCTGAACCCGCCGCGCCGCGCCACCTTGGTCCCAAGCGCCTGACGAAAAATGGAATCTTTGTTCTCCGAATCCGTCAACCCAGGCCTGCCTGGTTGGAAAACCGGGGTAAAACTCGGGGCTGATGTTCCTACCGAGGCGAGGATGAACCGTTGGGATGAGGGGCGGAACGGTTCGGGGGCGGTAATCGGAATAGATAAAGACTTTCCTAGAGACAGGCCAAGGAGAATGGGCCATTCATGCACGGGAAACCGAGTGACTTCGTGGTTGGAGGACCGCGGGATTGTAATACGTCTCCGGCTCCGTCGTGGAGATTACGTCTCTGTGTGTCCCGCGGGGCTGCAATATCTTGCATTTCCCTCCCTCGGGCTGCACCCTTCTCCGTCTCCCCGTTCCGCTACACCTTTTCCACCAACCTGTCCATCTCCACGTCCGTTTATGTCGTCCTTCTTCCTCCGCGTTTCCCAGCGTCGTCGTCGTATTCGTCGTCGTCGTCGACGTCGTCGTCGTCGTCATCATCGACGAGAAACGAGTCGGCTCGTTCGTGGTTGTGGTGGTTGAAGAAAAAAAGAGAAAGAAGAAAATCCGGGAGAACCGAGATCGGGGAATGAAGGTTGGAGGACAGTGGGGCGAGAAGCAGGAAAAACTGCATCCGTTCGAGTCACATCCGCGAACCCCATCGGGTCTTAAGAAATCAATTAAACGAAGAGAGCTCGGCCCCTTGGTGGGGGATCACCGCGAAGAGAGGGGAAATGAGCCAGGGGATGACGGAGAAGAAGATGTGAAAGGGCGAACGAACGAGAAAGAGAGGTAGAGTAAAGAGAGCGAGAGAGAGAGAGAGAAGTGGTACCAGGTGGAAGAGAGGTGGTGGGGCGAGCAGGAGGCAGGCCGACTCTGACAAGTGGATGAAGCGGGGAAAGACGAAAAGACAGACGGCAAAAGACGGAATTCACAGTAATCAGGGGATCTCCAGATATATACACTCTCTTCTCCCTCCTCCCGCCGACCGCCTCCGTTTCTCCTCATCTATTTCGTCGCCTGCAATCCTATCTCTTTCCCTATTCTTCCGGTTTCTTTTAGCTACCTCTGCTCCGCTCGCCTGTCGTTTCCTCCGGTCTGAACCGTTCATCAAGAGGCTCACTAAGGAGGATGCCGAAGTTTGGGGTCTCGCGTCAACCAGAGAATAATAATATACCAGTGATACTGCAGCGTTGCGCTGTTCCGACGACGAGCTCGCCTGATCTCTGGATTTCAACACGGATACAAAGTTCGTGGAACGCGATCGAATCGGATGTAGATGGATGTCGAATGTGTTCCACGTTTTAGTGGATTTTCCTGGTTCGAACACGACATTAATTACCGGGAGTCTCACCGACTCATTAGCGCCCGCCACAATAAGGATTCTCTGGGAACGCGATCGAATCACCGTGTCAAGGGACGTCGCGAAATTGACGATAACGCTTCATTAAATTCGTCTGAGATCCCCTGTGACCCTGACTGACTGGCGGAGCAACGGGAATATAATTCTGTTCCTTGTGTGACCGACAGTAAGAAAAACCAGCCTGGGGTAGACCGGGGAAAAATCGAGGGAAATCGGGTGGGAGGTCTGGGAAAGGAGAACCGGGTAAAAGAGAGGCTAGCAAAAATAACCGAGTAAAATATCGCAAGAGGATCGGAAGAGAAAGAGAAAGGAGAGAGAGAGAGAGAGAGAGAGCTGGAGGGGCTGCGAGAAGGACGAGAACTGTGGTCGAAGCGCGTGCAGGGAAGTGAGGCGGAGGAAAAGGGATAAAAAGTAAGGGGTTGCCCACCCTAACCAACCGCGTCTAGTAAGAAGCATTGGAATCGATATCATTGCAATGTGGGCTCCTCCATCCAGTCTACTCCACCTCCTGACTACCCGCCACCTTTTCCTACCCTTCCATCCCCCTCGCTCTCTCCTTCTACTTCTCCGTTACGCTCGTCATCAAGCCGACTCTTAACTCTTTCCTTCTCCGTCTCTCTTTAAAAGGTTCTCATCGTCGGTGGAGGTCGTCGAGTCGGTAGCTGACTCCTCAGACCTTCTCTCTTCCCTCAACCCCTCCCTCTCTCTCTTACTCTCTTTCTCTATCCCACCTTTTTACCCGTTTCTCAATTTCTCTCTCCCCCTTCCTCCTCTCTTCCGAATCTACTTCTTCCACCGCTTCTTTCGTTTTTCCTTCCCACGTCGCCGACTGCTTCGCCGTTTCTTATGGCTTGTTTTACGCGTGCATTCAATCCTCCCCTTCTTCCTTGCATCCCTTTCTACCCCCCACCCCCACCCCACTCCACCTCCCGAGCTTCCTCTCTACCCTTCAACCACCCTTCGAATCAGTGCTCGTTTTCGCTATTAAGAAAATTCCGCGTCGCGGACCGATTTAATGCTCGCTGGAGAATATCGGAGGAGCTTCCCGCCACTCCCGATGCGTTCGAGACGGGTCGGAATTGATGCAAACGACGACAACGACGACGACGACCAGGCCCGGCTTTTCTTGCTCCGATCGAGAGAGGAGAGTGAGAGCAGATCGCTCTTTCGTTCTCGTGCGCTCGCGCGCAACCCGCACGATTTTTGCTCGAACGAGAACCGAGAAGTTTGAACGACCCTTATTAAAGTTCTCGCTGCATGCCCCGGAGGGTTGAATTTCTCGGATCCAAATAACAATCCTCCAAGGGACGGGTTACATCTTGAATCGACGTCGGTATTGGTGACGTATGCCGGTTTTTCGACCGAGTATCGAGCGGAATTGCGATTCCCTATTCAGAAGAGTCTCGAGTATCCGGACCGATCCTCGATTCTTTCTCCTCGGCGGCGGTCTGCGCCCAGCGTTGGAAAATCCAACTTTCAGAAGCGAATATCGATTGCCCGGACATAGAAACCCGAAAATACCGGTGCATCGGCTCAATCTAATTTCATTTTAGTCCCTTTACGTTCCCGCTAACGATTTTTCCACGATCGCTCTGTGCGCGAGCTGGAGGCGATCATGTTCTGACTAACACTCGCTACAATCCTCAGAAATAGGAATAGTATACTGCAGCAATTTTTACTTTTTCATTTTACACTTTAACAGTATACTTTTACCGTATACTTTAACACTAAACCTGTCTCCATTGGTTCTATCGATTTTCTTTCACAAATATTCGAGTTATAAACATCTGTGCGCGAGAAGTAATCGAGCACATTTTTATTCGGGCACATGTAAGCATAAAAATCGTGCGGAGCTATTGCAAATAAATTCAATCTTGATAAAGCACCATACTTTACGCTTGCAGTCACTTGCAGTATCCAGTAGATTTAATGTTAAAATAATCAGTTTTTCATTTATAATTTCGCATTTAATAGTAGGCTAATGTCGATGCATTGGTTTCTTGATTAAATAAATTTTATAATCGGCGAGTTATTTCAACAGACAAATCACTCTGTATAATGAATAATGTTCAACAGTATACTTAAGTATGGGGTATTGTAGAAATTAACAAGGTAAATGAAGCGTTCCAGTATTCGTTAATTGTGAACTTTTTTGGGAGCACTATTGATATATAGCGATACATATCTTCGCATATGTCAACCCCTGTTTCCATCATAATTCAGTTCCCTATTCTATTCTTTTAATTTAAATTCTTTTCATGAGATTTCCTTTTTCTCTAACTCTAAAAGATGGTGTTAGTACCATTGATCAAAAATTCACTTTGTGTCGTAGCAATTTCAGATAAAGCGTTATAAGATTTTGGTGGCGGTGGCCGAGGGAGATGATGAATGTAAATCAGCGAGCAACGAGCTCGGATTGCATGCATTTTAAAGGATCGACGTTGCCCCGATAAATTTGTCAGTCTAACGAGTTTCGAAGGAGGCGAGGTCCCTTTCCCCACGGTTAGCCACGACTCGAGACGAAGTTAGAGACTCGCAAGCAGTCGGCGAGCGAATCGTCGAAATCACCCCATCGAAACCCCATTCGGCTGAAGGACGGCGAGCTTTAAGTCATGTTCGCAAGGAGGGCAAAAGAGGGAGCCGGAAGGATTCAGTCAAGAGGGAAGAAAGACTGTGGAACCCTTCTTCTACTCCGGCTCTCGCGAGAGCCGAAACAGCGTCGGAGGTAAGTAGGATAAAACTGAGTTTGAGCGAACGAAAAAGATTAAAGTGTGCCCGAACGTAGCCAGGTTAAGGTAGGTACAATTTGGTTTCCGCTATCGAGGGACTCGAGGAAACGGTCTCGCGGGAAGGATTAGTCGTTCGTTAGTCGAACTTTGGCTTGCGTTTCGGAACGTTTTTCTGGCTCTGTTAAGAGCCGGAGTCGCGGTGACAATCTCTGTTAACGAATCCGAAGTCGATCTGATGTTTCAGACGTTTTCAAACTAACAGATTAATTATTTTTTCATTAAACTATTTAGCCGTTGCAAAATATCTATGTTGAAATTCTAAATACTGTGAAATATTATATTTCAACGTACTATATCTTTAGAATACAGAATTGCAAATGAAATTGTCGAATTAAATTGTCGAGTGAAAATCAGTACAGTATCTTTCGCGTGACTGTAACAATTTTCAGTACGTGAATTAATACGATGATAATCTTATTGCTGATTTCAAAGTGCAAAATATTCGAACTTGAGTGTGTAATTAAAAAACAAAAAAATATGTGAAAATTTCGCTGGACGAATGAGAAAGATAGTGCGTTCGAATCGAGGAGGGCAGTGAAGGGGTTGAACAACAGGGAAAATGGATTTAGTGTATACAACAAGGATCGGTCAATTGCGGGAGTTTCTTCGAATACATTGAAATTGCAGCGTAGCATGGGGCTGCATCAGCGATCGATAAACCCAAATTTGCAGGGCAATGAAGGGTCAGAAGGGTCCACAAAACTCGGAGGGCCGGGTCCGTGTATATATGCGCGTTTAACCTAACATTCGGCAGATTGAGCGGTCCGCGATAGCAGAACACGTTTTCTATGTGCGCGCGGGGAAAACGGCTAGAGGTATGCCCGGGGACGACTCAAAGCGGCCAGATAAAGCGGGACGTTTAAAGAGAACTTTTTCTACACGGCAATTTGGCAAACCTACGTGCACACGAACGCCGGTTTTCGAGGACCTTCGAAACTTATGTTTTACTCCCGCACCGGTGCCTTTTTTCTCTCGCTAGTGACGCGAGTAAATGCTCCGTGGAACGTAATATGGCCATGTTAAAAAACTTATTCCAAGTTAATGTACTCGCGGCTGCATATTCGACGTTACCCACCGCCCGGGACCAAGAATAAACACGCTCTGATCCGTGACTGCACAATGCGTTTTGATTATGCTCGTCAACCACTTCAGTCGAAACTTACGAATTCTATTTAAACAAATTCTTCTTGATGAAATTGTGAAAAAAAGAACGAATTTCGTGAGACGTCAGAAACGGTTGCTGTTATATTTACTATTTTAATACACAAAAAGGAAATCGTATCAAGCTTCTGAAAAATATTTTCAGATTGAGTTTATATTTATTAGAAAAACTATAGAACTATAAGTAAACAGAAATAGCAAGTTTAATTGGCTATAAGACTGTTATATCAGCAAGTTTAATAAATGTCCAACAAGTGGAGTCTGTAACAAATTCTGAGAAGTTTCTTACTTTTTTTTTCATTTCTCTACTTGCACCTAAAGGAAACGGCCAAAAATCACGAGTGCGGTTAGGGATTGATGCTACGAGTGTTAATGGATTTTCCTTGAGACGATCGAGGAGTTTCGAGTTTTGAGCCTTTTTCTGGGGTAGCGCTTCTTAGTTTTTATCAGATCATGTTTCCGGGTGCCTGTGTTTCCCGCTGGAAATAAGGGTTGCATCGCGGACAAGTGAGGCGCACCAGGAGAGGGCAGAATATCACCCCAACAGAGTCTGATGGCGCACTCCCTCCAGGAGAGGATACTTCAAGGAGGGTCGCTACTGCTTATTTATTTCTCCATTTGAATTTTATTATCTTGTTCCGTCGTTACGGAGCCCCGGTTTGTTTCTTCGTTCTTACATACACGAAGGCGACGCACTCTCTGTCGCCGGCGTTGAAGAAGGACGCTCATCCTGCGTCCTGCTGGAATAGAGATCCTTTTTCCGAGGGCAATTCTGCGGACGCAGCGGCGCGTTAATTCGGATACGATAATGGACTGCCTCGTAAGGCTCGCTGCATAAGACTCCAATGTCGCGTTCAGTGCATTTTATTAATACCCCGTCCCTTCGAAGACCCTTTAGCCTCTCACTCATTGGACAAGTAAATCAGTTCACTAGAATGTTGTCGTTCTATTTAATCGCGTACTGTTTACTGTTTCGTATAATTTTATTCCGTCCAATGATCTAATAATAGATCCTAGTATATAGGTCCTAGCCTATACTTTGTTTGTTTATTTAATCCATTGTAGCGGAACTCCCGCAAAAATTTTGGCTCTAGGTCTCTAATTTATTACAGCATTCTCAGGAGTCCTTCCGAAAAAGACAATATTTGATTTAAATGTGCTAGACAATCCGATAAACTATTCGAAAAATTGAAAAAACATATCTAGCTAAATAATTTTTCTAGCACAGTAGTTTGAAACTGAGCAGGTGTGTTCAACGATAAGGAATTAGTAGATTGCGGATCTCCATGCATATGTGATGTGGCGTGTGCGAATTGAAGAAGCACAAAAACACATGTATTAAACCAAAAATAGTACTTTTATTTCGTTCTCACCATGAGATACGTCTCAATTGACAAGCCCAATTTTGTTAATGTTCTACTATTACAGAAATAATCCATTTGCACAACGGTTCACAATCTACTAATTACTAGGGTTGATCTAGAACGGAGGATCAAAAGCGTCCCGTACAAAGTGTTCAATAAACCGTACCACCGTACAGAATTTTGGAAAAATGTGTCCATTTGGTCTGATCCAAACGATTCCATACTACTGAAACAACCAGAGCAGCTAGTCGCAAAGTGAAGTCTCAAAGCCCGCGCTCCTTAAAACCCAACGACACTCTAACCCTTTCCGATCGGACTGCGTTTTCGAGGCTCGGCCGGAAACATCAATGCCCCTCCCATACAAAATCGGGAGTTAGATCGGGTTGCCGACGATGGCGAGAGCCAGACGGCCGCGTATTATGTCCTTTTTCACGGGTCTTTCTCATAACGCAGCCCGGTGGCGTTAAAAAGGAATCCGGTGAATCGCGCGCGTTTCGTAATATTATGCGAACCGCGAGGCGAGAGGCTCGAATGGCTCAGTACCACGTATATGTGTTCCCAAAGCTTATCAAAGCTTGCATGTGTTCGGTTCGGGGATTCGCACACACGGCACACCCCCTACTTCGAGCCACGTGAGCCGTCGCTTGTATATCTTCCAAAGCCCCTAACCTCCACCCCCACGGCTCTCTGCGTCTTTCTCTTTCTGCCGGAATCTCGCGTCCAACCACCACCACCACCGGGTTCAATTTAAACTTTGCCCTGCCGCCCCCTCCCCTCCCCCCTCCCTCGAAACCTGTATTAAGATTTTTTTAAGGTGAAACGGAGAATCTATAGCGACCCGACACGACTAGCAGCGCAACAACTGCACCCTTTTTCTGTCGCGTGCGCGAATTAATTTCGCTGTCCGAAGAGAATTCTCCCTCGAGAACGTGTCGTTGATAGACAAAACTTTCGCGGCGCCCAGAAAAATCCCATAAAATCGAAACATTCTCAGGAACACAGAAAACGAGAAGCTATAACTTTCCACAGAAATTATTCTGCGAACCCCTTGCCCTATAACGTCGAGGCAGACTCGTGATGAAGATTTCGAACAGAATCTACGGAATATGTACGCTATTAATTTTCTTCATACGCTGTATAATGATTGGTGAGTAAACATACTAACTAAATATTCTGCGAAAATTCAATTTTATGACTGATTTGGTATTTAAAGTATTATACGTGTAGAGAAAAATTAGTGACTTCCTTCGACGAGTACATCATTCTATAGTCATTCATGTAACGCAGTAACGTATTTCGTCTACTTTTGGTTATTAGTTAGAGTAATTGAAATATTAAAGTCACCTGTATACGTAGTCAAATTTTCGTGGAAACAATGCATAAATAATTGAGAATGATACCATTAACAATCTGGGTTTCTATTAAATAATCTGTGGTTTTTTAATTTTTATTCTCACTTTTAGAAAAGTCGATAACGATGTTTGATGAGATGCTTGCAGAAATGCTCGAGCATTGTTCGGAACGGGAGACACTGAATAAATTGCAAATTGGTGTAAAAATTGGTGGAGCGTTCGGGGTTATCATTTTCGCAGTGGTAAGTATAACAGGATGCGCTTTAAACAATACGCACGAATTCGTAATTCCCGTGGAGACGAAACTCGATTAACCAGAACTTTCACCCTCGACCTGTGTTTTCCGTAGGAGAACCGGCCGCCCTGCTGCCCCCGCCGCGCACCCTCTCGCCATCACGCCTTAACCCAACCTACCCCAAACCCGTACGAGGGAAGTTTCAACTCCAATTTGCCATTTCGTGACTGCAGCGAATCTTGCATTTTTCTTTCCCGAACAAACGTCTATCATTCTATCACGAACCGCGAAACTTTTGTTCCCGTGTCCCGTCCCACCTTCCGCGTTTCTAGCCTGCGCGGAATCGGCTCGTATCATCCGATATTTCCTTCGGGTGAGATATATTCTTACCCCGCCTCAGAACCAGCCTGGCCGGTTAGAACAACCCTGCGCACACGTATCGAAATCGGCTTTAAATTCGGACCTAACTGATCGTGCCCTCGGAAACGTATCGCAATCTTTTGACGAAAAATCCTTTTCTACTTAACTCGACGCTTGTCGGTAGACTGTGGATCTTAGTATAAAATTAAAATTGTCTGCATCACTCGTAACAAAGGGGAGTTACGTGAAAATTGATTTGTTATCGTAACAGCTTCAATAGCTTGTAAATGATGTACCAGTGATATTAAATTCCTCTGGTGTTTCATTTATTCTGTATTTCACCTACTTACTTCTGCCTCATGCCGTTTCTATTTATCGACGATTGTTCCATTGATTTTCAAAATTTTCGATTCACGGTAGTCAATTAATGGCAATTCTTCGTGGTGTACGACGGTCACTGACAATTGTATTAATTGTTAGGACAACTGTCTCATATTGTCACATGTTTGCACATCAAAATAAATTGGATCTTGTCATGTTTATGAGACAGCAAAAACCGGTTAATTTAAGGCTCGGCAGCGTTGAAGAGGAGTTTTCTTGGTTTCTCAAGGAAATGTAAAAAGCGGATGAGAAGATCGAGACGTAGAGGTAATAGATCGCAGGAGCAACGAGTGGGGATGGTGGTGGGCTGTTGGAAAGTTGGCGACAGAAAAACGGGAGAGCATGGTCGGGCGATCGAGCGACAGGGTGCACCGTTGGAGGGCGCAAATTCGATGGAGAGCCGAGCGATCGGCACGGAGCACTCTCGGAAGGGAAACAGAGCAGGAACTGGTGGCCGGGAGAAAGGAGTAGGCGGGCAAGAGGAGGACGGACAGATTCAGAGACAAGAGGCGCACGAAGGGAGGAAGGGAGAAGGCAAAAGGTTCCTATTTGGTCGTTAGCCAGTTGGCTAATTTCCAGTAGAAATCATGAAAGCGGGGTCCACACGAGGGCGACTGGTAGAAGCGGGCAGGGGTGGCCTCTGGTCATTTGATGATCCACTCTGCCTGCGTCGGGCCGCAGTCATCGCTTTTCAATGATTTTTACTCCCTTTTCTGTCCATTCAATGACCGCGCACCGGTAGCTCGTTCATCCTACACCACCCAGCAAAGCGCTGGGCTTTTCGATGATTCTTCTGCCGTTGCCTACACCGCTACGTTGCCGTGCAAGCTTTCCAACGTAAGCCCTCGATTGGGGTAGGTTAGGCCAGGCTGGAATTCTTTCTCTTTGCCTCTCCCTTCCCTCCTCTTTCTCCTTCTCTCTATCCCTCTCTCTCTCCCCCCTCTCTCTCTCTCTTTCACGCTCTCTTCCTCTTGCTCTCTCTCTCTCTCTCTCTCTCTCTCTCACTCATGTTCGAGCCGGTTCTACCCTTCTCCCTCCCTATCGGCCGCACTCGAGCTGCTTTATATCTGTATATTCTTTCCCTTGTCCTCTCTTACTCCTACGCTGCTTTCTGAATTGACTCGCTTTGGTTAGAGTTACATGCAGGCTCAAATCGGTATCTGAACATGATAGGGCACCCGCGTTGACTCGCCGAGTCTAGGCCGGCGCAACGCGTGATCGTCCTCACGGAAATTCGAGCTGCGAAGGCGAACAGGTTGCGCGCGGATCGTTAAAATGTCGGCGGTGAATTCGTTTGACTTATCACGACAAGAAGACGCCGGCCGAAACTTTCGGGGGTTATTGAATCGGGGAATAGGCCATGGATTTCAGGTTCGACCGTAATTTAATTATGATGTTCGCCAACGGTGTCAGCATACGCTCAGAGGACGATACTGTTTCATTAAATGTTTTCCAATACTATTTACTATTGAATCATGAATTGTTTAAACTGTTCAGTTTATGCTAGACGTGGTACGAATTACAATTGATGTAAGTATTTAACAAAGTCTGCGTACTCTATTAGAAAGACGTAATAATATTTATGTTGGAATGTACTTACATTAATTGTTATCGCGTGTTATACAGCGTGTTCCGGGTTTTAATGGACAAACTTGGGGAGCATATCCTACAAGTGGAAATAAGAAAAGAATGTTGTTTGAAGTTTGCTCAGAAACGCTTTGTTACAAAGTTATAAGAAAATAAAATTAGAATTGATGACGGCGGATTTTACTTTACTAAACATTACAAGGTCGAACGTGTTTATCTTATTTGTCTATTCATGTCATGTTTACGGCCAATTAGATCAAGAATACGCGGTAAAAATGACTGGAGTGTTTTCAAATGAGGAATACGTTGATATTCATTTCATCTACGGATTTTGTGACGGAAATTCCCGAGTTGCTGTACGAGAGTACAAACGCAGATTTCCTAGAAGAAGAGTACCTCATCCCTCTGTATTTATTAATACTCCTCGGCAATTACGCAATTTCGGTTCATTTAGAAGTAGGAATGAATAATCCGATAAACACGTTCGACCTTTCAATGTTCAGTAAAGTAAAATCTACCGTCATCAATTCTAACTTTATTTGTTTATAACTTTGTAATAAAGCGTTTCTGAGCAAACTTCAAATAACATTTTTTTCTTATTTCCACTTGTAGGATATGCTCCCCAAGTTTGTCCATTAAAACCCGGGACACTCTGTACATGTTATCACAACTCCATGATAAAGACGACATAATTCCATTTCTTGGAAATATTTTACGAGCACGATAAACTCGAAGAATCAATTAAACTTCCTATCTGTGAAGAAATCTTTAATCAAGTGTCACTGATAGTTTTCTGAAAGTAAAGAAATTCTATGATCATCTTATGTTTCTATTAAATTAACTTGCGAAAAGGTCTTTGAAATCCATGGGCGGAGGAGCAAGCTTCCTCGAAGAAGGAGGAATCCTTTGCTTTATAAACAATTTGCCCTCCTCGAAGCGCGAAGAGTACAACGTTCTTATAATAAATGAAAGGGACGCTTTTCTCGCGCGGATCTTCTCTTTTTAAGGGAGCGAGGAGGCGGCGGCGACCGGTCGCCTGACACCCCTAAAAACGAATATTCACGGATAACAGCATTTCTTTGGGGGTAAAAAGTGGGGTTGGTAGGACGACACGAGCGCGGCTCTAAAGGCCGCCAAGAACAAAGAGAAAATATGAAACCGTAACATCCTCTCGCGGCACGAAGAACCGAGGAACATCTCCGTTCTACCCTCTCGCATGGAAAATTCGGAGTATAATACCGGCAGCAGCGGCAGCCGCCGTCGCCGCCACCCCCTGCCCGCCCCACCTTTCCGTAGAATCGTCACCTGAGCATAGACGCGGGACGCGCGTAACCATTGAGCGAGCCGTTTTCGCGGGTGAAAAAAAAAGAACGCGAGCTCGAAGAAGAAGCGTTGACAGGGTAGCGGAAAAGGAGGCAGGAGGGTGCACGAGGAAGCCGAGGGCGGAAGGGTACCGGTGGAAGAAAGAGGAGACAAGAAACCTGGAGCGGATCTGGAGCGCGAAGTGCGAGGAATTTTCACCAGTCGCGTTTACCGTCACTTCAATAGACACGCGACGAATATATACTACAGAAGGGGGTGGCAGCGGCGACAGGTAGGAATGGGGTTGGCTTACGGGATGGACCCGGTACTTTCGTCCTGAGGACGGCGAAAGTTTCGTCAGGCGGCGACGACGCCCGCGACGGCTGAACAAACGGCGACGCTCTGACGACAGTTATCCGGCCGCGCTTAGAAACCCGTACACATTGTAAGGCTTTCTTAATGACGGAAGAAATTCTATCATACACACATCCGTTTAGGACGCCTCGGTTGCAGAGGGAGCGTTTTGTCTCCCCGGGTGTGAACCTAAGGATCGAGTCGAGTGTAGGCGCCTCTGCCTCCACCCCCGCGGAGGTAGGGGCGCATCATTAACGACCGTGACGACGTGTCATTGGCGTCGAACTTCGCCGGTCTCGCCGCTCTCTGCGGAACGCTTCGGCAAGGGTTATCACCGATCGACTTTAGAGAGGCTGGCACGAACAGCCGAGCCGGGGATCGAAATTTCTAGAGGCTACGCTGAAGGGGCGGTTTTGACACCGCGACACTTTGTTCGACGCGACAAGCGCCATCAAACGATCTTCAAGATAAAATGCGACAACACCCGTTGTTTACTCGGGGAAAAAAATCTTACGGAATGTCACCTCTGTGGGGGTGACGGGGGTTGAACGGCTACGCCTGGGTCCTTTTGGACCCGATCTTTAAAAATTCTTGCTCGATTATTCGTTGTCTTCAAGTTCAGTTCTTTCGAATATCAATTAAAAGGATTTTAAAGAGGTGTCGTTGGAAACACGTTTGAAAAATTTTGGTAATGAGGATCTTAGAGTACGATTATAGTGGAGCTGGAGCAAAAGTTGATTATTAATATAAATACGTCCATTATAGGATAATAGACTTCTATGGTCATCGTTTCATGCAGATTCAACAAGGACGAAAGGTTGTGTTTTAGGGGTTGGTGTCTATGTCGAGAGGAGCAGGTTTCGCAGATTTGCTAAGCAGCGCGAGTAGCTATTGATGGAGCGAAGGTCCCGGATAATGGGAGGCCATCGAGGGGCTGAGCGTCAACAAAAAAATCGCATGCAAAACTCGGAATAGAAAGAGAAAGAGAGAGAGTGAGAGAGAGAGAGAGAGAGACAGAGACAGAGGGAGAGTGAGAAAAATGAGAAAAGTCCTTGAACCTGTTTCCGTCGGTCTTTACCTATGATGGTCCTCTCGGTTCATCGTCGAGGGAGATTCGTATTCATCCTCTCTCCTGGAGCACGTGACAGGAATTATGAAAAACAGAGCATGGAAGCGACGACGGCGTCGGCGTCGAATACGTAGAAACGTTGGCTACCAATCGGGAGGCTACCGAACCCGCGAAAAGAGGGCAGAGCTGACCGGCGAACTAGTATACGTAAAATCATCTACCGTCATCGATTCCCTCCCGGTGCCCACCCTTTTGTAGGTGGACGAAACGGGGGGTGGGAAGGGGTGGTTGGGAGTTTGTGGGAGGAGGGTACGGGGGGGGGGGGGCAGTACGGTGTACAGGGGGGTTATAGTGAGAGGAGGGTGTCGGTTTTCCGGCCGTTGGCCCTCGGGTGCACCAGTCGTCCCCGCCGTGGGTTGCACCCAGGCTCATAGTTGCACTCTTCACCTCCCGGGCCTCTCTTGCCACCCCGAGGTCATCAAACACCCGACGTCAGCCTGGGCAGAGGCGGATGGGCTTCGAACCGGCCATTTTTTGTCTGGCCAGTCAGTGAGTCCCAGGGATCAGTGAATGTGCGCGCGGGGGGGTTACGGGGTGGACGGGTGGGTGGCCGAGTGGGTGGAGGGTATAGGTGGCGTAGGGTAGACGTCGAGGGGGGCTGCACGGGCACAGAGAGAGGCAGAGGGTAGTAGATGTAGGGGTGAGTGCAGCAACCATCGATCAGCCTCGAGGCTGGACCGCGCAATGATTTTTACCCCTTTGTCCCCCCCTCCCCCTCCTCCCCGGTTGCCCCACGGGCCACGTTGGCTATAGTTAAACGTACACAGAGAACGTTCTCGGTACGTGCGTGCCGGTGCATACGTGGCGTGCACGTACGTGTCGCGTATGCAACGCACCAGCACAGTCGCGTCTTGTCAGGCCACGTACGTGCACCACATGTACGCTATGCGTCTATAACTTTTTCTCGTTGTCCCTCTCCGTTCTGCGCCCTCTCTCTCTTTCTCTCGCTCTCGCTCTTTCTCTCTTCTCCGGTGTTCGTCCCGTCTCTCTATCCGTATTTCTCTCTCTCTCTCTCTCCACCTCCTCTCTCCTTCCTCTTTCCGCCGTACGTTGTCTCTACGTAGCCTGTCCTCCTCCAGCCCTCTGTTCTCCATCCCTTTTTCCCTCGATCTCTGCTTCTGTCTTCGGTCTCTTTCCCACCCGCGGGCCGTCTCCCTCTATCTGGCTTGCTCTCGTGAGTTCTGGTACCACGGAAACGCGGGCTCCTCTTTCTCTTTCTCGTTCGAAACCTGCCAGAGGCCGCCTGGCCACGCCCTCCACCCCTGATGCACCCCTACCATCCTCCCCAGCCGCCTCTCCTGCCCTCCGTCCGTCACAAACCATCCTCTCTCGCCCATCCACCCCTTTTTCCTCCACCTGCCTTTCTATTACGCAGCATCCGTACGAGTCTGCCCGGACCGGCCAGCGCGCTTTTTTGCATTATCTCGTTTTTGCAAAAATATGCGGACGCTAATCCGCTGGGCTAATTCGTCCTCCGCCGTCATTCCGCCCAGCCTCTCTCGCACGCCCCGACCCCCCTCCCCCTCCCCGCTGCTTCCCACCGCGGCCCTTCTCTCTCCCATCCATCCCGGTCCATATCCCGTTGTTTTTCCGCTCGCTGTCCTTGAGCGTGTTCGCCTCTCATTAGAATACCGGTCTAGGATAAATCCACGCCACTCTTCAGAGCTTTGAGGATGGTCGAGCGTGATCAAGAATATGTTTTCCCCGTGGCCGTGTTCCGCGACGTTCCCCGCGATTTTTGTTCCTTACGCGGCTTCACATCCCTCGCTTCCCTCCTCCGCCCTCTGGTTCCCTCTGACCAACCCCCTCTCACCCCCGCCTCCCCGTCCGCCCCCCGTCTCCACCACTTCTGGTTCCGGTGCTCTCCAGCGCGACATCAGCGTTCCCGTTTGACATGAAAAATTATACTCGCCGGGGAAAAATATCGGACCCGCGCGCACGGAACGGAAACGCGCGCAGAATGCGGGAGCGTCCGCTTAAAAATCATTTTCTTTGTCGACTCTCTCGGTTTGGTTCTCGAGCGACTTGCGCCTCGCTCTCGCGACTCGTTTCACCGGTGGCACTGTTAATGTCTTCCCTTTTAAACGCGGCAATCTGTCCAGTCCTACCGGAAGAAGACCTGAATAACCGTGGATTTTTTTGAAACGAGCCCTGACGTATAACCCGGCTTTTTATGCATATTACGCGCGCGTATGTTACATCTCCGCGTATACGCTTCAAGCATCCACCGTCCGTTATTTTTTTATTAATTTCAGAAAAATATGCACTCGCCAGCGTATGGGGTTAATTTGTCTGCCGTCGTCATATAGCCCATCCATCATTCTCCCCCCCCCCCCCTCCTCCCCTCTCCCTCTCTCCCTCTCTCTCTCTCTCTGTCCCTCTGCATGTGTACGTGTGCGGTTATCTCTGAGTGCGTCTCTCTCTTCCGCGTTCGCTCGCTACCGTCTTTCAGAATATTTGATTTTTGCCGGGTAGATGGTCGGCCCCGGTGTATTTTTATTAATTCCCCTTTTTAATATGTTGCTACGATACGTTTCACCGTTCTAACCCGGGGAATTCCTCCTTTGTGAATGAATATTTCGCGGAAATTCTAGTAATAACGGAGCAACTATTTCCGGCGAATTTAAATTACCAATCTTCCGACACCGTCCGCGACGCTTAAACGGCTCGCCGTCTGATCGATATTTCGTGTTGGGCGTGTCTTTGATTTCCTCTGGGAGAGAGAGAGAGAGAGAGAGAGAGAGAGAGAGAGAGAGAGAGATAGAGAGAGAGAGCAGGGCAGGACAAAAAATCGTTGTGTCCCACCGTGTAACGAAATATCAAGCGTTTCTGGAATTGCATCATCGGCCTGTCTCCCATTAATCCCGGCCGGGTCGCATGGCATCGTTGTCCCGGCGTGCAAACAACATATCATCCACGTTTCAGCGCGCGAAAGAACCAGCCACCCGCGCGTTGTACGTACAAATGTAGCAAGTATTAATTAGAAACTAGTGCCGACCAGGAAACAAGGTATTAATGCCGACACAGGCACCCCGGCCACCGCGACGGACACGCTGGTTTTTGTCATTCTCTAGACGAGCTTCGGTCATCACACCTTGCCCACTAGCAACGCCGAGTCGTGTCTAACCCTCGCCATACTTTACCAGTCTCGTTTGAACTCGAAAACATAGCTTGACTCTTTCGTGCGTAACGACATTGGTACTCGTTCGTATATGTGTCCGCGTCCAAAGCGATAGATTTTAGGCTGCCCTAAATATTTCTTTCGCAATGTGCACGTTTAATGTTGTTAAATAACGCGATCGTGTACAATCTGTGTAGCCATCTGTTCATTAATACTAGAACAGCGGACGATTTTTATACAAATGATGACGAAACATTGAAGTTCTAGTAGAATTATTAGTGTCCCTGTTGTTTCTAATGTAACAGCTATTCATTCGATTTAATCCGCAGAGAAGGAGCATGGGTCAAAATAGACCCAGGCACTGCAGTCGGGAGGTAATATTTTCCTAATTTTCCTGACTATCAAAAATTTCTTCTCAAATTAAGAAACTCATGACAATCAGCTCCTAGCAGAACACTCAAGGTTCCTAATCTCCAAACGTTATTATTATGTAGGGGGTCCTGTAATAGATCCAATCAAACATTTATTTGTCCTAAGTTTTTGAAATGTTTTCTACCTACTGCTTTGAAATCGATCCCCTAACTAGACCGGATGCAAACCACCAAGCTAAAAGACGACACCTTCTACGAAGAGTCCACACCTCATCAAAATAGCCCCAAGACCCGAGGGTTAGGAGCAAGTCGAGCGGCCATCACGCTACCCTCATTGATTCAATGTTGGCTAAGTTAATTTTGGAAAAGACGAGGCTCGTAACAGCGATATCCTCGCTAGCATTATCGATGCTCATTATGACTAGATTAGGTGTCCTACCGCTACGACACGTGCTCCCCCAACCCCGTTTTATCAGCTCGACGGTTCGGAGGCTCTCGTCGGCGGGTTAACAGCGATAATAAAACGCGTCTCGAAGGTTCGGCCGTGTCCGGGGCTCGAAATGATTTTTCATCACTACTTTCGAATTCGCTCTTTATTCTCCCATAATTTCAGCCTCTGTCACGTACAGACGGACGGACACACGCACGCATGTTCGCCATGGCGCCGCATCGCCCTCTGCCCACTCTCTACCGTCTCTCTCCCTCTCCCTCGTCATCTCTATCCCTATACTTCCTCTTCTCCACGTTCTCCTCTCCCACTTCCTCTCCGTTCGTACCACCCGATGACAACCGTAAAAAAGAGGGAAGACAGATAGAAAATGCGACGGGTGGAAGGGAGGAGAAACGGGAGAGTTAGAGAGAGAGAGAGAGAGGTGGTGGTGGGTTACGGAGGAGGTGGCAGAGAGGCAGGGTTCGCAAAAAGGAGAGGGACCAGGGGCGGCAGTCTGGAGGGCGAGAGAGGGTCGGTGAAAAATACGCGGCAACGTGACATCTGCCACTCTTTCACTTGGCCGGCTTGGGCTGCGAATCGCGATCGCGGAAAGAGATTATTTTATGCAGGAAGCTCGGCCGAGCGTGGCCTGTGCATTATGCAGAATTCACGACGGCATTCTGGATTCAACGATGGTAGGACGATGAGAAATTCCAGGCTGGTTCCGCGGCCGCGTAAATGTAAATGTGCACGCAAAGCGCCTGTGTTGGCGGGCTCGCGGACGCGCGCGTGCGGGTTCTCTTCGCGATTCTGAACATATACATATACTATGCACCTGCCTCCGTGTGTATATATATCTCTCTCTCTTTCTGTGTCTGTATATAGATATTGATATAAATATAGATGCACAGATGGAGACGCAGATACAGGTGCAGAAGAGAAGAGTATACGAGCGTGTACGTGTGTACGGCCGGGAATATTCGGGCGAGGCGCGCGCGGTTCGGTGCGTGCAGATGCGCGTTTCGGCCCGGCGAAGCCTCGTCGAAAAAGTCTGCCGTGGACGCATCAGCGGACGCGAAATCATGGGAAGAATGAGGAATGAAGTGCACCGACGAAACCCGCGGTGGAAATTCGTCGGGGCAGTCGGCCGGGGATACTTTAAACGGTGTTTCTTAATTATGGAGAACGCGCGCCGCGCGCGGATCAACTCCTTACGGGTACGAACGCAACAAACGGGGGGTGCAAGCCGCTCGAGCGGCACCGATTTTAATCGCCTGGCGGCTAACGGGGTAATCTACCCTGTTGTGCCATCGCTCTACCATGTGGAGCGCCGAGGCGCATCCATTTTTTGGGGTCTCGTCACGTAGCTTTGCCGATTAATTAGTGGCCAAGCCGATTTTATCGAACTGACGAGCGCTATGGGGGTGGTTCGTGTTGTATAGGGTGCAGAAATTCTTTTCGATTAACGTTTCTACACTTTTTGGGTCGCAGGGGTTTAAGTTACAAATAATATAATTGAACTTTTATGATATTCCGATATTCTCACTATTTTTTATTTCAGCTATTCATTTTTGTCATAACCGCGTTAAATTAATAATTCAAGCATCATAAAATTGCCGTAATTTTGAATTAGCTGATTTATTTATTTTGTTCTTTCGAAGGATTGTTGCAACCTAACATTCCCGATTAAATATAGTGTTTTTTGAGCTTTAAACTTTTCCAATTTTCTATTTCATTAACCCGTACATTGCTTTTAACTATCGTGAAAGTGCGTCTTATCATTAACACGTTTGTTCCGGTATTTACGGAATTTGCGGGCGATATCAATTTGCGGAGATAAAACGTGTGATAAATTTTTATCCCCGCTAATTTTCGAGGGTCCCGAAAACTCGCCGGCGATAGTAAATGTTATCGTATAACAATAAAACACAAAAAGAGCTTCTTTGATAAGAGAACGAAAATCGCAGATTGCCGCGTGAAATATGAACAAGCACTTGACGGCGGATTCGATTTGCAAACGCGACAAAAGCTTTTTTTTGCCTGGGATAACGAAGAGAGAGGAGACTTCCTGCGATGTGGCATGGGTGAATGCGTGCGGCCCCTCCGCATGTAAAATTCACGACTCGATTCCGGATCCGGCTGTGAGAACGCGCGTCGACGTCGATCGTTGTTCGATCGAAACAAATGGAAAGAATCTGTCGGCCGCGTCTGTTGCGCGTTGCAAAGCCGCGGATAAAAAATGCGACAGAAATTAGACGGCGGATGAAGAGGGAAATGCATTATCGGCTTTTTGAATCATTTACCGCTGCCTTGCGGCCGGCTCGTTGATATTAAATGACTCTCAATTCCCCGCGGCTCATGAATCCCCGTGCCAAATGAGTACGTGCTAAATTACATAAGTTTTTCTCTTTTTTTTCAATAATCGTTGCTTTGCGCTACTTATCATCATCGAGGAAATGTAATGGAAAAGGCAGACGAAATGCGCTGGGAGTATTACAGAGATTCGTTGAACACAAAATTATTCAAATTCTAATTAGTGGCAAGACAATTTGTTCGATTCTGTACGATTAGTCGAATCATAGTTGAATTGCTTTATATAATTAAAGGACTGAATATTCTATTAGAATCTATGTTGGTATTTTGTAAAGGGGCGTATTTCTAACAGAATTCTGTTTTTATTGAAAAGTGTTTAAGTACATGAGCTTAATATGACACTTTTTAGAACAAATTAAAACAGTCTAATTAAACATTGCACTTTATAATTTTTAGAAATATCTTCCGTTATACGTACTTCTAAAGGGATACAAACTTTTATGAGGATGAAGGAGGAATCCTATTATTGTCGCATTACTTGTCCACTCTACTGCAGCGTTTAATACAAGCCTGGCAGGCGAGTAGTATGAAGTGGACAGATATTATGATCATTACGCATACTTCTTCCTAGAAGGAAAATATTACTTATTCTTTCTGAAGCAAAGACAGTACTTATTCGAACGATTATCTTAGCATGTATTATAATAAATTGGCTGCAGACCTTCATCCATTCGTAAGATGTACTTTAAAAAATACAAGAGGACGATAACGTTATTAAAAACGAATAGCGGACCGTGGATTTTTATGCAAAATAAAAATGTTCTACCTTAATCGCGACAAATGGGAATTAAACGGATATTGATTTTCTTTCTTAATAGGATTGGCAAGTTGGAAATGATATGCTAATATTTAAAAATCCTTTTTGGTAAAAATGCATTCTGGTTAGAAAGCATGTTCCACCACGTCCCTAGGTGATTTGTAACACGATCCGATTTAAGAAGTCACGATAAAAACCGATGCAACGCTCCCCACCACAGTGATCGCCGGGTGCATCTCAGGATTCACAGCACGGCGTCTGAGCCCTCCCCCAGGAGCACGTTCTCGAACGCGCACTTCTCCTTAATACCGGCGATGATCGTTCGTCCCGGCGTGAACCGTACACTATAATTACTATACATAGCACCTGTTATTATAGTTCCAGGAGGAGAGCGTGGCGGCGTCCGCCCCTAGTCGTGCAGCCTCATGGGGTGTTTAACGGGAGTCCTCGCGTGTCGGCCACGTGGCAAATGGTCCAATTTGACGGACGACAGTTGCGCTTTCCAATTAAAAATTATAACAGTTTTTCCCTTAATTCTCTCCTCTCTCCCGCCTCGGAACGGATAACGTAATTAGGACGTGCCTTCGAGTGTGCTGGAAGAGAGAGCAGAGAGAGAGGGAGAGAGAGAGAGCGCGAAAACGGGAGCAAGAGAGAGAGAGAGAGAGAGAGAGAGGGGGAGAAAGAGAGAGTTCTCTGCATCCGCCGCGCGGCTGATGCTTTTGATGTGCACGCTCGAAAGGGTTTTTCGGGAAACGGCCTTTTTTTCCCCGCCGCCCCCCGGTTCCTGCGCTTTCTTTCTACTGTTTCACTTTTTTTTTCCTCCGTCTTTTTTTTCGTAACACGGCAGGCGGTAAACGTCCCTATGGAAGCTGTCAGTCACAAATGCAGGGCGCCGGGCGAGACCGCATTGGCAGAAGTCAGGTTTTTAATTGGCGACACACGGCCGCGAGAGGAGGAAACGCGTAAGTAACGCTTAAAGCGCGGGGCTGCGATCTCGGGTGCCAACTCGGAGTTTCTTGTACTTTTAATCATCCGTTGAATAAAGCGCGTTGAAAAAACGTTCTCGACCGTCGTCGCTCCCTTCCCCTCTTTCCGCCCCTCGTCGCCCAACCTAGTTTCCTGTAATTTGATGTTAATAAGTAAAAGTCTTGCTTTCAACGGAAGGAGCGAAGCTTTTTCTAAGCTCTATTAACGGCCCGAAAGAATCGGCTCCGGGCTGGCTCTCTACGTATTTCGTTTCGTTTCTCCGCGTCCTCTTTGAACGCGACGCGGCGCGGCGTTCTGTTGATCGTATACGTGGAGGCGCGACTTGTTACTTAACAAGTTCCACGAACGGCAAAAACGGGACCTATCACGCAAGACATCACCACGAATCGTCCTCGTTAAACAGACGTTTCCGTTGTCGCAACAACGACCAACGGCAGTTCCGTGGGATCGTTTCCGAATTATCCGCGCAGCATATTTTCCGCGACCGCCTTGCAGACGGCCGGAGCGAGAACCGGGGCTTCATCAACGCGAACACAAACCCGATTTAAAGGATCGGCTTTCGCCGGTTTGATGGGTCGGCTGATACTTCTGGTGGCCCGCTGCAATTACTGCAAATTGCATTCGCGTCGAATTATATCGAAAAAGAGAGATATTTCAGGGCTAATCAAGTTACACGATGAAAACCACTGACGGTCAGCTAGCTTACCGCCGTGCCGCGTCGCCCAGGCTCGCTGCTACCCAGAAGCTAGCCCGGGCCACGGAAGGGTTGAAACAAATCGCGATGCTGCGTTCGCGATAATTTTACTCCCCCTCCCTCGCCCCGTTTCGCCTATGTGTGTACCGATCGTGGTAGTTTTTGGAAGTCTATAGTTAGCTTGTGAAAGAATAAGACCACGGTTGAGGATTTTTTAATAGATCCTCCAATAGCGACAGAAACTTCAATCATAAACCGAAAACTCACCCTCAATAGCGTAATCTACTAATTTCGTTTGGAATTATTGTGTAAAAGAAGATTTTTAGGCTTTCATTTGGTGCAATTATTGTAAAACCTATCAATAGGCTTTCGGTAGATAAACTGTTAAGAAGAGAAAATGGCGATGGATATACATCGGAAACCAAAACCACAAAGCGTCATCTCGACGATCTTCATCTGCCAGGACGACTAGCGTCATCTTAGTTTTCAAGTAACAAAGACCCAAAAGAAGAATCATGAAACAGGGAACGTAAACACGAATCGTTGTATCCGGACAATTTCCAGTCTACAGCGGTCGCCTGTTGCGTGCATCGGTCCCGCTGATCGGCCGGTAATTACTTCGAACTATGATCCGAAAAAAAAGCGTGGAGCTCGCGCGCTCTGTGAAGGGAACGGAGAAAGAAATAATATCAGAGCCGCGTGGCGGACCGATATTTGCGCCGAGTAATAAACTGGCAAATGTGTAGGCAATCAACGGAGATCGGTGGTTCGCATTCGCGCTGGTTCGAAACGTGTTTGAACGGGCTCGGCTCGGCTCTGCGCTGATGCAAGCGGCTTTCCGATTGGCATTCGCCGACGCCCGGCCCCTACGACACACCGGGAGCGTGTCGCGAAAACCGGAAGTTAGCTCGCAGCTACTAAAGCTCGGTACAAAAGTTTATGAGTTGTACACAGGATGGAGTTGAGTGGGTGGTGGTCAGAAGGGCAGAGAAAGGGGGTAGTTGGGCAACGCGGTGGTTCCACGAGGGGGTGGTATGTGCCGAGCGAGGTGGGGGAGATGGCAAGAGGGATGAAGGGAGAGAGAGAGAGAGAGCACCGAGGGCTCTGGCTGGGTAGCAAGAGGGATGCTGGGGTGGAAGGGCAGCAACAGCAGCAGCAGCAGCAGCAGCAGCGGTAGCAGCGGCAGCAACAGCAGCAGCAACATTCGAGGAGGAAGATAGACGCAGGCGAGCTTTGATGTACGAGCTCGCGTCGCGAAAAGAGAGGGAGCGAGCGGCCGAGCCCGCCGAGGAACGAGGAAAGAGAGACAACATTTTTGCCGGCAAGGGGATGAAATACGATTTTATTTGCCGCTGGAGCTCCCAGGCTATCCTCGCCGGGGTTGGCAGTCCAATTGTCCAGCCGACTACTGTCCAGCACTGTGCGTCCAGGATAATGAATAAACTTACGTCTTTTTTAGAGAGACATGGGCGGGGGTGCACACGGTGCTGCTGCCGCTGCTGGTGCACAGCGGTGGTGGGGGGATACGAAACAGGGGGGCAAAGAGACGGGAAAATTGCGCCGCAAGGGGTGGAGGGTGAAATTATAAATTTTTTTGTTTTCATTTTTCCGCTTTTCAGATGTTAACCGGACGCGAGCGTGTCGCGATATTCGCAAGGACGTAATGCGTTATAAATTTTGCACTCGCCCGCTCCCGACGGTTTCCAGGGGAACGGTTTTTACGGAAGTCGGCCGTGCCCGCCGATGGAACAGTGCCGCGAGCATGATATAGAAGCGGCCGACACAAAATTCTGAAGAATAACAGGGCCGGCATGCCCCGGGCAGATAAGTGAATCTCTGAAAATATTGAAATACCGATACGCCGTGCACGCCTGTAATAATTTAACGAGAATTTGCATATCTTCCGACTGTATATCCTAATGCGTGGCCGGATCCACCGACAGCGGATACTTCGCGGTATCGCGGCTTTTATGTGTCGTGTACGATCATTTTTATGATCCCGAAAATTGAAAGTTTTTTCCTTGTATCGAAAATTATTCTGCAGATGAATTCTTTTATAGAATTCTTTAGATAAAACTATTGGGTTGCCCCGAAAGTTTGTTTCGTTTTGATTAATGCATTCAATTCAAATTCAGACTAGGTTTTTATAAAGGCGAATGACATGGGTAAATAAGAGGAAGCTTGTGAAAGAATAAGACAGTAATGATTAGACGTTCGTATTTTTTTGTATGTGTTATCTAACAATATTAAGCATGCACATTATAAAAGATGCTTTTAGGACAACCTATTGCAATGGAAAATTTTGTTCCATTTGTAATGGAAAATTTTGTTCATTTTGTTTTGTTATTAGTCTATTTGTAGCAACTACAACCCTCGCGTAATTACTGTACTACAGATCTGAGTGTAGTTATACTATGCACACATTTTTTGTGTCCTCTAACAGCGGTGCCTAAGTCTATATTGGCCCAGACTATCAAAATCGACATTTAATTACTAAGTTTCTGCTGATTAAATGAAATGGTCAGTTGTTATTTTAGAAAAGAAGGAAGACTAACGCGTCTACAAGAAGTGTCTTCAAAAATATGTTTCCACAAATTGATAAATGAAAGCATGAATAAACATCGTAAATTACACAATTGTAAAGACCTTTCCGAGTACTAATAACATTTCTACTCTATGCTTGCTATAAGAAATTCTCATTCTGATTATCACAAAATAAACTATGACATTTGGAATTTGCAAAAAGATTCGCAGTCTAGTCATAACTAAATCGTTCAAATAGGAAGCAATTTACGATCGAATATTTTCAACAGTCAATTAAAACATGTCGAGAAGTTAGCAGACACAGCAATACAGAACAAAATTTGTCGCGTTATTACAGAGAACGGTTAATCATCGAATAATCAGAGCCGCCGAAGAATACCTTCGCGACGCGTTTGCTGTTTTCCGCGTGCGTTTCGCGCGGCTGAAAATTGTTCGCCGATTCCTGAAGGGCTTCTAGAGAAAAAAGATATATCCGCGAACAAAAACCGTGATCGATCGGCTTCCAAGCGGTCATTTCAACCGTTGCAGCCGAAAATTCCTCCGCGCGGAAGATTGGCGTCCGGACGCACCGTATCGGGGAGGGTTGCTGCGTCCATTTCCTGCACCGTTGGTCGTTCTCGCGTCTCGGCTCGCGATATTACTCGAAGGTGCGTCCGTCACTTTATGTGGAAATTCGCATTACCCCCTGGGGGCCTTTGTCGAAATAAAAGTGCAACATTAGGTGGGGGGGGGGGGGGGGGGGGGGGAAAGGGGGAGAAGGGGGGGGGGGGGGGGGGGGGGGGGAGTAGGGAAAAGGCTGAAACTCGGCAGAGAGAGACAGAGAGAGAGAGAGAAAAAGAGAGATTGCAGGACGGAGAAAGAAGACAGGGATTGGGGAATCATGCAAGGTAGAAGAGAGCGTTCCCTTCACGGCGCATGCACGGATTCCTCTTTCCTCGTTTCGCTCCCTTTTCCCCGTGTTCTCTGTTCCTCGTATGTAAGCGAGATTTATCTGGCGATGCCAGATCGCGAAACGCGGGGGCTGCACGTGTGCAGGTGCATGTGGGATGCACATGCATCGGGGTGATCGGTCGGCCATGTGTGAGTGCGTGGCACGTAGCGAGGGGGGGAAATGGCGGACGAGGGAGAGAAAACGGGGGTCGGGAGGATGAAGAGGTGGACGAAGAGGAGGAGGAGGAGGAGGAGGAGGAGGAGGAGGTGTGGGCGAGAGGGTGGCTAGAGGGCGAGACTGCGTGTCCGGCGAGTATTGGAACGAGACGGAAAGGATAGGGTCAGATAGGCCAGCCTGTAGGAAGAGAGGAAAGACAGGGGACGATCGGAGTGCAAGCGGGACAGCTTCCAGTCCGTTTCTCTCGAGTACGGAAGGGTGAGTCGGGTGAGGAACGAAAAGGATCGGAGCTGGACCAGAGAGAACGCCGGCGGAGGTGGAGAAGGACGATAACGGGGAGAGAAAGAAAGAGAGAGAGAGGCAGAGGCGAAAGAGGAGGGTATAGAATGAGATATGCAGATAGAGAGTGGTCCCGAACGAACGGGCACCAGGGTGTAGTTGGGTAGAGAGAAGTTCAGGAACGAGGGAGAGGGACGACGGGGCCGAAAGAGAAAGAACCGTTCGGTACGGAAGAGGAGAAGCAGAGGGTGCAGGAGAGAAACCGGGGGCGGAAGGGTGGACAGAGGAGAGGGACACAGAAGAGTGAGAGTGGGAGAGGGAGAGCAAGCGTTGCTGGAGCAAGATAGGACTACGCGGAAAAGAGACGCCGATGCAGGCGGTAGTGCGTCGAACGAGGAGGGGTAGGAACTGACCAAAAAAAAGGACGAACGCTTCAATTCATTGATCGCCCGACGGTCCGAGCGGCGACGCGCGGGCTAAAATAAAAAACGCGGCTAGGCCAGGTGGGGGTGGCGAGCTCTCTGCCAGTAGCACAGGTGGAGGTGGAGGACGAGCCGAAGGGCGTTGCGAAAAATCTCCGGCGAAAAAACGTGCGCGCACCCAGCCCGTTGCACAAGCGCTCCTACGTCGCGTCGCGTCGCGTCGCGTCCCGTCGCGTCGCGTCGTCGTCGTCCTCGTGTGCCACGTCCTAAGAGCACAATTGCTTCGCAGAATGGACTCTACTCGGCACGCGGCGGTGCCCGATGGAATACGTAGCGGGGGCGGGAAGGGGCGGCAGAGATATCCGAAAAGAGGCGAGGAATTTACGTACGACAGAAAATCAGCAAACTCGATCTAACGCGGATTCTCTCTTTTTCTAGATCGTTGCATACGTGTCCGTCCGGCTAGGCTGAGAGTGTCTCCTACCTTCCTCCCTCGTTCACGCGTGCGCGAGGATTCTGCTGCCTCTTCTTCCTCGTTTTTCGCAATTTCAGAACTGTCAGCTAATACGCGCGACTACCTACCAAGTACCCGGCTGAAAATCTTTTTTGATCTAGATAATGGAATCCGCTGGATAGGCATTGTTGCCGACCATTCGTTTTCGACCTTATCGTCCGACTTTTTTGACACTTCGCTCAACCCTTTTCCCTGCCCGATTCCTTTTGCATATGAACGATCGTTTTATCTCTCTCTCTCTCTCTCTCTCTCTCTCTCTCTCACCCCCTCATTCTTTCTCCCTCTCTGTCTATAGGTGATCGACTCGAGCAGACGGACGTTAATCACGGTCGCGGAGCGGTAAACAACGTTTAGCGTGAATCGACACTCGATACGGAATATTTTAACGATGATAAACGCGGCGACGATAATCACCTCGCTGTGTGCCGGCGCGTGCTTTAATGATGAATATTATTTATATACAAAAGTCAGCTGGAAGCGCGCGAACGCTGAAATCGGAAAATTTACGATTTTCACGAGGATTCGTTGTTTTAACATCCGAGCGAATCGGTTCGGGCTTTTTCGAGATCCTCCTGTTAGAAATGAAGATATCGTCATGACTTCTAACGAGACATAGCTATTTTGCCAATTACAGTATCCTATAAATACGAAAATATATTTTTTTTAGGTCCGAACAAACCCTTCAACCCTTTGGACCCTTCTTGTGTCAGCAATTCTTTGGCGTATGGAACATTTCATCCGCAAACAAATTAGAAACTTAAAACACTTTTCAATCATTTTTTATTATGATACAAGTAATCTTATATCAATGGAAACACTTCAATCTCTTCAATAGTATTTTATTTCTAGTGCAAATTTGCCAAATACAGCAATCTGTCTATATGAATAACATTGATTGTGAGTATTCCACTTTCATGAAAAGAAATCTCTGAATTGATGTAAGATACATTTCGCCAGTTATATTTCTCATAAAATTATCTATACAAATAAAAAATTATACGAAGATCCATAGTCTATGTTTCATAAAACAACATCGAAAAATGTTACGAACGTCCAGAGAAGTTTTTGCTCTTTGAAGAAATCAGCGGATGTATCGATACTCCCGAAGTGGTTCGATAAAAGTGATTTTCCGTCTTCGAAAGGTGGTAAGCAGGTGATCCGCAGATACACCTGGCCGGGTGATCGGGTTGTGGGGTCGAAGGAATCCCCAAAGATGGAAACGACAGCTTCGTTTGAATCTTGGAAGAGGCCGAAAAACGCACAATATCCTATTTTCCGTTCCACTCGAGCGGCTGGCGCGGCCGCAGTCCTAACCCGGGGAACATCTGTATTTTGGGAAAGGCCTTTTTGCATTTTTGGAGACAGATGCAAATGAAAGGGTTCTTCCCGGATGGGAGAATGTAAAGGAATCGCGGCTTTGCTCTCTCGGCTGGGCCCTTTTGCGAATCCTTTTCATCGCGCCAGCTCACATTTTCCTCGTATATGATGCATCTGTCTCGCAAACAATATCCTGCGATTTCGCTCTCAAAATTCACTCGTGATTCGCCGCGGTCATTGTGCTCCCGGCTTTCTCTGTTTCTCTCCCTGCCTCTCCCGGAATTGTGTCTTACAGGCAAACCCCTTCGCCACCCTTGTGCAACTCTTTTAGTTCGGATGTATCGCATACGCGGCGGTGATACGTCCAATCGGGAATAAGCTCCTTTACGACAAATTAATGCGTTCAAAAGAATGTACTTCCGAAAGCAACCGTCTCTCTAAAAACTCTGCTTATGAACTGTTTATCTGTGAATTGTACCAATTGTCGAATTTATTTATCAGTCCCCCGATGTACTGGCAAAGTTAAAATTTATTTTTTCTTTGCTGACGAGACTTCTTTTCACATTAAATGCTTGCATCTCAAAGTCCCATTATTCTCTTCTTAAAACAATCATTTTTAAAATCTGTACTTCAACTGTATCCTTTTTTAATGGAAATATTTTAAAATCAATTTTAGAAGTCACAAAATTGATACGACTGGACGATCTTTATGCAAAATAAAAATTTCCAAGTCTACTGCAGGGAACAGAAGTTAGATAAAAATGTATTCTTTTAATAATTTGAGTGAGTCATAAATAATGTAGTAATATTCTTCAATACGTTTAACGTCTTCACAGGATTGTATCTGGCCTATTCGTTTTTCTCATAAATGCATAAAATCCGCAGTCCAGCCATTCTATAGCTTACAGACAATAAAACAAGACTGTTCTTCTGCTTCTACAATAATTAATTGTTTTCTTCGAGATGCATTGTAAAAGTGAAATAATTTGGGACTCTGTATAGAAACGACTGACCGTATAGTACTTCGTGCTAGTACTTTTGGCTGGCATTTTGTATTTCTTTTGGAACAGTGCTTTGTTCTAGACGAATTAGCTCCGCGCCATTTAGCTGGAACGCTTTGATCGATTGTTTCCGAAGGAGAAGTGCAGCTTGTGGATATATTATTTTTCCCATTCGAGGCCCCGTCTTTCGAGTGCAAGAGCGATATTCGCGTGCCCTGACAGATGCGAGAAGATTGGGAGTGGTAAAGCACCCATAGCCAGGGGCGCAGATGAACCATCAGGTAATAAGGATCCCCGAACATGATTTTTGGGGCCGGAGCGTAAATTTTGCCCCGAATCTGACTTATTCAAATGTTTACCCATTCAGACCACAGCCTTTCTTGTTGATTCCGTTTCCAAGCGTATCGCCCGAGGACACCCTTTCGCGCCGAGAGTATCAAATTAATGGAAATGCATCTTGAAAAACCGAAACAAAATTTGAACAGGAAATTTAACATAAAATTGGCTGGTTAATAAAACCTGCTTCAAGGCTTGTTGAGTCAGAATTTCTTCTATTTCCCGTAATTGAAGTTCGAAATTGTTCAGTGCGAAAAATATGAAAAAGAATCGATATTAAATTAGACGTATTTTAATTGAGGACCTCGAGCTGTGTGAGGGCTCTCTTTTGGAGAAAATTTGCTAATTTAGCAGTTCGAGGTTTGTATTCCGAAAGGACAACGCGCTGGTATGGAATACTTATTGCGACGGTATCTTCAGTGTAATAGTCAGTTGAAAGCGAGATAAAGGCTGTACGTAGCTGGACGAGCCTTGAAAAAAATTGGGAAAGACAGTGGCATTCGGGCTTTCATTAGCGTGTCTACTTGGGAGATTAGTACGCTTTACCGCGTACCTCTGTCTTTGTCTCTTTTCCTCGTTCGTTTTTCTCTTGAGAAGAAAGACATGCACTCGGCGGCTCGCAGCTTTGAGGATGGACTCTCGGACTTTGCTCGGTCTCTCCCGAGCCGTGCAGGGAGAGGCAAAGCGAAAGTAAGCCGGATCGAGGCTTATAGAGGATCCAACTGGACCGTGATATTTTCACAAGTTATGAAGCATCCAAGTTAAACACTTTTAACGTGTTTCGGGATACCTTGATTACCGGCTTCAGAGCATTTTTATTTTTATCGAAACCTTTCTTTTTATTGTCGCGTTCGGCGGAATTCACGAAAGTACTGATTTTAGGGATCGCGAGAGTTCAAAAGTTACTAGTCATTTCCAGTCAAGCCATATTTTAATACCAGCTTTTAATAAATCATGTAAATAATTTAAATTTTAGTGATGAAACCACAATTTAAATGATTCAGTTTCTATTAGAGCAGAATTTTCTACAATTTCGATTAGAGAAGAAATAAATTCACAAGAGTTTAAACCAGTTCTCAATTTTGTATTTCAAGCATAATATTCTACAATGTTTTATTGCAGATGGAACGAACTCTCAAAAGTTTAAGTTTCAAAGTCATAATTGAAACAATCAATTTTTCTAAAAAGCAGACTTTCTACCTTCATAGAAATCATCACAATGTTTCTGTAAGATTTTATAAGTATTTCTGTAAATAAAATAATAAGTACTTTTATATTTTGTAAACCTGTGCTCCGTTCTCGGTGAAGCAGGGAAATATTGTTTGTCTCGCGTTCTCATCGTGCAGATTTTTCGGCGTTTACCCATCAAGAAAAGAATGATGAATGAAACATAACGTGACTTGTACATTTTACAGGAAAGGGTGGCTAGAGGCTGCAACCCCTCGCATCCACTAAGAAGTGGGACAACAATAATGACTTGCTTGCGAATTTTCTGCATCCCTAACAAGCATGAGTATGTGTTACTTTATTTTCTGCTTATTAAAATTCCTAACGGAAGAAGCAAATTCTAATTTATCTTTTGTTTCGTTAATCCACTGTTACTAATCACAATTTCTATAAATCAATTCAATACACGTTATAGATAAGACTTTTGTACTCATTTCACCGTGGAATAAATCTCAAAAATTAGTGAAAATCTTCTGATTTATGAGGATCTTGCAGAAACATTGCGTTGATTTTGGAGACCTAGCTCGTCACTAAGATGTAGCAGGGGCTTATTATTGAATGACAAACAATTTATGATGGGCGAGACATTAAGCTGAATTTGGAGATGAAGCTAAGGTATAGTCCTAAACCGGAAAAAACAAAGATCTTGAGGAGACACTGCGGAGGTATTGGTATTGCGGATTCATCCCGGGTGTGAATTACCACCGCAGTTGCGGGTACGGATCGGGGCTTGGGGATGATAAATCTTCGATTCAGCGAGGACTCACTTTAGATGATCGGGACTCCTGCGAGACAGAGGGGGGCCCTACGTCACCGTGAGCGGCAGCTGCCGGTACGTCATACTTTTTCTTTGTCTCAAAGGACCCTTCTCTTCAGTCGTCGGTGCTCTTTGGGGCACGGACGGGGGCCACGCGCCCGCGGCAGATGTTCCGCAACGCATGCCCCTTCGCTCTCTCCTGCGTATTACGTACTTATACTTGGAGCCCGGCCGTGCAAGGCGCGCAACACGCGACCGATCGATCGATGCATATGCACGATTCTCGGCGCGCGCCTCGAAGAATGCGAGCACCGATTGAAGGAGGGCCGACTCTTGACTCTTTGATATATTGCACGCATGCGAGAGCCAACCCCAACTCTGCACGCGCGAAACCCGCGTTTTCTGCGAGCGCGGGAGACGTTCTTGCCCGCAAAACTGTCGCCCCGTATCCATCTGTCGCGACAGAACCGGTCGGAATCAGTTTGCGAACACCCGACGCTGATCGAATTATTTTCGGATGGTCATTCAACTATCTATTGATTTTTTCGGGCTGCACGATTTCTAAGAAATTTATACCGTTCGACGAACAATTTTGTCCCACCGCTTAGAGCACGTTCTTTATTTTTATTGCGGATGAATAATTAAGATCCCTATCGACTTTTCGAAAAACTTCCGTCGCCTCTTGGGGAGATACTTCCGATTGAGGAGACACGTTCAGAATCTCTTACAATCTTTTTGTTTTTCACCAGATCGTAACAGATTTATAAACTAAATTTAGTTGGTACGGAAATTAAAATATCCATGAATGTAAAGCAAGGGGATGAAAAGGAATGATTTAGATTTTATGACAAGTATTACAACCGCAATTGTATATTTTAATATCATATCCAGAAAAGTGCAACTCATCAGTGTGCTCTAATAAAAAAAGATGTACCTCTTACTGAACCATGATCTGAAATATTAATTTTTCTATTCGAGCAACTTGTGCCTAATTGTGCATAAAAGTTGAGGCAAATCTAAAAGAGAAAATTTAATAAGTCCTGACTAGTTTTATTTGTTTTCTGATGTTTTATGGCTTGTTCAACGAGCTTCGAACGGCTGTCACCACAGAAGAAGTCTGGCTTTCGTCTCGCTCGATGTAAATGGTCTTAATAATCAGAGCAGAAATCACACACAGGCTTTCTGGGCGTGCTGAGGACAAGTAAGTGTGTGTGCATATATCTCCAGAAGCCGCCCAGCAAGATAACACCGAGCCATGTGATAAAGAACAATTTAACGGTCTTGTTAAAGATACGAAACACGCCTACTCTGATAAATGTGAGTCGCGACACAGTGGGACCATTTGGGATATTAAAAGAAGCGAGTATTGGATTCATTCTCGCGAAAACAATATTACAATAAAACATATACGGCACGCTTTAATATTTGCGTTTAATTCAACAGTGTTCGAGTGACAGTAACGCGCAATTATCTGCCTTTATACAAATTTCAAACAGTACATTTTCCGATCAATATATTCCTTAGTACGGTATAATAAATAATTTTCAAATTTTAGTTTGATATTTTTATAAAACAGTGTCCAGATTGAGTCAACAACTTTTAATGACGGCATTAATTTTAAAGTTTGTCAATTTCATACTTACTCATTAATTGAGAAGACATGGGACCATTTTAACCCAGAATTAAAAATGTTCTTTGTAAATTCTAATTTTCCACCACACAGTTATAATCATCAGTTGTTTATAAGTACGTTTAAAAAAATATATAAAAGAGAATTGATACATAAGAATTTGAATAAGTCTGACCACGGCTACCATCAAATCGTTATGAGCCTCGGAATGATTAAACATTATTGAACATATCTGAACAAGTCCATGAAACTGATATTTCTCTCTACAGTGAAAAATTACATTCTATCGCAAGAAACAATAAACCGGTTGAAATCTGCGGACGGTCCGCGAGCAACGAAACTTTTAATTATCCATTCTAATATAGTTTCGTTCGTTGGCAGCTATTTTCTGATTCGAAGAAAAGGAAGACGTATTTAAGTAGAATTCAGGAAACTCGCTACCGGCAATTATCCGTGCCGGCCTTTTTACTTCGTCGAACTTTCATCGGAGCGTAAAACGACCATAAGGACCGCGTGACTTGAATTCGCCGTAGCGCCCCGGTTAGTTCGCGACTTTCTCGAGCTTCCGGTTTGAAAAGCATCGACATCTCTGCGACGAGTTTCGACAGCCGGGTCGCGTTTTCGCCGATCGACTCGACCGGTTTCGAATAATTAATGATGCGGGAGAAATTAGTGGGCAGCGACGAGACGAGACGGGACCAGACGCGGCTGTGCATTTTCCATTTCGGGGTCTCCGCTTTGAGACAGAAAGGTACAACCGAAAGTTCCGTAAAGTGGATCGATAACCAGGTATCCGGCGAACGTAAACTTTTCAATCAATATGGAGCCGGACGCGAGCCGGCGCGAAATTAATTTCGCGAATTGAAAAGGCGACCCTTCAGACGCCAATACAATTAACCGTAAAACCGAACTTCATATTTTATACTGGTGCCGGCGCCGCACACCCGGCCCGGCACCGGGCGCAAAATTGAAAGAGACAATTTTTGCGGCCGGGTACAATCGCGGCAAATGGAAGCCGCGGAAACGCACGGCCTCGAATCGATGAATTACAGAGAGGCGATGTTTTCGCGCGCCGTCGAAACGAAAATCGAGATAGAGACCCCCGATGTTATGCTTTTGCGAGCCTGTGGGCGAGAAGTATGGACGAAGACACTTCTTCGGGGCACACTTTGTCACACAAAATCTTCATAATTTTCTTACATTGAGAGAAAGAATTAATATTTCTACTCCACCAGACAAATGTTTGAATGTTGATTGTAAAGATGTAAATAATATTTTTCAATTTAGACCGATATAACAAATGTTTTACAATTGTCTAGCTAGACTGATTGAAAAGATTGACGAAAAAGAATCGAAGTTCAAAGAAGAACGTGAACGAAGCTAGATACCCTGAATATTTTGGTTCTGGCGAGAGGGGGGCGAACGAAGACTTCTTCGGGGCACACGTCGTCACACCTGACGTCACATACTCGTTAGGGGGCAGATGGCCCCCCTCTCAAGCGTGACGTTGGGCCCACGTACCTGGTGGCGTCTACCTATGAGCCCTTCTTCCTCTCCTCTTTCTCCCTCCTCTCTTCTGGCCCCCTCTTTCTTTCGCCCTCTCTTGCTCCCCCCTCGGCTGGTGGCCCATAAGGTAAAGCTAAATAAAAAAAAATACTCCTGCCAAGGGAGTCCCCTTTTCCTCGCACACACGCGCAGCTGCTCAGGTAGCACGAGCTACTTCCACATTAGAGGACGGAACCGATGTGGGGTGCCGATGGCGTGCCCCATTGAAATTCCGTCTGGTCAGATGCCCGGCTGCTTCCTCATGTGGTGCATACAACACCGTTGAACGGGGGACAACAGACCCAGAAGGAAAAAGAGAAAGAGATTATTAAGGTGACGAACTTTCGATCGATTTGCTCCGGCATTAGGATGTGCCCCCTCCGACTGCTCACCCCCGGGGTAATATTTTATTTTTGAGAAATGACTGCTTCGAGGCCCCTAATGCTCCTCGGTGCATCCGTGGTTCAGCGAGATTCGATTATCGGGCAATTTAGCACTGCTGTGTTCTTTTCATTTCTTCCTGGCGAAAACGAATAGATAAATTATTCGACATTCTGACGAAAATTACTGAGACATTTTTTTTAGAGGCTGAAAATTCTCAACTAATTTATAGCTACTACATTCGAGAAGCGTTCACACATTTTAGGATCGATACACAAACCCAGGATGTAACAATTCCATAGCGAGATTCGAAAAGCGTCTTTTCTCCGGAAAAATTGGCACAGCTCTCGCAGCGTTTAACAATGTAATTGTACCTTTGCGTCGAATCGGCAAGCCGTGTGCTCTGTTCACCGTGCACAATGGGTCCGAGGTGGTTAAGAAAATTGTCCAGTGCAAGACCCCCAGCGTCCGTTCGCTCGACTCGAGGAAAAGATCCTCGGTAATTAGGGCGGGGACCGTAAAGGTGTACAAAGCGAGAAAACCGAGCGAAGTGAAGTTCCGCATTGTCCGGCCGTATTCCGGCAAAGTGGCTTTGCCGTCTTACTAAACGGTTCCAAAGTGGCCAATAACGAGAAAGACTCGGCCGCTGTAACGCCCCGGATACACAAGGGAAGTACTAGAGGCCAATTTGTCGTCGCCGCTCGTAAATCCGTTCTGATAATTCCCAGCACGAGACATCCGGCCTTCCGGCTGGGCGTTGCGGGGGTGTTTCGTGGTGGTAAACATAATGTCCGTCCTGGTGGAATCTTTTGTTCGGGACTGTCTTTGCTTTTTCTGCGCCGAACGCGTGCCCGGCGGTGCGCCCTTTCCAAACACTACACCTGGAAAGTTTGCCAAATCGGGTCCGCATTCTAAGCCCGAATTCGAGGCCATTTGTGGCCGATTCTTTTTCTCTTTCTTCCTCTCACCCCTATCAATGTTAACACGTTGCTATGAATGGCTAGAATCTAAGCTCATATTTTTTAAATAATCGGCTAACGTACTTTGATTCAAAATGTTCTAATCCCAGAATTCTATTTCTTAATAGACTCTCTAAATCGACTCTTAAATTTAGATTGAAGTCTTGCATTGATGTATCAAAAAATGAGAAATGTTATCAACGTATGTGACTGGTATTCTCGAAATATGAATAACAAGTTTGGTTCAACCTAGTAAACGTATGAACAACCCTCTTCTATCGTATCATTGTCTAATAAAGTACCTGAAGAAGGTATATACTGGATGTATAATATCAGCGTCTTCTTCAAACTTTGATATCTATCGAACCGATAACCATGTGCTTATGAAAGAAAGCTGTTCGATCTAATCGAATTCACCTAAGTTTCCCTAAAAGTATCAGACACGTTGGTAAGCCTCGGAGCGCATCTGCTCGGAAAGTAATCCAAGAAACGTTTCGAGACGGCGTTTTTCGTTTACCGAGGTCGAACTCCATTATGGCATGGAATCGCCTAACCCCAGACCTAACGCGTGCCCCTCATATCTCATCAAGAGCTGAACGGGCCGGTGAGCCCAAAGTGGCCGCCAATAGGAAACCAAATTTGGTAACGTTCCGTATCTTTTATTCGGCCGCCCCCGCGATCTATCCGTGTTGGGTCATCGTGACAGATTGGTGGGCCCTCTCGACGATATCCGGCCCCAATTTCGGGGTTAGGGCGCGTTCTTCTAACGGGAGCTGAAAAACTCGCCGCATTTAATGCGTTCACGATCCAGAAGCCGCAACTGCGTCTTCTCTCCCCGTTGCGGTGCACAATGACTTTCGAACATATGTCGAACGACGGAGTTTCCTCGGCTGCATCGAGATGCGTTATTAACGCGTGCGGATGGGGAGGAAACTGTGGCAGCGGAGGCAGGAGCACGTTAGACAGATAGAAAGAGAGGGCGAGAGATGGCGGAGAGAGAAAAGAAAATCCATTTCCGAGATCGGCTCGAGGTTCTAGACACGTGGGTGGAAAGAGGCAGAAGGACGAGAAAGGTGCGGTAGGTCGAGCCATCTGGTTCTTTCCCTACACACGATCACCTTGAGGGCCTTTTAAATCCACCAGAGACATGCACCTTGAGACCTGTCTGGAACGAGGACCCTCGAATGCTCGGCCCTTTAAAAATCGACCCTGAAACGAAGACACCGAGACCGTGCCCTTACTCCTGCTGGCTCACCTTAACAACCTCGAGGGTAGCCGCACCATGAATGGTCAGGGCTCTCTTTAGTTTTCGGTTAACTTGCTTCTATACAGATCATCTAGATCTTGTACCTTCGACCCCCAAGATCCGTGTTATACGACCGATGTTTTAGCAACCCTACTCGGGCCATTTTCTGCTACCCTGATTACCAGGCTGTGCATCTTTAATCCAAATTTTCTAAGACAAACCCAAGATACAGAAGTGAAATAAATATGTGTTTTATTCATAAGTAGACCGTGGATTTTATATTCTGTTCATTTCCGTTTTTTACAATCGACAGGATATTTTTATTCAGAATAAAAATCCGTAAGCTACTGACAACAATATTTCTATATTGGCATAATGTCGTCAATGTTTTGTGTTTCACTTATTCAGTTTTGTCGCCAATGCATCAATTCCGGAGCCTGTTAATTACATTACACTGAAAAATTTCGTTCGTCACTGGTTCGATGATGTCGCGCAAATTTAATTGTTTGATGCTCAGTCTTATATTTTTATTAAAATGTTGCAACTCAACATCCGTGTTATCATTTATTTCATTATATCAATGCTGTATCTGAAATATCCTCTATGGCGAGAACGAAATTAAAATTTTTTTAATTCTCACGCGCCAGAAACGCATAATCTTGTGCGTCGAAAATTCCTCGTACAAAAAAACACGTTTATTTTTACTTCTGTCAAAAATAGTTTAATCGTACGAAAATGATACAGAAACGTTGATTTCATTTTACTCATTTCTAGATTGATACATTTTTTAAATATCTATAGGACATCTATACTGTCCTCTTACCCTATTGATTTTTACAGCATAATCCTTAAAAGTTCGAACTTAGAATTTAGAAGATCGAAGAAAAGTTAGAGCAGGTATGCACGCTTTTAATGACAGGATTATCCGTCTGCATAGTTCAAACGAGTAGATCTATTTCGATTCATCAATGTTACGTATTACAGAACATTTTCCAGTGTTATGCAATTTTCGAGGAACTTTGTGCACACAGAAACCTTTCAACGTCCCTCTGCCCGGTTACTTTCAGCCCAGCAACAATGGCCAGCGGATCTTAAGCTCTTTATACATCCTAACGTCACAGTGCACCCAGTGACGTATCGAAGGTGCACGAACGACCCCGGGTTGCATCGTCGGCCTATTAATACCATGATAGAGAGCCGAGAGGTAACGTGGACGCGCTGTTTACCATGAAAATCGGCGGATCGTTGACGGTCCGCCGACAAAGGGGAAATTAATTTGCAAATCGTTCTTGATACGGATCAGGGGAAAGGATCGTCCGTCTCTGGTCGATACTGCACACTCGTCAGCTTAAGTCCTTCGGTATCGAGAACGTGACGAGACGCGACCAGACGCGGCGATCCGAGACGAGACGAGACGAGACGAGAGAACGACAGAGTCGAGGCAGGAGGACGCGCCGTTGACAAAGAGGCCACGGAACAAGACAAACATGAATGTGAATACGTAATCTTCGAGTGGATATCGGGAGAGAGAGATGAAAAAAATTGCAAGTTCAGATGCTGCCGCAGCAAGCATTTCTGACCCGTATAACTCGGTCTGGTAATTCTCGTTGCCCCGGTCCGGGCACGCGATCCCAGGGTGCATGCACCCTGTCTACTTTTGTCTTCTTGCGCCGGCTTGAGCCGTGGCTCTGTCTCTGCCGTGGTCTCTGTCGCGGGACCTCCTCTGTGTGCAGGGGTGCATCCCGCGGACCCGGTTAGTATGCACTTCCGTCGACGTGTGCGCCGATCCGCGAGAGAAGTAGCCGAGCTACCACCATAAGGAGGATCTCCGGGCCTAGGGACCACGAGGAATAAGGGTAGCAAAGCCGGAGAAGGGCGCGGGGGGTGGCACGCGACCCGTGGGGGATGGGCTGACAGTGAGACTTTTATTAGGGAAGGAATCAGCAAGCATGATTATGTACCTTAGAGCGTCTCCACCTCCGTTTACCAGTTCCGAGCCCGTTCCCCATCCACCCCCTATCTTTCTCTCCCTCTCTCTCTCTCTTTCTATCTCTCTTTATCTATCTCCCTTTATCTTTCTCTCTTTCTCTCTGTCGTCTACCACCCCCAATGTGTACGTCTAACCGCCCTTCTTCATACTCCGTCTCCGCCACCGCGCTATCGCCACTGACATTGCACTACGACGAAGACTACCAAGCTGCCACACCGTCGTCGCAGCTGCATTGTCAACCCCTTCCCAACCGTCAGCCGGCTCCCCGCGCTCATATATGTACGCAGTGGCGTAGAACACCGAGGAATCGACGACGATGCACAATACACCGGATCGGCTCCCTTCAAGGTGAGCTTTGTCAGATCCGTTACCGCTTCACGTGGATGCAAACCGGTCGAGATTCCGTGCATTGTGGGTTCAAATAGTGGCTAATCTTTTTGGAATGCTGACTATTACTTACCAGGAACGCTGCCGTGGCGATGCGAAAGATGCTGTCCCCTGAAACAGTCGAAGACACGAACCTCTTAGAGACTGATCATTCATCTCCTATCTGTAATTATGTTAGACAAAATATTCTACGCCACAGAGAAGACATCGTAGAACCTTGTAGAAAAGTCTCTGAATGTATGAACATCCTGTTTCTTCTCACTTAAAATTACTTTATACAGTCTAGATGAAATTTTTAGTCTAGATAGATGAATTATGAAAATTTAAAATTTTCAGGAGTTAATACAATGTCTTTCTGAAAAAGCAGATACTTCAAAACTGTTTTATATTGAAATAAACTGGCCAATAAGGATTTAATAAAATGTAACACTAATATTTTATAATTTCAGTAAGTGTCGTCGTCTCGTGTCTAACTTTTCTGTATAACTATGTCCACAGTTCTAATAACCACGGGTACGGTGAAGAAAAATTGACATTATCATTATTTTGCAATTTCAATGGAAATATTATGAACCGATTAGAATCATAATTATTCTCTGTCAAGCGTTTTGGATGCGCCCTAGCTTTTCTGGGAGGAATAAGGGAGGGTTGCGATCTTTTTGCGGAATATTTTGAACAGCTTCGGATGATCGTGATCACGAGCAGTGACTAAATTCGTCGTCCGGCGCAGAGAAGCGCATAGCCGGAGCCGTCCTCCACGAAATTTGCATCTCTGCCTCGCCAATGCCGCCCAAGGCGATATTGTCGTTACAATGAAACCACCCCCGAAAGCTCGCTACCACCCTCGATACACACGCCGGCACACAGGGCGATGTCATGTGCGCGTGTCGCACTCGAACTTTCGACTCGAACCACAGGCGCGAAACTTCGCGAATTCTGATCACGCATACATCGGCGCACACGGCGAACAAAATTTTATCAGCCCCCTTCCCCCCCCCCCGCTCGAGCCGCGCCTCCGAAAACACTGAAATCCTTTCGAGAGCGCAGCAGCATCGAGAAAATTTAGTCCCGGCTCTGTCCACTATTTAATTCGGGCCTGGCAGTGCAGAGACCATTTTGCGATCCCGTGTATTACCACTGAGGGAGAATAGTTATTTAATCGTTTATAGTGGCGGAACGTTTCGATAAGGACCGTGGACTTCTTTTAGCATGATTCTGTAAAAATAAACGCTCTCGTAAAAATAAACGCAGCCGAAGGACGAATTATTTTAGTCGCTGGTGACTCAGCTTGTTGATCGCGAAAATTATAATTATCGGCTTTTCGTAAGACGCAATACAGTCTATCAGCAGGAGAGAATTACTTTTTTCTTCTTCCTCTTATTCAAAAACGACATCCTATTTCACTTAATGGTACAATACATCGGAAATAAACCATTTTAATCGTTCGGATAGTTTACAGTTAAATTATAATACAACATTGTATAATATTAACGCTTAACATACCAAACACTAAAAGTAACTGGCAAGCTTTGCACTATAACACTGGAAGGATTGAATTTATTCTAGATAATTAATAATGTTATATTAGTTGGCTGTACAGAAAAATTAAGTTGTAATTTGAGATTCCATTGTATAAAATAGAGCTGTATAGTAGAGTGCAAGTTATGAAGAACGCGTTTGTAAATATAAAACTAAATTTCGTAGTAACGCGGGGCTTTTCGTTTACGCTTGGTCTATTCGAAGTCAAAATAGTTCCAAGTACCGAAGGATCACTGCAAGGGCGATATTTCAGCGGAAACTCTTCCGTTCGCATCTCGACGAAACTGGATTCTCGCGTGTCATCAATTTCCCGAGCCGGGCGACGAATTTCGCGAAACAGAATGCGTCTTTGTGGGCGCTATTCAGCGTTCCAGCAAAGGATGCACCGAGACAAGGCATCGGGGTGGCGGCAACGCCGGTTGAGAGGGTGAGGGGAAGGAAGAAGGATGAGACTAAGGAGGTCATAGGTGTGAGGCATAGTTCGACGGCAATATCTGAGACAGTTTCGGCCGGCAAGACTTAACAAATAGGCAAAGTTTTGTTCCCGAGGATAACGGAGGCCGGCGGATTCCCCGGTGCTACCACGACATCCTCTCTCTCCTCTTTGTTCACAAGTTTATGATGTATTAGACGTCTCCCGTCGTTCTATCGCGTTCCTTTCCTTCGTTCCCGGGGCCGCGCTTTTCGGCTGACCAAATTATACGACACCGGCAGTCAAGACGAAACTTCCAAAGGCGAAATTAACTTGCTCGAACGCGTTCCACTCGACCTGTGTTTCAACTATTCGGTTGTCCCGATAGTACGTTTCGTTATCAGATTCAAATTTAGACTAGCTTTTTAGAAACGTAAGCGAAGAAGCCTGGGACATAATAAAATAATAATGACCAGATCATCATATCTTTCTGTATATGCTCCTGTTACCTAACAATATTAAATGTGCACCTAATACAGGTATAAAGTATCTACAAGTAATGTATCTTTGCACATTTCTACGGAGCTTCTATAAAGATACTACTACAGAATTAAATATTTTAGTATTTTTATTATCACTTTCAATACTAAACCAATGTTAATACTCCGTACCAGTGTTTCCCAACCCGAGTGAGACTTAGGCGACATACCACAGATATTAGACCTTGAAACATGGATGTATAGTGTTTTCAAAATAAAAAAATTAATTATATATATACATTAAATAAAACATTTTTTATTGACCTGCGTATACATGTCAACTGTATAATTTCTGACAAAATTCTCATATTTTATGATTGCATCATGTCAAAGTTCGAAGTGACCGTGCAATGATTTCTGTACCAGTTACTAAAGAAATTATTATGGTTATCTGAATAAAAATTCCAGAACAAGTATAAATCTATCCATTTCCCGACCTGACTTTTTCCCGTTCAGATTACCCCTATTTGTGCCGTTGTGCAACGGAAAAAGGTTGGGAAACCCTGCTCAGACAGAAGCCCACCCCCACCTATAATTTCCCGATAAACTGGTCTGTCGGCGTGTCCTAAAATATTTAAGCTTCCTTTGCCATTCGAACTGGAGGTTCTACGGATGCGTCTGGCATCGTTCCGTCGTGAAATAGCGGTACGCTCTGCGTCCGGCAGGTAAACGTGCGAATTCCATCGTGCTCTCTCGCCGACATCAAAAGTTCCATAGTCCCCATGGAGCGTCCGTTCGCCGTGACCGGGGCCACGCAGACGCGCTCGCTGCCCCCAGGATTAATAAACTTTGTCGCGTCTCGGCTTACCCCGTTGGCTTAACTCCACACGGGGAAAATCAATACGCGATACATGCACACACGTACCTCTCTCTATATCCCAGAGGTCCGTTTCGACTTGTCGCGCTATCTCTCTTTTATCTCGATCGTATTTCATTGTGTATCGGCGGGTGCGTGGGAATACACGCGTAGCGTCGCGCGTCTGCCCGGGCCCGATCGCTCATTTACAAACACACGAGTATACGTATATAGGTCGTCGTCGTCGTCGTCGAACGACGTTACCCCGACGCCCACACCACCGTCCCGAGATACCCCAGATCGACCAGAGACCTCTTCAGGGTGACAGATGGCCCGATAGACAAAGAACTTGGCCGGCTGCCTTCCCCGTTGCGTAACTCAATAAAAGGAGATTCAAAGTCGATCTTCGGACGATCCACGAGCACCGTCGTTCACGGAGGGGACCGATGGGGTTGAAAATCAAATATTAGCAACTCGATGGTCTCTGGAAGATCCCAAACTCTCTCCGATCGTCCTCCCTCCTCGTGCCCCGCGGTTCTTATCGTTCTTCTCGATCGTCGATTAGGCACTCCCCTCGGCGACACCAGGACTAACCAGAGGGTACTCTTATAGTCTGCACCACGACGATTAGACGATTACTGATCCCTCCCCCCCCCTGTGAAACCTCGTTACGACACTCGGTATTGGATAGAGAATTAGCCCCGGGGTTGATCGTGCTTCGAATATTCCGATGTTTTCCGTGTTTGTTGCAACGGGGCGGTTACGCTCGACCGTCCCGTTCGCCGAAAGTTTCACTGTCTGTGTGTTTGTATTTGCCGCGGTTGTAATTGATAGTTTGCTCCCATTTTGGCAAATTGTTCTCTATTTACATGTGTCACAAATATTTATTAAGCGGCCGGCGGCCCTCTCCGCTGCGAATTTTATTCGGTAACTCCGGACAGATTATTGCGGTGGTTTGAGTTTAGTACGGACTGTTGACGAGACGACATTTCGATGGTTGTATTGGTTCTTTAGTATTACTTAGGCAATTGGTCCTCAATTATTTCAAACGTATTTTTAAGCGTACTTTAATCAATTATACAACCCTCGATTAAAATTAATCGCCAGAGGCCTGGTAGATGTTTGGTAAAATTCCGAAGGTTTTTTTTAAATACAAATATATAATAATAAATATTTATATAATTGTTTTTATGAATATTATCCTTGGCCGTGAGATTCTTTGTGTTGTACTTGTATTTTACTATTTACATAAAACATTACAGATTCAAATTTTGTTAAGATATTGAGGAGAAAGTAAATGTTTCCTAAATGCCTATTTTTCATGCTAGTCCATATCGGTGTATGTACATAAATTAATAGTTGTATTCCTTTTTTGACATTCTTCCAAGCTATAATTATGGTCTATATAAATTAATGCTCTTTCCGTATTGTTCGATCAATGTTGATATTTGACTTACATTTACATTCATGTTTAACATAAATTTATGTAATAGGCGGGTGTGGAAAATTGTGGGAAGATCTTTCATGAGAAAGGTGGTTTCGATGTATGCTGTATGAGATTACAGTTCTGCGTCTTACGGTCCAGGTCCGATTAAGGCACTGACACGCATGAACGACACGCACACGTGCGCGCATACAGAAAGGGGCGTTGCGTCGATGGGTGGCACAATGGGCACGTGGCAGAATCTAATCATCTCACAAGACTCGGGGAGAGCTTGTATTTTTTTTTTAAGTTCCGTCATTCATCGTGTTAACTCGGTGGAAATTCATTAATTCGTGCTGGCCAGGCTACTATTCCTTTCTCGCGCGAATTGTTGTTTGTGAGAACGTCTGCAATTTTTGTTTCAATTGACACCGCAATGTCCAAGTTTTTATACTTCATTCGTTGCACGTGGTCGTATCAATTTCACCCACTTTTTATTCTCTGAGTTAGTATTTCTAACAACTTGTATGTCTCTTTTTATCTTTTTCATTTTAAATCCTAAATGAATACGAATTTATATTGACCTGTAGGAATGAAAATATTTCTGTAAAAAATGCTTGTCAAAACGCGAAAGGCAGGTACAACTCGAGATGCACTGTTATGCTCGGTTTGTCAAGTGCTCGCTCAAATTAGCATCTGAAATTTGTGTTAAGGCCACCGAACATATTTTCAGCAATCTTGTGCGTTCGGAACGGACGTATTATTACCGCAAACAAAAAAACCCATTTTCACCCATTGTAGTACCGAAGTCAGTACTCGATGTGTCGCGCAATTGATTAAACCGATATCGTGTCTGTGGCTCGCGCATGTATCTGGAATTGTGCTAGAAACACGTGACCCCCGCCTCAAGAGACGCCCCTTTCATCTAATCTTTTCGGCGTTAATGGATTATTTCAATCAAAGAATTGAGGTATCGGCAGCGTTCTTGGGATAGCTGTGACTATGTAAAATTTTTTATCGCACAACATATGCCAAATTATTCGACAGTTTTTTCGATTACTCTTTACCGCAGACAGTTCATGTTCATATTTACACTTAGCTGATTTAATTGATTTGCACAGATATCGTGAAGCGAAGATAAAGAAAATTTTATTAACAATATTTGTTTCGGATATTAGGATTAAAGGAAAGAATTTCGAGCGTTTCGCTATGAAGCCGTTCTATCTTCTAATGGCCAATTGCATGAATCAGAGTTTATTACTGAACTTGAGCAAGATTTATCTAGCTATTACAGCAAATATCCTGAAACGGGACTCTCGGTTCCTTACAGGAAGGATGAAGCAACAAGTGGCTTCTTAGCTCGAGCAATCTTAGTTCGATGTTCAACAAGTGTTTTCCGAATGGATGCATGTCCTCGGAACTCCTTCAAGGAAGTTTAGCAGGTCCACCCTCAGTTGACACAATCTGTCTACACAGTGTCCTTATAGTTTCTCTTCAAGTCAGTACTCGGATTTTTTTATTGAATTTTCGCAATGTTTTCTTCGAAAGTTAATATTTTTAAGAGACAGATATTTATTATAATGTTTATTGTAAATTGTAATTTTTTTCAATGTACTTAGGAACGTATTACGGATGACTCCTAGAAAAGGCAATTTTCAATTACCAATCGTGGTGGTGACGATATTACTTTATCTTTCGATTCAAGTGAATCATAATCTCGATTTACATCAAACTGATACGCCCCGTACACGTAAATGAAATTCGCGTCACTTCTCATGGCTGCTTCACTTTATTTACTTTACTGTTTTTATCAGAGATGTATCCAGAGTTTATTAATAAATTCTCATTGCATCGGTTCCGGGAACTGCGGAGGCATAGAAGGAAAGGTCGATAATATCCGAGCGACAGAACCGCCAAGAATAGAATTCCTTTATCACGGAATCCAATGTGCGTCATTTGTTCTGATAACTGTTTCGATCAGACGTGGGGAAGAACTATAATTCCGATTTCGTCGCTTTACGTAATACAGAAAGGAAATCGTACACTGACCGTAAATAAACAACCCTCGTCAACCAACCCTCCTTTGTTTAAGGGAGTATTTTCCTTTCGAGGGCCACAAAATCGATTCTGAATGAGTAACTTCACAACAGATTATCATGTCTTTCAATTGAAGCAGAAATTGTTGATAATAAATTCCTGAGATGTCACGCTAAAGTTAATCATGTTCGATGCTATGTAGATACAGACAATCTTTTATTTTTCTTTTCTAGATAAATACAACATAAATTGTGGAAGCAATATAAAATGATACATTCGCAAGAATAAGGAAACAATATAAGTACTCTTAAAAATTATCACATGAAAATTGCACTAACTTCGTGGAATGCAACTAAACATATAATGCAGGATACTTGATCAACAGTAGTGTGACAATTAATTCGTAAATTTTAATGCAACATAATATTAATTTCAATGAATCTGAAATTAAATTTAAATTAAAAAAAAAATGAAAATTATTGTAATGCTTCTACCAATTTTTGGTACATCCGCAAATGTGTAAAATCGCCTTAACCATTTTGAATCCCAGAAATTCTACGAGAACGATAGCCCTGGAGTAAACTACACTTTGATTCGCGCTCCCTGGAAGGGAAAACGCATGAAAAAGTATGCGTGTCCCCTCGGTGGCAGCGTTATCATAGTTTTTCCTGTGGATGCGAAACAAAACGCTCCTAACCCACGAAAGGGGGAGAAAAGCTTGACGAGGGAAAGGGGATCGCCGGATTCGCGTGCCGTCTCTAAATAATAAAATAAAAAGCTCGACCCTCTAGATCCTTGGCCCAGGCTGAATCCCAACAGCAACAAGTTGATATCTTGTTCCCTCGAGGGCGCCTCGGGGGTAGGAGGACGCTGCCTCGAGGCGCGCGGCGGGGGACGGTAAGGCAGCCCTGGCGGTATCGTCATAAGAAAACGCTTTTCGTTTCTTTTCCCGGGGCCACCCCCTCATCCCACTGTTTGTCTCTTTTCATCAACAGGTTTCCCACCGTACCCTCTGGCCCGGAAAATCTTCGGAGGGAAGTTTCTCGTCCGTGAAGGGGCTAAGAAAACCCAGGCCTCGCTGCGAAGGGAGGGTGGACCTCCTCGAGGATCAGGAAGCGACTAACTTGTAAGATGTAAAAGGGATGGTGTTTCCTTAGGGGATGGCAGCCGCGAAGACGATTCAGGCCTCCACCCGGCGTCTTGAAACCTGTTGGAGTCACCCCCTTCTTCGTGGAATAGGATGAATGATACTTCCTTATTGGAAACCGGCCGTTTTATGGCTCGTGAACAGCCATCAAAAGCTTACAAATCGCTTTAGCCTTGGCCAATCAGCTTACGTTCAATTACTCACGCGTTACCAAATCCGTATTCATTTTACAGAATTTATTTTGTGTAAGCTTTGCTCGTTGTATAGACATTGTATTTGACCAATATTTATTTTACTTTACTCGTAATATACATATATTGAAATGAATTTTTAATTATTCTACACAATTTATTTCAGCGAAACTTTACTCGTAACACAGGCATTAATATAGGCATGTAATTTATTTTATGAATACTTCACTCGTAATATAGAAATTAGAAAACATATCATGCTAATTTGTTTTATCCAAATTTTATTCGTAATATAGACATTAAAATAGGATATTATGCTCGGCCAATAAGCTTAAATTAAATAAATTATGCACACATTGAATTATGTAACCCAATCTTATTTACTTTATGGAAACTTTACTCTTAATGCAGACAATATGTATAGGACATTATTTATTTTCGGGTTTCATTTAATTTCCTCCAGTTTCGGTACACTCCTCAAGGAGATTCACATAAAAGGATAGTCAAAGAAGAACGGATAAAAAACATATAAAATACAGAGGCTGACTAAGATATAATTCGACTTATTCCGACAAGTCATGACACATGACGTCCACTTCTTTCTCAATTGCCCATTTTCATCCTTCACAAACCTACACCTCAAGTTCCACAAAACGTCGACGCACACCCCCTCGTCGCACCTATTACCAGCATCGACGTTAAGCAGGGCCTCACCTGGAACTTCCGGGACACCATGCCCCACATTGGGTGAAATGGATCGGTTCCACCAGGTCGCGAAACCGTGAGCTTTTCAGTGGCGCGTGACTTTTAGCGGAGCGGCTGCTGTTCTTTTTGTGCGGTGATCCTCTTCCTCGAGGAGCGGCCATTGTGCCTCCCGGCCGGGAATAAATATTTAACAAGCCCCGGTGTCGTACTGTTACGTCAATATGGAGGGCCGATGTGTCCTTCCGGCTGGGAACGAGCGAAAGCAGAATATCGTGAATGCACTCGATCACGTTCGCTCTCCGTTGGAAAAAGGGCGCCGCCTCTCCGCTGGCGCTGGCTGTGCGCACGTCAGAAAGATGCACGGGGATCCATTCGGATATATTCAAAATATGCAGAACACCGACGGATCGCTCGGTTGCACACCGACAAAAGAAAACAGCAAACCGCGGAGATAAAGAAGAGAGGGCCCCCTCGCCCCTCCCCCCCCAAGCTAGCTCGAAACGCGAGGACGGAAAAGCACGGGGGTGGCAACTGGGGTGGGTCGTCGTCGAAAATAAGCAGCAAAAGTGGAGGAAGAGATCGCCGATTTTGTTTGCCCACAAAACGCCGTAAACACGAGACGACCGGCATTCATGCGCCGTTAGACAGACAGCCACCTACAAGCAGATGATGAACCTTCTTCGAGGTTTTTCGGATTAGTGACAGGGCGGATGTTACAGACAGAGAGACGATGCGCGGGGCCGCTACCGGTGGTAATTCGAGATGATGCTCCTCTTTCTCAGCTGCCATTCGGCAGATGTCGAAATTGCTCCGCGCCACGGAGACAATGCGCCCAAGGATAATCGATTTAATTTCCGTGCGTGCTCGCAAGTTGACGGGGTTCGACGAAAATTCGAGCATTTCGATTGTCCCGTTGTCGTCCCGCGACCAGACACCCCATTCAGCGCGCGATCGAGCCTCACTCGAACTCTTAGCATGATTTTCAATCGTTTTGTTCGGGGAGAACGAAATTGGGAGAATCGTATATTTCAGCCTTCGGTCCTGCACGTTATCACGGAATTTTTGTCTAGTAATTATTGTTTTGCAGACATGTAACAAAAGTGTTATTTCATAATTTTTAAAACTTCATGGTACATGGATAAGGATTGTTTACTAGACCCTTCGACAAAAATAGAAATTTCTAATAATTTCTAATGATTTCGAAGCTTCCGTTTGGTAAAGTTTATTGAAAATCCTTAGGATAGAAACTCTTCTTTGCAATTTTTTGTGGAAAAGTCGTCCCTCAACACGTTTAGGTTTTTATTACTTTATTTCGGTGCCAGGTTAGGATACAGGTTCATATTAACAACACTTCAGTGCGTACTGTCCATAAAATTGTGATACCTTCATAAAACAATTTCTCCTTTTGTCCTTACTGCAAACAACAGGTGCAGCGTGTTTTAATTAAACCTTTCTACGGAAATTAAATTTGATATTGGAATCATCCCGGTTCGCCTATAAACTGTCAATCTTTCCCCCGAGAGCTTTTAAATAACTCTATCGTGTTGAGTTGATCGAAACAGTTTTTTTTTAAGGCACACTGGCAACCTGAAAAACCTGTATTGGGTCATGTGTATGCGTCAAATTAAAACAGAGAAATTGAATTTATAATTATGTTTATGTTGTGAACAAATACAGTTTTTTACACATGTTGTATCCATGTTTGTTTATACAGTTGAAAATAAAGAATGTGTTTACCGGCGAGAAGAAGCCGAGGTCGATTTACTTACGGAAAATATTCGGACAATAAAGAATTCCTATACGAGGAGTTCGGATAATAGAAGGTCCACCGTATTTGTCGAGATTTTGACACGTCGAGGAAAATTTGCAAGATCGATGAACAGATTAAGCAGATTCCGAGAGCCCCCGGAGAGTGTTATCTTGGTTTCCACATAATTTCCTCGCGCCGTCAATTTTCCTCAAGACTACGAACCCTTCGTCGCACGTTTCAACACCCCGTGGGAAAACAAAGGTGTCACTTCTTCAAAGAGCTCTTAGCTGCTCGGTATCTCCTTCCGCCTCTCTCGCTTTAAGGGCTCGCTTTTCTCGCATCCTTCCGCCCGGAAACATCTACGGTCGCGTGCCTTTTTGTCTCGTTTCCTCGCACCCCCGTTCGGGTCCATCTATGTCACTCTATAGATTTTATCCCGAGTATCTCAAGATTCTCAGGCACTGAACCCGACTAAACTTCGGCTCTCTCTCTCTCTCTCTTTCTCTCTCTCTCTCCCTCCTCTTTACTCTTCGCCAAGAAAGCACTTTATCTCCCTGGAGGGGCTGCTCCAACAGGTTACAAGACTTCGAGAGTTCGGCGTTTCTTAGAGACGACCGTTTCCCGAGGAAATCTCAGCCCCCTTATTCTTTCTCTTCTTCTTCTCTCGCTTCTCCCCTCTCTCTTTCGAAAGAATTTCTTAGTCCACAGCAAGTGCTTGCTAATTACCCCACCCTCCGTGTTGATTTTCTCGGCTCGTTAACTTCCGCGCGAGCTAAATGGAGCTTGAAGAAAGTAGCCTACCAAGTTCCTCTTGTTGTTCTTATGCTCCTCAAAGAATGTTTGTTCGCCGGTTGTTTATGAATTATGGAATGTTCACGACGCTTTCCGGTCACGATGAAATTACCGCGGACATTCTAAGTGGATGATTCTATGTTCAAATTTATCACTAAATTCGTGGATTTATATACAAAATGAAAATTGTCTTCATTAATTGTAGGACATGTCAAATAGAAATTTCCTCGTTTCTTTAATAATTTTAAGGATCAAAATTACTCACCAATATCCCTTAATTCCTTTAATGTTTTTACTGTTTCGAATTTCTCCCACTCATTTAGTTTTTCTATTTTCTCTATTCATTATAATCTATTTATATTATCTTCTTTATTCACTGCCGTACATGACATACGATAGTCTTGTGTAGCACAGTCATTTTTATTTCATTCCTCTCTTATTATATTCATTTATTCATTCCTTCCATTTTTTATTATTCTTATCTTGTTCGTGTAAGTTGAAACGATTTAATATACAATTAATATACAATACAAGGGATTAATTGCTAAACTTCAGGGAGTGTAAAATAATTCGCGAGCTGTAAATTAAACCGCGTATTATACAAATTCATAACCGAGCCACTATTATACGAACAACAGCTCGTACTATTAGTCGTATGAACGCGTATCCTGAGTACAGCGAATTCTCAAAATATGTCAACAACACGGTTTTGCCTGCGTGGTGTATCGTGCAGGAGACATATATGAGCTGTGTTATGTTTACATTCCTCGGCGTCTCACGCGGTATACCCTGCGGTAGTGGGAATAATTTTTCGACGATAATCGCCCAGGCCTTGACGACATATCACTGTAGTTGACAGAGTTAGCCTCAATTTTCGAAACACAACATGGTTCGTTAAGCAATACAATTCTTTCAGTGATTCAGTAATGTATAAATAATTTGATATTATAGTTTATTGGTCAAACTATAACCTCTTTTCCTCGAATTGGCCACCTGACGGTCGCAGAGTACCGAACCGTGGAACGCGGAAGGAACCTACGGCCGATCCCGTCGCATTAACATCCGAGTTTTCAATATCTTTTGAATCAGTGCTCGAGGGGGGAGTTTCGGTAGGTGGAGACAAGCGTCGAACGCTATTACTCGACTGTGCATGTCTCTATGAAAGGGCGCCTTATATCCGGGAATGGGGCTGGCAGTGGTTCCACGGTGCGCGCACAATCGCAGGATGAGCCGAAGCTGGAGCGGCACGTACGACGGCGGTAAAACTTCTGTGCCACTTCAGTTAACTTCTGAGGGAAGGCGGAGCAAACAATTCCGGAATTAAAGTCACGGCGATCCTGCGGCTGTTCGAGCGGGTTGCATACTCAGTTGCAGCCGCAGCCGCAGCCGCAGCCTCAGCCGCAACAAGCAGCGGCAAGCAACAGCAGAAGCCTGCGAATCGCGGATAGAGTCAAAGGATCGTCGTCTGTTGCGCACGAATGTTTGCGTATACGCGTGTGTATCGAGTCCGCGATGCACCCTCGTCCGTGTTGTCGCTGGTTGTTTCTCTCTATTTACCATCATCTCGCTCGCTCGGTTGCTCGAGCAGGAGGGGGTTAGCTAAGGGAGAGAAGAACCGGCGGGAAGAAGCAACGTAGGAGTACCATGGCGGGACGAAGGCGACGGGTCCGGCGCGGCGGAAACGAGAGAAAGAACGATCCGCCTGCGGGGGTGGCAGAGAGGAGACGCGACGTCACGCGAGACGCGGCCCCACTTTTACCTTCGGCTCTTTTCTCGAGCGCTCGTTTTTTCCCCCTTTGTCCCGAAGCACGGAAATTAAGAGACTTCTCCCGGTAGTCCCAACCCCTTCGAAGGATCCGCGTACGTGCAACCGGCACCCACACCCTGCTGGAAATCAGCGAACGTACACACACCGGATCGGCTATATACCCTAGCACACATAGACCGAGTCAGCGCCCAGACGCACAACAGGGACGCGAGTCATTGTCCACGGACACCTGTGGACTTACGTGCTGTGCACGATGTAGCCACTTACTTCGCCGAGAGAGAGAGAGAGAGAGAGAGAGAGAGAGAGAGAGAGAGGCCAACAGAGAAGAAAAAAAGCTCTCTTGCGTTTTCCTCCGCTTTTCACACCCGGCAGAACTAAGCACCCCCTAGCACTATGTCTACAAGACTCGTCATCTGTCCCTCTTCAGCCGGCCCCGTGGCCCTATCACCTTGTCCTTCTCGGACCCCCCGCGGTTCTTAGCTCTCTCTAGCCTCGCGCGCGCGCTTCGTTTTTCTCACCAACCACCCCCGGAGATGGGGTGAGAAAGTCGTTCACGGCATTAAATCGCCTCCACCCACGCCCATGCCTCGCAAGCCCGGTTGCTTTGTAAACCGTTTCACCCTTTTAAGGAGAAGATAATGCAAAGTGCAGCCGGCGTTGCTGACTTATGTCACGCGAAACGGCACCGGCGTGTCGACACGTGCATCCGGCCATTTTTCCCGCCCCGTCAAAGTGGTTCCTTTAATTAAAAAAGTTATTATCTTGGGCCCTCGGGAACACGCTGTCGCGTTTATCGTTTTTGATTCTCCCGTTTACAGGTCTCCGCCAGCGGAACAAACGCGTGCTTAGAAAGCAATTGTTCCGCTCTAGGAGGAGAAAGGACTGGTTAAATGCTGGACTGATTACGAATGAGAAGAAACGCGGTCAGAGAGACCAGCTCCTTGAGCCTTTTAACGGGTCGAGTGCCGCTGGTTAATTATATGGGGGATTATTTAATCGCGGATTTGTTCGCGGTGTTCTTTATACGGTCTTGAGAGGAAATCAAGTTGTAAATTGCATTGGTGTTGCCAGGATCGCTGCCATCTGCCAACTACTTGCAAGTTTCTACGCCCGAATGCGTTTGGCTTTATTCCAGGGGTTTAGTAACGTCGTCGCACTGAATACGGTGCTTTTGTGAAGTTGGATTCTTGAAAAATGTACAGTGATGTACATTTATTAGGATGTTCTGGTAAGGTTGAATGTAGCTGAGAACGGTAAGGATTTTATTTATTTCGATGAATGGAGACTGCGATTAATTTAATTGGCTGAAAACTGTTTTGTAGAGTGGTCCGAAAATTGTACGCTTCAGAGCACTAAATTTGTGAACGTTCAATTGGCTTAGACGTTTTTATACGGTTAATGAAAGTCAACGATCGTAAAATTAAAAACTCATTATACGGCGGTTCGTTTTATTAGTTTCTGACAATTATGATTTAAATCTCTAAATTGGAGTTTTCTCTTTCTGGAGAATTTTGAATATTTATAATGAACAATTTGGATTTATCAGATGAATGGTTGCGCGAAGGATTAGGAACGAAATTGTACCTTGCAGCGAAATTAAATCGGTATGCTGATGAATATTGCAACTAATGTTCAACTAGTAATAAAGCAATTGTATCAATTTCTCTCCGGTGCCAATGTTAATATACAGATCATATTTACAAAACAAGACAACATTTTCACAGTTATTTGTCAATTGAAGGTTTAATAATTGGTCTGCGAATCTTTGTATAGTTGTGGCTTTTAGTACAACAATTTATGATAATGTAGAACACACCATTTAATAAGGATAATAATTTGTCAAACATTAGATACTTTCAATTATAACAAAGAAAAGTTCATTGTAACAGATTAGTGATAGAAAAAATAACTTTTATGACAAATGAATCCAGTGTATGGATTGGATTTCAATTGCCCTCAAATTATCTTGGAATTCCACAAAGAAAAAAGCATGTTGCATGTAAAGCTCTGAGTGTTTTATGAAATCAATGCAATACTTATGACCCGTGTACCGGAGGATTAACCTCTCCACACGAATCTCACTCGATTCTTTCAAATGAGATCCTACATTTTTGTTAACAATATTTCGCCATCGAACTAGACGTACAATGAATACAAATTTTCTTTTACCCGCGGAGAATTATTAACGACAGAGAAATTTTATTGGGCTACGAGGGGGATCGCAGAGCAAGGGATTAAAAGCGACACGGAACAATTCCGATGGTAATCAATTAAGAAAAAAGAGGCGTAAATTCGCACGGTATCGGCGGATTCAAAGAAACCGATCAGTCGATCGCGAAACAAGACCCCTCGACCGCACAAAAACACGATTGTCCGTGTCCGAAGTATCCCCGCGAGTGTGTTTGATGAAATCCAAAAAACCATTGCTTAACTATCCGTAATATCTGCGGCAACGAGTATCATGGCCCGTTGAGTTCGCACGGTTTGAGAGAATGATGAGTAGTGAAAAAAAATTCGTGCGAGTAAATTCATACATGACCGTGCATACACCTACGTACACACAGAGGCAAGCGTACACGGCTGTTTCGCGGGGGTGTATTGAGAAATGGACAGAGGGAGTGAGAGACAGCGGGGGTGCATGGGAGGTGGACCGGGTGCGTGGAGGGGCCGGGAGGTGTGCAGTCGATCTGGTTGGCCAGGGTAAAAACAAAAATCGAAGCCGAACCCACAGATACGCGGTTTTTGCGAAATTACGGGTCCCGCCTCGTGCCTTCGCGCTCCCCCGTAAATCAATCGCCGCTTCGACGTTCGTATATATTTTCCGTTAATTATTTTTATTCACGGACCCGCGCGTAGGAACGCCCAGCGTGAGGGTCGATCGGTGTACCGACACGCGCAACGCACTTGCTGGATTTTTCTGCGACCCCGCGAGCTGCTGTTGTGTGCGTGCGCGATTGTGTATGTGCGTGCTCGTGACAGAGAAAAAGCGAAAAATAGAGGAGAACCGGGAACAGAGAGTGAGATAGATAGATAGAGAGAGAGAGAGAGAGGGAGAGAGAGAGAGAGAGAGAGAGAGAGAAGGGGGAGATAGAGAGGAACAGACACAGCGTGTGTGCACGCAGAGCTACGACGCGTCCAGGTAATTCCGGAAAATATGGAGGCACGGCCGTACCCGAGCATAATGTCATCTTCTTCTCGCTATCTCCGTCCTGCATGTCAATCTTTTTTTTTATTTTCTTTCACGTACACTCGTCGCTGTCAACGGTGCGTGTTCACGCGTCCGTTGTCCAATAGGACGAGGAGAGAAATAGAGTGACGTTACAGGGGTGGGTGGGGTTGGAAAAGGGGGGTAGAGAAAAGAGGGGGTGGCCAGGGGGCGAGAGAGCGCGGCTCTGGTTCGTCAAATTTGCACATTTATTCGTTTACCGACATACAATCGAGCTTAAAACTTGGCTGAGTTCGTATGAATGCGTGGACACTGGCGGCGTATGTGCGCCACTACGCAGGAACTTCATCCCTTATTCATAACCCTTCGAAGGGCTTGATGGAGCTCCCGAGGCTTGTGCGCCGTGCACGGGCGATCTCTCTCTCTTCTCTCTCTCTCTCTCTCTTTCTCTCGTCCCTCCCCTTGGTTTTGCTCTCTCTTGTTTTCGCGCACGACGCGGGGGAGGGCCGCAAAACCGCGCGGCGGCGGAGGCTTTTCCCTGAAACGCTTCATTTGTCGCACAGCATTGTGTAATTCTTAACAATCTTGCGTGGTTCTTTCAGCCACGGGCAGCAGGGACGATTCGTGTCCGAATGCCGGCGGATGAGCAAATAATTTGCATCTACGAATCCGGGATTCGCCGAAAGGCCTCCTCTCCCCTCGCCGACCTTTTTTCTCCTCGAGAAGAAACTCGCTCGATATCCGGCACGGTAATGCACCTTTCATCTTCCCAGGAACCGGCCGTTGCTCCTTTAAACGTACTCGATTAATTCGCCGATAATTGTCGATAACTTTATCGACGAATAATAGAATCGCCGGCTGCAGTCGTAAAGATTGTCGACGTTTTGTCGGCCATAAACCGCGGACTCTGTATAGGATCTTGATAAAATCATTGCTGAATGAATGCATTGAGAAACGTTTCTCACAGCCTCACAAGTAATCAATTATTAAGTCAGTACTCTCTATTGTAATAGTCGTAGATGTTCGTTTCAGGCAAATATTGATTATAATCTGAGGATTTTATGATCTTATGAAAAGACCGAGCTGGTGCAGGTTAAAACAATCGATAGGTTAATAGAATTTCAGAGTTTATATTATTTTCATTCTATTAAAATTGGCAAAGCAAAGAAAGAATCTTCTATGTTATTTTGCATTAAGATCCACAGTCCTAGTTATCAGACAATCGATTCTAATCTCCCTTTAAATTTAATCAGCAATTAATCGCGAACATTTACCATTTCAAAAATCACTTCTTTGCTAATACTATTATTGATGGTAGACGCAACGTTGTTACTTTATCAAAGAAACAAATGAATATACAAACACATGTACAAGCATATTAGTACACGAACAGGACCTTTTAAAGTTTCTTGGCAAACAGCTGAATGTAACAGTTAGCTAAAAGTGATTTAAAAAAAATGCAGTAAAGCGAAAGGTATAAACAGCTTCGAAAATTGGTAAAAGCTTCCGATCTGTCCCAAAAACGAAATGAGGGAAGAATGTGCAAGACATAGGATTTATCGATAGGGCAAGTGTAAATAAAGGCCAGGACACGCCGGTTGCCTTAATTCTCGAAGGGAGTGGTAGACGAAGGGCGGTCGCTAATTAACGATTCAATCGCACACTCGGTCGCCTCGATAGTTTAATTAATTCGGAAATAGTTGAAGGCACTGGGGGGGGGGGGGGCGAAGGGTGTAGAGCACACACCTCGGAAATGAATCTCCGGGCCACCCTTGTCAGGCATCCTGTGGTCAGGAGATCCGGCAAGAAATAAATTACCAAACTGTACACGGCTGGCAAGAATGTCCACTATTCTTCCCCGAACATCGAATCGCTCACAAAACAATCTCGACACGGATCGAAGGACCGGTTGTTCTTCCGATCCCTTCTGGTTTCGCGTAAGTACCGTCGATGGGGTGACGAAGACGAGCTTCGATTGTCACTTCCGCACTTTACAATGGGGGAGAAGCCGGTACTCCTCCCGGGGAAGAAATCGATTTAGGTTGTGTACAATTTTGTTTTTCAATCCGGTGAACGTAGAGCTGTCACAAAAAAATCTCGAATTCTCGCTTTCGATTCTTAATTCAAATAACAGATTTTTATGCAAAATAAGTATTCGTTTCTTCTTCTAATAATTGATTTTAATGATGATCGATGCCAAACGACAATTTTGACGTGCTTGGCACAAACCTGCAATGGTTCTCGTGTTAATCAACAACGTAAAGAACCACTGCGTCGGTATATAGATTTGGTAATGAATGAAACTTCAGGCTCGTTTGTAAAATCGATTTTTCAAGATCGAGAAACTGTGTGACTCAATTTATTACAGGAAATTTCAATTCCTCCGACGGAAAATCCGGTGCCGGTGTTCGCAGCGTGTCCGCGCCCCTCTGCCGGGGGTTCGTTCCCCGGGAAAACCAATTATTCATCGAAATCAAGTGTTACACAACTTTGGTAATATTTAAAACTCCGGGGCCCGTTCGGTCCCTCGGACGGTATACGGAAACTTTGAAAACTAATATCACCGAGCAGCCGACAAAGGCTCGGCACAGCGACACGACGCATACGTTTCTCCCACCCACACACGCGCATTCTTTAGATACCAGCAAACACACGCGTTGTGTACACTTGGATTATTCGCAATTACGCTCCGCAGATCAGATGGATCCTCTCAGGCAGCGCCTTTATTGCGGCTTTATTAAACGACGATGGCCGATGCTATCGGCACTGGATATCATGGACACAAAGTCTGAAGGCGACGAAGAGAAAGAAATCGGGGGGCGGGGATAGTTCCACAAGAGAAAATGAGAGGGAGAGAGAGAGAGAGAATGAGAGAGGGGTGTCGATAGCACGAAGAGGTGCCGGGGGCGATACGCGAGAGAAACAGAGAAAAGGGCAGAGGACGGCGTCTCGTGTTCGTTCGAATCGCGAGGTTCGAGGAACTCACTTTGAAAAGCGGCAGAACCTAAACCCGCGTCTACTTTCTCCGGCGCAGGGGAAAATAGCTTTCAACCCGGAGAACGGGCAAGTATCGTGTAGCTACACGATAACTCTAGGCGGCCTGGCCCGCGATACTTCTCCGTCAGGTAGACGAAGTGGACTCGAAGGGTACACAGAAAACGAGAAAGGCTCTTTCTATGAGCCTCGATTGCTTCGCGCTTCCCCGATACACCCCCCAACGGTTCCACGTATGAGCGCAAAGTCAGAGGAATCGGCAGCAAGGTGTGCTTCCGCCTCGTCTCTCGCCTCTCGCTACCGGAAAAGTCGGTACTCCGGAAAACTCCCGGGCCGAGCATGTAATGATACACGTGTGTTATGACCAACTTCGCTCCTTCAGACTTGTTACCGCGGCTATCGTTCGAGGGCTCGTCAGATCTCCCGAATATCCGAGCTGGATCGTCTTGCTTCGTGAGATACGGGCTAAACGCGATGAAACTCCTCATTTCACTACTCTAAATTAGATTCAATAGGAATCGAATTATTAGAGACACTTGCATAAATCCAGAACTTCCCGTTGCAACATGATTTTATTACTAGACACCCTCTCCGCAAAATAAAAATGGTCTGCTTTGACTGCAGGACACAAGAACCAAATTATCTCCTTCTAATTTTTCGAACTGCACCCAACCATTTCTTTTGTGAATGAATAAAATCCATGAAATGTTAATAATACGAATCCTGCTGAACTCCTACGAGTTCCAAACTTTCAGACAGCTATAACCAAGCGATAAATGTATGAAAAAAGTGGAAAAATTTTTTTTTGAGATCTCGGACGGGTTTCGGGGGAAGCTTCTCGATTTCGGCGATGTCTCGCACGTTTAGATGCGCAATCTGTAGCCCGTTGATCGCGGGATGATGGGGGGAAAAGGCAGTAGAAATTTGAAGAACCAGGCGCGGTGGTCATCGGGCGGCCATCGAAATCGAGACGAACTGCAATAATTATTGGCGAGCGAGGGGAAGGAGAGAAAAAAGGAGCGGCAAAGGGAGAGCGAAAGGGCAACAAGAAAGGAATAGGGCGGCCGGTGCGCGTGGTCGGAAAAAAGAGAGAAATGCAGGAAGAGAGAGGACGCGGGGGATGATGAAAAGTTTGACCGGACGCAGCGAGCACAATGCACCGTGGTCCACCCTCCACTCCCTCGACCCATCCACCCCATAATTCCTCCCGCATTGTACTTCCAATCAATATTGTTTTATACAGCGAGTCATGAGACGAGCTCGATGGTTCGACCGTTCGATGCTCCGGATCTTCCTCCTGCAACGGCCGATGCAGTCGGGAACCCACCCCCTTCCCCACCCCGCGAACCCGAACCCCCTTCAACCAAAAAATTCCTTCGTATTCTATAGATTATCTTTCTTGACTGTACGTCCGGGCGCTACACTTCAGAATTTCAAGACTTTCAGAAATTGCATCGTTTTGTTCACGATTTTCCGATGAATGCCCCTTTCGATTGCAGCACCGAGATGCTTAACTCTGTTTCTCATTAACCAAAGCTTCTTTGGAGATCGGCTTATCCTTTCATTCATTGTTTTACTTAGCCGCTCCTCGTCTTCGTTCATCCCGCTGCTCTAATCGAATGACAGACTTTATTTCGTTATCCGCTGATTTTCTGATTATTGCTACTTCTGCCATGGATTTCCGATAAGGAACGTACCGCGAATTGATAGCCTCCGATTATAACGAAGCTGGTAAGCACGAAGCGCATTTTTCTTAGACTGGTGATTCTATCGTTTGGAAGTGTAAGTAGCATATCTATATTTATGTGTATAATGATTTTAAATTTGCATACAATATTTAACACATCGTGTGCGGAAGATTTTTGATAATTTTACTGGAAGAATTAAAAAAAAATGTAATCGTTAACATACTGTGAATCGCTCCTTTAATAATATCTAGACGATAGATTTTATGCATTTATAGTAATAGGTAATATTGTTACTTTCCAGCACGATCAGAGAGAAATTTTTGTCTCTTCCATAAACTTGCAAAGTGTTTTAAACAAATCGGGGATTGACAATTCAGAATATTGAGCCTATCCCTTCTTTAGCACTGATCAATCTAGGAATCGGAAATCATCCAGGCTCGAACCTTCATCTAATTGTAAGAATAAGTTAATCCTTTCGACTGTTCAAAAAAATCGGAAAAATCTGAAAAAGATTGGAAAAATTTTCCGGGAGAAATCGCGAGGTGACAGTTCCTGTTCTCTGGTAAGGACGCTGATGGATCGGGAAAAGTATCACCGGCAATTGGACAGGTTTTCGATCGAACGGCTTGTTCACGCAGCCGGGGATCTATTCAGCGATCTATACTGCTCGCCTATGAGGCCGTAGCGTTGCGGCGCCCGCTTTTCCGCGGTTACATGAGCGAAAAGAAAACACGACAGGCGCGTGCGACTGGTCGATAAACGAGGCGACGTTGACATTGGGTTTTCTCCGTCGACGCGTCTCAACGCAAGAGCTGGTTGTCTTTATACGATGACGAGAGAACGCGCAAGAACGGCGCACAATGTGCATCCGGTTGGCTCACTCGACGAGGAGGATACGTTTCGCTCGCTCGATGACGCTGATTCAGGATTACCCTCCCTCTCTAATTATCTTGCCTCTTCTCCTTCCCTCGCCGACCGCTACCCAGCATCAACACGCCCGTCTTCTGTCGTTCGTTCGTTCGTTTCTACATCACCGGAGAAAAAGGGACAGAAAGTCCGGTACCGGAGCGATAATAAATTATCTTCGGCAGCACACTTCTTGAGCAGGAACCGGAAATATCGCCGGGCGATAGCGGCGATATGTCGCAAGAACCGGTACGGCGATATTCTTCTCGACAACTCTTTTTTCCCGAGGCTCTATTCGAATCTCGAACGCGTCAGGTTCCGTTCAAGCTCGTACTTAAATTTTAAATATATTACGTGTTGACAAGCCATTATTTAAAACCATAAGTGTTCGTGGTGTCTTTCAAGTTTCAAGTGTTTCCTCGAAGATCGACGTCCAAAAAAAAAAATCATTTGCTTCAGGGTTTGAGCATACTGACCCTAGTTACATTAGTAGTAACATTTTTCGCAAGCAAATGCGTTCCATCTTAAAAACAGTCGAATTACAAATGAATTTATTGAAGAATGATGAAGTTTCAAACCAAAAGATGAACAAGATTTGTCAAACAAAAAATGAAATTTAAATAGTCCAAGTTACGAAAAAATGTATGAAACGCTGATAAAGTTTCCAAATGTACGGGGAAAGGACGTGTCTTTTATGCCACAATGAAGACTATGACTCATGAAGCATGTCCATCTTCATCCCGCAATTAATTTCCCGTTGAAACAGGCCAGTTATCTGCGTTTAGGAGATGAGTAATTACGATCGAATGTTGAAGACATTGAACACAGAGTTATCTTGGTACGTCTCATTGTGACGACTCATAAACCTACGACCGCAACACACACGCGTTACATATACGAGGTTGTAGTGTGTGTAAGTAACTGTGGACGTGCTTCACCCTCGTATCAATGAAATTCTCCGCTCCCTTCCTCCTAAACACACCCTCGGTTTCTAGGTAAATAGGCTCTCCATCCATGGATATAATCTGTGTTCGGCATTCATTATATCATGACCTAAGCACTCCGGTTTTACAATTTATTGCCTGCAATCTTACTTCGACCTGCGCTTTCAGGCCACCCGAATGTTATATATTGCAAACTAATCGATGGAAAAATAGCTACAATTCTTTTTATGCACAATTCTGCTGTCCCTTTGTGGACTTCTGAGGATGGAAACGTGACCGTAATAAAACAACAAACAAGAATAATTTCTTCTTTTCTTTTGAAACAGTTTATGACTGCTAAGATTACTGCATAAATAACTAATTAAATATTAAATATATAGCTCAAAATTAATACGCACTATAAATTTGTAACTAAATACATGTTTATACTCGATCTTGTTTATTCTCTGACCAAATAAAAGTTCAAGAAATGTCTTACAAAATTGTAAAATAAAAGGCTTAATAGAGCTCAGTAATCATTTGATTTGCAATTTATTGGAGCATCGATGCAGCCAAGAAAATTTGTATTTTTTCCACAAAAGTTTGTATAAATTTCTCGTCGTGAACGCAGACGTCTGAGGCAGTGCGATCCACAAAGAGTGCGACTACCACGTAAAATTGAAACGCCAAACGACCGAATAACAGAGCGAATCAACGAATCCTCCTGAAACGGATGACTGTTAAATCATTTGCATCCGTCCTTTGTATGGCACACAAACTTCACATCGGAATTCTACATTACTATTCAATATCCGGATCGATCGTCCATTCTGCAGCGGGTACAAGCGTCTTAATTAATTACAATGGTAACGAAGTAAAATCCCCCGGTTGCCAATCAACTTTCTATCAGTATTGTATTTATTGCCGTCGGAGGAGACCCCTATCGGCAATCAATGCGGAGGAAAATAGCCATTAGCCGAATCACCGTCCTCCAAATGATTGATCAAATAGCCGATATCTCATCTTTGGGAATAATGCTTCGTCAAGTGTCCGGCTGGAGGTAACGCCGCCGGTTGCGAGTGTACGTGCATATATAGACTGAACGCGAATAGGAGATAGGGCTGGCGATAGGGAAATCGATGCTAGCCTCGTCGCCGAGGCATCTCGAAAAGAACGCGGCGGCTATATCTGGCAAGCAGATTGCGAAGCCGATTGCGATTGCGGATTGCGTGCGAGCGCGCGGGGCCGTGGCCGCAATTATCCCGGGGTTCTTTATGCGAAGCGTGTTCGAAAGTCGCGATTGGCGGGCATAGAGGACGACCGGGACGGGGTCCAATCGACTCTACGAGGGCCCAAGAGAGCGAAGATCCGGCCCCGTTCGTGGCAATGGGCGTCGAACGCGGAGGATGTGTAGGATGTAGGATACAGCCACGCGGAAAACGACGATCGCTCCGGAAGAACGCGCCGATCGTCCATTGTCGTTCGCCATTCTCGACGGCCATTCAGCGTGCATTGGCTCGCCTTCGTTTCCACCGATTCGACGCACTTACACACGCCTTCCTCTGGGCTTCGCCGTTTTGTTCCACGTTCCTCGGGCAATCGCGACACACCGACAGAGCCCCACCTAGCACCGGGTTCACCAGCGAACCATGGATCGACGGTCCCTTCGCGCTTCCGGTGTCGCCCGTTCTCCGAACACCGACGATTCACTCGCTCGCGAGAGGAAATTACTAAGATTCAGTCTGTTACGTGATTTCCAACGGAATCCAGGTTTCGCGATCCCGCGTTGCGCAATCTCGTGTTACATGTTTCACTGGTGCTCGAAGGCCGGATCTTGTCGCCGCCGCGTGGGAACTCTGAGCGAAACAAGATTGGCCCCCATTTTCTTCAGCTTATTTTTGTGAACTCGCTTGCATCAATTCACAAGTTCGTTAGTATTTAAGCCCTATTAATGATTCGTCGCTACATCCTCAATGAATTCCTATTAAGTCATGTTATCGTATGTACATTTAATGTTTTCACACTAATAATATAAATATGAATGAATATATTGTCACGGGATAGTTAGAAACCATTTTGAATAATGATATCCGCAATGCTAATTTGATTTTATTAATGTTAACTATAATACATGTGTTAAAGATTGTTCAACTTCTTTTGAACTCAACAAACAATTTTATAAGTAGAATGCGGATTTCTATGGAGTATAAACAAAATTTTTATAAAATAATTTATAAGAAAAGAAAAGTACAAGTCTGGAAATACTATTCGCTGTTTTCGCAACGTGAAAGCAACGCGTGGTTGATCTATACGTTTCGAAACAATTTAAACAGTTAATGATTGAAGTAGAATGCAAATAGTTAGAACCTCGTTTCGATTTAATATCCCGATTCAATTCTTTCAGTTGCACCGCATTTGTCAATAATTGTTTGGAATAGCACTGTCATTTTTTGGACGCGGCGGAAAGGGAGAAAAACGTTAACCCTGTCGACCCGTTGAACGATACAAAATGGGCGACACGTCACAGGTATTCATTTCCCTCGTTGTTTTACGATACATTTCGCACCGGGTAACAATAGAAGTGAAAATCTATGTATTAAGATATCAAGGTCGCGTACCGTTTCAACAGCTACATTCAGTTTTGCTGGGAATTGCGAAATTCGCGACCAATAGTGATAACTGATCCAGTACAACTTATGTCATCTGCGTATTTATGTCTGTATTACTCATATACCATAATTTGCCTCGGTTCTCTCTATGTATAGTAAAAGAATTTCGTTTTATATCAATTCGTCAACTAGATTTAAATAGAACAATATGTAACAATACGTATGAAGGACTATTGCATTTTATTATTATCATCCAAGAAATAAAAGTAGAAATTAGGTAACAGTTCGATTAGGTACTTCATTATGTCATTATTGTGAAAATAAGATAAAAATGAATTAAACTATAGTTTTTATTTCTACACTTACTAAAACGTAAAACTGCAGAATACGTATACAAAGTATTCCAAAGCAGACATAAAATAATTTCATGTAGCATCATTCTTTCCTCAGTTTTACTATTAATTAAAGAAGATTCTGAGCAATTCGAAAATTTGTTTGACATCTGCAAGTACAAGTGAAAATTGTGGCTACTAGACCGCATTGTTATAAGGTAAAATAAATAATGTAGGTACACTTCGATAATGAAAATACGTTAACAGTGAAAATAATGACCCTGCAACTATTGTGGATCGTTCGGTGCATCCTCCCGTTGAGTCGGTGATTTTGGTAACCTATCAAGGGACGAACTAACGTTTCCCGCCATTTCGTCGAGGGCTCTCGACGATCGCTACCTGTTTGGCTCTTCGTAATAAAATTTGTGACGGTTTCCGTGGCTCATATGCATAATCGACGTAAATCGCTTTTACCGCGAGCGCTGCGTTAACGTCGCTCAACAACGCGTAAAATCAGGGGTGATAATTTGGAATTAAACGAATTAGTATGTTATGGCTTTGTAATTGTGTTACACCGGGCCGGCGGTGTGCGCGGCCGCTTGTAAATTCGATAAAAGAAAGTGTTTGTGAAGTCGCTCGCGCAGCGGATTCTCGCTGTTCAAAGCGCGCGTGTATGTACAACACGCGTGTTTGAAATTCGCGCAACCACTTCGTTGCGGCCGCGTATATAAATTAATTATTTCATTAACCTCGTTCAACTTCCATTTCAATTTGCCTCGGCCGGCCGGGGTCATGAGATTTTTCAATCGAACGTCAAGTCGCGTTACATCTACGCAAATATTGTCTAATCAACCGTGCATACAGCAAGTATTTGGTGTACGAATTACGTGTGTTGCACTGTACAATATATTCAGCATCATTTTACTATTCAGTTCTGTACTTAAAACACTACAGTATCTACAACAAAGAGCTGGTATCAAGATCGCGAGTAGACTGTAGATTTTATGCAATTATGACAGAAGTGTAACATTTAAAAGATCAGTAAGAGTACCACTAAATAAATACATTTTTATGTGCTTTCTGGTTCGTGCAATTTATTGCAGAATGATCCACAGTCTGTGATAATAAAAGTAGAAAATAATTCAACAATAGATGCAGTCTTTGTAAACTCTTTTCAACAAGCTCTTTGTCAGGTATGAGGCTTGCATTTGGTGTAACAGTTCTTCATGGATCTTGCGAGATAATGAGAATTAATTAGGGCTAGTATTGGAGCAACGTAATCGAGTTTTGAAAGGACTGTCGATCTGTGAATCTCCAGGAGGAAACTCTTAACGAGAGTTTGAGAAATGTTACCTACGTCGAGGTCAATCGAGGGTGAACCGTTTCATCTTAAGCAGATGTCGATGTGTGATGCGAAGTTGTTACGCTAATCCTTCGTTTCTGGAAACTTGCTGTGACTAATCGGGGAACGGAAGTTCCATCATGGGAAGAACCAGTGCCATATGCCTCGTAAATTTAATCAATATAACTGATAAGAAACATGATTGCCTACACCATGTTCCAGGCTTAAAACTTTGCCATGAAGAGTAAATTCATTGTATTTAATAAAGAATTATTTTACTGAGGAAGTGAGCTTTACGTTTTATGCGAAATATGTATATAACGTACAAACTTTCTTGGATGACAATATAAAATTCCAGAGATTCTTTTCTGCTCAAATTCAATATTCTTTTATCCATAAATATATCGTTATTAAAATTGATCTTAATGTACGTTGACCGTTTTATAAAATCGGAATTGCAACTAAAATCACCAATTTAATACAATATACAAAACAATGTAACCGTTTTTGAAAACATACCAAATTACCCAATAATAGAATTACGTCGCTGAAAAATTCTCTTCTTTTCGAACATTTCAGTAAAAACGAAAAAAAAAACTAAATTTCAACCGAACATTCTAGAACAAGGAAGAATTAAAAATTCTGTAATTACAGACAAGATATTTAACACAGAAAAATCGTGCACAGCTTTAATATATATCCCGAAAACCGTGTTTCAACGTAGTTACAAAGATCCGTCGCGCCATTAAATCACATTTTATCGGAGCGGGCTGCAAACATTTTTCACTGCGCATAAACCATTGTTCATCGAGGCGTTCAGAAAGTCGTATAAATGAATTTCAATCGCAGACAGCGGCGTCGCCGGTCACCTAGCAACGGAACGTTGCCGAAAAACGCGTGCGACCCGGGCGCGAGCCTGTCGAAATATAAATCCGCGATGTCGACGGGTTTCGCGAAGGGAAATCGCTGCTGGTACACAAAGACTGACTGCGCGGCGCGACAAGCCTTCGCCGAGAGACTATGGTTGACTTTAATGTATTCGGTGTCTCGCATTAAGTAGGCAAACGAGCGATGCCGTGCCGCAAACGGCGACACCTTCGCGTAAACGAGGAGCCCGTCCGATAATTGAAGCACAAAGATCCCCCCGACACCTTGCTCCTCCTTTAATCAGAGGGAGCCTCAAAAGAATCCTGTTCTCGAGAGCGAGAGAGCGTTAAAACTCGCAAAAACCGATTCTTATTCTCGGGGAACGAAGGGGTGGGTATCCACCCCTCCCCCAGACCCCGATTGGTAGGTGTGGTGGCAGGTTTCACGGCTCGGGCGCGAAACCGTTCTACCTTTGATGCCAGTCGATCTCGGGCGAGGATGATCGCGTAGAATTCGGTGGCTGACGAGTGACCACTCGTAGAATCGCGACGAGTGTCTACTCGAGGCAAAGCGAAACACTCCTTCCGCTTGGTTTGGTTGTTTCGTTGGTTGATCGGCAGCGGAACCGGTTGGGGGAAGGACCTGATGAGAAGAGGATGGGTGCAGGGCCCGGAGGGTTACGGGGGGAGATAGGAGGGAGATCGAGGAACAGGGGAGAACAGGGTGGAAAACAATTAAGGGAAGACGAGGAGAGGTCCGCCTTGTATGATAATGCGCTGTAACCTCCGGTGGAGGCGGAGGAGGACGCGATACGATGAAGGAGGAGGTGGAGACGACGACGCAGGAGGTGGAGGAGAGCAAGGCTGCCGGAGGATGAGGCCGGATGAAGCCGCGGAATGGAGGGGCTAGCCGCGAGAACGGGGTTGGCGGAGGTCGTGGTTCTTACTTTGCATTCCTTTGTATGTCCTCCTGAGCCCTCCATCTACCTACCCTCCTACAACCCAGTCATCCTCCTTCCTCTTGAAGCTTGAACTAACGCCCGAGGTTTTAATGCACTTGTCTACTCCACATACCGTTCATAAAGACATATATGCCGTCTGTTGAACGAGTGGGCAGGAGGACTGATTCTTGGAAAGAGAAGCGAGACAGAGAGACAGTGAGGCAGAGAGAGAGAGAGAGAGAGATCGAGAGAGTGAGAGAGACTCGCGGGCGCGGGCGAGGAACACGGGCCGAAAGGGGGTGGGCAAAGAGGGGCGAGAAGGGGTTTGCCAGAGGAAAAGGGAGAAAAAAGGAGACGGACCATGCGCCTCCGCTTCGAAGAAGAGAGAGACGGTGCTCCACAAAAGAAGAGCCCACGAGCCAGAGAAGGGGAGAGCATAACGATATGAAATGCATTTTAAATTCTAAGCATTCGCTCGCGTCATGGAAAGACCTCGGCTCTTTGCTCGCATAATCCTGCCGGTGATGTACAAAAGTCAAAAAAGAACGGCGGAGAGCTGGGGAAGAATTAAAGTGCACTGGTCGAATCAGACCTTTGCCGGGGTAGCCAGAGGAACGGGGGGCAAGGAACTTGCGGACGCTTCTGACGTCTCATCTGTCTTGAATCGATCAAGATGATTGTCTGACATGGTCTATCCGATCTAAGAAACCTATGTTTCTTATTGGTCTATAGTTTCTTAACCTCTTCTTAGTTCACCGCACCCTTTTTAAATTCTTTGTCGAATTGCTACTTCTGGTACACGTACAAGTGCAGTTGCACATTTCTGAACCTTGAACGTATCTTTCTTAGAAAACAAGATCGTTCATCACAATTTAATATACTGGGCTTATGCACTAATTAGCTGCTTTTAATCCAACAATGTGTTATTGAAAAAATATTACTGTACAAACTGTCATTGGAATATGAGTATTAACAGCTTACATTTATACTAACAACAAAAAGGAAACACGCCTTGATATTGTTATGAGTAAACTGCGGATTTTATGCATTCATGTCTGTTATGCCCCGAGGATGGAAAGATGAAATGAGTGAACACGAACTCATATATACTTTCCCGATAGATTATGTTTTCATAGTGCTTGGCACGTAATACCAAAAACCACACGCCCGTCTACGCATAAATGCGTGCCGGTACAAGGACGCGCTTCTGCGGGAGCGTAGCGAACTACTATTCGTCCCAACAATGTCAAAAATATGTAAGCGCAATTTAAAACGGAAAATTCAAAGAATTTAAAGCTATCAACATACCGTTTACAACTTAATAAAATTATTGAAGAAAACATTTGTATTTAGCTCCCGCTTCTTGCAATTGATACACGAAATTTCTACTTGATATATTTTTGGTAAGCTTCTACTTGGTAATTTTAATTGTAATTAACAATTCTACGACTAATAAAAGCAATCTTTTTTATAATAATTTAGACAACCTTTACCACTATAATTGTAATAGAAATATATTTTTAAAATTGCTTTCTGCATTCAATATTTCGATGAATTACAAGTACGCTCATTAACAAAGAATTTATCTTAAAATTTCAATTTGAATCTTCATTTTTTTCCTGTACTAATATACAAACATTTGATCAATATTTTCCAAACAATAATAAAGGTACGTGTCCGTAGACAACAAACAATTCTACACAACGATTGATCTTCGACTTACCTTTTGTGTCCCGTTATTTGCGCACCGACCGACTGTCAGCTATGGCGTCATTCGTTAATCTACAAAACAGAGGAAACCGTTTAGAAAAACATGCCTAGTCTTTCTGGTATAGTTTTGCAACAGCATGCTCTATTCTCGCGATGCGATTCAAATTCCGCGGAACGTTAACCAACACGCTACTAGCAAACTCAAGAGCGTCCGCGCCGGTATTCATAATAATTCTGATTTTCTCGTCGGCGCATAAATCAAATTTAACCGGTCGTTCACGGTAATTATAATCAATTTCAAGTAATTTCTATTAAATCGAGCCACTTTCGTCACCGGTCATTGTGCTGTCCGTATATCGTACACACAGTACCGCGTATCCTTCACCGCAATCTGCAAATATTTGCGTAATATTATAACAAATAGCCGGTCGATCGTCGCACAATGATCCGATAAAATCGAGCCGATCGCCTAGGTACGACGACTAATTAAAAAACGACTTGAAATTTTCGGATCTTCAATTTTTAGATCAGCCGTTTGACGAGATCCCATCTGATTCGCAAATAGGGAGTATTTGCAATAATCATAAAGTAAATGTTGAATTAGATGCTGCAGAATCGACTCTCAAATGTCTTACAATCTTTAGGCTACTTTGAAACTGCTCGAACCTTGAAGAAAATGAAGGTGCTCTTGCACCTTATTTGTACAAGACATGATCGTGACGATCATCGATTGAAACACGATTTTAAAACTTTCTTCGATCAACTATAACAGCGAGGTCGCGTCTGACTGTCGCGACACTTAAACCGGAAGCAGAAGGAGCAGGACGAGTAGTTTTATTCCTCTCGTTTCTTTTAAAGAGACCGTCTCACGTGCGTTGGCGACACAATGGCGAAGCAAGGTAGGGCGGACTCTGTACGAGCTCAGTAGGTGCACGTCGATTCAGAAAAGAGAGAGGAACAGAGAGAAATCCTTTTCATTCGGAGAAAAGAAAGCGGGCGCGAGGTTCGCGCTTCATTCATGACCAAGTCTATGGAGCGAAAAGAGAGACTTATCTTTCGAAAAATGTAATTAGCATGTCTTCGCACAACGGGCCAGACAATCGTGTCCTTTAATTAGTATACGTCTACGTGCGGCACCGCGGCGGCTGCGTTCCTTTCCGCCACTACCTACCCCGGATCCTCCTGTGTCTCTTAGCCACCCCCGCGTGTAGACAACAAACACATGCACGCACTAGAACCCGCGCCAACCCCGATAGCGAAATCCACCAACGAACCGTCCACGCATGTGTGTGTTGACGGATCGCACGTTACCGCACACCGCACGAGTGTCAATACGTGCATACTCACGCACGTCATGCGTGCGGATGCGTCGCACTTATTGTTAGCTGTGATACGGAAACGATCTTTAAAGCCCTGTCAGAAGACTTCAAAGTGAAGCATTTTTAATAAATTGACTCTTGAGTAAACTGCGGATTTTATGCAATTATGACAAAACTGAGTTATGACGTAATTTGAAACAGAAGAAAGACTAAACGATTTTAAGAGTACTATTAAAGCTGTTGAAGAAAGAAAGAAATTCCTAAGTAGACAATTGTTGCAGGCTGTATTTATAAGCAAACTGAACTAGAAAATTTTGTATAACTCGATAAAAATATAGTGAAGATGTCTAAAAAAATTTCAAATTAATTAGTTATGCCCTTCTATTTAAGAAAATCCATATTTATCATCAAAAAGACTTTCCTCCCTTAGCTTAGAACAATCTGCGAACGTATACGTGTTATACCAATATTTTTAGTAATGATCTTGAAGGTATAAACTACTATAAATAATTGTATGAAATTGTTTGAAGTAAGAGAAACAATGTTTTTACATTTTCTATCTAGCAGATTGAAGGACCATTTCTTAGTCGTTCTAATGTTTCGACTCTCTTTAGAAGAGAATAAATTTTTAAAAATTGGATGACTCTTTTCTTGGTAAAAAATTTTGTAGATAAATTTGGTAGATAGATTGGAAATAGAATGTAATTTGTATTCGATTTGATCGCAACACCTGTTTTATTGCGCTACGCAGAGTAAAATATTTTATAAATGCATTCTGTTCTGAAGTCCAGCTGTAACAAACGATGCTAGAACAGTTTGTATCAATAAATATGGAATGCTTCCACGAATGCTAAATGAAACTATTTTTATTGGTCAGTGACAACTCTGACACCTCTTCTTTCACCGGTATGTGATTTTTTATGCTGCTTTTAGGGAAAAATTGCATGTGTTTTTCAAATTCATTGAGGATAGAAATTTTAACTATGTGAAATTTATATTCATTCAATTGCGTATCTATTTCGGTCTGACAGAACAAGATTTTTATTCTATCATGCTGTCAAGCATTAATAAAAATAACATTTGGCCTGAACATTCAAACATTTTACTATAGTGGACTTTAAGATAGTAGCAAATCCATAATCCATATTTATAAAAATAGATTTCAACGCTTTGTTTATAGACTGCAAATATTCCTGAAACTTATGTTTAATTTTAACGAAGAGCACGAAAGAATCGATAAATCAGTAAGTGAATTTTTATAAGATTATCTTAAAACATGTTCATTATGTAAAAGACTAGACGCGGTATGATTGCGATTCAGTATGTTTGAATCCACGTGCTGATGAGCAGCGGTGTTCCGAATCGTTTCGAGCCAGGTGTGGAAGAGCGACAGTGTGACCGAGTGTGGAGCGACCAAACGGCGCGGTGATGCGATTGAGGTGTTACGTGTGTGAATCCATGTGTGCAGCCATGACGTATGTGGTTCTTGGAAGGGAGGAATGGTATGTAAGAAAACCTCACAGATCCCCCAGGATGGCATTCTTGAGACAGCTATTACTTCGACAGATTTCAAGACAGCATTTAGCGAGGCTTTAATTTGGAGAAATTTTGGTTTAAGAATAAATATTATGTTCCCCAATTCGAACCGAGAATTCGAACCCACAGTAGAAATATCATTGATAGATTATTTTCTTGTACTAATTATGAATAATAATTTCAGAGGCATTTCTAGAAAAACATTCAACTGTATTAATATTGAGAAGTAGCTATACATTTAATTTTAAAGCCCTATCAATTATACGTCAGCGAAGCTATAAGCCGTCATCACTCAAGTAGACCAGCAGCATCTCGTCTAATAATAAGTCCAATAATTCCGCAGGTATCCAAAATTAATTGTAACCAAGATAATAAACCATCGCCCAGCCCATAAACGCGGTGAACCTCGCACCTCGTGTCAAATGTAGTCCAATAACGCGCCTTACGCTCACGCGTTCTAATTAAAACGCTAGGCTTGACGTAGATATGTTTATAAGTCGACCGCGTTACTTGATCGTTCTTCTTTTTTCGTTAGGTCGAAGGTCGTTCGCGATCACACGTGTTCCCACGCCTCGAAGACTGCAGTTTAGTGTCAGAGACAGAGGCGAACCGCTAGAGACGCGTGACGCGTGACTATGACGCATTAACGCGACACGTCGATTCGCAATTACCGTGCGAAAATCCGTTCGCATCCTCGAGACAATTGCAAGGGGTGATGAAGGACACCAATTGCCGTTGAGCCAGAGGCAGAAAGCTGCGCGACTTCCGGGACGGTAATATCTGGCGTTAGATCGTATGCGGCGGGCGCAATCGCGCGTGATAAACAGCGTCGTTATCAAAGGAAAACATAGAAGCCTCTTCAAAGACAATTAGAGAGCGAACACGGCCCAGAGAGGTTAGCAAAAAAATAAAAAATTATTCGATCACCGCTCTCGATCTCATCTTCCGCATTTTTCGAGCACCCTCTCATTCTTTTTTTCGTTCAAGCCATCCAACCGCGTTTTCGAATCATTTTTCGACCAAATCAGCCAATTTAATCTATCCACTTCCAATAACCTGCAATTTTCTTCTTAATTCAACCAATAACTCTTTCAATATTTCATGTCACAATATATAGATGACAAAATGTTATCTGCTTTAATTTACGTCTTTGGACTAAATCAGTCAATTCAATTTAATCCATCGACTTTCAATAATTTTTCAATTTTCTCCCAGACTCAACCAATAATTTTTCAACTTGATTGTCTTCGCATTGGCGACAAAATGATTGTTACCGTCAGTTCTGTCTGCCCTGGTTTATGTCTCTGAATTAATAAATCCGAAGAATTACAAAGAATTCATGAAGTTTTAATGCGTGCAGAAAAATTGTCTGGAATAAATTATAATTAGGCGGTGTTTGAAAATTGAAATTTCACCTTTGACCATTAGTAAAATCATTAATGGCCGAAGCGAGCGTCGATTAAACATTGAACTCGTCTGTCCGTATTGTTTTTTTTTATCGGAATTACCTCACGATTCCTCGCATTCTAAAGGTATCGGTTAAACAATTGATGTAACGCTACGGTGTAATTAACCAGTTGCCAAACATAATTTTACTGCTGATAATTGAAAATTTTATTTTTATGTCAATTTGTCGCGGCGTAATACGATCAATTTTTTTCTCCAACGCGTCAATAGTTTAGCGAGCGTATTTTTGCGGCATCAATTAAAAGATTCCGAACTCTAATATTGTGGATCATCGATTGACTATATCCTGTGGATGTCTTTATCGGTTCGTTCGTGAAATTCCCGATAGAATTCCTTTAGACATCTGAAATTGAGCGTACGGCAATCATTTTGTAATAATAAAAACTTTAAAGTTACAAGCAGCAAAAATTCAAATAGACCAGTTATTACGAAAAGAACTGAAAAAATTACTCTTGAGGAAATGATAACAATTCATTTAGTGGACATTCTTGAGCAATTTTTAGTTTCAAGTCTTAATTTATATATGATAGTAGTATTCGACGTTTATGACACTTATACCATTCATGTCTTTCGAAAAAGCTATTTTGAATGGATCATTTTGATGTAAAGGACACTTCCAGTGTTACTCTAATAAGTATCAATTGTTTAATAAATTCCATTCGATCCTAAGTTCACTATTTTTAAATTAGATTCGAAAATCAAAAATTTAGAATAGGTGTTTTGTTGGATGCGGCAGACGCCGAAGGGTTAAGGGAGAGACGATCTGTCGCGAATTACAATGATACCATGGGGAGTAGAATTTAATTATGGGCCACCGGGTGTCATTTTTGGCAGAAAAATGCAGATGACCGCGGAATGACTACGCAGCTGGACTCAAAATCGCTGGATCTGGGTCAATGCCGCGATTTAACGGGACCCGAGCCTTTCGGGGATTGAACGAATATTGAAATTACGGGAGCGCAACGAACTTTTGCATAATGAGTTCGCGGGTGGCGGAGGTGGACGCGATCGCTCGTGTGCACGTTTTCGCACACACACGCGCGCGCGCGCGACGGCCGCATGAATATTTTCATTTGATTGCGTTAATTAAACTGGTTGCCAGCCGATGACCTTTGAAGTTCACCGGCCGCGACATGTGTACACCAATTACCGATATTATTAATTGCAAAGAGTCCCGCCGCGTTCGATCGCGGCTTCCCGTTTCGACGGTTTTTCGCAATCCGCAGAAGGATAATTGAAGAAGCAAGCGAGAATATCCACCTGCAGGCGAAAAAACCGAAGCTCTATCTGACGGCCCCGGGACGAACAATCTAATTTGTTTACTAGAAACTTTTTCTGTCGTTCGAATTTGCTTTGCGACCGAAGGATTGGTTTTTTGAGAGAAGTATCGACTTGACTACTCGAATTGCATGCGCAGAAATAAACGGCGCCCAGTAGAGACGCCTGCGAATTGTTGTTAAAACGTTTTTTTTTCCGAAACCTTTTTTCCGAATGCTATATTTAGTATTCGCAATTTTTAACTATTTTTTAAACACCCTTTATTACATCCTCTAAAATAATTTGCTAATGTCAATGAATACTTTCAGACGATATTTGTTGAGCCATTTCAGTAAAAATTTCAAATAATTATAAAACGTAATCAATTATTTGATTAGATAGTTCTTTGATTTGATTATATAGCTAAATAATTATTGAGGATATCGTTAGCCGTATGATATTATTATTAATTGAGAAACGTTGTATCTATTTTTTATCACCAAGCGGTTCTGTAAAGAACCGAGCGCGGTTATCAGCGCCATCTACTGGGCTTTCCATCATTTCATCGTACATTCTGCTATCTATGGAAAAACTATTATTCCTCTCGTTTTAACCATCCTGGTGAAACTATATGTAATGGTATTACTTGAATTGTACTCGTATTACAGATTTACTAGAATACAAATTCAATATTCTTATTGCATAATATTCTAGAAAAGTCTCGTAAAGAAAATCAATATACTTTCCTTATTTAGCACTGAAAGATAGTAATAAAATTTACTAATTTGTATTGTCAATTTGTATTAATAGTTACACATGTTTGAACGATAGGAAAACGAGAGAAGTTCAACAATTTTGTTTATATATAAGATCTCTAAAAAAATGTGGATGTACTTTAAATGTTCTTAATTTCCAAAAGGATAGAAAAAAAAAGTATACAAAATGCCTGCTTCCACTCGTATCGATTTGCTAGCCGGTTAGGTGTTCAAAGAAGTTACAGTTTCCGCGTTATTCTTTATTTCGCGAGAATGATTGAGCAAAATGAGATGCGCGACTGCTGATGGAATAAGCAGCGACGATCGCGTGTTGCTAGCAGCGTTCCCGCAGTCGTAGCCGTGAAAATGAAATCGAGACAATAAAAGTGTTGGAGTGCAAAGGGCAGCTCCCCTTGTTTTTGAAAGATTTGAGGCTATGCGGTAAACTTTCACGACCCTCCGCGTAGGAGGCCGCGCGCCGCTCCTAAGCTCGTTGAAACAAATGTAGCCGAATGCCGGCCTATTTGCATACTCATTGTGCCGTAAGAGCTTCGCCCTAACGTCGCTGGTTGGCTAGTCGCATGGAGAAACAGGAAACGATGGTGTGGGTACACCGAAAGCAACGACGAAAATTGGGTGTAAGCTGCGAACCGGCGAGAAAATCCCGCGACGAAAGAATTTATCATCGAAATCGCCCGTTTCCAACTGTTCCCTCTTCCTCGGGAACACGAAAACCGCATTCCAAAATCCATCGAAAATTATTTTACGTCCAACAAAATATCAGATTTCCCACATTATTTCGAAGAAAAATTGTTTTATTGCTCATGCGGAACCGAAAAAAAGGCAACCAAACCATAGAAATTCTTACTACATTTTTGCGCATTGATGTTACGTGATCGGGTTCGCTGTTTTCCCTGATTGATGAAAAATTGAAAGGATTCAACGCGACGGGTATATTGTTTCCCTTTTTTATGATTTGGCACAATACCCCGAAACATTTTGCACGCCTCGGTTCGTCCTTCAATCTCCGCGAGCAAAAAACCGCCTCTTTATCCACCCGGAACTTGGAATTATGAAAGAATGCTCGAAAGAAACGCTAAATAGTTTTTGTCAGTGGTGTTGACAACGAAACATACTATTTCAGTCGATAATTTATGAATTCTAATTTCTACCGCGACTGATTAACGTCTCTACCTCCAGCGCTCGTACGCTATTCGAACTTCTATTTCGAAAAAAATGTTTTACTTACCGCACAGACGAACACAAAGAATAATGACGAAATAATTGTAGATACGCGAGGATGTGCTATTAGAACAATAAACAGAGAAAAATGTATCGCATGAAGCTTTAAAAAGCCTTTCATGTAAATTGCTACATTCTGTGTGTTCGCCAATTGTTCAATCTGTTGCTGACATTTTCAGGAGACAGTCTCTAGAATGAAATCGCATGTGTTTTAAAATTTTTAAATGTGCTTTTTTTATCGACTGGGAAGTATTTTCTTGGTAGCGATTGTTCGTCGAATTGACAGAAGACAGAGGAATGAAAGCCTGTCGTCTTCCTTGTGTCTGGCTGATTCGTATGCTACCTAGCTCGCGACTTCTTTATGTCCCAGGAGATTAGGCTCGACGATCATGGCCCGGCGAAACTTTCGGCTAGCGTCGAGCAGTGTTTACCACGACGATGACGGGGATACGTTAAGATACGTCACGATACTCCAAAACTTAGGAAATCCTGACAACGACCGCCATTTGGGAATGCTTAGCAGTCGTTGTTCCCAAACACTTGCCAAGATATAACCCGAAATAGCAATTTTGAAAGCTTGCGGCGTGCCGATGGAGCGCGCCGCGTTTGGAAGCTCGCCTAATCGTTCGATCCTCGTTGTTCGTGACATCGAACACATAATTTTAATACTAAAAATCGGAAAACCAGGTACTCCAATGAAACTACCTGTCGTCGTTCCCTGACTTGAAAACTCTGTTGGTGCTGATTCAAAAGAAACCATACTAAACTTAAAAAATTGCTGTTAAAAAACTCGATATTTAAACATGCAAGTTAAATATTCACTTGCGGTGCTGTTGAATAAATAGTAGCTATATTTTTTGAAAAGGACGAACAGCAATATTTTATTACGTTTTAAATAATACATTTAATTTACAGAAACCATGTTATATGTTATAAAAATAAATTGAAGCAGTCGTGCGAACTATATTCACGGTTACGTTCACCCTAAACTCATTTTAAATTAAACTGAAACTTCGAATAGAGTATAAATTAGTAAACTGCGGATTATATGCATTTATAGCAAAAATTATCATGAAGAATACTATGATCTTATTTTCAACTTATTAAAGTGATTGAGAAAAGAGGTACATTTTGTCTAACTTCTATTTCTACCATCGACTTGGAATATTTTTATCTCGTAACAGATTATGCGTGCATTTGTCAATAATAACGATTTTGAATATACAATGCAGGATAAAACTAAAGATTGTTCGTAAAGCACTACTACTACTTTTTTATTCTTTTTTTTTGTAAAATTCGCGTGCACCTTTCTGTCAGCGTCAGTGTCTATGCGAATTTCTCCGGATCTCTGAAGACCGAGCCCCTGTAAAATACGACGCATCACCACGAATTACTTTTCGTTTGTCATTCCTCGGAACACAGTAGGAATTTAACCGAGACGCACAGGCCTCAAGTTTCACCGACGAAGTGAACGAGAACTTTGAGAAACACGTCGCGTCCCATGGGATTCGGAATTCTGAGATTCCATTCAGCGATGTATTCTATTATACTCGTCCGCTTTTAAACCGCCGATGCCGCTGAAAAACTTATGCTACTTCGCCGAACAGAGATTTGACGTGATCCCCTTCGCAAATGAGTTTTCGGGGAATTAATTAAGAACAGAAACAGAATCGGAGAAGTAAGACAGCGATGGGAACGGGGAGGTTAATTTCGAACGAGTTAAACCTCATTTCAGAAAGATATAAGTTGAGTCTTCTCTAGCTTACCCTCTGCAAATAAATATTCCTCTTTAGAGTGAAACGTTTGAAAGACGTTAAACTAAAAGTCCATTTTGTAGGAGACAAATTAAGAACAGAATAAAGAAAAAATAATATTTCGTAAACTTCCATTCCCTTTTCGAATGCTTTTGACAAATTAAAAATAAAATCGGTCATGCTAGCACTCTATTGAAGATTTACAGATTTTTTAATTTCCGAGGTATTTGTCAAATATTTGATTTTTTAAATTGCTGTAATGATGATGAGTGATGACGAGATTGATCAATATTTGCGTGGACTGAAAGAAGTTAGTAATGATAAAGGTACAATTTGTTGAAACATTTTTAGGGATCGAATTATTTTTAAAAAACCACGGAGCCCGAATTTTCAAGTCTTTACAAGAATGAATACTTTAGACAAACAACTCGCGAGTTTTTATTAAGCCTACACGGAACGAAGACTTTTTCGAAGCAACAAGTAACGAGGAATAAAAACGGATTACTTGCAAAGCAGAATACAAACCCGTTTCAAAGCGGGACAGCAACCATTAAGCGTTGTAATCGTTATCTTTCTGTTCAAGAAAGGACCGTTCTATAGTACCCCGCGAAACTAAGACCGGGAGAGCGTTCTTTATCACGATTGCTAGAACGTTCAGTTCAGAATTAAATACATTAAAGACCGTGACGAAGAAAGCATAGTTCGTGAAGGGTCGTTTTTGTACGACGATGTTTAACTGCTACTTGACCGGTTAAATAAAGTGGTGGTTTCAAGACGATTCACTAGATCAATATAATTTACGTTCATAAAATCCTCCTTGAGGCTTCACTGTTGTAAAGTTCATTTAAAAATACTCACCCAATTGAAGTTTTCATTTAAAAACAACTTAACTTGAATAAAGAAATCAGTTTCTTATCTAGGTGTGTTTGTTAGTAATTAATAATTACTATTAATGTAAAATGTGAGGAGAATACACAGTTTTGTGACATTTCGAATATGAAATGAAGTTAATACGAATAGCTTGTCATGAAATTTCAAAAATATGTCACTCAATTTAATTCAAACTTGGTTTAAAAGTTCAGCTATTTCAGTCTGAATCATTGCTGAATCAATATTCTACTTGCTCCGATCTAACTAGAAAATTTAACTTTTGTGAGTTGGATGTCTAGGCAATTTTTAACAAGTAGAACTACGACAGCTACGGACATGCATATTTTATAAGATTCCTCGATTGAGCTGTCAAAAATTTTCGATCCCGAAAAATATCGCTGCGCACTCTGAAAATCGATGTCGGCAAAGTTAAAAATCGAGAGGTTTAAAAATGTACGTAAAAATTATTTTTCAAAGAAGCAAAATCCTCGATTTCTTCCCCAACGATTTCTTTATCGAATCAGAGCTTTCCGCGGTTAACGACCCCACGAGGCAGACGCCGTGCCGAGGAGCCCGTTGTTTATGAACACGAGAAACGCAGTAGCCCATTCTCTCCTTGATAGTGCGTACATCGATTCGATAAAAGTCAGTCTGCCTTTCGCCCGGGAACAAATATTGGAAGTAGTGCCCGGCCGATAAGCGCGAAACTCGGAATCCGAATCTGTCGTAGATTATGCCGAGTTCACCGTTGTTTACGCGCGCGTCTGCGTGAATATATACGTTGGTGTGTGCATATGTGTACGCATGCACACCCACACACACACAAATTCACACTCACACATGGCTGGGGATCGGTCTGCTTTACGAGGCAGATGTTGATAACGCGCGACAGACAGCGACAGAGACGGGGACAGTGACAGCTGGCCCGTATTGTTCGACACGTTCGCTGATTATAGGTCAAAAGTCCCTTACGAGTCGGAAGAATTATCGAAGAAGGGCCCGACAGTTATTCCCTAAGCCCAGAAGGGTGCAGCTCTCCCACGGTTAATCCCGAGTCCCTGCATCGTGCGAGATCATCATTCCTCCAAGTTGAAGACGTTTAAAGCTAATAAATTTTCGAGAACGATTTGATAAAAAAAAAAAAAAATAGTAGCAAACTGATTGACGCTTAACGGTTGGATTTATCAGCAGAGCTTTTGGAAGTTGTCTCGAAATGCTTATGATCGACCCTCGCCCGAGCAGTCGGGATAATTAAGAGTAAAATTTTTATTTTATACTTGAATCTATATGTAGAACCGTGAGCAATAAAAAAATTATTAAACGAATGTCCAGTTGAAAAAGCACTTCGAGGCAATAAAATTCTACCGATAAACTTGATCAGTTCTTTATCTATGTGTAGAACAGTGAGCAATAAAAAAATTATTAAGCGAACGTCCAGTTGACAATTAAAGAACTGATCAAGTTTATCGATAGAATTTTGCTGCCTCGAAGTGCTTTTAATTTACCCTTGCGTGATCAATTCGAACAAGTAAAGATGAAATTTTTATTTTCAATGTAAATCTACAAAACAGTAAGTATCCAAACAGTGGGCAATTAAAAAATTCTTCTGTACAATTGAATGTCCGATTGACCACAGAAGTACTGATCAGATTTGCGATTTGCGGGGCAGTATTATCCGTCGAGGTTTTTTAATGACGATTGAGAGTTCGAGTAGGAAAGTATAGATCTCCTAGTGACTAATTTGCTGGAGGCTCTGTTTGCGGGATTGTATGGCCGATCAATCGAGACTGTCAAAATACAAGAAGTTCTTCAGGATGGTTGAGACTCGAAACGGTCCGGTGAATGATTGAAAGCTGAAGAACGTCTCTAATTGCGATGAGTAAACCAATCGGGGACAGTGCAGTCAGACAGTCGACACACGGTGAACGGAGACTGAACTATCGACCACAAAAAATAATATAATTCTCTGTAGCAGAATTTTAATGTCGTCGTGAACGGAATTCGTTACTGGCGACGGTCTGGCTCGACTTGACAGAGTCCTGATGTCCGACTCGACACGACTGTTACTACTACGTCGCAGACGGTGCTGTAAAGTGTCCGGTCTGGTGGACAGTTGACGACTGAACCTAAATCATTCTCATTTAAAATCTCTTATACTAACACTCAACATTAGAAATACCAGTCAAATCAGGAACACTCGTTTCAGATTTTTTATTCGAAAATGATCGAAGTCGAAAGATTATTTCTTTATCAGTGCGTGTATACTACAATAAAAATTGTGTTAAAAAATCGTGCAACGTTTCGATGAATGTATTTTTGTATTTTTTTATAAAAAAAATTGGATTCAAGTTGTATTGACTGCTTGATATTTCTAATGTTAATCGATGTAGTGGTTCACGACGGACTCGATCTTCTATGGCATAGTCTTCGAGAGGAAACATTTGAAGTAATTTGGCACGTTTAGCGAAACACAAAAATGTTATTAAAAAATAAACTACGAATTTTACGCACTTGTGATTCAAAACACAGTAAAAGATTTTGACTAAAATTTGAAATAGTTTACTACGGCACCCCAGGCCGCGCGATGAAACAAATAGATGTCCTTCAGGAACAGTTTTTCTAGTTGACAGACATTTAGTATAACAATCCGTGGTAATAAATACCACGGCATTATAATTCGTTTAAAAAGGTTCATGGGGTGCCACAGTCACCCCATCCGGCAGAGGGTCAACTGCAGGTTTTTGATTTCACTGACCATATCTCGAATATAATTTCTCGGTGTTGCGAGCGATGTGACTCAGAACCAGCGATTATTTTTATTTAAAATTGAATTCATTGTAATTAATCCGAATTTCTGATAACACTTTCCGAGGATAATTGCCCGGCCGTTGCGATTCGAATTGCACTCGGTTAATTCAAAACCGAACCGTGTTTTAATGACAATGCGAACGTTTTCTACGGACAATTCGATGACGGATCTGTCGAGTGAATGATCTTTCGAAGGAGTTCACTGCGCGACGGACGAAATGACGGCAGAGCGTATCGAAGACACTGTTGTTGAATATTTGCGAAATATTACACGAAATTATGCGAAACATTCCTTGCTCAGGAAACGACGAAACTGGATTAAAACGATTATCGAATCGTCACGAGTTTGTCTATTCCTCCCGGTGTCGCGACAACTTGCTCATTCCCGTGACAATTAATCGTTACAGCGACAGGTTCCTTGTTACATGCACCAAATCGCAGAATTTTTCTTGTTCGACACGGTTCACTCCTGTTGATCACTGATCATAAAAAAAAAACAGAAACGATAACATATAAATGGTAACACAAGGATGCAAAATATCGTAATCGTACAAGTCCATTTCGAGATTCTCTTAAACTTCTTTTTCGAAAAAATAAAGAAACTCGAGAAGATAGTTTCTTCGCAATCGTTCGTTCAACGAAATAGATGCTTATACGACCACCGTGTGATAAGGAGGTAACAAAGGATAATGATAATAAAATAAATAAATGAGAACACAACACAGAAAGCATAAATTATATTTCGCAATAAGACGTTGGTGGAAACGAAAGTGAAACACCGATAGAGCGTACACCGTATAAACCACTCATTGACGATCGCGATGAATAATGGAGGTATCAATTAAATCTCAATTAAACACCAGCCGAATAATACAGGTCCGTTGCTCTTTTCAGGGCGATCCAACAAGTAAGCGTGTATTTTTTTTCCCCCTCTGTGTCGGCGGACGCGAACGCGTTCATTCAGCATCCGGGTAAACAGCACGCAATCACTGCCGAATAACCGGTTTGAAAGGCGGCTCCATTAAAATTACAATTCACCGTTATCGGAGAGAGCACGCACGACTTAAACGGCCGAGCGCTTTCGCTGGTGGATCTCTGCTAGATCGGGGTTTCGAAGGAGGATCGCGAAGAAATAAAAATAAAAAAAAAAAGAACAAACTCGGCCATACAGGCGGGTACATTTCGTCGCACACTGAAATTCATGGCTAGGCTCGAGACGAATACGTCCCCGAGGTAGTTAATCCCGTCGCACTTAACAGCTAGCCGATAAAAAGCGAGAACCGTTCCCGGTAGAATGTCCCGTCGAAGATTTAGCTGCCCGTTAAAATTCGAGCTGACGTCAGAATCGACGATTTAGACGAACTAGACAAACGAGTGGAACGAGACGAGCGAATACCGCCGAGTTTTCTAGGGGGTGTCTAAAGAGACGTCACTCGCATAGATCAACTCGCAGCCGCCTCGGACGTACACTGAGACCCGTAAGTCCAAGAGTATCGGATACTACGATCGAGGGACATCACTAGAATCCGGCGAACACATGTCAACGGACCGTGTCACGGTGGATTACCTTATTCTCTCGGCAGCGGCACGTTATCCGGCTGATAAAACTGCACGTGTTACACTGACTCACGACGTCGGGTTACAATGTCTTTGCACACTGTACCCGATGTCTCCACGGTACCGTTCCGTCATCTTAGCTTCATGTTCAAATCCCGTGATCGGTATCGTTCGTTCACAGAAAAAAACCGAAAACCAACAACAGAAAGGAAAACGTCACGACCGCTAAATGATCCACGATCGTCTGTTCGTCATGATCGACTGGATACGTCGACGTAGACGACGATCACGAGATGCAACGATATACAACTAACACACAATACGCAGCCTCTCTCCGGTCTGTTTAGGGTTCACGCGTCCACCACTAACAACTATCACCGGGCTTCTGCGATCATCCGAAGGAACCACCGACCGGTCCAGTGCGTCGCTGTCTCACCTCCGCGCACCTCTATCCTGAAAGCCCTCGTGTGCACCAACTTCACGCACGCGTTTTCGCACGACGTTTGCTCCTTCGTGTCCTTAGGTTGCGCGTATATAAGAATGCCGGTAACTGCGTGTGTGGCTCACGGTGATACGCGTCGGTGTGCGCATGCATTTATCACCAGTGCCCGCGTGTCACAGTAGCAGCAGCGGCAGCGGCAGAAGCAGTAGCAGTAGCACGACCGTGTGCCGGATCAACGTGATGCGGATCGAGCTGGATGATTTGGCGGTTACGCGCGCGCGTCTGTATGCGTCCGAGTGTGCCAGTGTTGTCCGGTGGTTCCACGAGATATGGTTATATATACATATGCGATCGGTGGTATAGTTGTAGCAGTAGTCGTAGTCGTAGTGATAGTAGCGCGCGCGTCCGTGTTTACGTGTGTCCGCGGTGTGCATGTGTCGTCGCGGTATGCATGTAGCGGTAGTTGGTATGGCTGGGTCAATGTATCCGCGTGCATGTATGTACGCGTTACGGTGTAGGTGCGAGCGACGCGGTAGCGCGCGCGCGCCGCCTCTACGGTAGTTATGTTACAAGGTGTACGCGTCTTAAGTGATTTCGGCCTGGCTGGTCAGCCCGGCAGCTCCGTATGATGAGGCCGCCGCTTTGCTACTGACAGACCTAAAGACCACCCTAACCCTGCAGTCGGGGACGAGGGGTTCCCCACCCCCGTCGTCAGCGGGCGAGAGAGAGACCACCCCTCCGCCGCCAGGGACTGGGGCGAATAAGCAACCCTTAGCAGCCGATGCCACCTCCACGGTGGCGGCGCAAACGCACTCCTGCCTCCGAGGGTAGTCTTATCCCCACCATTTCTTCCGTAGGAGCGATACTGTCACCCCCACCCACCCCCAGACAGGTCCAGCACTACCACCACCAGGAGACTCTCTCTATACCCCGCGATGCACGCCGATCCCGACACTGCTGCCGCCGACGCCGCCGACGCCGACGCCGCCGACGCCGCCGCCGCCACCGCCGCCACCGCCGCCGCCAGTCGTTTCTATACCCCTCCAGTCCGGCTCGAACGTCGGGAAGAGAGAACCCCTTCCAGACCAACCGAGAATCCCCTTCTTCTCCGTCTCCCACGCTGCTTCTAGCCGGAGAGTCGTCTTAAGATAAAAACACGGACGATCGGGTTTTGCAGTTAACCCACTCACCCTCGCCTCCTCCTAGCCCCCACCCCCGGACCAGCTAACTTTTCCTTCCACCCCACCCGGCGATCTAGCACTATCCCCTTCTACCTTCGATACAAACCTACCCCTTCCTGCTCCTCTCCTAACCTCTCACTCGTTACGTCTTCCTCTCTTTTCTCGATGGACTAACCCTTACAAGCAACCACGACTAACCCCAACCCCAACCCCTCTTATCCTTCTACTTTTTCTTGTTCCTTCGATCGTACCCTCTCTCTCTCTCTCTCTCTCTCTCTCTCTCTCTCTCTCTCTCTATCCCTCTCTCTTCCTCGCTTTCTCCCACTCCCTCTCTATTTCTCTCGCTCCCTCCATCTCTCGAGCTTTCTCGTTTTTCCATCACGGTCTCTTTCTCGCAGTCTTTTTCTAGATCGACAGGACTTTCGATTCTTTCGTGGGCAACCTTCAATCCTCCCGCTACCCCGCAAACCCCTTTTTTACTCTCTTCGACGACCGATACGTCGCGTGTCGACCTGTTCGACGTTATCGTGTACCCGTTCACCCTCGGAACACACATGTCCCCCACTTAGACCGGGCCGACTCCCACCAAACGGAGGCAACAACGACCTCGTGGTTTGTCATGCGATCGGTATGCATTGTTGCCAGCGCATTCCGCAGCTTTTTTCATTTCGGACCCCTCTGATCGACCTTTGATGCACTCCGAACGCGACACTGTCGCGCCAATGTAACCTGACCGACAAGATCACTTTCACCCCCTCCCCCTCCCGCGCGGTGCCTCGCGTTCGGGCTTAGCTGGACCTCGAGTTAACGTGTCTGGAGACACTTTTGAATTTTGTATAGCTTGACCAGCTATCGGTGTTTTTGGGGACACGAAACGGTTTTTCGGGATTCTTGTACATACGTTTCATGCAACGTCGGGACGAGTTTATCATCCCTGTGACACATTTAGCTACAACAAAGTGTGTGTGTTCACTTAGCTACAACACTTATTCAGGATTCTTATAGGTACGCTTCATGCTACGACGACTGTCGACTATGTGACAAAATTAGCTACCACGAAGATAGCCACTTATCTACGACAATCTATTTGTTCGAAACGAAGCTAATTCTTAATTAATTGGACCGTGTAGGTAACGACATTCCTCAAACATTGCAAAACTTAGCTACCTCGAAGACCTTGTTCTTGGTAATTATCGTTCAATTTAATGATTGTCGAAATTCCGCTTTTACTACCACAAAATTAAGCCAGCAACAGTGATAGTGGAATTGATAATTGTTACAAGTAGTATCAAGAACTAAGTACACAAGGAATAAGTATAATTCTCGAAAACTGATTTTTCCGAGTTCAAGAGAAACTTGCAGTGTAAAATTAAGAAAAAAGAGGTTGAAAGAAATAATTATAATAATGTATAAGCATGCAGTACAAAGAAATGCTCAATTACCGTGTCCTGTCCAAAGACACGAAGCACTGACCGTTCTCAATATTCCATTTTCCACCGCTACGACATGAAGTCCAGAATTTTTGCAAATTTACCGAGTATTTCTAATTTCCTTGTTCGCGTTGCAAACCGGAGTTGTTAATTCGGAGGGAAGCTAAAAATTTTGATAAAAGTGCATACATTCAGAGGAAGCACAGCTGCTCCTAATTGGAAATAAAAACTTTCGAGTAGCCTCGTAATTAACGATAGCCAGGAAGAGTGTTGTTCCAGGTTCGCACTGTGTCGCGAAATGAAACGAACGAACCGGGCATTGTAGTAGCCAGCACCGCGATCCCGAACATCCTAGCAGATTGCCCGTGACGCGCACAATCGGGAGTAGCCGACGAAAGGATTTAATACAATCGGGAGTAGCAACGAAATCTTTGAGCGCGGGTCCACTATTCAGCTATTCAAAGAGAAGGACACGGGTGGCCAACTACTCATCCCACTGTGCACACGAAGATTCAATGCGAGCCAGGAAAAGTTCTGCACGCACACGATGACTCAGAACTCCGCTGTCTGATCAGCGTCCGATTCGAAAACAATGAAATCTTCCGTTCGAGTTAATCAGCGCCCGACGTCCACCTTTTCAAAACTACCTCTCTTTTCTAAGTTCCCGGCGAATCGAATAAAAATACAAAAATCGAGTATTCCGATCGAAAAATGCAAGACGTCCTCGAAACAAAAATAAAACGATGATAAATGCAATTTCTTTTGCGAATATCTTTTCATTTTTCTAGACCGAACTATTTCGAACCACCCATACTATGTTGGTCTACTAGTTCAGCGAAAATAGGAGAAACGTCGAAGTCAAGAGTTCGATGCAATCGGCGCCGATGCGAAATTTTTATGGCAGTCCAGTTTTGTTCGCGATTTTCGAAGCGGCCACCCCACGCATGACCGTGCGACCCCACTCCCGATCGAAACTCATTTATACTTTTACTACCACTCCGGCGACCTGGCCATGGAATTGTTTATGACACGATTCGTTTGATTATTAGCTGTTTATACGCGGTCATCGATCGCGTCGGCGACTGCCACGCGGCATTTCGACAACAGAACGCATCCGAGCCGTGTTCCAGCAGTAACCCTTCCTGCATGACTAGCTTACCCGTGCATTTTTCTCGCCCAACCCTTCGAACGGACGGAACTGGTTCTACCGGGTTCACGATTCAAGCTGGATATTCATTTTCGGACCCTCAGTTCAACGGGAGCATTCGCTAGCATCAGGGATCCGTGTAGCATCGTGCAAGTAATCGACTTCTACAGAACGGGCGTCCGAAGAAAATTGTCGTGCTCTATTTCTCCTAATTTATCTTAACAACATTCGAAATTTGACTAACAAATGGCCTCAAAACGTTTACATTATCAGCTTCAATTACGCGGAATTTAAAACGCTGGACGCTGGTTTATCTTGAACTCGTTAATATCGAACGATTTTGCGTTTAATACTTCGTGGAATGTGGCAAAGTTTTAAAAATTCGGAGCAGAACGATTTCTATAAAATTGAATGTTAGGAGTAATTATTTTCAAATTTTATAGGTTTTAAAATTTTACTGAATTTTTATAATCGGAATAACGAAAGTCGATGCGCATTATTTAATTTATAATTTCAGAAGGTACGTGTTCTAGTCAGTTTCGTGTTACACGAGTTTTATTGAATGTTTAATGATCGTACCGATTTTTAAGAACAACACTTTTCTTTTCCCGATTATTTATTAGTCGTTGTTTACGCGTTTTAGTTTTCCTCAGCACGTGTCTTTCTGTTCCGTTGCCGTCGCATCGGCGGACGACTTCGAGTGAATCTACTTACGTCTGATAAGAACAGACCGTATCTACTTCGACGGAGAAGTATAAGAACGGTTCGCTGTTTCCACAGCTCCCCCGATCATTCACACGAAAAAAATGTCGGAAAAATGTTTATAACTCGTTAAATTTTTCTAGGATTTTTCTATTCGTCTTTTTTTGAAAACAGAGGTTCTCGCATATCGCGGAAGTTTCAAGAAACGTTCACCCGTGAAAACGATATGATTTATATTCTGTTTCCCTCGGAAGTCATTTTTCATTTTCATAAACCCGGCTATCCCGGCGAGATTTCGCAAAATTTTCATTCATATTCGCACAATAAGTCCGCGTTTTGCTCTCGTTAAACCGATTTCATTAACGCGCACGGCACATTAACGTTACACGTACGGGAATGTTAATAGACGACGAATAAAACATTCGCGTTCGTGTTATTTTAATTAAGCGGCCACGTGACTCCGATATATTCATTTTATCACCGCCTCCGATCGCCTTTCAATTTAATAATCGCGTATTAATCCGTGGCCGTCACTTTATTAACAACCGTTGTTCCGGCCGGTTTTCTTTACACTGATTTTTACGCACATCCGCCGCGTAAGAGTCTCGAAAGCCAGCACTTTCCACTTATTTTAATCACCCGGCAAACAATTCCACCACGTTTTCGATTTTTCGCGAGTACGTTTAGAGCGATTAGATTTCGTTTGGTTAGTTAGTCCACAATCAGCACCATCACCACTTGCACACAATCACCGTAAATTTCACCACAACCAAAGACCATCGAGGAGGAGAGGCTACGACAAGGGAAACGTATCCGTGGACGACAGACAAGGCACTCGGGTGGAAAGAAAATCGCCTAATCGCTGATGAAACGCTCTTCGCCTGAAAGATGAACCTTCGCCTTTTCCAACCACACAGAGAAACAACAAGACAAAATTCTGGAGTGACTTCAAACATGAGAAAATAAATTTTCGAACATTCTGTGTCCTAGGAAAAAACTTCGAAAGCAGCTATCGCACTACCTCTTTCCATTCGATTTTCAATTTACAAAAACAAGCACTAAAACGAGAACGGCGAGTTAACGGCATTCTTCTTTAACAGAATCCGAAGAAATGCGCCCGAGAAAGTAGTCAAGGATCGACCACAACATCTAAGACGACAAGGAAAGTCGCGAGACGGTCAAGGAAGCTCCGTTTTCAAAACGACACAGAACGAAAGAGCGGAAAACCGTTCGATAAAATAAAAATCGGCGAGCGGTCCGTCGAAGACGTCGCCCCCGAGGACCGCTTGCCCGGTGGAACGAAAGGTAAACCAAAGGAGTAAAAATTATCCAAGAAACTCAGAAGAAAATCCTCGTGACGGTGGGGACTCACCTGTGTTCGATTCCACTGGCAGACGATTTCGAGAAGACGTGTGTGTGTGTGTGCGTTGTCAAACGGTGTTCACAAAAATTAAGTCGGCGCACTCGACGGCGTTGTAAAATCCTCTTCTTGGATTCACGGATCACTGGTAGCCGCCGCGATCGAGATCGTGTTCAGCCGGGAACTGTCACCGTTCTCGGTCTCGGCTGCGATCGAGGCGCGCGCGTTCGAGTGTTTCTGGACAAATACAAATTCGCCGCGAACCACCTTTCGTGCACGTCTTTGAACCTGATGTTTTGTACAAACTGTCGTGTTCCCTTGACCCTGGACGATCAGCGAAAAAAAAAGTGAGTGGTCGATGATGCGAATCGTCGTCGTGCGATGCCTTTTGATGTGTCCCCCGGTGGAGTGTGTTCGCGGGGATGGATCTTCTTCTGGAATACAAGTTGTTGTTTGTCGCCCCGCTCCCGGCCCCCGATTGTTCGCGTTCGGAATACTACGTTGTTTATTTTTTGTTAGTCGAAAAATTGAGAAATAACAAATCGTCCGTTTCTTCTCTCGGCTCGCGCGCGGCCCCGGTGCCTTTTGTCCGTGGGGCCCGGCTGACGAACGTGGCCGATCAGCGCGCGGGTAGAGAGAGCTTGGGCTTCGTGGCGGAGCGCGAACTTGCGGGCTTGCGGGCGCACTGGCGCACACGGCACACTCGCAGCCGCGTAGGCGGAGAGAGGAGAAGCTCCGACGGATGCTGTAAGCCGAAGGGAGAGAAACACAAGCGCCGGCCACCAGCCGAGCCAAGCCGCCGCGCCGACCCCTCGCGGCCGCTGCCCCGGACGGTGGCGACGCTAACGTTCGCCGTCGAAAGCTCGCACACTCTACCTTCGCCTAGCCGGACAACCAAGCTCCGAATTGGTGCGAGAAGAACGGACCGGCACCGCGACAGAGAAAGTCAGATCCGCCGACAGACAGAGACCCGGCGTCCGACAAGACTACACGCCAGAGAAAGAGCGCCCGCCGAATTGATATTGGCCTCGCGATTCCTCGCTAAAGCTGATCTCGTGATACGATTTTTGAATATGCCAAGATCCCACGAGCTTTTTTTTACCGATTTTATTGACTGATTCTTCAGGACTGAGCTATCGAAAGTCGAGGAATCTAGGGGTGCATCTGGGAAAATGTTTGTTACTGGATCGTGGATTTTTACGAATTTTTAGAAATAGAGGAACTGGAATCGATAAGGCTGGTCAACAGACCAGGGATCTTGTGAACAACAGTTGAGGGTTGTGCTTCTTCGAAGTATAGTGGAACATTGCGGGAGTTTTTTTACGGATTTTAGGTGCACACTCTTCAGGGAGCTCTTCGGGGTATTCTTCGTAGATCGATGAGGGAATTAGGAATGCTACTGGAGAAAGCTTGTTCAACCCCCAAATCTATAGACTCAGATATCCACCCCTAAATGTATCCAAACTTGTTTTTTTTTCTTCCAGTAGTTTTACGTATAAAAATCGAAAGTTTTAGATACGAAGACATATATGGATTGACTATGACCTGATCTGAGCTCCAAAAATATGTTGTACGTTTAAACATTTGATACTTGGAACTCTTTGCATAAATTTTCACCTTGATCGAATGTAAGGACTCGGATCAACAAATTAACACGAGATTGTTAACGTACGGATGTATAGTGACGACAGGAGATGTAAACGCCTATCGATTATGACCCTTGTATCCTACAGATGCCTGAAGGCGTTCGTTGCCAGAAGGCCCCGTTATGACAATTTCTAAGTTGTACGAGGGTAGCATCTTGCTCCCCTGCAATAAGAGGGTTAGCATAGTCATTTACAGCATGTTTACTCGACCACGATAATTTCTTTTCTATCTTCGCTTTCGTCTGGCAGAGTGCATCTTTGTCAAACCATTTTTAATCTAAGAGTGTGTCCTAAACGAATGTTCAAAATTATTTCCATCCATGCCAATACGAATAGTCAAAAAGTAAGTCATCCAATAAATCTATGAAATCTAATATTCATTATATTAACGGTGATTCATGGAACCTAGTGTTAGCTGTCATAGCAAGTTCAGAGCCAGAGTAGCCACCCTTATACGCAGAACGTTAAAACCGGGTATAGAAAACCAATAAAAATAGCTAAAAAATGAGAATTCCAGTAACTCTAAACACGAAATCCGAAACTAGTTACTTTTCATTGAATCTAGCGTTCGAAATTTAAAATCATATTTTTCACAGGACCCGTGAAAAATTGATATCCGAAGTTGACGAATCGCATGAAAAGCGATCAAGCGCGAAAATCGAGGAGCAAGTTGCATCGATCGGGCGAGATCGAAATCGCAAAAAGTACGAGCCAGGGGTGGCCTCCGAAAGTGGCGCCCGCGTGAGCTTCGTTCGGGGTAGTTGGATGGGGCAACGTAGGGTCAGCAGCCGGCACTGAACGAGTGCGGAGGAAGACGATATCAGCGAGGGAGTCGTTCGTGCGACGAGGAGGATCTCGATCGTGGAAGCTCGCAACGGAATCGCCGGTGGTGGGCGAACAGGTTACGCTGGTAGAAGGGGATAAATTGCGAGAGGAAGATGAGGCGGCGGCGGTGTCCGAAAGCGCGACGAGGACGATTGCGAACGACACGAACATCCCCGAACTCGTCCGAGACGCACTCGACTGGCCAGAGCAGCGTTGAGGGCGACGGAGACGGAGCTCGCCGACCGGCAACGAGAGGGTGAAAGACGAAGAGCCGCGCGGTTGGTGTGGACGAAGACGAAGAGGATGATAGAATAGACACCGTAGGGGGAACAGAGAGCCGAGAGACTCGTAAGCTGACCACGCGCTCGTACGGTTCGCGACGTTAGAGAGGGACGGACAGATACGTTCAGCCGAGCGCGAGAAGAACAGAGAGCTTTTTTACTTTATCACGTTGCCGACGTGTGTAGGTGGCCACGTATGTGCGAGCACGTCGTGGTGTAACGGAGGCTTTCGAGGTGATGGTACACGCTGATATTGGCGGGGCTGGACGTACGCGAGGCCTCCAACTAGCGCAGCGGAAATGAGGGTGGCTAAGATGGATTCTAAGAAAGCCGATGATGCTTCAACTACCATTTTTATCTCCTCTTAGTCACATCCAGCGAACAGATAGAGCTCTCTATCTTGAGCTGCAGCAATACCGAAAAATTTGCTTGCTTTGTTCAGTTCTTTTAGGGTATCGGGGGTAGATGGGAGTTTCAGGGTGAGGGATGTCGGAGTATAAAGATGTTTGATAGTTTCTTGCTGGGTGAACAGAGTCGACGTTATTTCAATGAGAACGGAGAAGAGAAGGAGCCCAAGTGATTTTGGTCATGCGCGATTTCAGAGAAAAGAGAGGGTAGCTACCCCTTTCGGCACGCGGGACGAGGATGCGCGCAACCCCACCGATGCGCGTCTGTATCGGCTCCGTCTTCATGGTGGTAGAGACACCGGCGAACTGTGTTGGTGTTTGAAAGAAAAATCACCCCCCGTCTGTGGAGTCGTGTCCGCGTGTGCTAAGGGGCTGCAGGTTGTTTGTGGTGGTGAAAGGGTTACTGGACAGTGGCGAACTCTTGCTTAGACGGCTGATAGCGGAACTAACGTAGAAACAGTCTCAACCGGAGTCTGTTTGCTCGTTCTCGGCGCTATCGTTCAAACGATCCTTGTTTTAGCGCGGTTTTCTCGACTCTTCTAGGGGTTGATTCTTCTTGCTTGTTGCCCGTTTCAATTACTCAGTAATTTGCATGATTTAAGGAAAAACTAAGGAGATATATGTTTCACATTTTTTGCATAAATTAGGTTGTTTGAATTTCATCTTCCAGGGTCCGAATTGAAACATGTATGTTACTTGAAGATAGCTAATAACGTCCTTAGGATACAACAATAATCTCATAGGTTGGACAATATTTAATTTACTCTGATGCGTGTAATGAGAAATGACAATAGTAACGCATTTTGATGAATTTCCTTGTCAACGAAGGACATAAAACAGAACAAATACATGTGTCACATTGTCGCTAAAACCGAAAAATTGTTATATCAATACGCGGCTTCAATTTTAAACAGATCTACAGAAGGTTAACACAAGCAACGTCGTGGTATGATGTTGATTGTTTGAGGTTTGAACGGAAATTCATTTTTCTTTGATATAATGTGGAAAATCGCATAGGTTTTTTTCTATTATTTGTTTATCCATCCTACCTTCAACCCTTTCCATTCTCGTTCTCTCCGTTTCATCCTTTATTTTCTCTTTCCGAATTAACTCCCGGTTCACTCTAAAATCAATAGAGCCGCAAAAAATCCTCGATCAACGGATTGCATTTTTATTTTTGTATATTTTAAGCTCGATTATCGCTGTTCCGTTTAATATAGTCTACGGTTTCGTATTCTTTATTTTCATATGTAAATTTTTCTGTTCCGAGGCAGCCGGGCAGAACTAGTACCTTCTACCAGCAGAACTTCTACATTAGTTTCTAATTGGTTCACCGGAATATTCAAATTTTTATTTTCTCTTATTTACAGTAGTTTGCTGTTTTTTAAGAAATTGATGGAGTCCCTTACGAGCCGGCAAAATTGAATTTATTTCCCAATCTACATAATAACGTAACAGATCTGCATTTGCTACGTCCGTTGCTAATACACAATTTCCAATAAGAAATGTAAAGATTTGTTAATATCTCTAATGTCTTTAGAGTTCCCACCGTGTATGTGCATTCGCCTAAATAGGAGAACTTTTATATGGTTACAGAATCTTTTGCAAAATTTGAACCATGTATTAGTTTGATTTGATTAGTTTGATATCCAGAACCTTCGATGTACAGCGAAGTTCGGGTCTTTTTGACCCAGACTATTAAACTCGTCATGTAATGACTCGATTCCTAGCGATTAAATTAAACGAATAAAATCTGACATTAGGAATATTAGAAAATAGGAATTAGGAAATTAGGAATATTCGAAAGAAATCATTAAAAACACCGTTTAAAGAAATTAATATGTAAATAAAGTTGTGAACGAGTGTTAAAAAATTTAGACATTATGTTGCAGAATTAACATTTAAAATACAGGACGTATGAAGAGCGACTGATAGCGATGACAAATCAAACGATTTTCTAACTTTCAAACCGCGTCCAATAAAAACGCCAAATTAACCATGATCAGCAAATTACCCACAAATTATACTAATGTCGAGCGTATCAGCGAACATTGCCAGATCGGTGGAAAAAAAACAATGTCAGATCCAGCACGACAGTGCGATCAGGGTACGCAGCGTAGCCACGTCGGTCGGCTGTAAAGCGCGCGTGATTTTTGCATATGAAAGATGAAAAAAAGGGACAAGCCGATGTAACCATCAGCTCAATTGGCAAAAGTTTCCTTTATTGACAGAATCACGGGGGTTGGAGGGGCGGCGCGAGGCGGTCCGGTTGGAAAATAGTAGAACGGAACTGACATTGCCAGGAGTGTGGCGGTTTCTTTTTTTTTTCGCCTTTTTCGAACTACGATCGCAGTGTTTACATGTAGCAACGGGGTTGTTGGTGGTTCCTTGGCACGGCGAAGTACAGGCCGGGTTGCAACCCCTTGCGCCCCTGCCCGGTCGCAGCTGCGCACGATACCCGATCAGTGGCCGGTATTTTTATTCGCAGATTTTAAGGTCACTTGTTGCTTGTTTAGTTATGTCGGCGTACACACGTTCGGGGCCAACACACGCTCCCGCACACAATCGAGAGCCGGGGAGCCGGCCACTGTGTGCGTGTCGGTGTGGACGCGATCGTGTGTGCATGTTTGCGACCGTGTGTGGACGCATCCGTTCGACGTATCGCAATACACGTGGACAAAGCGATGCTGGGCTGTGTGGGAGGCGTTTCCGTGTGATCGCGCGTTGTATACGTGCCATCGGACCGATAGGTGGACGTCCTGTCGATTTCATTTCCCCCCACCAGCGAACTTAAGTACCGAGCTGGAAGGAAAAAGTGGTGGGGAACGGTTCACTATTTTTCCCCGGTTTTTCCCTTCCTTTTTCACGGACCGTCCGGGTTTCGCGTTGCGGTTTTTTTGCGTAGCTTTCGCTAGCCGTGCGTTTGTGTCGTTCTATTCTATTCCAACCCGTTCCCTCTCGCTCAAGCTCGTTCTCTCTTTTCGTCTCTCTCTCTCTCTCTCTCTCTCTCTCTCTCTCTCTCTCTCTCTCTCTCTCTCTCTCCCTCTCTGTCTCCATGCGAGCATACCTACGTTCAGTCTTCCCCGCTTCTTCTTCTCCTTCACGGTTTTCATTCATAATATTGTTTTGCGTTCTTGCCGAATATTTACCGTGAAGGAGTAGTCTACTGACGTCACTGATATTGATTATAAAACAATTTTATCGTTGAACTTGTTACGCGTTGCAAGAGCAACCATTGGGAATTGGAAAATTGAGGTGAGTGACTTTGGATGTCTTTAGATGTCGACACTAAATCTCAATCGTCATAGTTTTTGAAAAAGGAATCTTACAGCGATAAACCCAATCTAATTTTAGAGCTTGAATTTTAGAGCTCCGCTGTCACAGTCCATTGTCCATTTTTTCGTAAAGATGATTTTACACGATGAAGCAGATGGGAAATTGAAGACACACATTTCTTTGGAAAATGCTGTACATTGAAACAACTGTAAAATCAGCGGAAATTTTTTTCGCGGCCGAATCTACCGCTGATTTGTAGATTGAAGCTTCCCCTGTACAACGACCTCGTGAAACTTGATGTACGATTTTCCTTTTTCGGTCGTTTTATCAAGCTTTGAATGGCAGCAGTATCGCGGAAATTACAATGATGTAAGGTCCACTGTGAGGGCTCTACAAAACTAAACTTGTTCCTCTTTTTGAACAATCGATACAAATCGTAAACCAAGTTTCAAGGGGTTGTTTGTAAAGGCGGAGCTTCAATCTACAAATCGATGGTAGAACTCACTCGTAGAAAATTTTAAGAAATGTTTTTATCTACGTTTTAATTCGTAGTATTTTCGAAATATAATACGCCTTCGGTTTACGACTTTCAACATAGCTTAAAATCATTTTGGATGAAAATGAATGACGGTGTGCGCGAGTAGAGACTTCAACCTTTAAAATGAGTCTTTATTGTTGTCACATTATTTTTCACGAAATTATAACAATTTAAACGTCAACAATTTTGCAAAGTCCGGAAATTGAAGAGAATGGTAATAAAATATTGCAATGTCGATTGTTACTCGGATTGGGTGTTGTCGCCTGAATCTACTGAAATCACCCTTACCGGCTTATTCTACTGGGATCATTCGCCTGATTCTACTTGAAAGAATTTTTATTAATTTTTATCAACACCTGATACCGTTCTCAATTTTACAAGCATAAAAATTCCTGTTGAGAATTTGAGTTTATTCAAAAGCTTTATCATAAGAGTCGTTGGAAAGCTCAATCAGAGGTTTCTTTTCCGAAAGTGTAAACTTCACCAACCCACGATGCAGTCCATGTTCTCTCGAATTTTGCACGGGCACACGAAACGCAAACACCACGGGCTCCGGGCAAGAAGCACATTGAAAAATTACAAGTTGATGGTGAAACAAGATACCAGAACATTTATAAGCTCGTTTATATTAATTAACGTCGTTCTGTTTTTAATCATAAAAAAATGGACGTTGAATGTTGTCTGGTGAATGTTGCCAGTATGGAAGGAATCCACGCTAATGCATGAAACGAAAACTGTTTCTTTCGCTGAGATCATATTCGAATTACGCCCTCCGCTGCATAATTCGATATTTTTTTATCCTGCAAACCATTGCAACCATTTTCTTCCCCTGATTGCGTTATTAGGTTGGAATCATTACTGGATCAGGCACATTTGTTTATGAAGCAACCGTCAAGCACGAGAAACAGAATCGAAGAATTTGATTATATTGCTAGTGACTCATTCAAATGAATAAAAAATGAAAAAAATTTCTTTTTGCGATCGATAATTTAGTTGATTACAGTTAAACGATATTTCACTTTGAAAAAAAAAGGATCGACGATTTAAGAAGGAGTAAAAGGAACTCCATATTGTCCAGAATACTCGATGCTTATAATTTTGCGAGTCTCTTTGTTAATTTGAACTTTGGACAGCTCCCTTTCTCCACTAGCCATTTCAACATTAATTATTCGGAAGGGAGTGGCGCAATCAAACCGGACGGAATTAAAGAAAGTTTTTAGTATTTCGCTTCCCGCGCCTTTTCCGAATAATGGCAATCTGGTTTACTGGATCGTAATCCTTATGAACCGCTTACTTCGAGCGTAGGGAATCGAGCTCAATGGGAATCTGGTTTATAGTGGACAGGTCAGTAATCCTTAATAAAAAGAAGAAAACCGGAAGGCTTGAACTCGACTGGGGGGGTAGGATCGATCTTAATTGAGTAATCGTCGAGTATCGGAGAGATAAGTTTCACGTAATCAGAGAACGAGTCGCACGCGGGAGATTAAAGGTATCTGATAGAAACGGGACCGTACTTATTGTTACGCGGGGTATCGCAGATAGAACCCGATACAGACGCCTCCAATTAAAGTTCCCGATTATCGCCGATGAGGAATCAGTGAACATCTCCGTCACCGGTATCGATTGCCCGCCGGACAATTTATTTCCGCTATTTATATTCGCCGGGATTCGAACGGACGCCGTCGTCCGATACAAATTAACGGAAGAAAAGCTAAAGCATAATGACCATTAAGTGCGTTCAATTTTATCACGATCCCTGTTACAGGTGTACCCACATCCATTACGTTCTGTATCTAATTTACGACGGTTTCTTTAACAGCAATATGAACATCTCGTATTGTAGGTTGTGACATAAGACAAATCCTATTGACAAAAATACAGAATCATTAATTCAGCCTATTCTATAATCTACTGGGGTCTCTCACAACCCCAATAACCTTTCTGTTCACTAACTTTCGTCACTGTGTTGTACGATAATTGGAAAATATCAAATTTCTTTAATTTCCTTAGAAAACTTTGATTATTTACTCTTAAATTATGTACTTGAAGATATCTGAGATTTATACAGAATTCTAAAAAGAATTTCATTTCAGATGAAATTTCAATCGGTGACGAATACAGTTGTCAATAGATTGCAGATTTCAAGGAAAAAGAAAAATTATCTCCGATTATTCCAAAAGACAGGAGCTGCATGGATTGTACGAATAATTGTACGCATGGTTGACGGCACGATCTCAAAGTGTTCGGCCGATCGAACATCAGAGGTGACGAGCCCGGCCCCGTCGGTCGTAAAGAGGTCCGGCCGGGGGGTCACGGAGTTTAAATAACAATTTTACGGGGGAAAATGAGCCATCAAAAACAATGCGACAGTTAAAAGGTTTAATTCGACTGGTCAATTCAAAGGTGGAGCGGACCGAGTCTGTTTGACTGTAGACCTGCAAACCGAGGGAAAGCGAGAAACAGACTGGCGCGGCGTGTGCACGGTGGAAAGGAGAAAGAGAAAAAGAGCAACGGGGGATGAAAGAGGGCGAGAGGGAGAGAGCTGGAGAGAACGGGGTTGGCATGGACAAGGGGGTGAAAACCGAGCGGGGATGAAGAGAGGGAGAAAGAGAGAGAGAGAGTAAGGGAGAGAAACAGAAGGGTGGCAAAGGGGATGCGCGGGTGTGCGCGGGAGCGGCGAGTACAGAACGAAGTTGAACTGGTACCTTTCAACCGACGTAACCGACCTCCGTGCAAACGTAGATACGCGTGTACTTGTACATTGGCGAATTATTATGGTAAAACGGGTACGAAAGCACCCCGATATCCTCCGCTAGCGGTCCCTGTTCAAATGTACTGTGGAAGTTCGCGTGTGTGCGGGGTCAAACGGAGCTGCGTGTGCGTGTTTTCTCGGCGCGGCAGCGTATATCGCCGGGGCTATGAGTAGTTACTGGTCGGAGCAGGAATGTTAATACCGTGGCTGTCACCGACAGAGCGCAAGGCCCACCAATCCATGCGAATGGGTTCCGACTTTTCCGACGACTTGCCCAGACCCGGCAATCAATTGTCTCCCCTTTTAGATATTGACATAGCCCGCCTGATCTTCTTGGTCATCTCGATTTTTGGTACCCTCCCTCCTCGTCCTCGCTAGGCGCCAATACGTACCGCTTTGTGCAATGCCATGGAAAAACTGTTTAGAAAAATTACGATACGGCAAGACACGTACGAAATTCGTCTTCACGGAAAACTTTGTATTTTTTCAGGATATGGTAGTTTCATTTGAGCGAAAAATTTTCGACAGTTTTTCTCGCGCGCTACATTATAGAAAAAATCTGAGAATAAAATGAACGGTGGATTACGATGCTAGAGGCTTCTAGCTTCGAAATGAGTCGAAATTTCTGGAAATTATTAGAACCAGAAATTGAAGTAACATTTTTATTTTCCGCAGTAAATGTATTTCCCAACGGGGAATAAAAATGAGGGAGTATTCAAGGTTGATGATCCCTGCATTCAAGAAATTTCCAAAGAGTTGTCGTCGTGGTGAGTGCACAGGGATGCGATTTTCTAGTTCGGAAGCTGTCGCCGACAGCGGGTCCACAGTAACGCAACTTCCGCATGGAATTCGCGCGCGAGGAGCATTGGAATTGGATGCAGTTCCTTCAGGGCTGGCAATCGTGTGTTGCCCGGCTCTCTCCTTTCCCAATCGACGATCATTCGTAGTCCTCGTGTCACCGTCCTCGCGATACCAAGCGGATTGGGACTGGCATGAAAGCTTTCAGAATAGGCGGCGGGTTTGCAATATTAGCCCCCGCAGTTAGATTTTAGTTTAATGATTTCCGCCGGACAATGTCCACGGCAATGGCGTCCAAATCCTGTTCGCCTCGTTTTGCCCGGGCGCATTCTCCGAATGGTTCTGCGGCGTGAATCCGCAACACGTTCCTCTATGCACTCAGGCACGCGAGTATGCACGCACCCGCATTCGCGTTTTACCACTGTGACTCCGACCCGTAAGAGCCACTACTTGTCCCGACTCGAAATTCAAATGTTTCACTTTCCTGTTACCTGATGAAAAGATCCCAGGAGTCGTCGAGTGCCCATCGAGGTCAATTAACAATCAGTTCGGACCCGTTTAATGGTTCGAGTATTGACACCCTCTCGCATTTATTCCCTTCACAGTCTTCGTGGTCACATTCTGCAACTTATCCTCTACGCGCTGTAATCGAAAACTGTGACAAAGAGGCTTCATTTACTACCTCCATGTTACTCTAACAGTGCTACAATTTTAACTCTTTGAAAGCGTTGAGAGTACGTTGCCTTGCGAAATTGACAACACTCAATTGATTCAGATTGTTTGTAATCTTAATTACTGGTTGTTACTGGTTTTCCATGATTGCAAGAGGAAGCCATGTCACAGCACTCGTTTCGTGAAGTACTTCAAGACTTTAGTGAGTAGTTCAGGAGAAATCTTAAAATTGATGCTACAATTTTGTTCATGCAATCTAATTAATACGAAGGTAATGCATATGGGAAAGTATTTAATTTTTAGACATCGGGAACTGTCAGAGTGATGAAAAAACTCATCTTTTAACATTTTATACCACCATTTTATACCTCATAGCAGTTATAATGTCATAGGAGTCATTTTTTTCCAAAAATTTGATACAAAATTTTCTCAAAAGTTGATGCAAAATAATTTGAATTAATCTGCGATTGATTTGAAATTAATTTCAAATTTTGTTCGGTACAAATATTAGCCTAAACGCAGCACAGCAAATGAGAACAGTGGTGAGATTAATGTGGTTCCTTTGTTGCACCAGCTACGGGTTCCTTCGATGCTCTCAAAGTCCGATTGTCCCCACAAAGTATCTTCAACCCTTTTTTTAATGAAACGAAACTTCTATAAGCCAGCGTTCACTATAGTCACTGTTCCTTTTCTCTGCGTCTACTTTGTTACCTTCAACCGAATCTGCTCGATTTAACATTCTCCCGCAAACGGTAATTTTTAACGTCCGACCAAAAATTAAAGGCACCCGTGTCGGTCAAAGTGTAAAAATACTCATCGCTGCTATCTGCATGCAGTTCTACTCGTGCAGTCAGTTTCTACGCTCGCAGTCGTCAGTGCTCGGGGATCTTCTGCACGGCATTCAAGTGCTTTTTTCTCTCCTGCATTCTGCGCAGAGAACGGGGATGACTTTCCATTAACGTGTTTTCACTTTTCGGAGAAGGTAAAAATCACGGAGCGTTCAGGATACAATTTACCGGAGTGAATGAGGGGGTATGAGACCAGCGGAATGTATTTATTAGCTGGAAATTGTTTAGTAGAAATTGAAATGTGAACTGGTATTGTTTAGATGTAAAATGGATTTCTGAGAAACGTGGCGCTCCGAAAAAAATAGTTGATTAGCTTCAAAGAATTCATTATTTTCTTTCACATTGACGTTTACAGGTGAAGAAAACGCACAGTGAATCACGTTCTTTCCTTCATATCCTGAAATTTATTATTCGCATCCTTTTAAAATGATACGAACGATATAAGACAGCAGAACTATTTATGTAACTGTTAGCATTCATAGTTTTGGGGCCGCGAAGCTCGGGAATGTCTCCTGGACGATAGATGACGCTGGCAAGACCCGTGTTGTTGACATAAATCGAGAATTTACTCTATACTCAAAATATACTCCAACAAACGGACGACAGTTGATGATTCTTTAAACGGCCAAGGGTCTGCCGAGACGACATGCTGCCTTTTAAATGCAACTGGACAACGTCTTCGTCACGGTCAGCGATCAGAATTAAAGTTACGGTTTGGAGAACAGTTGCGTGTCTACCTTGGGGTGCACCTGTAGGGGGGCCCCCTTTAAAGTTTACCGTACCATGACGTAACGTTTCGATTTCCACTCTCAACCATGACGAAGACGTTGCACACTTCCCTTTAAAGGACTCGGTACCGTCTTGCTACTTTATTAGCCGATTAACCGTTTTTTCCTCACTCGTACATTGTACACTATAGTCACAGCAATTCAACGGTTAAAAACCTGAGATTTTTTATCATTTTATTCACACTAAAACACATGATATTTATTATTATTGAGTATTAACACTAAACCTCGCACGGTCAAAATGTCCAGTTTTCTATTCGATAAGTATTGAAATTATAAAAACGTTTTCATAAGAAATTATTGAATTGACTTCTTTATTTAAGCACATACTATAATGAAAATCGCACACAGTTTAAGCAAATTTTTACTTTCATATGTTTTGTGCTCGGCAGGTTTAGTGTTAAGTATATCATGCAAGAGCTTAATAAGAAGAAATAATGCGTTTTGCATTTCCTACAATCGACTCGGATAATTTTTATTTTGTATAAAGATTTACCGGCTGGTAATAACACTTGGTTAATAATACGTTACACAACCGAGTCCCTTTGTTTCGAGTCGTCGAAGCATTCCATAAAAAAAAAAAAAAACGTTGGGGTTCTGCAGAGACACGCACCGAGGGGGCCCCCTACAGGTGCGCCCCAAGAAAGACACGCACAGTGCTCACCCCGGGTACACGAGCCTGCACTTTCTTAACGGACTCCCTGCGATTAGGCTCGTCTTGTCCGTTGCCGCCCTTATCTTCCGAACCATCGTCGGGCTTCGTTTCTTCGTCGGATGTAACGGTTTTACCGGTTTTCCCGCTGACCACTCGCTAAATATTGGAGCGATTACAGTTCGCGCTGAAGTTGAAGTTAGGAAAGTTTCGCGCAGTAAATTTTACCGGCTGTTTAGTAACTTTTACCGACACAACGTGCTTCGAGAAGTTTGTAAGGTTTTAATACGCACGGTTATACACGGTTCCGTAACTATTAAGCGTTTTAAATTTGTTGGACGCCCGGCGTAGATGAATATGTTGCACGTTGCGTTCGTTTTTTAATTTCGGTGTTTCGCTCAGCTATTCCATATTTACCACTTTGTTATCAAAATGATGTCGGATCTTGAAGCAATTTCGAAAATACAATTTTTTAACGTTCACTTCGACTTCGTAGCAACAATATTTGATTGACCCTTGATTCTTGATATAGATTTTAAAAATGCAACAGATTAGTTTACACTCAGAAAGCAGAAGCTTTTAATTGTCATACAGATAGTAATGTTTATTTTCTTTTAGGAAGTTGTTTGTCAATTTTGTTAAACATATTTTTAGCGGTGCTTCATCTTTATCCATCAATCTTCCTGTTGCATTCAATTAAATAGCTAATATTCATTTAAATAATATTTAATATTTAACATTTAATATTCATTTAATCAATATTCATTTTTGCCAAATTGGTAAATAAAAATCAATATCGTTCGTGTATCAAAAATGTTCTGGGACAGTAAAAGTTTCTCCACGTTTTTAAATTAACTCACGTTGAAGCATTATTACGATTTTGTACATTTATGACAAAAATGAGTAACTTGAAACGGTAGGCGGGTTGAAAGAATTGAAGATTATCCATAAGTTACATTCAACCAACTAGTATTATTAAAAAAAGAAAACATTCTTATGTGGCTCCGATTTCTTGCAACTTTTATTTGGCATAAATATTCGCAGTCTAATTACAAATGTAAATTTGAATTGTCCAGTCCAATGCAATGTATTCTCTGTATAAAATTGAAAACTGGTAACACAAAGATTGGAGTACTTAAATAAATAAACACGGAAATAAATAATTCAGCTTGCATTAAAATTTTATGAGATGGATAATTCATTTGTACCAATCGATTTGCATTGTTTCGTGTAAACCTGTTGGAGTTTCTTGTAACTTCTTAGAATTCGATAGCGTGTCTCATTCGTTTCCTTACGTGTTTGTCTGGCATGCAATTTTTAATCTGAAACGAACGGTGACCGGGCTCAGGCGGCAGATTAATATTCAAACAAATAAATATTTATTTAGCAATCAGCCAGCAACAGGTAGCAATGTAATTAAAGCGTGCAGTTTAAACATTATTTTAACAACGCTCTTCCCGCCGTGCTGACAGATATGCGATAATTATTGATGGCAATTAGAGGGCGTGCGGTAATGCGGGATTATGTGGATTTATAATGTAATTAATAGCGGGCGCAGAAATATTAGTTTTTCTGTGTCGATCGAAACAGCGAGAGTAAATTTTACTGAAATAACGTGCTCATTCTAGCCCGTAAATCGGGAGTCCATCGGCCGACCCCGTTGGCTTTTCACTTGTTGACTAATTCATTGTTTTATCGAAGCTTCGATGAGCCGTGGCCCGGTGTGACGCAACAAATAATGGGATCATTAAGTAATAACTTCATTAGGGCTTCGAACTGCCGACTTTATCCTAACGATTTCTTGCACCGCGTGGTGTTAGTGTCGTGAACGTTCAACGCTAATTTTTACATAATATCAATATTCGAAGAAATAATAATATGCTTTTGTTATATAGTACAGAATTAAAACAAAAGACAGAGGTTTTGAACAATCAAAGTAAAAAATGTGAAAGAGAAAATGTAGATAAAAATGTATGGTGATTGAGGTCCTTCAATTATTAATTATTAATATTCTTTAACTAAATCTAATTCTAGAGGTTTATTACTAGCTAATACGTTTGAGAAGTTCTTGCAAATTATCCTGTACCAATCGACCAAGTATGCCAACATTTAAAAATCAAATTAGATTTTTCTACAATAATATTACTACATTCTAGGATCCATGAAAAATTTTGTAGCAGTTTATTATTTTTCAAACTTTTTAGTACGTCCAACTTCACAGTAAAAATTTTTGCGGATTAATACTTCATTTTTCTTGTAACATGAAAAGAGCCAATCCGAACGATGTCACTGAATATATCCGCTACAATTTTTGAGACTTCTCATCATAAAATAGAAGGATACACGTGAAATACTGCAATGAAAAACGAAGCTCAAATAAAATGCTATTAAATCGCTTATCCGGTACAATATTGCGATTCGGATTCATAGAAAAATTATACCAGAGGAAAATCTGAAGGAACAAATCCTGCAGAGTCATCCCAGCATTGGAGTTCAAGTATGAAAAATGCATTGATTTTACATCTAGTAAAGAGTATACATCCCTTAACACTAGGTTTACGGAGTACTAAAAGTGAATATTTCCAATCCCAAGTGAATATTTCCTATCCCAATTTTTAGCCATGTTTTCATAACATATAGCCAAAGAAATAAACTTGTATTCCTCATGAATGTAACTTGAGAATCTCAATAGTCATAAATTAAAAATATTAAAATCATTTTGACGGGTCCCGTAAAAATGTTTAAAACATAATAATAATTCGGTGTATGCTTTAGCGGATTTGTATAATTGTCAATAACAAATGTGATCACTCACCGTATGTTATTTTCATTTTATTAGTAAGGAGAAGAAACCTTCCAGTAAATGTTTCAGATCATTTTTGTTTTATACAGATTCGCAGTCTATTAACCAGAAATGGTTGCATCGTGGACAAATAGGAAATGTAAACGGGTTCGCGAGATTAGGCAAGAATTGTCGAACTGATCGTTCGACCTGTGACTTGGGTACGTTAAGTCTGGTTCGTTCAGTCCGCAGTGGCAGCGATAAATTATCGAATGCTTCTATTTCGAGGAAACGGCGAGCGCGGTTAATCTTGATACCGGACATCTTCGCATGAATCTTGCGAGTAGGAACGATAGAGACCGACTAAGTAATTGTATACGGAAGTGTAATGGCGTGATGGCCGGTATGATAATTAAAGGGCGTGACGGCCGGGGGGATATACACGCACGACACACGTTCACCAATGCGGACGAGTTTTACCATGAACAGAAGTGAAATTCGTTCGTGCACATGGAATCCTTCTATCGCGGCCAGGACAAAGGAAAGAACGGTCTGGACAAAGTGGTTCTTCCTGTAGCAGCCATTGTTAAAAATTAACATCTCTTTTCGAACGAAATGGCCGCGTTTGATTTCACCCACGTTTTTTCGGGAACGTGTATAGTCGAGCGTCGAACACGCTATTAACTGACACATTTTGCGCTTGTGAATCGAAACGACAAAGAATCCTGATAATTATTATGCTCTACCATGCTCGACATTGGTTGCAACCAACTTTTTCCAGCCAGAAAATATTAACTTCTGGAAATAATCATCAAGTTTGATGATAATTCAATTTTTCTCTAGTATGTTCCTGTTCGTTGAAGACCCTTAAAATTTTATCATAATTGAAGCTTTAATTTCGTTCAAGAATTTCCTTTTGATCTCTCGCTTTTTTTTAAGATTATTAAAAAAGTTAAAAATTGTATCACCACCTAATAAATATTTTACGTATACTTTTTCCTAACGAGAGACATAATGAAAGAGTGGAAAGACTTTAATAATTAAAATTTTTTCACTGGAATGTTCAATATGTTTACATGAGGTCAAATAAATTCTTGAACGCGTAGTCTTAAAATTTTCTCAATTTTCCTGCTCATTTCATAATATTTCTTAAGAAAACAGTCCGTCTAAATATATTCCGAACGAACATAAATGTTCGTCAAAATGTTTAACCATTGACACGCTGCCAAGAACAATGCGCCATGGTCGCATTAATGGCGAAAAAAATTACGTTTGAGGTACTCCATTTTCAGTGTTAATAAGGGCTGATTATTATCAGATTGGCGTGCACGGCTCAATTGTAGAAACATTCAGAAGTTTCAGTATTCTTTCCCCGCTGCGACGCTGTTACGTTTCTCGCTTTCGCGTTCATTCATTTCCGTGTGTTCGCGCTGACAACGAAAGCCCTTTGCTCCCTTGCCGATGCGCGGAGTCCTCTCGTTTCGAAAGGCCCTCGTCGCACAAAAATATAAAATAACGCCGGATGCGTTGCGCATTCTGCAGGTGTCTTTTATGTTCTCATTACCGGCCCGAAATAAATGACTCCGCAGGACAAAGTGAACGTCACCGTTCCATCCGTTTCGCGCATAATACATACAGTTTTAACAACGGAACGGCTGCGGCTGAGGCGCGAAACGTACGCTTGGGATCTTAGGCTAATTAACGCGACGATCTCCTTGCGGTCGGTGACCCTATCGAAAACGTCTAATTACTACTTCCACGTGATGTTGTTCGTTTGTCGTATATTATTCGAAAGCACTGCTTGCTGATCTGAACGTGATATGTGATTAATAGGCTACACTGTGAAATTCTCTACATTAAAAATTGTCTGCTTTGAAAAATTTGTTTATCCCTTCGAGTGGTTTGGGTGTGATTGTTGTCTGGTTTGTTCTGTTCCGTACCAAGCCACGATTTAATCCAAGCTATCGATTCTTACGCACAAAACGAGAATCTTCTGTGCAACGCAACGGCTGCAAGGGTTGAATATCGTCGGGGTTCAAGATTCCAATCAAGATACGCCACTTGCTTCGAAACTACGCTATCTTAGTACAGCGTTATCAAGAAGGGACCATCTTTATACGCAATAACCTTCGAAACTCACTGTATTCACAGTCTAACAGACATTCGAGAAACGGTTGCGGAGTTGGGTGAGAGTTCCTTAGAATATATTCGAATATTTACTTAGCCGTGTTGCAGTTACTGTCGATACGTTGACAAGCAATTTGTTTAAGGCGCGTGTTGTTCAGGCACGAATAAAAAATGTGGGTACCGTTATCAACAGATTTTACGAAGATTACATGCAATCCAAGTATCATGTCTCTCCTTTTACATTTACAAGCGTAGAAAGTTTTCGAACACTTCTGAAATAAGAAATCTCATCATTTCATGTTCATTCAGAGATACAATTAAAGACAAGAATTTTGTAGTAATTTTATTGTCATTTTTGATGTTATAAGTGAAGATGTCGATGATACGTTTGTCTACAATTTGACAATTCTATAATAAATTAAGTGGTAGATGCTCATAAATGGACTGCAGATTTTATGCATCCATGACAAAAACGGGTTGTTGCAAAATATCAATATATAATTCCAAGCTTATTCAGCTTATTGAAGAAACAGCGAAGCTTGCTGTTGTTTCTTCCAACTGATTATTTTTATTTTACACTCATGAATATATTGGCAATATTATTGGCAATATTATTGGTTTGTTAACAGGAAAGGTCGCAGGAAATTCCGCAACTCCGTACACCTAATTGGTCATACGAAATGCGACAGGTCATGGATCAACAGGGAAGATAATCATGAATGGTAAAATCGAGCGGCGTTCACGGTGAAACACCGGGGATCGGCGTTAAAAAATAATCTGTCACCGGTTGATTAACTCGGGCATTAAATTTGCAGCGAAAATTCCTTTCGCCGCGACCGATTTCACCGGTCGTTTCATATTTATGCTGATTACCCGGAAACACTTTGTCATTACATTCATTGATACCGAGACGATTTGATAACGCGAGGCGCGCGCGGGGTGTCGGGAACGAGCGCGCGGGTTCGCGTGGGCGTCACATAATTGTTTCGACGACCGCGAATATTTTGTTATTTCCCAAAACCGAGCGACGCCGATTGATTCGTCGTACGTGGGACTAGCTCGCTTTAATGCGCGCGGAAAAAAGGGGTGGGAAATAAACCGATATATATATATGTATATATATATATATATATGTATATATAGAGAACCCGTGCGGCGGCAGCAGCACGCCGACACGGGAAAGTGTCGCCGACACGCGCTCGTACAATGAGATATTAATACTCCCATTTGATTTTGATTTCCTGGAAAAACATTCGATGAAGATAAAATTACCGGCAACAACGGTACGCCGTCACAATAAATCAACCGCGTACGCATATTAGCAGTATATCGAGTGAAAGTCAAACAATCGCATTTCAACGCGGCGGGCCACCCTCCATACTTGGTCATCTTTCGACTTACGTGTGTCTTCGACCGTTACTACCAAACGAACATTTTTGTTTATTATTATTACGCGTTCGGAGAATTTATTTTCGACCGTTTTCGATACTTTAAAAGTTTATTCTACTCAGGACAATACTTATTTTTTAATTATTCGGTGCACTCTAAATATTTATTTACATATCAGATTAGCTGTCATGTTTCATTATACATCTATTAAATTATATTTTGGGTAAAAAATTGTAGTAGGCTCGTTTACGCAACTATTTCCTAGAAGCGTACGAGGGTTAATGGTGCGAGTGTATTTAGAATAACCACGACTGTTTCTTGAAATTCTTAACTATCAAAGCGGCACGGTACAGCTAATGATATACACCAGGAACGTATGAACTCTGTTTTCGGAGTGTCCCCAGGTTTCATCCAGGAAGTAAGGGGTCGGCTCGAACGAAAATTTCAGCAGACAGGTTTACAACATATGGAAACGCCAAAATCCGATCGAACTTGAAGCCTAACCATTGGTTGTCCTACACAGAATATCGTCCATTCAATAGGGTCATCGTATCAGTGGGTCGCGTACCACGATACACCGATGCAGTGGTTCACCCCGTGGTACACCCCTTGATAATACTATTATGACTCGGCTGATTGTGGAAATAAACAGGGGATGTGAGGCGCGGGGTGTAACGTGTATAGGCGTATATGTTATATGTACAAGTGTGTATGTAATGTTACTTGCACATGCACACCGACATGATCGTGTATTGCCGCGTAATCGAGCATCACACTCACACACACGCACGCACGCACACACACACACACACGCGCGCGCGCGCGTTCTGTCTATTGGTTTCGACAAATGAAGTGAACTTCGCATCGATCGTTTATCGATCGATCAAGACTCCTCTTGTAATTGGCTGATTGAGCGCACTTGATTCTCATCAGGACAATTATAGTGACCGTAGTACACATCTCTACTTACCAGGTTAGACAAAAAATTCTCTTCCTTTTTGTAAGATCATACTATTGGGTTGTTGCAAATAAAATGTCCCATTTTTATTGTTAGAGAAATATAATTTTTATCTAAGTGAATCTTATTAATCGAAGCACCATTATACTCAATATATTCTGTCATTGAATTACAAATATAGTGATCAAAACTCATTACATATGCAACAACATAATATTACATGTTAATCCTCGCATGCTCCTCTGAATTAAATGATTCTATGATAATACCACACCTATTTTGCTTTACACTATAAACCAACAATTTATGCTTCATTTTATCACATCACATTTTAAAGATATACATCTTGCTACCCAGACACAAGATGGGAGGAGGTTCTGAACCAATTGGGCAATGTACAGATTTAATTCAGTGACAAAATAAAAATTGTCTAAGTTAATTGTGGGAAACAGTAGTTCAATGAAAATGTACATTTTCATTTAATAATTTTAATCAATCGGAAAGTGTATAATAACATTCCTAAATTTCTCGAATCTCCCCACAGTTTTATATTTCATTTCTTCATTTTTGTCGTAAGGTCTGAAAATCCGTGCACTAGTAACTGTGAACTCCAGCGACAAAATAACTCGTTATCTCCTTCCCACACGATTTTCTTCATGACAAGAACGTGTTTATCCTAATACTGTTTCGTAAGAGAAAACAAAATTATATAGCTACCTCTACAAATTGTCTCCCAACGTTTCACAAGTTGATGGACTCTCTTTCCTAAAAAAAAAGAAAAACAACAGCATAGTCTCTGTTGGAAACAGATTTCGGGATCTCTGAAAATCGTACAATATCTCTCACAATCATCCAATCGGAACCAAATAAAACCAAACCGCCAGAATTCGAACGAAAAAACCAATATCAGTTTATTCTTTCCTCGAGGGGGATGATCTCGCAGCAGCCGCGAGAATCGTCGGTGGCGTGTGCGTTTATGGGTAGTAAACCGTGCGAAGTAGCCGAAACGGGATTGATCGATCGGACTCGACAATATGATCAACCGTTTGCCATTCGCGTATCCGTATTATCGCGGGGAGGGGGGTGCGAAGGGGTGCAACGGAACACGCCTAAAGTGTGTCCTGCTGGCACAGTGACCCTGTTAGGCGTGCAGAGGCGAGACACACATTCTCGTTCGGGAACACACGTCCACGGTTTCACGGCCACCCCCGGCGCCGTGTGTACACGAACACACGCACGTATTGTGCCCGTCGATACCGATCAAATACCGAAGATTCTGAGGCAGCCCGAGCGCACGTGCCCTTCGACCGAGACGCCTGTTGCTCGTCACCTCTTCCTACGAAATATTCGTGGATTTTGTGCTTCCGATGCTTCCGATCGGAGGCCGTCGACGCGCCAACCCCCCGACCCCCGCATCCTCCCCCCCCCCCGGCGAGACCATCCAACCCCCACGATTTCGCACACGGCTGTTATGCCCGTGCAAACTTTCCGCGAATGGGATGCGGGTGAAGGCCGCTGGACTCGTTGACTGACAAAGGATTACGATTCACCGAGTTACACGTTTATTGAATAGACACGCAATTCGGCCACTTCGCATCCGGCCGTTTTCAATACGATCAACCCTCTTTCAATTTTTCCTTATTGGTCAGCGCCAACGCGCCGAGATGTGAATGCGCTCGGCGCGGCGCGCGGATCCCCCGGCCACTTCCAGCGCGGAAAATTTACGCGCGATGCAACCGAAGACGTACTTAACCCCTTGAGCTATGATTTATTTTACGGTTACAGTGATTAGATCTTCTTTGCTGTTGGGACTGAGAATTTTTATGCGGGACGAAAATTTTCGGTGTTAATTGTGACAAGTAAAAATGGAATAAATATCAATCGTCTCCTCTAATCGTTTGCCTCGTGATTTATTTGGCAGCTGCTGATGCGATTCTTTCCATTTTGAGAAATTCATGTGTTCACGCAGCAGTTAAATTTTTAGGATTAAACAAAAACGAATTTAGTAACGTAAAAATTGTTTTGAAATTTGGTAGCACCTCGAGTGAGAAAAGTGAACAATTTTCTACAAAAATATGGAAGCGTGTACTTGTTGTGTTGACTTTAATACTTAAATAATGTCGATAAGAGTAGAATTCTATTTCGATTAAAAGAAATGAATGGCGAGTGTATTCGGTGGATTCCTTCTGAAATATTCATCACAGATCTGACCCAATATAATATCGCAAGGGATTAAGAGGATTTTTAAAATAAATTTTAACAGTGAAATAGCGTGGTTTATTTAGTCCGTGTTGATTCTTACCGTATTGGCAAACGGAAATCAATTTTTGCAGTATTAGAAACACTGCGAGGTGATGGAGGTATAATCTTTTGGCTAAATCTTTAAATTTTTACGTCTACACATTCTGCCTGAAGTATTCATCGCAAAGACTCGATATTATATCGCAACGAATTTAGTGGATTTTCAAAATGAATTTTAAGAATGGAACAGTTTACTTTGTTCAGTCCACGTTGATTCTTGCTGAATTGGCAAATGGAAATCAATTTTTGCTATATTATAAATACTGTGAGGTAATGCATACAGTATTGTCTAAATCTTTAAACTGTTACATCTGCACACCTTACATAATTATCAGTTTAAAAATGCAGGTGCAGGACACTTACAAGTTGACAGTTCTTATGTAAATATTTCACTTTAAAAATTCATTGAAAGAGCAATAAAATTAGAACTTCAATCTGCCGTATGAAAGAACTACTTATGGTTAGCAAATATTCCTTTTAAATATTTCTTTTAATTGTCATTGATGCTTTATCATTATATTTCAATCATATTGATTTTTATAAAGGCAAATTAAACTAGGAAAATGAGGAATAAGAGAAGGTTAAAACTAGACAGGTTTTAAAAAATAAGTTTATCTTTCAGATTTGTTTTCACGAGAGTGTAAATAAATTTAAAGTACAGCATCACAAGAATCAACCTTTGATAATATCAAATTAATGCAGTGATCAATACAGTGAGCCGAATTCCGTTATTTTTATTTTATATTGCCACTTTTATTTCAAATAGCGATTCCAAAACTATTTAAATAATCCTTGGGTTAAATATAAATGTTTCGTCAGAATTTCTAAAGCGTAAACGCATATAACGGTTAAATGAAATGGAATGAAATTTTATGGAATATCCAAGCATACTTCATTCGCAATCATATGTATTCCAATGAAATTGATACTTCGGGGTACCTTTCGAATGTAAAAGGTTAATACGTGTATTTTTCTAAGGAATGAATTAATCAGCTTTCGATCAATCAATTGAGGACTATAAAAAATAATTCCATCACCTTGCAAACCCGTCAGGATATTTTATAAAATAATTTTATCTTCTCTTTATATACAATTTGATAATATACTAAAAAGGATTTTTAATGATTTTTTGCTTGGCAGAGTACTGTATAAATACATTGTTGAACGCGATTAAATGATTTAGAAGTTCCAGAGACTTGGGTCGTTAAAATGCTTACACTTTCCACTCCCTGTGTTTCATTAATTATGTCAGCTTGAGGTGGATTTGAAAAGTCGCCTCTCGCGTGACAAAGGTAGGGTGTGGTTGTCATCCGGTTCGTCGACGGATACTTGATATTAAGACGTCACGCTTAGGCGAAACCTGCGGTGAGTTGTCATTTCATTTACCAAGCAAAGGTGGATAATTTGTTTGATTAGTTTTGAAATTTCAACCCCGTCATTGTATAATTGGAGTATTTTTAATTGCCTGGAGTTTTGTGTAATCAAGAAAAGTAGACGACTTCAAATCCTACTGTTCATTTTCTATATCACAACAAATATGATCATTTATTTGATAAGCTCAAAGTTTCATCTTCGTCATTGTATAATTAAAATATTTATAATGATCAAGAGTTTTATCTAAACAAGAAAAGTGAAAGATACAAAATTCTGTTTCTCACATTCTTATGCTAATAAATATGTAAGAAATAAATAAAAAATATATAAATATATGATAAAATATATATTATAATTAGAATACTTTTATTCGTTAAGGATTTTGTCTAATTAAGACATATAAAACACCAAGAATTCTACTTCTTAGATTACATATTAATACAAATATCAAAGTAAAAAGAAAAATGATTAAAGCTACTACTTAGTATTTGTAATTATGGTTAGCACGGACTTTGTTAAACGGGTACATTTTTTGTGAAAGCTAATCTCATGCGTGTATGGATATAATGTACTTTTTTATTTAATAGGTTACAAATTGCAACGATAATTGCTTTACCTGTTTAGAGAGGTAGGAATAATCAATACAACAATAGGAACAAATTTTCTATCTGGGAAATTAATTTGGTTCTGATTGTATTCATAATGGTTTCATGTTACACCAACTGTCCTTAGTGGATGTTAATGATATGCATGTTTCCAGATCTGTTTGTACTACTGCATCGTATACACTTCTATATTACATTATATACTCAAACAAATATGTTTCCGTTAAACAAATCAGAACATCACAAAATTTCTGTTATTACTGGAATAATATTCCAATATCTACTGCTGCAAAAATCATAGTTTGTAAACTATATCTGTACGGTTAAACATGTAATTTTTCACTCTTATTATGAAATCGCAAACATAGCAACAATTCAGATTATTTTTGGAATTCTACAAGCATCATTTCTGCATTCTTACTTCATAAAGTTACCGAAAATTTGTGGAAAAATTAAACATTTTCAAATTGATTTTCTAAAACTTCTACAAATTGTTGAAATAATTCATTAAAGATAGTAATCGTCTATACACAAAAAAAAATATATATAGCCAAGGATAAAATACAGTCCACTTACAGTACACTTGTAATTGAAGTTTTTTTGCATCTCTTATTTTAAGAAGCCTCGATATAAAAAATACGCAATCTTTTTATCCTCAATAATCTCTTGTCTTTAATAGCTCCCAAGGACTAAAAATAATGGTTGCTTGCACCCTCTACTCGAAATAGTAGTAATTTTCCGGAAACTAACAGCTTCCAACTAAAAATGGGGATAGCTTTCACAACTTAATCCAAATGATATTGAATAAAACAATACCATCTGTTTTTCTAAAAATTAGTTCGTATCATCAAACACAATGAATGTGATCTCAGAATATTTCCCAATTAGAATTCAGAAAGATGAGAAAATCGCTTCCAACTAAAAAAGAGGGGTTGCTTTGACCCCCTGATCCGGAAAATATTCAATAGAAAAATGCTGACCATTCATTTTTCTAAAAACTACTCCCTACCAACAAATTCAACGAATGCAGCTTCAAAATATTCCCCATTTGAGTGTTAAAAGGTCAGAAACAGTATCCTTTTTCCAGCTATTCCTGCTGTAGAGCGGGCTGCATCTTAAAGGAAGGTTTCGTGAGGATCGGAAATCGGGTTTTCGGCGGGTTTCGGACTGAGATCGTTTGAAAGGCGTACGCCGAACCCGGGGGTTCGGAGGGAAGACAATTCACGGGCTTAGCCGCGTAATAAAAGACCAGTGTTTTTGGCTCGGCATGGGACGATGTTGTCCGGCCGCTGGATCACCGTGCACAGGGGGGGTTGAACGTAGGTGGAAACGTGGGATGAGAGTGTCCAGCGACGATGGGTCGCCATGGCAACCGACTGCACCACCTCGCCACCCTGTGCATCCCTCACGGCTGCAGTTTGAGTTTGCGAGCGGAACTGCATCCTGCAGAATGAGGGTGGGGTGACGTCGGAGGGACCCTGAATTTCGGTGGATAAGTACGGTGCTAGCAGGCAGAGCCAGGTGCCTGGTGAAGAGGGAGCGAACGAATCGGGGGAGAGAACGGACAGTCACCCCTTTTGCGAATCTATGTCTAATGATTATCGCGTATCCTCAGACCGTCCGTGGCCTACCCTCCCCCTCCGCATGAAAATGCAAACTTTTGCATTCATTAAAAAATGTCAGTGTTCCCTTCCATTCCCCTTCCTGTGCAGATCAGGGTAAAAGATCGACGAAGAGACGCGTGCCGGGGCTCGGGCCAGCCCGGGGAGATTCTCCTGGAAACGCGGAATAATTCACCCACGATAAAATCGTTCGGCTCCGTTTCAACGATCGCCGACCGCCGCCCTGGGAAGAATGCGAATTTTTATCTGGCGCCGTTACGCCCGGGCAAGTAATATAGGAGACTCTTCATTATCGGAACGTTTTGTTGTTGTTATAAATTGTTGCGCGCCGGGGATTAGCGGCCGGGATCGCCGCCATGAACTTTTGCTCGATCTTCCTTCCCCGGGACGATTGATTGTTCGCTGCAGCACCGACTGAAATGATTATGCGCGAGATTTAACGACTCCGTTATGAACAGGGAAAGTCTGTGTGCACGTACCACTTTTCTTCAGGCGTCGACTTCGATGCTCATCTCAGGTTGTTTCGCTGATCTGTTTGGCACTCGAGTCTGTTTTGGTTTCGATATTTATGAATTTTACGTACGAGGCATTTCGTTCGGTCCAGAACGTTTCGTAGACATGAGAAAATGAAGTTGACAGATCGATGTGTTTCTAGTTACTTTCTAAAATTTGAGAGCTGTGCAAAAAAAGTCATTTATATTCTAATAAATAGTTTAAATTGTAGAGGGTATACTTTTATAACCGCCAACTAAAAATATTAGTGGAACGACAAAACTGTGTGCAAGTGGATGGAGACTATATGGACAAACGATACGTATATGTTACTTTTAGTTGCACATAACAGCAGTGTCCTGACTGGTTCTGTTTTATTTCTTTTTTCATACGAATTTTACTCAAGAGATACGCGTTTAATACGTCCACGTCATATAAACATGTGTAAAAGTTTTAAATTGGAAAGCTAGAAATTCTAGAATTGAATAATGAAATCGACTTCAACAGTTGTAATAGCAATTCTGGATTGTTTACAACAGCACAAGAGTTATGATAGAATTTTGCGAAGCAATAATCTCCAACGAATTCTTGCCACACCAGAATACATTTGTCGCAACGATTGTTGGAAATAGTATGTGCAGATGTTCTTGGTGTTGGACGCACCGTAAAATGTATGAAAAAGTGATTTCATAGTTTCTAGTTGCAACTAGAGTTGTTTCGCGGTTTAACGACTATCGTTTGCTCATTCAGTTGCCGGTGAAATAATCGTAGCAGTGAGAACTGTATTCTAATCGTAGTTGTGATCAGTAAATTGATAGATTTCATGAGAAGGGGCTAAAATGAGCGTTAAAATGTATTTTGCAAAATATTTTTTGGACCCCGTCGTTGTTTATAAATTGCAGTAGATGTGACCTTACATTGGTGTAGCATAAATGTCGGAATTGAAATCCCAGACTGAACGGAATTGTATAAAAACATCAGGGGAGTTTAATTGTTAGCATTAGACATATATGTCTTTGGTATAAATATTTACTGTTCGGTTGTTAATTATTTGAAAGTTTCCAAGTATATTAAAACGTTTAATGATGTGTAAACAAAATGGACGTGTACAGTTCTTCGTTCGTGCTTGCTATTAACATACATGATATTTTATAGAGTATGGAGGGTCATTAATGTTTTGGATCAGCTTGTGTAATGATGGTATTAGTACACAGTAATTTATATTAGCTTGTTTACTTTTCAAAGACGAAATTTTAATTTGTTAATAAATATACTAATATTCTATATCTTTGTTGGCTTCTGACACTGTGGTACGAATTCGTGGATGTTTTGTACATTTTATGAATAAACAAAAATTCATCACTAGCTGTCAAGGTGCACAACTGGATTGTTATAATTAATGCTGATTTCTATATCTCTATCAAATTATATTAGTATGTAACTAATCTTTTTCAAATATTCTACAAAAAGTCTTCTTCTATGAAAGAGACAAAATATTTTTAATATTTAATGTGCATTAAGAACTTTTCTCTTTAGATATCCTAGAGATAATAAAAACGAAAAATATATATGTAACTAAACACTCTAGAATTTATTATAAACTGGGCTTAAGCAACCACTTGTTTATATTAATACAATAGCATACGTAAATTTCTATAAAACCATACGAAATAGCAGAAAATTCGCAAAAGAAGCGATCTTATAAACACGACTGGTCAAAGCCGTATTATACTATGTAATACTTCCAGTTGGTCGTGAAATCTGGTTTTGTATTTTTAACCAAAGATTCGCCAGTCTGTAAGATATTTATGTTCGAACGAAGGAGAATTTTGCAGAAGTTTTGAACGGCGAGAAGGTTTCCGGTGCATTCGTGGATCGACAACGGCCACCGGTGCGCACTTTATGGAATTAATAAAATATTCACTCGGCAGACAGACGGCAAAGTAAGGCATATAATAATTTTCTAGCACGCCACCTTGTGTGTTGTCTCCGTCGCCACGGGCCGTACGTGACCGCTATCGTGGAATCAGATCAGAAAATGGCGCAAACTCCGATAAATAAGATAAATAATGTAACGCGCCTTCCGTATAGGACTATCCATTCCCGCGAAAAACTTTGAAAGTCGCGTGCACGTCCATCAGTGCCAAGCCCTAATGCCGTGTTTCGCATAAAATGGCCACCGATTGGCCTCGTTCAAGGAGATTCACTCTGGGAACATCCATTATTGGACTGCTTTCGCCGTGGAGTAAAAGTCGTTACTCCTCTATCATCCCGATCGACTGCGTAAATTGCCGTTGGTCTAGTTTCCTTCGTGTCGTTTACTTCGACGATTACAATACTTTTGGGCTAATGGGATCATGCGGTGACGTTTCTCCTTTCCGCTCTAAGTTCGGCTCACACCGGCACTATGCACAATACTATCCTAATCTTGTTATTGTAGACACCGAACATTTATACGAATCCATGGAATTATAGAAAAATGCAGTCTAATATAAAACAGGTACCATTTCGTTCTTGAAATATCATTTTTACAAGATCTATTCTCAAGAATCCTGTGAAGTAAGAATTCTTATGGGTATTCTGTCATATATTCACTATCAATTTAAGAATTGTTTTATTCTTCTAATATATGAACAATTCTCGTTAGTAAACTTACTGCAAAATGACATAAATGGACGAGGTACCTAAATATGGAACACTGACATAGGGTACAATATTTTCATAGAAAACAAACAAGCAATCAATATTTTGTTCGTTGACAAACACTTCGGTTGTACAATCAGAAGGCACCCTAAGGTAACTAAAAAATTGCAATTGTCTCGAGAATAGTAAGCGAATACGGTTGCCATTAAATTTAGTGGCAGCACGGTTAATCCCGAAGAAAGAGTAAGTTGGTGGTACCGATGTCTTCCGATGTCCTTGCGTCTAAGGAGCTAAGCCGCAAACTATGAATTCATGCAAATCGAGATAAGACTTGCAAGTTTCTATGACCTCGGACGCCTCTGATGGCCGTTCGGGTTGCCGGGGCTGGCTTACAGTTCAGAGTTCATGTCCTTCGGACTAAATAGGCTAGCTAAACGGCCCGTACCAACCTCAGACTTAACCGACTGTTAAGTTCAATTTGAGTTACTCCGAAGAGAGACCGAGGCTCTGTGTAATCCGTAAGATCCTCGGGAAGTGCGGTGGGCTCGCTATGCGAGAATGCGTCACGCAGCAAGCTCCGGAGGAATTCCGGTCCACGGGCAGGTTTGAATCGAAATCTTGTACTATGACAGATGGTGACGGGACAACTGTGGACACGAGGGGTAGCAGATTCCACCAGGCATAACGAGAATCTCTTACGTGGCCAATCAACACGTGTCTTCGCCTGCCGCATACTTAACGGAGTGTGACCACCTTTACTGAAAATGTGCTGTTTTTCTTGAATTTTTATTAAGGACAAATAAGACGCGAAAAATTACGATCTTTTACGATGATATCAACATAACCGTGAACTTCGTTACCCATTTTTTTCAGAACAAAATATTAAATAGTGCCGGAGTTGTACGCTGTTTTTGAAACGGCCGTTTATCAGCACATCGATGGACGGCCGCCTTTGTTGATAAAAATTGAAACTTTCGAAACGAACCACTTTTTTATTCTTAAACTAAAAGGTAGTATCTAAAATGTCGCGAAGGATTTTTTTTTTGATATTTCAAATATTGTTTCAAACGATTAAAATTGATTTTTCTGCCATGCATAATAACAACTATTTTAAGACTTCGTTTTTTCGAGAATGAGAGATACAAAAGGCCTTCTTTTAACCGTCAAAAAGTGAGCTGATCTGGTCACAGAAGGCCAGCATATAAATCTCTCTTGTTGTGGTTATGTGTGCCCTCATTGTCACAAATACTCTGAGGAAAAGCAAACTAGCTTAAACAGGTTATCCGAATGATGGAAACCTAATTTGAAATATTTGTACCAGTTAAAGTAGTATAGCTCCCTGCGGACGCAGTCGTGCGCATTTACGGGACAGCCGGAATGTGCAGATTAATTAATAAAAAGAATAGTCTACAACCTTGTACCACTTTGGCGAGTCACGAAAATCTTCGATAATGCAGAAAATCTCACGAAGTATTCGGTTCTCGCTGGAGGACACGTACGCGAGTCCGTAGACTGGATTCCAGATAGTTTTTGTACGACACGGAGATAGGATCTCCGTTAATATTCCAGCACACGGTTAATTATCGCGATCGGGGGGCCGCCGACACCGGGCTGAGTCTCAGGGAAATAACGAATGCAACAAATCAATTCCCGGACAGAGATAGTCTCTTACACTCGTACGGACTTGTACATAGGATGTTGCGTGCAAGGGTGTGCGTGTACGTAACGCGTACCCTGAACGGGACTCAACTTGGCGAGCGATAAGATCAGTCGCGTGAGCCAACTCAGGGGTAGTTTGCCCCAAATGGCTAGTCTCATTTCCCTCTTCTCTAAGTAGTTTGGTATTTGTATCGCCCGGCCGTGTAGTCACGACTCCGAGGCCTACGTGTGCTTCCTAGTGCCTATCGTTTTTATTGAAGGGAATAGGCTAGCCCCTAACTGGGATGTCCTGAGAAATTGTTGCATTTAAATTTTCGAACGTTTTCTGAAAGTATATTGATGGGTTTCAAGTGAAAAGGTTGGATTTTTGAAGTATTACTGTCGAGAGGGTCTTGAAGTTTGACTGTAATCCTGAAGTATGAAGATTCAATAGAACCTCGAAACCAATGAAATGGTTTGATAATCAATGAATTTATGAATTATATTTTATAAGTTCTGCAGTGTTACAATGCGTAACTGTAGTGCAATTACGAAGAAGGTGAACTTGGATGGTACTAAGATGCAGATGGACGTGAATTTAAGGAACGTACTCGGTGATGTAGGTTCGATGAATGCAGCTAATGAAGTGCTCTGAATGTTCCCTCAGAAAATGCATGGGAATATTGAAGATGAACCACCCTGGAAGTATCAATAGGGGATCAGTAGACTACCTGAACTCAATCTGTTCAGCTAACCAATTAAAATCTCTGGTCGGTGGCTATTGATCCGGGACATGAGCAGCGTGCATTTTAATAGTGAATCACCACGCGACACACAACAGTATCACTGTGCCACTCGACCTTTTGTCGAAGCCACCGATGCTAACGAAACGTTGGGATAATTTTTCTAATAGAACATCGCTGATAATAGCAAACTTGAATGGTACATGATACCTGGCAGCTGAAGATTCAGATCTCCGACATGTTCTTTAATGAACCTAATGAAAATATTATCAAACATTGTGCAGTATATTGGCTGGTGATATTAATTTATCAAATGAGGTGCAATATTATTCTGCATTTTTGGTTACTTCTATTATCCTTAAAACAAAATTATTTATTTTAATATAATATGATGCGAGAAAAGGTTAAAATGAGAAAACCGAAAGATGAAGGTTCAATAGAAAGATCACGATGAACTTCAGAATTTCATCCATCGGAAATAAAAATGAAACTTAATCCTTGGTCGTGAAAATGTGAAGACCACAATATTTTATTCTAGCTAATCTACAGAAATTTCGTGCGATTTCGCGACTGCTTTTTTTTTATTACACGTCGAAAACGTTTCTCCATAAGCTGACTTATGTACGCATAAATACCAGAACACGCTCTGAAGCATAATAAATTCCTTCGTGTTGTGGTCATACCGGATTCGAGATTAAACAAGAATTTTACCGAAGCGCTGTAACTACATTAAAATAAGTACTATTTTAATGAAATGCTTCGAGTAAAACCGCGAATGTGTGCCAGAGCCATTTCCAAGACAGAGATCAACAAGTACGAATTTTAAATAACAGCTGCATCCTAATCGCGTTTTAATATTTATTCCTGTATATCTTACCATCGACGAACTAAGAAGAACAATGTAAAAACTTTCTGAATAACCTTATTATAACAAAACATGAAGATTAAATGCGTTGTGACCAGTATAATTTTAAATGAGACATCCGCAGATTTAAGTATACATTGAAGCTATTAGGTATGCTGTGATCAAACGTTTTGAAAAATGTTGAGTATTCACAGAAGATGAAGAAAAAGAAAAATACAAAAACTGTGTTGAAACTATGAAGCACACAGAGACTGAACGTCCTAGAATATGTTGAATTCTGACAGAAGATGAAGACGAAGAAAAAGCAGAAGAATGCAGAAATACTGTGACCATTTTAATATTAAATGAGACAGCCTGAAGACCACAATATGTGTTGCAATTTCGAAATGTATTGTGATCGGAACGTCCTAGAAGTTGTAGAGATTTGACTGCAGGTGAACTAGGTGTGGCCAACCTAGTAGGACCTATATGAACCAACCTATGGATCAAATATGTGTTGCGACTGCGAAGTACATTGCGATCGAACGTCCTAGAAAACATCGAGTATTGGCAGAAGGTCCCATTCTGTCACTAGATAATCATCCTCTTCATCGGCGATCGGCTAAAATCGCGTTTCTCCGATCCAGATTGCAGAGACCGGGCCGTGGACCCGATAATCCCCGAATTTCCCGCGGCCTTGCCGTCGAGTTAAGGAACAATTTCGCAAAAACTCGGCGTCAGTTTCATCAACGGATTCAGCGGTTACGGGCTCGGTGCGGTGCGGTGCGGTGCGGCGCGCGTGTCGGCTCGGTGCTTGCGCCGAAAATTCCGCATATTCCTCCTTCTTGTCGGCCCTTGTCCTTCCACCCTGCCCGGGGAGTGGTTTTCGACTACGCGAATCCGGCCTGAACGAGTACCTGCCTGAAATCCTGACATCCTGACGTGGCAGTGCACCGGTGGCGGACTGAGAGGTGGCCGCTGCAGCGCGCAGCCTCTCCCCGAGCTCTAAGCTCAGCACATTGCTGTGTGCCTACCGGCTTACCTCCGATAATGTTTTCATATTGTGCCCACGCGAATGTTTACGGCGTGCCTAGCCGCATTATCTCGTGTCTCCTTCTCGGTTGCTGCTTGTTCGCGGTTCTCCTCGGAGGCTGGGTGGCGGACTTAAGTCCTTTTGACTCGTTTTTCCAGAGGGAGGGAGAGAGAGAGAGAGACCTCTCCACCCTCTCTGTTCCCTCTAGAACGACAGAACTCGTCGTCGACCCCCGGGGCTTGGTGTGGAACGGCCCTGTTTCCGATGCATCTGGTAACCGGCTCCTAAAGGCATTGTGCCGAAAACCTGTCTCTTGGCATCCGAGCTGCTGCTTGCCACCAGCTTCTCGCTCCTCGGTCGAACGAGAGAACGAGCTTAAAAGCAGTGGAGGACTCCCGGCTTGGCTCCCGGAAGAGAACTTGAAAGGAACCACGAAAAGGGACACTCGACTCCGCGTCGAGTGCTTTCCTCGGCTTACCGTTTGTCTCCAGCACCGTTTCCTCTGTTCCTGCCCACCGCCTGAACGTTATATCTGTTCTTTGCCACGACCTGCGCCACGCCACGACACCAGCCACGATTTCGGCTGCCAGCTTTCGCGCCGATTCGCTCACCTGCCGGGACCAACGACTACAGCACCCTGTCTACCCTGTTACCCAGCTTCGCATGAATTAGCGACCCTGTGATTATTCCTGATAATTTGTAATGTCTTTGTATATTCGATAGTTCAGGATCGAAATTTCACTTGTGGCCTGCAAAAACACACTTTCTCGATCTGTTATTGCTGGCCTTGAACGTGGGAAAATGGATTAGCGATCCTGTGATTGTTCCTGATAATTTGTGATGTCTTGAAATATTTGAGACTTTGTCACTCAGGTATAGCCTGCATAGACAAATTTTGTTTTCTTACTGGATTCGAATGTCGAATGATATAGTTATTTAGACATTTTTTTTTGTTTATTTTAATTATCATGAGTACGTATGCAAAAATTGGTGCTCGCAACTAGTAACTTCGAAAAATTATGTTTTTCCATCTCATTACGGTATTCATTACCACTGAACAGAGGACTGCAGGAATAATTCATTAAATCATCCTTTTTTTAAAAAAAAACGAAAGTTATCAAAACTGTATAACTGAGTGCAACTTGTTTCAAAATTTTGAAAATCCATTACGAACATACATCCATTTCTGGCAGTGCGAATACAGGAAAACCATCATGAAAAAACGTTCAAAGTATTTTAATAATATTTTTACATTCTTTATATGACAATAATTGACTGAGGAAACTAGACTCATTTTGAAAGTTCACTTTAATAAATTGCAAAATAAAAATTTGAATTTACACCAAGCATTTGTGGGAAATCATTTTGTTATTTTTCTTATGGGCTGTGAACGTGTCAATACTGTCTTTAAATTACTTTGCAACATTTCTGAGTTCGTCAGAATTGCGATACAAAAATATTTGCCAGTAATTGGCAACTAAACCAATGTTCGACAAGAGTCGCTGTAAAATTTTAATCATGGCTTAAACCGAGAAGCAAACGTAGTGCAGAAATTTCATTTCAAGAACAAAGGATGATCGTTAAGAAAGCATAATTGAACGGCGCATAGAATTAACAGGGTGACAGAGTGTTATTCGAAACTGGAGCGTTTCACGTGCGCGAGCGTGCGTCGTATCTAACTGTAAGACAGAAGGTGTTCCATAACGTATGGGAGTACAACATATGGCAATTAAGCTGAAGCATGATAATGTATATCGAGCAAATATTTGCACGGTGATGCCTTTGCCTTCGATCCCTCAGATAGAGGACTTTTTCCACCTTATCAACGTTACGCGATTGGAGATTCGGGAAAATTAAAATTAAGGGATCACCCCGGAAGAAAGTCGATAAAATACGATTGTCATAGTCGAACGAATCTTAATCAGGCTCGATTGTTTGACCATCGTATCAGTTAAACTTATCAATTCAAGGCTGCACATAAAGTGACATGACAAATATTAACAAACTTCTTTCAGAAAATCAGAACCAAATTATTCCATTAGGTCTGACGAAAAAGTCTGTTTAAAAAAAACATTTTTTCCAGACATTGCAATTGTCATATTATAATTATTTTGTCCCTCTTTAGAGTTTTCTAATTCAGTAATGTTTGGTCTCTCATTTTATAAATTTTTAAAAACATGCATGTTTCCATTTTAAATCTCTATTATTCTCATCTTTTCAACAAAAATATTTAATGTATTTCATCGTTGCTAATTTAGAAAGAAATTCAATGCCGTTATATTTTAAGAGAATATAACCAAATGCAATTGTAGTGAATAAATTGCAGCCAACAATGAAATAGGTACCTAGAGAAAAAAAGTAACGTGAATATATGAAAAATTGAAACTCAATGACCGATGGAAATTAATGAGTTTAAGCGGATTTAAGTCTAAGTATTTCTGCTATAAGCTGATCACTATAGGAAGCAGTTCGGTTCCTGAAAATCCGGTCAGGTATGTTCTTAATGGACAGCGAAAGGGTTGAAATGTCGTTTAACGTGAAAAGCACCGTTTTATCTGTGTCCATTAGCGTTTCGTATTTAAGTACGCCGTCTTTCAGTCGCGTGGCTCTTTTTCCGAACGTTAGACGTGTCTTTTACGGCGAAAAGAACTTTGTCTGAAAACCGTACGATGGTCAGAGAGAACAAAGACGACACGGTGTAAAAGAGTCGGAGGCGCTTAACTTTAAGCTGAAGTTAATGAGATTGAAACGCGCGCCGGAAATATCGTATAACGAACACAAGAAGCTTTCAGTCTTTGAATCAAAGTCCACCTACTTTTCGAAATTAGGTAGGCTCTTAACGGTCGATAGGGTAACGTTCCTGTGGAAGAGACCTCGGCGTGCTTCTTGGTCTGCATGACTTTTTTTTCCGCCGGCGGAACTTCTGCGATTCGTTTGCGAATTATAAAAGACTCGGAAGCCTTTTGCAATTTAATACCTTTCTGCCTACTTTCTTAGTTTTTAAATCGAATGTAATTCATGAAATTATTCTCCTAAAATAATTTACCCGATTGTCGATAGATAATAGTCTTTCTACAATTTTATAAAAAATTATTATTAAGCAGCGCGAACGCGGTTATTCTCACTGGCTAAGGGTTCAAGGAAATTGTTAATTTTGGAAGGAGTCTCGAGGAAAGCGACCGTCTAAATACGACTGGCAATAATGAAGTCAGATGCGATCGATCGGGGGAACGAGTTTATCGAAAGATAAGTCGAAGCGATAAAAAGAGCGGGCTGTTTCTCATCGGCAGCTTTATTTAACACGGTGGATTTTTACTGCGAGCAACGGCCGAACTCTTTCTATCGAGCCAAAGATCGCGTTTTAACGGACGACCGTGACGCTGGACAAGATAGCGAATTTAAAGGCGGCAGCGAATTCGAAATGCGAACAGGGATACACGCGATCGGGCAATATCGCACGGAACGCAATTGAACGCCGCTTAATTTCCCAGCGAGCGCAATTACATGGTCGATCAGCTATAATTTTTTCGAAAATGCTTCTTTTCCGAGTAGCCGCCGTTGCTTTCGTTGCACGCACCTCTCGTTAGAACGACGACGACGACGACGAGCTGCAACAGCGGAAGCTTTACTGCAACGCATTATCGCGCGTTGCGTTCGACCCGGAGAAATAAAACGGCGTAATCTCGGAGCGATAACAATAATCGTGGACTTAATAATCGTGACCTCTTCCACCCGAACGGGAATTCCGAATACGCTCTACCGAGCTTAGCCGATTTCGTTTCCTGGAAAAGCTTACCGGTGGATCATTTTACATAGTCGATTTAATTGATCTCCGAAAATTGTTTGACCGATTGTCGACGAATGGTAATAGTCTTCGTAGAGTTCTATGGGAAATTATTTTTGTGGAGTTAGTGGACTGCGAGTTTTATACAGTCCTGGTAAAAATGAATGAGTATGAAACGAAAATATAAAAACATTACAAGAATTGAAGAATATTATTACATTACTTTCGAATCACTAAAACAATTAGAAAAATACAGCTTCCATAGCTTCCATGACTTCCAGTTTAGTCTAGTAATTAGTTTGAAAATGAAATGTGAATATTTTGTCTTAATGTATTGTCATGAATTTTGTGCATGGTCGACTAAAAATTCGACGTGAAAACCGGTGAGAAGAAAATGATAAAGAACAACGGGTAAAAATATTATTCATTGCGTTTGGGATGGAAAAATCTTTGTGTACAGGAGAGAAAAATTAATTTTTGGCCATTTCTTGCGTCTATAATATATTTCTACTCGTCTACCGTAAATAATGAATGTGTTATTCGAGGGTTCAATTACTCAAAAAAAAAAGAAAATCCTACGATAGTTCACAGAGGCCGATGGACGCTGGTAATTCTACAGAATATAAACGAAATTACAAACTGTAGAAATTATGACGGGTTTTTGCATTAATAGAAATTAAGCATGTTCGATGCATTAAATTGTGGAGAATTTCGCTTTAGTGTATAGAATCCGTGGTATATTCAATTTTAGTATTATACCGAATATTTTGACCGAACGGATGCGAGTTAGCGGAATTGATATATACCTATATTACGATACTAGCTAATAAATAAACAGAGTAATATTAGCTGCGGGACTGGGTTCGTGTTTGTCATCTAGATTTAATATTATAATATTATATTTCTAATCCGAAATATCATCATTAAATTCGCCATTCCTCCGCGAACGGCTGATGTTAATACACAAATATAAAATCAAACCTCAAAAGCCAAAAATATCTAGCAACAAATATCAAAGACAAACTCTAGAATTTAAAACTCATGTAAAAATAATCTGCCATTAGATAGACTATGGTCCTGTAAATCGTGGAACTATGATGTAGTTCCTAAACGGGACAAAAAGGTAAATTACAGGAAAAATAAATTGAACAATCTTTGTATCAAACTTCTTTAATTTCTTAAATTGTATACCATCTCATAGCAATGGCAAATATTGTTCGCAACAAAATGTCATCTTTTTGGCTCAGAAACATCTAAGACAATATATATGTATAACAATGAATATGTATATAATCTCGCAGAGCTAATACAAGTGAGCAGATCATTTTTTTAAATTTATAACCAGATCGTTCTCTTCGTGTGGTTCTACTGAAATTTATAGCTGTTTATTACTTCGGACCGCTAATTTGCACGAATTGTTCGAGAACTTATTCGTTTCTCTACGAATTTGATTCGATTTGGGATGGTTTATAGTCGGTATCGGCTCCCGGATCAATAGTCCTTGCCCTTCCGACCTAAGATCTTCTCGCGCTGAGCCATCAGCTCCTCAGCCGTGATCTGGACTTGACACCTACTCGCATACCTGTGACACTTTATGCCGGAACAGCACTGGCTGTCGCTGACGCACTGAAATGAAGAAATACACGTTCGCATTAGTATTTATCAGGCTGGCTAAACGATGCCCGGGAACGCTCGCAAATTATTACAACTGCTACAAAATTCTATTTTCAGTCAACGCCGTAAACTACACAGTTTGCGGAGAGGTATCATCACGCTCCTCGTTTTCTCTTGTTTCTTCTCTGTCACTTCGAGATGCTCGCATCGGCCAATTGTTTTGTAATAATAAAAATAATCCCATGTAATTTTCTACTCACTGGATCACCATGGCGGCCACACGAGCTGGTAGCTCCCATAACGACATCGACAGTGAGAGCCATCGCTAGCATGGCGACAAAGATGTACAGCATAAGCTTCCTCATTTTTATTGGAATTCCCACACACTGGAAACAAAGTCGAAGACTGTTTCAATTTTGTGTTATTACATTGCAGTTTGCATGTGAATCTAGCGTGAGTCATGATAGTGACAGGTATTGTAAGCGTAACAGAATATTCATAATTTACATTACATGACGTAATTCATAATTTACAATTCAACGAGTATAAAAATTCTGAGAAAATTAAGAAAAATTATGAAACAATATTTACACGAAATATAATATAGGCACGAACTTCAAAGGAACTTAAAAATATTGTTATACCATTTTAAATTCATTCATGTTAATGGAAATACATTTCCATTAGACTTTTGTTTCTTGCAATTACTTCACAAAATTTTGATCTGACGTCAAAATGTACGGTCTGATAATCACAAAAATATTAAATGCATGAATTTTTAAATTAAATTAATCAAGAGAAAATTATTTGAGGACGTGACGTAATTCAAGTTAACAAGGCTACCCGCTTTTCACGTGCTACAATTGAAGGCAACCAACGCTGACGACGTATAATTTGGTGAGAGTGTTCGACGAAGACGAAGAAGACGAAAAAGAAAGGGAGACTGTTCTTAATACAATTATGTATGTCCGATCTTGGCGCCATAATGACGTGGATTTACAAAGGTCATCAGTGAATTCATGAAATACCAGCTCATTACGCAACTTGACGAATACACGGGAGGTTTGTATGAGCACGCAGTATACACTGGTATTCGTGAATGAGTCATTAACTACTGAACCGACTTGTTCTTGTATTACACGGCCGAATGCTGCGAACGAATGCACGTGAAACGACTGTCAAGTACTTGCTAAATATTTATCTTAGCGTTTCGTCGAAGACCTATAAATATTTTTTAAAAGCGTTGCTGAGTTCTGAGATTCGCTGAGATCCATTTGTAATTCTGAGATTGTCTGGGAGCCATTTATAAATCTGAGATTCATTTATATTCAGCGATTCATTGACATACGCGTGACTAATCTACATTGTACATTGATTGCTGAGGAGTGTTTCTATTTTAAAGCGTGCTTGAAGAAAACAACATAATGTCTTGCTTAATGCTGAGGCGCTTATCAGCTGGCTTAATCTTTTTCCATGAACTCGTTAATGATCGAATTAAATAACCTTTACTGTCAAAATGTGTTCGTTTTGTTTACATCCTCTGAACAATGAAGTTTCTTATATATTTATTAACATACTAATAATATAATAGTAATATATACAATACATTCGTTTTGTTTACATCCTCTGAACAATCATACTGAATATGATACTGAAATGTATATTGATAAGCAGAATGTGGATTTTTAAGTAATTACAGCTAATATTAGCAAATGTCGTGCAGCAAAGTGTTAATCAAGTCGAGTGCAGAGTTAATGTTTTAGTTAGAGAATATATATTGGTATATTATAATTTGTTGTGTTTATATCAGTTTAATAGAATGTTTGTACAATTTTTACATATATCGAATATCTGAATTCTGTATTCATAAGAATAAAAAAAGATATATTGTCAGTACAACGACAATTACTCCCGAAAGATGATATAAAACAAAAAATTCAAATACTCATCCTCGTTTAGAATAATACTTTGGTTGAATGTAGAATACTTTACTGATTACGCTTGAGTAAACGACAGAGTGTGACGAGTATCAGTTCAAAGTTCATCGCATGTCACAGCGTTCGCGTTATTAGAGATTTAGAAAGTAATTCTAAACGGTTTCTGATGCAGAGCACATACCCGTTCATTGTTTTCGCAGGACACCGTTAAACGTTCGATTTATTTACCAATAATTTTATCTCGACGAACGTGAATATTTATTGTATATTTGTGATGACAGTCAATTTTATTTGAAAGGAACTTTTTCATTTTTTGCACCGGAAAAATAAAAATATTTAATATTTACAGAATACTATTAAAATAACAAAAAAACTAATGTTTTCAAATTTTTTACACGCAATATTTTGTGAAATTGAAATTCAACGCACACATTACTTTGAAACAAAAAGAATGTAAATACATAAATTCTCAGCTCGAAGTTTATCAACTCCTTCGTGACACTTTGTAAACACCGAAGACTTGCATTGTACGTGGTGATTTGAATAAAAATAAATTCGATTTTTGTTTAATGTCCGTGCTTAAATGCAATTATGAGTAATTATAGAACAGTGTATATGCTTATGTATTTGTAAATGACGATAATCTCCAGAGAAAAATGCAATGAAATTTTTTATAGGAAATTTAAGCTTCTGTCAGATGAAAAATAATTCCATCTTGAGTAAAATTTGGTGTCTGAGAATAAAAATGTGAATTTGCATTAAAATCACAAGCACTGAGTGAAGTAAATAGATTGAATGGAGTTAATGAATAAGTGTGTGCAATGTGAACTTGAGGAATGAATTATTGTGGACTATTTAATTTTTTTACGACAGATATAAAAATTCTGCTGAGAATCTGAGAACTGCGCATGAATCGTACTCACCAGAAGCAACGAACAAAGCAACACGAAGCTGTTTCTTAAGAGTGCTAGTCCCAAGAGTTCGACCTTAACTGACTCGTCGATCTGCCATATTCTACGCTTTTATACTACACGTCACATCATGCTGGAGCCTTTAGACTGTGCGTACATGTACATATATGCTCATGGCTGTTAGTGCGCAGAAGGTAAGAGTAATATTTGTTACACTTTTCCGATATGTGACTCAGAAACTATTGCGGCTAAAAGACAAGGCATTTTCTTCCTGATTGCGTATCTTTTTGCAATTCCTTTAATTTTCTTGTATTTGAATTGTTATCGCGCGGGGCTATGTTTCGTATTGAGAATGCATATTATCGCAAAATTATAAAGCTTATTCTATCAATGCGAATATTGTAATTGTTTTAGATTACTCCAATTTTTACTTGCAAACTAATTATTGTTTCTAGAACGTCAATGACATTATTCCATGTCATATAAACCTGATTAGTTGTGATAATAATTTTTCTAAAAAAAACTGTATTTATTGTTACTTAATTTAAAAAATCAAGGCAGTCGCATCAGTATTCTAGGTGATCATCTTTTACACGCACAGTTTAGGCATTCTTAGGTATTAAAACAAAATAGTGCTTCTAATTATCATATTGCAAGATAACGGTAACAGTTATGCTAAAAATATAGAATTCAGTTAATGGGGAGGAACTTAAATAGATCCACGGAGAAATTAAAAGAAGTTGAATGGATACTGTTATAGGCATTGTTTAGAGAAAACGCAATTACAGCAAAACTATAAGAGCGACATGATAAAATGAAAAAGTCGCAACATCTGACACTGAGATCGGAAAAATATCGTGTCGAATGAAACTTTCCTCGTAGTCTGGAATTTCTACATATACGCACACTACGTTCTTGGAAACATTCTCTGCACATTCTACCATACGTTTTATCTATATCTAGCTATTTCTTATCTACTCACAGACAAACCTCAACGAATTATGACAAATTATTTAGTATTCCGTTCGTGATAGCAAAACAACCTTGCAATTTCTACTTAAAAAAATACGTCATATACAGGGACAACGATCTACAGTGAGATCCGTTATAAGGAGACGTGATAAAATGCAAGCGTACCGAGAGAAAATTCAAAGTCGATTTGCTCGAAAACAAAGCCTCAAACGAAAAATTTTTATTGTATATTTTCAACTACTTAGACCAGTTACAAACCACCCTGTATAAGATAAATCAACATATAAAAGTGAGAATTGTATTATTGTTACCAATCATATTCTGTAAAATTATATTCACAAAAGTATTAAAAATCCCATTATTTTTTTTTATATCACACGAATGGTATGAAATCAAATATCATACGTATAATTCATACATGTAATTGTTATAAGGTACTATTAAGTTTCTCAAATTGCATGTGAAAATACAGGACGTAGTCAACGTAGTGTTCAAAATTGAATAGGCCAATCGACAGCTTATCCAAAGAAAATACTTTGTGCCAAGTTTCAACCCTATATGTCGACACAGGGGATAGCTATGGGGCGACGAAGAAAATCAGGGTTTTCCATAATTTCTCTTATCCTCTTCAATTGAAAATTCTGAAAAAAGTCAGGAATGTTTTAGCTATTAGGATGCACATCTGTGATTTTTTTTCAGAATTTTAAACTTCGAAATCGAATTTTAGAAAATAAAAAAATGTGAAATGCCGATTTCTTGTAGAAGTTATGAAATACCAAGTTTATATTTTTACAGTTTTAGCATTTCGTTATGTTGTCAACTTACCTAGAGAAGCACTTTGCAGTTTTCGCCACGTTACAAAATTAACAATGTATAAATTAATATAAGTGTATATTGTTAACGTAAGCGCTAGGCATTCGCGATTTTTTGGGTGCAATTCTCCGCTTTGGAAGTCATGCAAGCAAAACAAAAGGATTTAATACATACTTTATACTCTGAATTAATTTATTGAAGGAGGCCTTACAAAGCGCACATACCTCGTCTAACATGGTATATATTTAAGGCACACCGAACGCACCTGTGGCCCTTTTTGTAACTCCGAATCAACAAAACGCGGAAGGAAAAGCTTTCGAACATTCGTTCATCGAAAGGAAACAGTCTCGTCTTAAAACACGCGTGTGGCCACGGTACAATGCCGTTTGCATTAAACGTCACTAATAGTATTTAAAGTCATGGAAACGGCAAAAGCGTGCCAATCTCGCTGTGTTTTTAACTGGAATACCTGGGCGAAGCATAAATCTGCAATCCGGTTCGAGGGGATGTAATACTACAATTACCAATAATACAGTTGCGAGAAAGAAAGAGAGATTGATCGATAAAGTAAAATATTCCATTAACCGGCGTTAGATTTTTCTATTTTACACTCATGGGGGGGCTGCACGGATCGGACTTCATTTCAGCGCCGGGCATATTAACGTTCGAATATAATTTTACAATTTTATTGGCGATATGCAGGTTTGCTTTTTTCAGCCAAAAAAGCGCTCGCTCTATTAAATTACAGTAGCTACAGTATGTTCTGGGTCTGGCGTTTAATTTTGCAGAATAATGCCTTCGGGACGCGTATCACCGGGGCGAATACCGGGAAAAGTCGAAACCTACTCTCTCTCTCTCTCTCTCTCCTCTCCTCTCCCCTCCTTTCCACTCCTCTCCTCTCCAACTGCCGCCGCTCTCTTCGCTTCCTCGTCCACCTACTGCTACTCCTCGTCAATTATAATTCGTACCAATTATACTGTAAACTGTGCAACAATTCAAAAGAGGCATCCACCGCGAACATTCTTTTTCTCCCGTTCGTTTCGGTATGAAAATGTCAGGCCGCGGCCACTTTTTTGCTTTTTCTGTAGCGTCGATATTTCATTGACTGCGTATTGCTACGGCTTTATGCGTTCCCATTGATCTGGCCGACAAAGCCCCCCTCTTGTTCTTTAATTCATTTAATAGGAAACAACGGAGAAGAAAACCGAATCATCCGGTAATATTGCTCCTGTATCCGTAGACGGCGGGCAAGTGGAAGCGCGGTCCGGCGTTTTGTGTTTTTTTTTGTTCTTTCTTCTTCTCTTTTTCGGTTTTACATCGATGAGTTTGACTGTGCCAGCGAACTATATGGTCGATCGCTTCCTCATGCCGGCGATGTTTCCGACAATGAAATAACCCAACTATTTTGTAACCCCCGTGAGCGCGCGCAATTTTTTTATTTTTTGCCGTTAATGCGATTCCATTGCTGCGCCGAGCACCAATCGATCCGACGAATTATTGTTCGATATTAAGACTTCGCCGAAAAAGTTTTTGATGCTCGAAGCCATTCGACATTTACAATATCGTTCGTGATTATTCGAATGAATTTCAATGCTCGCGACATGTAACGTTACCTCTGAAAAATTATATAATTTTATGCGGCAATATTGCTCGGTTCAAGATGGGAGCTTGTTAATGTTACAGCTATTTAAAATAAACCATGTTGTTAACCATGTTTATTGTGTACATTTAAATCTCTCTATATTTTTTTATGGTTTTAGAGTTAAACGTTGAAGAATGTAATTTTCTTTATCAAGATGTTCGTATTCTATATCCCATTTTTTACAAATTTAATAGTGTATTTAATATTGAAATTAAATAAAAATGAGTGAAACATTTAGCACGAATACATTTATTGTTCTTCAAAATTGTTACATTCAACGCGCAAATGTTACGGGTACAATTATTCCCAAAATTTTATTAGAAGGATAATTAATAAGAAATCAAACGAAAGTAATTTATGTAAGTAATTAAGCAACTGGGACTCCGGAAGTATCTTCTCCTGGTACAGTAACTCCTGATGTTGGGACACATTTTGCTAGATATGTCAAACAGACCAGATTTCGACAACACTCGGCAGTCTGTGTGCACTAAAATAATATTTACATATAAAATATACATACAATATATGCACCGATTGTAAGTGAATGGCAAATACAGCTTTAAATTACTCATAAATCCATAAAATCAAAAATTAACTAAGGAAACAAAGAAACAAAGAAAGAAACCATCGACGAGTGTTTTCCTTACAATATTTTAAGCTTCGTATCAATATACTTACAGAGCCCAGCCATGGTGAGCATGTCCCTTGTGCGGTGACATAGGAATTAGTATGGAGAGTGATTGAGATGATCACACAGAGCAACAGAAGTTTCATTATAGCGAGTTATCTTCAAGACTGCAAATATCATTAAAAAAATTAAGTTAGTATCGAAGTAGAATTTCCAGAGGTAATATAAATATTAAAATTTATTTGCATACTTTTACAAATAATATAATTAGTCTTGAATATTTGCTTCTTTACAATCATTAATAAAAAATATCCTTTACCCACAAAACTTAACATAAAAATGACAAATTCAGGATGATTGTGCTTGATTCATTGAACATTTCAGTATAGAGAATTAGCAAACATATTTCTACATGAAAATTCACATTCCATTTTGATTATTGTTTTTGTAATTCGATAAAATGTCTTAATGAAAACGATTGAAAAATTTCACGAAAAGGATAGTGATTTAATAAATACAATTGTAGGATTATATCGGCTTATAGCTTTTTGGTGAAGGACGACACAAATTATCTTTGAGGTGATACAAAAACTTCATAAGTACTTACATCAGGAAGGATACTAACAGTCGACACCTAAGCACAGTCAGAACTGACCTGAAAGTGGAGATTTCCCGCATTTATACCTTTGCACCAGTCAGGTTTGTAATCACCCGTATACAAACCTTATCGCGTAGTTCAACTGCGTCATAAATATAGAGTTAACTTCTTCTAGCAACCTTGCATTTGTAATAGATATGACTTCATATTCAATGAAGACTAGAGTAGACAAGCAAAAAATGGTTTTACCAACGACTATGGCTGTAACTAACGACAGATTAAACAATGAACTCAACGATTCTTCTTGAACCACCAAATCATAGTACCACATTCTTCCTTTCAATACAAAGTTAAATGATAACTTAGTTGAATTATTTTATTGGGACGATCGGTTTTATATTATTAATCAAACGAATGATCATTAAATTGTATGCTGAAATGACACATTTCACCTTTAGTTTAGTTAAAAATGAAATTGTCGCTTAATCCGTGATTATACTTGAAATATAAGAATACAGAACAATGTTCGGTTTAAATATTTTTCCGTAATTAAATCGATTTTCCGCAGATTAGTTCGCGATAAATGAAGCTTATGTTTAGCGAAAGTACTTCGGTTGCTGTGTAAAAGTGTCGAGCAATATTTATCCATTCAAATAGTAATTACTAATTAATATTGTATTTTATTGGAAAATATGGTTTTCTGCGAGCGCTCTTTCACTTTCCTGCTCGTTAATGTGGCTATTTATGTTATATAAATTTCAATTCGTAAAATATTGTACGTGTTTTAATCTCATAACATGGTGCGCGCTTATACACGCTCTTTAGAGAAGTAGTCGGCCGAGCAATTATCAATAAATTAATGCAATTCGATTCGATCAGCGGATGACAAATTTTCATGGCAGCAATTACGCATCAGCTTCGATTATGACGGGAAAAACGTCATCACTCTTTAGAACAACCGAATTTCAAACTTCAACTTTTCTACTTCAGTGATTAACGATGGTTTTGCTCAACATGTGAAATATAAAGATATTTATCCGTGATTAATTTAATGAATACTATTATTAACTTCAGTGAAATGAATCTGTAATAAATGGACTGCGGATTTTATGCATTTATGATAAAATTGAGTACGCGGAAATTAGTGAAATTTATAGGATTTAAGAATGTCAATATATTCTTTTTAATCTATCCACAATTTTGAAAAAGGGAAGAATTTTCTATTTTATTTCTATTCTTACTATCGATGCAATTTTTATTTTGTTGAAGGTTTATTTATAACAATAGTATCAATGGTATTAATAGTAATCCTTGTACCAAGATAAAGAGAAACACTAAGTAACACATAAATTTTTATGTTTTTCCCAGGAGTTTCCGGAAATAACAAGTAAATATGAAATTTATTTTTCTTTTATTCTTTGACACAATCGTATTTGTTATAAATGTATAAAATCTCATAGTGCTACTATTCCATTTCTTTTTAGTACCATCCACAGCGAGAAAAGATACGCGAGCATATCAAGACGCTGCAGCAATCGTTGTCTGTGGAACACTGCACGAACACAAAAATAATAAATAACACACGTAAAATATAAAGTAAAATAATTATTAAAATCATACACTCACTTTCTGAAAGAATTTCTTGCAATTGCCTTTCGAAACGGCAAGCAGTTCATTTGGCAAAACGTCCTCATTGCTCATTGATGTTACGACGATGATAAAGATGCTGATCAGAACAATCTCGACAAAAAGAATTAGAGTTTTCATTGTTCTCCAGCGTTCCTTGTTCGACTGTTCTGCAAGAAAAAATGGTGGACGATAGTGACTAAAATGAAATTCAGACTGTTTTAGTCAAATCATATTAGAATCAAATGTTCGCCTTATTTCCTATTTACTTATATTTAATTATCCCTTTCAATCGAAAACTGTAGCTAGAAAATAGTAAATGATTTTTGCTTTCTGTGACAAGTGTATGATCAATTAAAATATTTTAAGCCAGAAATGTCCATTTTGTATTTTTCTAAAATGATTATTTGGAATAATTTGAGCCTAAGAAAATACAGCATGCAATGAAGTTGATTGTTAAAAATTATCTGCTATCACTGTTACTATGTATCACTCACCAGAAGATTAATAGATATCCTCTCCTTATCCACTTATTATGGACTGATCGCATATGATTTCCCTCAGGTATTTATAGTGTAGTTGATACAAGTGTTAAGCTAGTGAACATACACACGCACAAAATTTACACATCAAGTTTGCATTCTTGATAAGCGTCCCATTGGTAAATAATATGGAGACTGACTAACAGAAAAACCTTGGAACAATGATATTAATATAATGGACAATTGACGATATGATTGGCAGCAATCTGTAGGTATATGAAAGTCAATGATCACTGGTTGGCAGTGAAATTATTTTGAGATTATCCAGAGGATATTTAGAGATCAGTCAGAAATCCAAATAGAGCTGATCTCCAAATACAGGTTTAGGTACACGTGCCCTCATATTTGACGCAAATTTGCCAATATCTTTTAGTTACGTGTACTAGAACACGTATACTAGCATGTATAATTTACGAATAGACGTCATACCTCTAGAGAATTTCAACTTCATAACCTTACTTTTCATTGTTCATAAAACAATTTACATTTTGTCAAATAATAATCTTGTCTACTCATTATAATAAACGTAAAATAATATTTTAAGGAGAATTTTACCTACTTTCATTAGATTTTTCCCTAATTACTATTCAATTGTCTTTATTCAAAGAAAGTTATATTTAATGACAGAGAGCAGGAGAAATAAAGGAAATAAGAGTACAATGTGAAATACATTTTTGCATTGAATTATTTATTTATCTGTGTATTATAAATGCTTTGCTAGTATTGTGTGTAATGTTGTATAATGGCAAACAAGATCTAAAAACTATTCGTAGGCCTACGAAGTGCAATCCATGTTTGTTGGTCAATTATTTGTTCATATCTGGCCGTCAGCAGGTGCTCCAGCCGGATCATTCCCGTTGGATGCTGTTGTTGAAGGTGTCAATTTCTTGGTGCAACGTCCAGCCCATGGGTTGCATATCAACGGTGCACAACAGTCTTTGTCATCAGAACACTGAAAATGCAGGTATCCAATATTACCAACATTATACAATTGCCAATGTCTTTAGTAGCCACAATTGTAAAGAAAATTAGAAAATATAGCACTTCAAGCCATACAATCACACTAATATTTATGGAATTATATACAATAGAATATAGAATAATATGAAATAAAAAAATATAGACTATGACTTTTTATGAATAAAAAAAATTTTCAGCTCATATTTTTGTTATTTTCTTTTGTAAAACGCTTCGGAAAAGAAGGAAAAATAATTTAATTGTTCAACATTGTATATTGTATTTACGGTCCGGTCGCATTTTTCAGGAATTTACATTATGAAAATATGTTCGCACAATGCTGGTGTGTCACTCGATTCATGTCTGTCCATTGCTTATTGTTTCCACTTTTGTTATTGTTCATAGATATTGACAATGGCTCGATACTATTTGCTGGCCTCCGTAATTTGATATGGGTAGGCAGTTACGAGATAACAAAATCAATGGAAAACGATCGATATCGTACCATCAGTGTTTATTGCAATTAATAGATACAGTGAGTGATAGGCGACTACAAAATATCAGATTTGCCAGGACGCAGATGCGACCGACAAATTTTCAAAATTATATTCAGCAAGTGAAAGTTCGATCAAATACTATTTTATAATTCTCATTCATTATTTTGCCATCAAAATCAGTAAAAATTGTAATCATCGCGGTAATACTTTTTACTTGCTATATTCATTAAAATAATTGTAGAGGAACCCAGTTCAATTAAAAAATGTTGCAAGACAAAAATATTTCAATGAATTTGATTTTTTATCTTTGATTAATTATTAATAAATATACTCACAAGCAAGCCAGGTGGTTTGCAACTCTCAACAAGAGAAATGACCAGGAGGGTGACGCAGAGAATTGCGAAAAATTTCTTCATTATGATTGTATTAGTAGTTTCTAAAGAAAGAACAGTATGTATTAATATTTCACTTTCGTAATTAGTATGACTAATTACTAGACTATTTCGTAAATGGTTCTTAATATTGTAGCTTACCTTGTTTTCACTTTGGTAGAGCTCGTAGTGTTCTGATTTGATGCAGCAAGAAGATCAGTATTTATAGGTGCGGCGATCGCATCAAAGATAAAATTTTGTTATTTTTAATACTTATACCTTGAAGATTGGCAAAAATGTACTACTTTTACGATGGCAACTGATAATATGTAGTGTATCAAGGCCCGTCGCGTAAACATTACCAGGAACGATCGTGTAAACAAATTACGTAAACGTGTTTTGCAGAAATTTAGAAAAATTTAAACCCCCCGTCGATCCGTATCTCGAGATCACAATAATCTCTAAGACGATAATAGGAGTAGTTGTTTTTGAAGCTCGGCATAGATTCGCGAAACCGTGGCAAAATATGTTTATACCTATAACGAGTGCGATAATAATTGCAAAATTTAAAAATCCGCGCGGACAGTGTCTATTTTTTATTCAAAACTCATTAAAAACTTTAAAGCCAAAAAAACGATTCATTTAACATGTTTTTAATTAATGTTGAACGTATAATGTTCCATTTGTTTTTCTACTTACATTTCTATTTGCACGTAAATTAAAAAATGAAGTACACGAGTAATTCAATTGTGATTCAAGAGTAATTCTCTATAACATCTGTACTAAAAAATAATATATCTTTTTAAATACTACGTCTGCGCATAGAAAAAAATTACCAAACTCGCGAAAGCAAACGTAATAAATCTGTGAACGAAATTCCGAAACCATGAGCGACCATGATTCGCGGGAGAACGATAATTTTATTCGGAACAGCCATAGCATACCTTGCTGAAAGTATATCCACCCATTTGCAATTATCTAGAATCAGTTGCACAAATTTACGCGAATAAGTTTTCGAGTTGCGCGCGCGCGTCGAGATGCGCGTATAATAATCCGCAATGGGTCATGAATCCACAATACAGTGATTATTAACGATCGTTCTTGATTATCGTTATTTTCGTCGACAAACTGTGAAATTGAATCGGATTCCAGGATCGTGTACTGCCCATTTTCGAAAGCGGGCTCCTTTAACGCGTATGGTGATGCGCCACTATCGTAATTACTTGCATACATAATCCCCAATAATTCGAGGAAGTATCATGATTCCGAAATGTGTGTGAATGTTAATAACAAGAAAATTACTAATCCATGTTGAAAAGGGCTGTTCTATAGTTCACTTTCTAAAAAACTATGACTTTCTCCAAAATTAGGAATATTTTAATATGCTTTTAGGTTGACACGATTTTTGTAGAACTAACCTCGAAAATATGAATTCATATAAACAACACATTAGCCAATAGTATTCTCTAAATTTTGTAAGACATTTAATAAAATGTTTTGTCATTATTTTATAATATTTTAGAATTTAAATCCTGCTCCATGAATGTGATAACATTGTTAATTTTATTCACGAAATTTTTTAAATAAATAATCAGGGAATACTGTCAAAGCATTAATTTTTCTTGTATTCACTAGTATGGACATCGATGACCGTATGGAAATATAAAAATCATTAGAAAGCATATTCTGACAGATCCTGATATATTCTAGCCCAAACGGCGAAAGAAATCGCTAAACCAATCCGAAAACGGTGTTCTGTTTGAATCCGAAATCGAGCAGATACGATTTTGTCTTGGAGGTTAATTGGTATGTTGAAACGACAATGAAATTTTCCATTGACAACGGGCGACACGATATCAGAAGATCAGATAGGATTTTCATAAAATTAAACAATGGGTTACTGAAGGGATTTAAAAGAGCATCGGGGGAGGGGTAAACTGAAAATAAAACTAATGAACAAACAGATTGTGTGTTGGACGGTTTAAACTAACGTAATTTACCTGGCCGGGGCCGGCGCGGTTCTAAAGGCTTTATGAAATCATCCGGGGGAATCGATATCATTTATATTAGCAAAATTTGATCAGGGCATATATTTGCGTTGCCCAGGGAAATGCAAATATCAAACTATGTTTTATCTTCAAGTGTCGGGGATACGCGCGGCGCCCCCAAAAATAAACCGCGGACCACAATTTTCTGCGCGCCGCTTCAATGAGCTGCTTCAACTGATAATTACATGCGAGAACGCAAATGTGTATTTGTTATTATAAAATGTGTGTAACCGGGGCTCCCGTTGACCGCGAATAATATTTCCCTCTGACTGATAAACACAGCCGATCAAGTGCATCATTGGCTGCAATTTAATACAATGAAGACAGTTAAAACATTTATCGAGCGCGGTTTTGATAATCACCAAACAAATGAACGATGAGTCATTTTATTATCGCGATAATTAAATGGTCGTTCCAATTATTTCGCTGCATGCGGAAGTTGATTCGCTTTAAAATATTACTAATGATTATCGATAAGATATCGATTACTAATTATACATGTTCCGACTTTTTGAATGCGCCGCTTTAAGTGTGAATAACGGGATTAATAATAAGCGAAATAAAATATAATTATTTACTTCATCGATGACCTGTCTGTTCGGAGCGTTATTAATCACGACAAATAGATCAATTTTCTCTCTCTCGAATACGATATATTTTCTGATTATTATGGTACGGATGTACCACTAACAAAGTATTTGTTGTCAAAGCTACCCACAAGTGGGTATCACGTTTACTTTTCACTTCCTCAATTATTAATTCCTTTATTCCTATAACATTTTCTGTTCTTTAATAGTTTTCCATTTTGGCTTTTTTTTTGTTGCTTATTCTTCTCGTTTTTATTCTCGTCATCAACTTTCTTTGCTACCCCATTTTTCTTAATTATGATTTCTTCAGAAAGGTGCTTTTAAATTAAAAGACAATTTATTATTCTGTTCAAATCTACAGTGTTCCGTTAATGAAGAATATTGCAATACTCCGTCAACTATTTTCTTTACAATTTTATTGTCCGAATATGTGTCAACTTAAAATAACCATCAACAGACAAGCTTGATGAAAAATTATACAAATGAAAGTACTATACAATTTTAATCACAAGGAAAATTAAACCAACACAGTTCTCTAAAAGTTATTAAAATAAAAATTTAGTCTATAAAGTTCGACTTTTTTTCAACGTTTCTATAAGCAAATATTTTATAGTGCCTGTCTGTAAATGTTTTTTAGAAGGAGCAGTGCGGAATAGAGAATTCTGCGATGCAGTTTCTGTGGAGTTCGAATTTGGTGCAGCCATATGACTTTATGGTCAACACGAGACTTCAGGGAATGCATATTATCGATATTTATCGATAACAGTACGGATTCCTGTTACCGTGACGAGGAAAGCGGAGATTCCCAATTTGCGTCGTTTTTTTTTTTCGTTTATGTTTGATGCACGAAACAGTGCGATACGGTTACTGGAAGCTCGAGGTTATCTCGAGACGAGCAGAGCACACTCGTTGCACACGCGTTATGCACGTTCATTGAATCTAAGAGAAGTTTATGATGTATATCGTTGGCTGGTCCGATCGAGGTGATGATTATCAGTCTCAGGGTCGGTTTCGAAGAAACGTTAAAGCGACCGAATGATACCTCTTCCGAGAATGGTATCACATGTGTGCTTAACTTCGAAAAACTATTAAATACCGAGAACTCGTCTCCGACTCGTTTGTGTGAATCATATTCTCCACCGTAAATATGCTTGTTACAAAACGATCGTTTAACAAACAATTGTTTCCCGTTCAGATGATTTTATAATTATGCTTTATCAAGGGTGGGATATATAAACAATGTGTGTACAAAATGAGAGCTGGGAGATGTCGATATTAAATTGAAATTTCAACGAAATGAACATTGTTGTACAGCACGTAAAATAATTTCTGGAGGATTTTTATCCAGGAGGACGTTTTAAACATTAGTAGACTGGAAATTTTGCGTATTGTTGACAAAAACGGTTGAAAACAATTTAAAATAGTGGACAAAATTATAGTGATTTAAGCATATTGATAAAATGTATTTAAATTTGTTAAAATGCATTAAAGAAGGAATTAGTCTGACTTCAGTCGGCTGCACACAAAATTCATATTTTGCATAACGATCCGCAGCCTAAACATTAGTTTCAATTAATTTTCCCCCAGGGACTTGTTGCTGATGATGATTAAGTGCTAATATTGCGTGTACCGTAACCAAATGAATTGAGGTTCTAAGACGATGTCTGCATTAACATTGCATGTCGAGGGTGCTGTGCGCCTTTCTGCACGCACATCCGGTTTGCATTTCCTGACTAACCAGCATTTTCCGGGACACGCGCCACCTCGGCCCTAAGGAAATGTTTCGCGTGTTGTGGAAATTATTATGGGTACAGTTTCATTTAAAAAAAAAAAGGAGAGAGAGAGCGCGCGGGGTTGAATAAATTCAATCTAGCAATTTTAACAGAACGACACGTACAATAACGCTCGATAGATTCGACATGAACATTAGGAATTTTTTAATTGCGAACACCCCGCACCTATATAATCCACCAACAATCTAAGAATCTCATGCTCTCTCTGTTATTACTCTCCCGATTGCAACTCGTTGTCAGATTATTTTTGAAGAAACTTATTTACCACAGATAGGAGCAGTTTTATGCAATCCGGTCGGATTTAAAGAGAACCCTAATCACGATTATACACGATCAACGTCAGCCGCGAACTCTTGAAAAATAAAAGCACGGGCAATCACTTCGTCCGTCGAGTGGACGGAATCGTCTTATTGTCTTTCGTACCTTGTTATCGAACGTCTCAAGTGTTTACTGCGAGTACCTTCACGGCTCTCCTTATCGACCGATCACCTTATCTGACTGTGAAATACTCCCCAGGGTTCGCGTGCTTTCTAGTCACTTAAGTGATAAATTTTCCCCGGCGACGTCGAGCTGTCTTTAGCGGTTTGGCCCGCAGGATCTATTGCTCTTTTAGTTAGCGATCCTACGGCACTTAGCTCCTCCATCGTTTCCTCCGAGCGTCTCTCCTTCGAGCTGCTTCGAAATTGTATGTAGCAACACACTCATTCACACCAAAGACGGAAATCGTCTCCGAAGAATTTAACTGTCTCATTCCTTCACTGTTCGCTGAATAACATTCTCCACTAAAATGAAAAATTCTGTAATGTCAACAGAGGAGAATGTAAAATTTACGTGTCTAGTTTCTGTAGCTTTCTTTGTATTCAAAAAGTATTCAAATATTTTTTTAGTTCTCATATTTCGTAAAAATTCAATTTCTATGGAAGACATTGCTATTTTCTCGTCGTCTTTGTCTGTATCCGAGAAACATACAATTCGTGAAACAAACTTACTTGTTCACTCTGATTTTGATGAAATAATCAATGAAATGTTAACTGCAATGTCTTGTTGGGGGGATTTTTAAAGACTTGGCTCAAGTTTTAATCAAGTTACATGAAATTCCTTTTCATAAAATTCACAATTGCGCGGACTAGTTTGAAAATTATTTTTAACACTTTGATTGCCAAACTAGAAACCTCAAAAATTCCATAAAATCAAAGTAAAATATTTAATGAAATAAAAATGGAAAATAATTAAATGTATGTTATTGTGTAGTCCTTCAATTTTCTTGCATTTTGCAGATCCTAATCAAATTTGATCCGATGAAGATATTAACATGAAAATTCATTTGAAAAACTGGACAAATCATTCCGTCACCCACATATGGGTGACATGGCAGCCAACCTGTTAAGGACGACCACGATAGGTAAGGTTGTCTATTAGCCATAAATTAACGAAAAACGTTTAAGTTCAGTAATGTTGTGTTTTAATCACTGATTTTTTGGCACTCTGATGATATGTATTTTCGAAAGTGGGCAATTTAATAACACGGCGCGCATCTCATTTTCTGCGACGTTTTGGCCCCTGTTTCTGTTTTGATCCCGGCTTTGTTGGCCTCGTCTTCGCCTTGATTTTCCAGCTTTTCGCCCCTCGGGTCCCTATTGAAGCAGTATCACCGGACACCTCTCGTTCTCCGCTTCGAATTCCCCGGGTCGTCCCTCTCTTTCTTCGACACTCCGGGCCGGTTCTCTTGACTCGACTGAAGTGGCGGACAATTTGATAATTGGATCTGCGGCAACGCCGTGATTTACGTGTACGAGGGTCCAGCTGACCATTCGGGCGAGGGGCACACGATGCATCCAACCCTCGAGTAGCAAAGTGGAGACGATCGCCGCTCGAGAGACGCATCTTCTCCCGCGAATTAACTAAAACTATGTTGCTAGGACGGCTAGACGGTGTTTTACGGTCCCACGCAATTCCGATGATAGAGCGAATTACCGTGGCACATGTGCCCGCGCGACTGTCTCCGGCTTTGTTAACGAAACGGCTACGTTGTATTGTTCAAGCAATGATACGTCTTAATTACAATTTTTCTGGGCCCTTCACTCTCGACTGTACAACTGCACAAATACAGGGCAAATATATTCGCTTCGAATGATCAACATTTCACAATTGTTCCTGTGAACGTTTTGATATATTATGAGAATGAAAGAAATACAGGAAAAACGTTGTATAATTTAAAAAGTCTAGTAACGCTTTAATTTTATGTACCATTGTTATTTTCCTTTTAGATACTGTTCATACGTAACTTAAAACAGTAATGAGAAATTGATTAAAAGTAGAATAGTCCAGCCACACGCAGACCCATTAGCAACTGCGTTCAGCAACATTGTATTTTTCTGAAAATACCATTTCCCAGATAAGTGACCAAGCGCGTCTCGAAAACCCAAGCGATTCTCTTTTAATTGCCCTAAGTAGTATAGATCAGCCACGCACAAACGCGTTAGCAAGTCTCTCACGGCGGCGTGTCGATCTCGCAAAATAAAAAATGATACATTTCGTAAATGCACGTTAACGTTTCACGCACGTAAACGGTATTACCAGCATTACGTTTTTCCCGAAGCCAAACACTTTCGGCAAACAATGTTATCGCATATTGCTCGAAACAATGAAGGTGTTTGAGCTGAACGGTACGCGGGGAGGAACATTCTGTGTACGAACGGGCATAATCAGATACAAATAACGTCGATGAGGTAAACAAATGAGACGAGCGGAGCGCAAAGCGGGTCGGTTAATTGACGGGACCGGATAAAACGTAAAGGAAATTGCAAGATAATCCCGCGCGCAGTCCTTGACATCGATAATAACAGTTCGATTATAGCGCAAAGTGGAATTGGGAGGAAGGAGGGTGGTAGCAGGGGGTTTTGAAACGTAAAAGGACCGTCGCAAAAATTGCCCGCGGCTCGATAGCGAGCCTCCGGATGGGCCGTTCACGTTGAATCAAATCCACGTCGCAAGAAGAAGGCGACGACCCGTAAAATGAAACGACGAAGCGGCAGAAAGAACCTCGTAAAGCTTCCCTCTTGTTGGGCGAAAGCTGCCGACACGCTCTCCCGCTCTCTTTTTACCTTTCTTCCAGGTCCTGACAAGTCGCGCTCCAAGTACGTACATCGTATCGCGCCAACCATAAAAGAGAAACACGAAAAACGTGCCGGCCTGGGACGGGCCGGGCCGAGGAATAAACTTCCCGGTAGTTGTTCCCCCTTTTATTTCGAAGTGGCCCGAGCTCTCAGATATACTCGCGGGGGATTTTCCTCGCGGACAACACTGTCTGAAGCTTTATGTCTGAGACATCGCCGCCGGATCGATCCTCCGAGCGGCTACCGGTCATTCCGGAATGATTGCTGAGGAACTGCTCTTCCGGTTGATCGCTTTTCACGTGGACTGCGAGCGAATACCCTGGGAATGGCAGCAGAGTTTTGTAATGCGTTGTAACTGTTAGATTTAAATAAATAATTGCGTTAGAGTTACGTTAGCATTTCTGTAAAACCTTACGTGAAACTTATTGATTTGAACTGTATGGTAAAAATATGTATCATAGAATCTTTTACTCCAATTATTTTGCCAGTTTTATTGCTTTTCGAAAATTTTACTGAGCATTCGCATAAATGCTTCAAAATCCATGGTCCGACCACGATGACGTTAGTACCTCCAATAAATATGTTTCTTTTTACTAGTATCACGTGTCGTTTTAAAATTGCGATTTTAATAGAATGGTGGACTCTGAGCGGTGATGTATGAAAAATAAATCACTGTATTTACGTAAGTGGATGAATTGATAAAAATAACATTTATAGATATTTACAGCTGTTTTATTTGTTTTTGACGGTACACACAACAAAACCAATTCGCTCAATATCAAAAACTTTTGGCGACGTAGTGCTGTTTAACAACCGTTTACGTGTATAGCGCTCAGCGACGGAATTCACGACTAAATGCAGAATTTTATAATAGCGAATTATCTATTGTTAATTGCTGACGTATATCTGTTCGTAGGCACGTGCGGGAAAATCAGGCAGTCGACGCTCGATAAAGATAAAGAAGATAATATTCAGTAGTATTCGTTAAATCTATTACGGTAAATCCCGTCAATGCGAATATCCTTATTTAATATTCTCGTTAGCCTGAAATATTATTAATATCAGCTGGAATAATAAATTAGTAACGCGGACACGTGATTAAACCCAGCCGGTTAATTGATTACCGCAGTAGGCGAAAGAAAGAAGAAGAAACGACAACCGGGCGACTGATCATAAACAATAATTTTCCTCGAGTACATCGAGAGACCCATCAGGCATGAAGAGTAAATTGCATGGATTCCATATCATCGGTAACGATTAAAAGTACGGAAATCAAACGTTAAATGTAAATAACAATCGGTGAATAAATTCAATAATTTATTAATCATTGTTCGCGTCTGGCTTTAATCCTGTACAATTGCTACCGGTTGACAGTTCACCACAGTTCTACCGACAAACGAGGAGGACGCAAGAACTGACAAAAGTCACTTTTTACAATAACAAAAAATATCATTTGCAAATTTCACGGAATTAAATGTCCTTTGTGCGAAAATTTTTCCTTTGTATCGTCATATCTCTAATAAAAATGATATGTAACAAATTTATCAATACGTTTAATTCCAATTATTGTTTCCTCTGTTTCCTTTGTGCGAAGTTATGCGTTACGTCAAACTGTGTTTTATTGTTTCGTGTTCTTTACTGTTCAATATAAAAGACAGGTAATATTACGAATGCTACATTTTAACTATTTTCTTGAATAATAAATTTACCAATCACTCATTTTCAAGGGTAGACATTTAGGGTGGTGCGTTTCATAGTGCACGATTTAAATAGCAAATGAATGTTTTAAAAATTTGATATAGAATCTTAGATCATCCTATTAGGTAGTTGAAATTGGTAAAATCACAGAGTCCAGAATGGGACTCGTTTAAAATGGTGTCGATAGCTTTCGAATCGAATGATCGTCGTGGGATTCAATTTATTGTTTACAGTATGGCAGAAGCCTTAACCGGCGTTGCTCGGCTGACTTAAACGAATAAAGGTGTTAACCCAAGGACGTAAAAAGGGAAGATAAAAACCGAGGGGCGTAGGAGAGAAAGAAGTGGTAAAAAGCGGTGCGGGCAGGTTTTATCTGTTGCATAAGAGGATTTCTCGACTGTAAAAAGCTGGGATCGAGAGCACGGCGTGGCTTTATTCTTTGCAGTCTCTTGCGGTTACGGTCTCCGTACATAAATCTTTCGTTTGGCGACAGAGACGGGTGTTAAGGAAAGAGAAAGCGACCGTCTTTTCCACGATGGTGTATTTACGGATCACCGACGCGGCGCGATGGTAGAAAAGTGCACCCGGGGCGAGCATTGGCCATGGTGTACACGGACTCGGGGGTTCGGGATGAGGATAAAGTTCCCCGACAGAAGAACGTTTCACAGCTCCCATTGTCGTTACATCGCCTTTGAGGTGTTTTAAATATTACACGTGCCGAGAATTACCTTTGCGCGCTACACCCCCAACCACTCGTTCTTTCCTCGCCTCGCGCACACTTCGCTCGAGGAACCGTTTTTCTTAATTCTTCTAATTACCGCCGGAGAAATGTAATGTGAGAAATTATCCTTGAGCTCATTAAGGAGCCCGAGTATATTTAATAGAGTTTCCTTGTATGCGGAAGACGGCCACTCACTTTTCACCGAGAAGAATTTGTTCTTCGTACGTGGAGTGCGAGGTTTCCTTGAAATCGCGATTCTTCGTGGTGTTTTCCTTCTTCTACACTTTATTAAAGAAAGAGAAAATGAAGAATTAATCTAATTGCTGCTATTATTTTCATGTTAGTGCATTGAGGATTAAATTAAGTACGAGCAAATTTTGAGTATGTGTATTATAATCGAATTTTCAGGACAATTTGTCACGCTTAGTTGAATGTCAGCTCTGATACAATTTCGTTATAACGAAACTGTAAATCTTAGTGCAAAATAAAAATTGTGTCCATTAATTGCTTTTTTTCTTAATAATTTGAATGGGTTGAAAATGGTATAACAGAACTTTGAAATTCTTGTCATGTTTTTACTGTCTTGCGTTTAAGCTAATCTTTCAAATTATTACAATTAGAATTGCATAATACTTGCAACTGTTAGTATTAATTTCATCTTTAACTTGTATTAAAAAAGGGCTATGATTGGAAACAAGGGGTCGGTTTGAAGTTACACCGACAATAAGTAACAAAATACAAAGTTCATTAACGAACAAATCAGTAAAAAATTTGTTTAACGAATTCTTTAGGATTTCTTTGGGGACACCATAATTCTACAGATCACGAACGCAATTAAGAATAAAATGTGAAAGGACTAGCGTCGAATGTTAAAGATATACCCTTAAGTTAATTTGTTGTAATGGTCCGGCAGGTGATAATCTTTATCTGCGATAAAAGAGATCGAGTTTATTCGAAACAACTCCCAGAAACAGCGATGTAAAATCGCAGAAAAGCCGCACACTTCTCCGTGTAATCTCAGTTTTATTGTTTTGCTGGAAATGGGGTGTCACAGCATAAAAAATAGTAAGTGCAAAGCACTTTTCGAAGAGAGTCTCGAGCATGGTCCCTCATCCCTGTGAAATGTGCAATTTGGGTGTGTTTTGTTAAGAGAACATTTATTGCAGCAATCACATTGCATATTTTCATCATTTTTATATTTCTTATTGAACCTTTAATCTTGTAAAATGAAGATGAGTAAGGTACTGTCCTAGTATGTCTTGTGCAAGGATTTTCAAAGAGCACACGAGGGTTGATAATAACATAATTTATATTTATTATTAGACACAGACGGCGATTGCGTTGCTGATCTATTATCGGCATTAAAAATTAAGCGGCTTTATTATTCTTTGTGAATCGTGCTAAATTTCTTTTGGTCTTAACGTTTGCAGTTTACAGTCGAAAATTTCGGTGGGAAAAACGTCCAACGCAGAAATTGATGGCACTTAGCATGGTTTCGACGTGAACGAAAACTTCAATTTCCTCGAGGACAGGATGTACAGCAGTCGGCGTATAGGCGCGAGCATTTCGTAAGTCCGGCCTCGATGAAGTGGCCTTTTAAGAGCTCTTCTTTCCAACTGTTTAGGCTATTATTGTCGTCGAAAGTGGCCGTCCGCACCGTCCATTTCCTGGCAATTTCCTGACGCTGTTTTTCACGTGAACTTTTGAACCTGCCCCTACCCTCCCCCACCTGCCCGCGGGTCCGCCATCTTCTGTAAAATATCTGCTAAGTAGCCACGGCAAGAGTGGCCGATTATAAATGGTCACGAGTAAATACTAGGGTTTTGTGTCCAGATGTGTCCTGTATACTTAATGCGAGCTGGACAACGGCCGCCGCCGTGACGCTCGCCCAACGAAAGTGAGCCTTTTTGGAAAATTAACGAGCTGTCCCGGGAGAAGTTCAGTTTTCTCGGAGAGAACCTTCCGGCGTACGCTTCGGGCTCGCCCACGGTTATTGATGAAGTCATTAATCGCGTTTTAAATCCCACCTTCGCGTCCACGTGATTAACAGAAATAATTTAGCGCCAAGATAAAATAATTTCACTAAACGCGTTCAAACAAGAGCGTAAAACGAACAGAAAAATGTTTACACGGCTGGATAAGCTTTTTAAAAAATTACAATGTCGTTTTGCCGGGACAAATGTCGCGTATAATTATTTTCTTGTGCACAAACGCCACCACTCTGGCCTTTATCACCGGCAAGAGAACATACTTCATATTTGCACGCATTTCTATTTTCTTTCGCAAATTAATTCCCTTTTTCCTTCAGTTTTTGCTTTATACTCTGCCTGAGCGTCAGAATATTAAACGTCTAGGCTAAGTATTAATTAATTGGTGGTAAATCCATCTAAAACTTTGTCTGTTTCTGCTAAGGTCCCGTGACGACATCGCCAATGATTATTTAATTTGACATCTATTTCACGATCAACTTAACAGTTTACAATGAAAAACTTATAAATAAGGACTTTGTGAGCAATTTAAAAAACCTACTTTACTCTGGTAAGACTGTACATGTAAGATAATGCCATAAAGAATATTTAATCCTTATGTGCTATCCAGGATATATAGATATGTATATCTTAATGATTAAATTCGACTACAATCAACATTTAATTCTGCAAAAGATCCAATTCCAAACTTGCGTACAATGTATACAAACGGTTGATGTTAAATTAATTTACATGCTGCAGTACTAAACATTACGATTGACAGTCGCAGTGATAATTATAATTTTTCTGCTTTTGCAAAAATTGAAGGGGATTAAATAAATTTAATACTGACTGATACGGTTGTCGACGATAATCCAGTGAAAAGCGATTACTTACATCATAATAAGCAATGGCGCAGGTCAGTCGTGTCTTTGCACGCGATTCGTGATTAAAGTTGTTGCGGCCGAGCTAAAATATTCATCCCCTGTCCAAGAATCGTCGATGGGATCGAAAAGAACAGCATTGCAGTTTCAATCTTGGTCGCATTACCGCCGCACTGAAAAAAACGTACAGAGCCGGATGTGTCTTTTCTGAACATGCCACCGCAGCACCGCAGCTAGTGAAGATCGTAAACAGACACGACAGTTTTACTTGGCTGCGTGCACGGTTATCTTGCATCAGGCGCGCTAGCCCCGGTTCACGGAAAGAGCAGACTCTAAAAATGACAGTAATTTTACCTGAATAATAAAGCCACGCTACGATATTTTATTTTATTTTATGGGCCTCGAGAATGGCCACTAATTATCACCGGAACGTTCGGAGACAGCCGATGTTTGATTTTTAATTGAAGTTCAGATAAAAGGTCTGAAAGGCACAGATTTGCAATGAAATTATGATTCGTTTTATAACAAATTATAGGATCATTGGAAGAGCGATGGGATAAAGTTTTTGTGCTCATTAATTATCGCTGGGAAGATCGGTTCGATTTTTAATTGAAGTTGAGGTTACTGGTCTAAAAGGCATAGGGTTTGAAATGGTGATTTATTCCGTAACGAACTATGGGTTTGCCGAATAAGCAATGGAAAAAATTCTTTGCTCATTCATTATTACGGGAAAGAACGGTTTGATTTTTAATTGAAATCGAGATTAAAGGCGGTGTCCAGGGTTGCATTGATAATCGAGTATTTGTTCTACAACAAATTATAGGATCATTGAAGAAACAATGGAGAAATGTTTTTGTATTTCAAGCTTTAATTTCAGTTCGTTTTATAATAAAAATTGTGGTTAAAGAAGATTGTTGCATGTCAACGAGACGATTCGTAGATCGAATAAAAAGCCTTATTCGATATCATTTCCGGCATTATTTTATTCATTGGCCGATAACAAATTTTCACTTCATCACGCGTTTCAATTATGAAGTAGAAGTTAATGACTACTTCGATCGATTCAATTATCACGCATTACAACAATTGGATTACATTCGGTGTTTCATAAATAAATTGTAATTTAAATTTGAATCAAATAAACGTGTTCCGCCGTGTTTCTGTCCCATAATTTATCACTTTTGGCATTAAATGTTTCCTCTTCGCTGTTGTGATTGTAATGGTAATATTTATTTCTACCTTTTCACCCTGCTATGCGCAGTTTTGTTATTCTAAATGAAGGCTTGGATTTTCCAGCTAAACCACACCTCTAAGGATATTACCAATTAGACTTTTAAGATGTTCTTTCGAACTCTAAATGGACAAATATATTTATTATTTTTGCATTTTCTAACAGACACAGTTTTATCTCAACAATAATCCTACTGCATTTAGTATCATGAAAATGTCTTTGTAAATAGGTTCAACAAACATTATAAGTTACCCTCAAACGTATGTAATTATTTTATAAAAAGTACAAATAATATATTATTGAATTGTAGAAGCGTTCAAGAAATTTCTCAAGGCAATGATAACTGCAATAAATTACCCAAAAATCAATTTTTAATACCATCAACTTAATTAATCAAAATAAGACACCCTAAAATATTGTAAGAAGTCCAGAAAGTTCCTATTACGTTGATTCTTCCAATGAAGCTACAAAAATTACGAGTAGCACATTATTAAAATAATTAATTGGGGTAAAATCAGTGAAAAAATTGGAAAATAATTACTCGTGAAATACTGCAGAAATGAGAGTAAAATGGCGTAGGAGTGTCTAGGGGTTCGTAGAACCGGGCAAAAGATTTGCCGCCTGCTGGCTATTCCCGCGTGTTTAACGGACAACACTTTGACCGCAATTTAAGCAGATCGCTGGTGCCATCTCTCGCCTAATTGCAGAAGCAATCGACTTTGCGCACGTGGTTTGCGCATAAAAAATTCAGAAGTCAGAAACGTCGGTAACAGGGATCCCTAACGAAATCGATAGCGCGAAGAAACGCCTGGCGTCCTGGCTACCCGCCTCGATTCACCGGTTCTGCTCTCTGGTCTGCGAGCAAAAACCTTGCTCGCGCACACACACGCGCAAAGAAAAAAACACGGAAAACCCCGAGAAAAAATCGAAAAATTCGAAAGTATCGGGTAGAAAAAAAAAACGTGAAAAATTCGGGTTCGCAGGAGAGACTATTTTTTATCGAAGATTTTTTCGGGCACTCCCGCGGGCTGTCTCCTTTCGTGACTGTTTGTTCGATGGGTTGCAGGCCTGTAGGCGTTCATTGACTCTCGCTTGCTGTGTTTGCAACGATACATTCTGAAATGGAATGTCACGATCGTTGATACTGTGCCCCAGACAAAAATACAAAATATCCGAGAACCACGTTACCTGAATTTTTTATACCCGACCGTTTATTCCTCCGTTTGCTCCGCTTCGTTCACGTAACTCATGCAATGTGAACACTTAAACGGATCCACCCTCTAACACGTTGAACCAAAAAGGACCGAAAATTAAGAAATTCCACGTTTCATGTTATGCTTACACACGATACAATCAGTATATTTTTTGTTATTTTTCGTGAGGTCACGCGGATAGCAGTCGACAATGACGAAGATCGCAGAAAACATTAGTGATAATCATCGGCGATTTTCCGCGTCGCGATCCGCATAATGGATAAGCTGCCGACGCGTTTCACGTTGATATTGAAAATCCGTTACAATACAATACAATGATCCGTTCATTATCTAAACACCGTGACAAAGAGCCTGTCAACGTAATGAACGCCGAAATTTTCCGACGAGCGTTACTGATACTCAGGTCGGCCGAGTCGTGTTACGGCCAAATTAGTCACGAAGAGCATTGGTATGATTGCAGCAGGTCGGGCGCCGGTTGGCAACGAGCGAAATTAACGCCGGACGAGGAGCAGAGCCCGGCGAATCTAATATCGATCATTCAAATGGGGGGACAACGGGCATCCAGATTCTTCGAGCTAGAACATCTCGAGGATTCCTCGTTCTCATGCTCCATATCATTTTGGATGAAAATTGACGGCGATAAAAGAGAGAGAGAGTGAGGAAGGCTGAGGGAAGGGAGAGAGGAGAGAGAGAGAGAGAGAGAGAGAGAGAGAAGGAAGAGAGACGAAAAAATAGCCGCGTAAAGTGCATGCTGCGCGAGTGACCATTGGTGGAATGCGGAGCAACCGATAGGGTCCAGTCTTTTCTCGTTTGTCCAATCGATCGAGCTGAAAATTTCCAACCCTTAATTAAGATCGCGAGGGCACTTGAGTTTTCAATTAAAAGGGAACTGTCCGCGCGCTCTCTCTCTCCCTCTTTCTCTCTATATTTCTCTTTCTCTGTATCTGTCTCATCCCCCTCTTATTGCCAGCATTTCTTTCTCTTGCGAGAACCTTCTCCAGCTGTCCTGTCTCTTTTCCACCCGGTTAGATTGTCTGATTCGAGTTTTGACTCCCATCCGCCGCTGATTCGTTGGTTTGCCTCACCCGGTGGACAATATTAAATGCAATTTCGTGCATCCTCCGCGGCCACTTCGGCTCCATGTCGAACCGAACCCCGATGTCCCCGGTGCTCACGGTCTCTCCGTCTCGATCAGCTCGATATCAGTCCTCGTCGAGCCCGATATCGAAAAATATTTGTCGGCCCCGACCGGGCCGGGTTGAAGGCCTCGAACTCCGATCCCGATAATATTCTATTGCGATAGAGCCCGGGTCCGCGGCTGCGACTTTTTCACCAGCTTCTACGCGGCGGACCGCGAAAATTGAAATTCCTGCGCGCCACTTCTGCCCGCTGCTTTCCACTTCACCCCGTTTCCGAATTCTCGAACGACGCCGCGGTCTCTCGCGTCGAAATTCGCCACCCGCGTGATCCCCCGCCGCCGTCGTGTTTCCAATCTGTCGGCCGTGATTGCTGGGAATCCGCGTGATATTTAGAAAATATTGCCTGCGGGGGACGGGGGCCACACCGCGGCCTGATTTTCTTTCACACAACCCGACAGGATTTATTAGGCCCCGCCGCTCTCTGTCCCCGGTTGTTCCGTTCTAAATACTGCGGTCAGGTGAGCGATAAAAGGTGTATTCAATACCGTACACTGGCATTACGTTTCTACAGGCATCACCGACAACCGAGCATTGTTTACCGGTTCGTGCCTTGAGCAAATTATAAAATTAACCCCTTAACCCGTTTACATCATAAGGTGGAACGGAAAATGATGGTTCTATCACCATTATTGATTATGTTTACGAATGACAGTAAAGGTTACTGAATAGTTCAATAGTTTGTACGTATTTATTATATTTGTGGTCACAAATCTTCTCTAGATGGACTTGCTTTCGTCTAGGTAAGCTAAATTTTGAACGGCACTAAATAACCTTGAATGACCTTGGAAGACGAGAGTGTTATAGGTCGGTGAATTCGTTTCGGGGTAGTCTACATACTTAACCAAATAAAAACGTACAGTTCCGTATAAAAAACGAAAAGTTCACCTTGAAATCTCGGAAGCACATCCACCTAGAGAAGATTTGTGACCGCCGCAAAATGTCTCCCCCAAAACAGAGCAAGTTTTATATGAAATATTTTGTACAATGAGCTATATTTTGAGAAATAGTTGCATGCAATACTTGAATTGTTACACCCTGTATATACGCTCTGATGATAGTGACTAAATCCTCCTACGTTTCTGTGCCCAATTCACAGACGAGAATCCGTAGATCCGACGCAACTAACAAACATCAGGAAACAACACTTTCTCTACAAGGCCAATGGCTGTCCCAACAATTACGAACGATGATACAGCTAGTTATCGAAACAAGTGTCAATAGCAGGGGTGTTAACACCCGAAATCCTGGTAAGCTCTCCCATCCCAGTCACGCACCAGTCAAAATCATCATCAAATACCATCTCCTCTACGAGGCCAATAGCAACGCCAACAATTATAAACGAGGATGCATCTGATCGTCGAAACAAGTGTCGATCAGAAGTGTATCAACGCCCCGTATCCTCCTAAGCTCTTCAGCTCGTTCCCCAGCTGAGCTTCTCCGGTGGTAGCACCGTCGATCCGGTCAACTGCCCACGAAAAATCGCATAATTCAAAAACCTCGATCGGCGTAACGGCTAGATGAGAGAGGGTGTGCCGTTGGCCGCGCGGCGCAAAAAGAGCAGAGCATAGCATAACATAGCAGAGCAGAGCGTCGCGCTATCAGGTGAACGATGGATGCTGTGATAGCGGCAGCGACGGTAGCCGAGGGCGTACGTAGGGATGACGCGTAATCGCGAAAGAGGAGAGTGGGTGGTATTTTTGGTGAACTGCGGGGCCAGCGCCGGCTGTATCGGCATGGGCTGCGGATGGTAACCCTCGCGCAATGGCAATTTTTGCACATGCACCAAACCAGTGTCCGTGAGAGCGAGACAAACCGAGAGAGAAACGAGGAGACAGGGAACAGTGGAACAGAGAGAGAGAGAGAGAGAGAGAGGGAGAGAGAGAAAGCTGTGTACGCGTGCCTTGCTGGATCCCACCCACGCACACGCACGCAAACACTGTTGTCCGATAATACTGCACGATGACCATGGGACACGGAGCTGATTGGGGTGTGCAGGCTAGCTATGCAGTTTAATTTATGTTGCATCACCAGTCAGTCGTAGCCGCATCAACTCCTACAGCGTCGATCGAAGTTGGTCCGTGACTTTCAGCCGGATTGCTCATGTCCTTGGACCCCATCGTCTTCGTGGGACCGGTTACGTCGCCGATCAGCATCATCATCGGGAGAGGACACCGGCCTGTCATTCGTGTGTGCTGTCTCTATCTCTCTCTCTGTGTGTTCGCGATTCTGTGCGCGTGTGCGCGAATACACCGGCCGACATGTGCGAAACCGAGCTGGCGGACCTACAGAGTCGACCATGAAGGTTCGTAGTCGGCCATATTTGTTAAGCGCGTCTGCGAGACGCATAATCGATCTTGCGGTTGATCCGAATTGTAGCCGGCCGGTTGACGTTTATTGGTTTACTGTAACGCCGATCGTGGCTCGTTCAAGGCTCCGCCCGATTCCATGGGAAACATCATCGTTCCCGACACTTTTGCGAGACCGCTCCCATCGGTTTCGAAGCGAATTGAGATTCGATCAGTTTTTTTTTTAGATTATAAACGGGCTGTGTCAATCAGGTATAAATAACTGTAACATAAAATAAACGTAACCTGTTGGTTGGAGCAAAAGAACGTTTTAACGTTTATGTCAGTGGCTTGTACGATGTTCATGGGACACCATTGTTGTTAGACTTGCAACCTACTGACAAATATGATCTACTAATAAACGTAACTTGTTGGTTGGAGCAAAAGAACGTTTTAACGTTTATGTCAGTGGCTTGTACGATGTTCATGAGACACCATTGTTGTTAGACTTGCAACCTACTGACAAATATAATCTACTAAATGCATCATCCAGTACTTCTGGTGAACTATTCACGAAAGATTCCATACTTTGCATCATTCAATAAGAAATTAGCTATGAATTAATTCATAGACACTTAGAAAAATATCTAAATCGCATTCAGGTGAATTGCACTTAGAAAAGTTATAATATAATTAGAATGTATTTATCACGTTTTACAATCCTCGTACTTTATTGTATTTTTCATATTTGCACAATACAGAAATCCAAGCTCTACCGGTTGAAAAATGGTTAAATATTCCACGATTAGTACTCTGTCGATGTTTTACAAACACTCCGCATTTGCTTGCTTAAAAAATCAATAAAATGTATTTGATTAAAATGTCCCTGTATGTACGCGTGTACAATACCTTTCATGGAAAGTGCGTATTACTTTTATTTTGTCGCATTTGATTAATCTCGTAATCAAAGCGATTTTGATCAGTACTTCTTACGCGTTACGTTTTTCCTCCTTGATAGAATCTCGTTCCAGTGTATAACAGTAAACATATAAATGATGGATTGGCGATTTAGCGTTACAATCTTTCTAATACGGTTCTCATTAATCCAGAAAGTTTTGCAAATCTTTCGCGAACTCATTTCTATATTTATTGAATGCCCACTGCCTCTTTTAATTAACAGTATTGCTTGACAAATTTTATGTCATAGTTTCGGAGGCACTGATATTAAAATGACTGTATAAAAGTGAATAAAACTGAATTCAGCAGTTATTTATTCATTTTTTCTAGGTATTTATATTAGAATCTAAAAGGTGAATTAAATCTGAAAAAAGAGAATAAATATGAAAAAATTTCTTTCAATGGTTCAATTCACATTACAAAAACTTACAAAAACGTTTTATTCATGTATATCGTTCCAAGCAGGTATTTGTAGGTGTAACTAAAAACATTACTGTTGACTACTCGATCATTCACATTAAGTACGTTCACAATTATTTATTAGTAAGAAACATTCGAGAAAGAAAAACGTACGAACTCAATCGTCTGTGATAAGAATCAACTTGCAAGTAGCCTAACAGCACGTGCCAGATAAAGACCGGACGTGCGACACTACTGTATCTTTGCTATCAAAAGCGACATCGATGGAACGTTTCCACGATAAGATAACAATGTCAATGAACTAGGTGTTTCGCGACACGTTCGAACACCTTCACGGATCGGCCGATTCGAAGATTCCAATCTCGGTAAGATATCGATCGTGCGGAGTGAGGGCCGGGAATTCTTTCGCGTCCTAATTAAAATCTATCGATGAACGCTAATTAATAGCGGTGCTGAATGGGGCGATGTCAACGCGTCGCGCGCGGTCTTCGTTTTTTATTATTTCTCACGCGTTCCGAGCCCCTTCCGCCCGCGATCAACCTCTCCCTCGATATCAAATATACTCGCGAGACAAAGCCTACTGCTTATTGCCGCGTGAATGCGGCAAGATCAAAGGCCTGATAAATAAAGGAGCGTCACACTGGAGGCATCGACCAGGCCACTAGCTCGGAAACGGAATCCGGGATCGAGGAGGAAAAGCTAATTAGCGCGGATCGAAGCCGCGCCGCTTGATAAATGGACGGTCAATATTTGAATTAAGGACATTGTACCGCGATCACCCCTCTCTGCCCATTTCTATCCACCACCCCCCACCCCCGCACCCTTTTTATTCCCATTATTTGTCATCGAGTTCTTCCACGGGGCAACGTCTCGACGAAGTGGCCGCAGAATCTTGCGAATGTTCGGCCGTCTACGCGATATTTACACGAGCAACCTCGACTCCGAGATAGCCGATGATTAATGGCTCTCCTTCAGGGTTTATTGACGATCTGTCCGATGGCCAGCGCCATCCCCGGTCTGACTTGACCACTTTTCGAAAATTTGCTACCGGCACCGATGACATGGCGAAATTACGGCCCGACGAATGCTCGAATTATGGGAATTACGGAGTAATTGTCTGACGAATTGAGAATTGTCTGACGTTCATGAAAAAATGGAAGTTTTTCGTGGGAAGAATTGTTAACCTTAGGAAGGTTTTTCAAAAGGATTCTCATGAAACAGATACTTTAGAATCTCTATAATAAAACCTCTACGGAAGATTGTTGTTCCTTCGCGTATTTTGTTCCTTGCAAATTCGTGTATTTAATAATGACTTTTTAATCTTGCTTGCTGAATTGCGAATAAAGTTTGTATATTGTATAGACTGTTGCAGGTCTTTTTTTACTCACGTAATAGTTATGGAATTATCTATGATTGTTGCTACTTTAACAACCAATTATATTTTTTATTCAATAATAAATTATATTTTATGAAGTCCTACACTCACTACGTGTAAATCGGATGAACGCTGCCATTATGCACCGTGGAAATAAATCTATGGAAAAAGGAAAGTTGTCTAATTCGAAGTTCGTTTTTTGGAAAAGCATAATCGAACTACGGATTTTTATGTAAAATAAAAATTTCCTACATAAATTGTAAGTAGTGTTTCTTTCTGTGTGTGGTAATTTTAACACAGATCTATAAGGATTTAAGAAGATAATGTTAACTTTTATAGCGTGGAAGGAAAATATGGGATATCCGAAATAGATCAAACATTTGAGAATTTCATTACACGGAGTTATTCGAAATTACATCCACGGCCCGAAAGTTTTGGACGCTTCAGAATTAATCAAGTTACTCAAAATTAGCCTTAATGGTCTCTCGTAATCTATCGGATTTTCTGCAATTAAATAGTTGTCCATCCAAATTTCAAGCTGCGCCGAATTCTAAACAGTTTTCGTAATTTTTGGTGTGTACACTCGGCCCAGTCAGTGTTTGTTGTCCCACGAAACATGTTCCCTATTTTGCTTCGGGAAAGTAGTATTCCTGTCTTAACACAGATTAATTATTAATACAGGGAATCGCGACAATCGTGAAACTCATGAAAACAATGATTCAGTACTAATGAATTACTAAAGAATTACAATAAATCAGGGAACACGTTCAACACATTCACTTTGTCGTCTTTCAATTCGTCTTTATGCTGTTTCAACTCATTTCGATTTAATTGCCCGTTTAATACGTTCACTAGCTCTTGTTATTGACTGTTCAACATAAATAATGATAATATTAGTAATATCAATAGTCAGTAACATACTCGTATCGCGTTATTAAAATATTCAAAGTCGACAAATATGATACAAATCGTCCCGTCTGTATCAATCTAATTTACACAATCTTAGACAATCTCGAAATAAGCCCCTTTTCATCAAACCTACCGCACAGCAGCTTTTAATTACAGAATATGATTTAATCGTACGGTAATATAATCACAGACTTAGGGATTAACAGTTTCCTGGGCGAATCGGTTGCTTGACTTTGACGTATCGGCTTACTTGTAAAGTAGATAAATCCGTTTATATCAGACGGTATCGTCTTTATTCCTTCGATGACAGTTGACTCACGCGAATGAGACCATAAGGCACCGTATGGGTGCACAGTAACTCTATCCGATAATAGTCAGACAGTCAATTAAGATGGCCGCCATAAGAACCAATTAAACGTAAGTGGCTGCCCGGGCTGGCTCGTGTTACATATTTACGATCTGAAATTATGCCCTTTTGCCGCACCGATCGCCAATTATTCGTAATGCGATTTCTTTCGATCGCCTTAACAGTTGAATTTATTCTTGCACACCTGGTTGTCGCAAGTGCTCAAGAAAGCCAGAATATTTCAACAGTTACACTGAGTTCTGAGAAAAATCGGAATCAGTTGAATAGATACACAGAAGGATAAACAGTATTCCATTTATGGTTTGAAAAGACATTTGAACCATTCTATACTTGTTCTACGATTGTTTATTAACTATGGTCGATGTTTCTTCATTGTGAGTATTAACATTGGAAGTACGAAACGGTCAAACTGAGTTTGATTTTGTCATAAAAATTATAGAAATGATTTTGCTGACGTGCTTGAATCAATTTATTGAATGAAAACGTACTTTTATTTATTATTTTTGTGTATGTATTAGACTGTAGCACTTGTACTTCTTTAATAATCGTGACACTAAAAATCTCAGTCAAAAGTTAAAAGAAATCCAATCGTAAGCAATTTACATCTTTCTAGCTAAAAAAGAAGTATCTCAAACAACTAATAAAATAATTCCGAGTTATATTAAATTAATTTACTAAAAGTATATAAAAATATATAAAGTACAAAAATAACGAAACACTAAACATTGTTAAAATTTGCATTTTTTAAATAATTTTCATAAGATTCTTGTAAGCCTTAAATTTCAAACTGTTCCGTGAAGTAAAGTGATAAGTAACATTTTGTCATTTACGTCCCGACGTTGTCAAAATGAACAATCGCGCGAAGGATTAAAGGGAAAGTAACGCACTCGAAAGTTAATGGCCAAAATAAATGGCGCGAGGACAAAAGTTTCGGGCGAGGCTCGTCGCCAAACGGACCCAGACAAAGCGGGAACAATTAATACCAATACATTCTAATTTTAATTCATTCGATTACGTATTAATTACTTATACGGCGCTTCCGGCGGGAACATAATGTTACATTATCGGCGATATTACGGCCGGACGCGAGGCAGAAATTGTTTTCAATGTTCGTTTGAAGTCTCGGGTTATTTTCCGGGTTGGAACGCGGGCCGCATTGTAAATATGACGGCGTATCGTCATCAATCGGTGACCTTGGTAATTAATCACCATGTTAATCGAAACGGTTTGCTTAATAAGTACACCGGAGGGGGGAAAACAAGAACGCGATTCATTTAGCAATTATTTTATGCGATGCACGCGTAAATTCAGTGAAACCCGCGGATCTCTCTCGTGTGTGCGCGCGCGCGCGCGCGAGAACAAGCGAGCACACATGCCCGACCCCGCGCCGATCAACAAAGTGGAAAATTTCGAAACGAGTGCTGACCGGTTAGCGATTCGGGTAATTTCGTGACTAATTGGAGGTCAACGGAACGAAGGAAGCGATCGATCGATCTCGGGGAACAGACAGTTGCCGCGTCGCCAGACGAAGACGATCGACATTTTCACGAATGATCGATGACAGTTCCAACATTTCTGCACAGTGCGTTAAAAAAATAGGAAAACTTGCCAATACTAACTACTTACAAAATTTGTACTCTTCCGAAAATTTTCATGTAAAAAAAAAGTGTATAAGTGAACTGATAGGGATCTTATTTTAATACTCTAAGAAACTCAAGTCGGAACACAAAATAGTACAAACATCAGAAGAATTTATGTTCACGTATTGTATTATTTCGAGAAATTAAATTTTTATTTAATATCGTATCCTGCAATCGATGCAGAACAATTTTTTCATTGCATAAAGATCATCATTCTATTTATCAGATCAAGATATTGGACGTCTTCAAGAACATCGTTATATTATTTGCCTAATTTTTCCTGTTTGTACAACAGATGTAGAAAAGGGATGCTGCGCTCAGAGTGGGTAAAAAAGCATTGCCGAACGAAATAGTTTTGCGATTCTGGAAATTTTAAAAGTTGCACACTGGTAGAGTCAATAATAAGGAAATCGGTCGATCCTATTCGTCAACGCAAACACGTGTCGTTACCCCTTGACTTCGTAATTCAGTCTCACTGGCACCCGTACTCGAACTTGTACCTAACTGGATTGACCTAACCCGAAATCTATAACTTGTAAGCAATACAATAAAACATTAAGAATACTCACGTTGTGCAACGAAAATTGCACAACCTGGAGAATAGATTTACATAATTCAAATTTTGAGAAGAATCTCTATTATTTTCTATACATTCACCCCTATATACGTACCCCTACTTTCTTGAATTCCAAGAATTTTTCTACAGCAATTTTGCAATTACTGTTTCACTTTGTACATATTTTGTTCAGACTTGACCAAAATTGGTTAATTTTGAGGGCTGTAAATTAAAAATTCGTTTTCAATTCTGGACAAATAATACCGTCGCGTCGTTCGGACATGGTGGGCAATGTGTTACACAATTGTGTATTCCTTCTTGTGAATGTTCATTATTGAAAAGTCGCTCTCAAGATACCATGAGTTTCCTGACACCCTGTGCAAGGTAACGCGCGCGCATCCACCGAAGAGTTAGCTTTTCCAACTCTCCCCGTCGACCTGATTTCTCACGGTCAGAGGTGGTCACAAAACGAGTTTCCGCAAGGGTATAAAAACGAGGAGTGGTTATTAAATATACCTCGAAGGGTGACCAGAGGAAACGTGTCCGCGTTAATCGTACCCGGCGTTACCCTGTGTCCACGTGTTTCTCTCACCGACTGGTATGTCTTCACACCGACGTTGATTCACCGAAAATTTTTCGGAGATTACAGACTTAACCCCTTCTGCTTAAATAATCAGTATAGCTCATCATAAGGCTTCTACGCCAAAGAAACGATGATAAGCCGCAGCCTCGAGGAATCATCTACTAATTTTGGCCACAAAAGTATGAAATCTGCTGGCTAATAATAATTAATTTTTTTCTATGTTAACCACTACTCTATGAGAATAGAGAAAATCTGATATGTAGATAATATTTCACATTGCATTGCAAAGGGTTAAACATCTTCTTAAAAGGATACTCGATTAAATAGGCTGAAATATTCTTTTAATAGGATTCTGGAAGAGAACTAATTGTGGTTACATAGAGAATCGTATTTAATTAATTCGGTGGATATTTACAAAATTTTCAGTATGCAAAAATCGAAACAGAAATTCGTATTAAACTTGACAAGTGTTATTATATTAAACTATATTATATTATATTAAACTTTCGTATGATATGTATAAATTCCTTACTGTAGAATACAATGTATGATATTTCTTATACTATAGAATTGTAACAGCATAAAAATTTTTTTTCCGACGCCCGAAAATAAAAAAAGACTGACGAACACCATCCTAAAAATAATTTTCAGGTAATTTTCCTATTGAACACGTAAGATCCAATCTCCAATCACTCACATAGAAACACACGATTATTAATATGAGATTGTATAAAAATTCCACTCCTCAACAATCGTAGAAATAGTTCGACAGGAGATTATGCTTATCTGGTTCACGATCTATAGAAGTGATCGACGACACAGTTAAATTCCTCCCCTCGCGAACGGAGCTTTCTTGTTCGTGTACAAGAAGTATGTTCCTCTGAGGTGACGTTCCGGATTCAGACCTCCCATTAGAGCTTTATGGTTACCGTTGCATGCACCCTTGCGGAAGTTAAGGTAGCTGTCACACTGCGCCGCCCAAAATCCATTCCTGTTGCTGATAGACTCCGCGAAGTATTGGTACGATCGCAGGTGCGAACAGGTGTTTGTGACGCAACCGGCTTGTATGGCACCGCCATTCGGATAAAAGTCGACGTGTCCGATTGCCTTTTCGTAACCCAAAACTGCAGCGTTCGAGTGGATCACTTCAACGAATGCCGCGTCGTCTCGCGAAACCCTGGCGCCTCTCTTTGCTGACTGGAACTCGGGAAGTGCTGGATCTAAAGCTGCAAAGATGCCACATTTCTTATTTCTTATTCTTTCTAACTAAGAAATCGATTAATTCCACGAAATATAATAGAAATTTTATAATAAGTATTCAGCTTCTAAAAGCCTTTTCAATTTTTGCCAATCGGTGGTATTAGGTCTAATTATTAACTAGATAAACGCTATAGTCTCTGGCTACCGGTGGTATCGGGTTTACAAAATAATTTATAATTCATACAATACTAACAAATATATTTACACTGTTTCGATAGACTTGATTGAAACAAATGAAACAGTCATATTTATGTATTAAAATGCTTAAAGCGCTATGATAACACGGACAGTTAATGGCTTTGCTATTATTTTCATTATACCGGATTCCATAGAGAAGTTCGATCAAATATTTCTCATAAGAACATTTTTACAATTTCAATGACTATGCAATGTTGCGAAAGAAAAAATCAGTATACTATATCGACTATCAACATTGATCGTTCGTTCCCTCTATTAAGTGGAGAATCAGTAATCCCACGTGATATAAATTCTTCCTGCGATTGAATCAAACACTAGTTATAAATTAGAGATCAACATTAAATTTTTCAGTAGGCCGCGAAATTAATTTCACCATTATCTGTGCCAGCCTTTTACGAGCGAAAATCGGGCGATTACTGTCCAAATGAATATTTAATATCTTTTTTTTTATTGGTAGACACACAATTAGTTCGCAGAGGAAGTCATTTTTTAAGAGATCTTTGAAAATGTTGTTGTAGGAACGTTAAAGGTAGTACACGATATTAGACAGTCTTCGTTTCGTTTCATTTGTTATACTGTTGGAGTCGACATGCAAAAAAGAATTGGAAAGAAACCGTGTGGGGACCGGCCAAACGTGTTTGTCCAAGCAGAAAAAAAATGTTAATCATGCGTTCCCCGCATTCTTGGAATCAAGAAGAAAGAAAGGTCGATGCAACATGAACATGCATAACTTACCAATCACATTTGCAACCTGACCCTTGGCATAGTGGGCTGCCAATCCGGCGACGTGACCACCAAGAGAGTGACCGACGACAGTTAATTGCGATAAATCCATTCCTTGCGACTGAAGAAAATCGATCATTTTGGCACTGTATTGGCCCACCATTACAACGCGTTTAGTGGCCCATATGTATGGCCTAAGTGTTATTGTGCTCCAATCAATCGCGATGACGTTGAAATCACCTTGCTTGAGGTAAGCTGCAAGAGAGCAAAGCAAGTTCCTCATTAGAAAATGGAATGACCATAGCAATAAACTTCAGCAACTTTTCGGAAGTTATCAAAGAACAAGAAAATCTCTGTCGAGCTTCCGCCAATCCTTTTGCCAGAAGAAGTTGACAGTTTATGAAGGATACATACCGTCACGAATCAACTGAAACGCATCGCTGCCCTCAGAGTTGATCCAGCCGTGCGTAACCAATTTTGTTGGCCACTTTCGGTTGAAGTTGCTCCTCCTCAGTGAGTTTATGTCGTTCAGAAACAATTGCTGTTTCTTTTTCGGATTCGCCCTTGTGTAAAGATAGAAGAAGACACGATTGTGCAAATCCTTCTTCGTTTGTTGCTCGGATTCCTCATAGGTGTCTACATTTATTAGATCACCTATCTCGGGTACTTCGACGCTGGTCAGGACCGTCTCATTTTCAGGGTCCTTTGGCAATGTGGCAGCTGTGAAACGAAGCATAATGTTACTATAATTGTATAAATTTTTATCCCAAAAAATCGTTTCTCCCTTCCATTAATTCTAATTTGTATCCTAAACAATTATATTTATCCTCCTTCAATTTTTATCCCAAAAATCATTTTGATACTTTAAATGTTATCATAAAAATTTATTCTTTTGTTTTTTTAATTATGATCCTGAAAATATTCGATACAATATGTTTCATAATTATGAGAAATTTTCTGAATTTGCAACACATTTAAAAAGAAAATTATTTTATGGTAATTGAATACTTGGTAAATGAAAATGATGATTGAAAACAGAGAAACATGAAAGGGAGAGTATGCAAAATATCATGTTTCTAACAAAAATTTACCGTAGCTGCCGTAGACGAGCAGCAAACTAAACAGAGCGTACGCCACCATGTTCCACTCAACTTTGCTGGTGGTGGCGATTTGTGACTCCCTTATAAAGGTATCAATCGGAAGGAATGATATGTCGTGGCACGATAAGATAAAGTTTACGTCGTTAAGTCGTGCTTTGCAAGCAGATTAAATGCGATCAGACAAAGATTGATAGTTGAGTTATGATGCAGCGAATTAATTACCTAAATACCTTAGCAGCTTTCGATTGTGTTCTGTCCAAAATAAAAAATAGATAACACGATATCAACAATTGTCGACACAATCAGCGAAGACGCTCGACACAGGGTGGAAAACGAATCTGATAAAAGATTTTTACCTCCATCGATTTCGCAATGTTACTTCTACAAGAACACCTATGCGGTTGAGTGTGGATAATAATAACAACGATTGGACAATTCTTCAATAAATCGAATTGAAAAACGTTAACTCAGAACTTCAGAATTCTTCCTTTTCAGTCAGTATTGTTTCTTTAACAGCTCGTCAACGAGTTACTTATTATTGTACATTATACGCGAAAATAGATTTCATTAGACAGCAATTACCTTGGCGAAATTGATAGCAAGGTACAGGATTATTTTTCTGAGAAATAAATTATGCAAATGTGAACCAAGGAATTATCGAACCAGGGATCGTGTTGGGATTCTTCATTTTCCTTGTTCGGTGATTTGGAATTTTTTAATCCTGAGCACCTGGATCCACGTGGCAGACGGCTGACAACAATTAGTAACACCGAAGTCCTTTAGGCCACGGTTTCTACGCTCCTCCGTTGGCGACTATTTCCCAAATGGCAATTTTCACTTGGCAATACGCACGAGTGCAACGCAAATATGCTGAAATTCTGTAAAATGTCTGCCGCGGTGGATACGCTTCCCGATGACCGGCATTCAAGTGGGTTCGAAGGGGATCCGATCGTCCCAGCGATCGCCGGATGAACAGAAACGTGGTTTTTCTTTCGGGTGCTGTGTCTTTGGCGGCAGACATCATGAAGTAACCTGCAGACGAAGTAATTCAAAGTCTTCATAACTCGATCTTCCAAGATCCATTTATTCTGTCAATACCATGTACATGGAAACACCATTATATTTCATTCTAGACTTGATTTGCGATATTTTATGAAAAATCTATGGCACTCTTCATTCCAAAAATCACGATGTCAGAGAACACGAATAGGAATGTGTCGCTATGCTATTACTAGACTCCAGATTTTTATGGAAAATAGAAATTTGACACCTCTATTACAACAAACAGATTTGACATAGAAATTTCTTCCTCTTCTTGATTCACAAGAAAATGCATAAAATTCGCACACTAGTTATTCCTTTGCAATAACGTCACATTAATACGCAAAAACTGGTACGATAAGATGACCGACCGCCGTAGAAATATAATAACACGCATATTCAGCATTATAAATTGTCATTTATCTTTCGAGCAACCATTATTCTGATTTATGATACTGACAATGCGACATTCACTCTTCAATCGACAGTTGTTTACCAATATGTCGCTATTGTTCTATGTACATTCAATAAAGCTACAGATTCAAGGTTCGGTGTTATTCAAGGGTTCAAGGTAGGATTCAAGGTTATGTGCATAAAGATCTGTTCAGTAATAAAAATTATCTTCGAACGAAATAATAACTGTATCAAATAAATATAATTCTAAATTAAATTGCAAACAATGTTATAAACTATGGAAAAAGGTAGGAGGAAGGATAGATATAAAAATTGGAAAATCGGAAGATGATACTGAATAAATTTCGTGAGAATGTTCAATTGTCCGAATATTTCCCGAGGAATAACGCAAATTTCTGTTGCCACAAAATTATCGAAGGGTGCGAGACGAGCAGTTAGAGTATCGTTCGGGAAAACTAATTCGGTGCGAGCGATCATAACGAGTAAGGGGTTTAGATTACTGGTGGTCGAGTTATCCGCGAGTCGATCAATTGAAAAACCAGCTGCTGGTGATAGACAGTTTAGGAGAGAAAACAACATTAATTGTTTTCCGGCAGGACGACCGGTCGGAAATTGAACAGGCGGTTGATCGATAAACAATTTTATTGCATTTGGGATACATTACTTCATATTTCACGGTGTATCTTCGCTGTCGAATTGGTGTTAACTTTACCGGAAGTCATGAACCTTTCAGCGAAAGAAGATGAGTGCAATATTTCGAATGATAATCTAATAATAAATATAAGATTTGGAATATTTTTTCCTCCCCTATTTTTTATCCGTGTATCGTATATTGTATCTTCTTCTCTGACACTTAATGTCCATTCAGATCCAATCGAAAGCTTTAATTCACGGTTGTCGATCGTTATCTTCAATCGATTAGGTATTTTTAATTAATTACGACGCTTTAATCCAGTATTCACCGAGATTAAGTGAGTCTTTATAGTTGTTAAAATATACATATACTTTTACGTGTTCTTTCATTTAATTATGTGATTCCTGTACGAAACTAAAATATCAAATTGATTTGTGTTAAACTTGTTACTCCATTTTTCTTGTGTTCGATGAAAACTCGAAACCAATTAATACATCAACCAGCATCGTGAAGATAATACATGCAATAATAAGACTAATATATATTCTCGGTACTAGAAATGTTAATTAAATACATTCTTTTATACTATTCTCAGACTTCCGATTTTTATGTAAAATAAAAAGTTTTGCATCGTAGTGAAGAAAACCGGAGTTGAATAAAATATATTCCTTCTCTTAGTAATATTTTTCAAGTGAGAATAACAGTTCACAGAGTAAACATATTCTTCCAATGTTTTTCACACTGAATTTCACGTACTCATTTGTGCTGTAAATGCATAAAATCCGCAATCTAATTATTATATTAGATTAACATTCCCTTTTATATTCGTACTGTTGTATGCCTATCAGTACCATCAATATAGTCAATTTAATGACAAAACATAAATTATCAAATGATTGCTAATTCAGCTTAAACAGCGCCCTTCGCAAAAGGAGAATTTGCATTCGTGGTCAGATAGTATACTCCTTTGGCGTTATAGTCCGGATTAACACCTCCTAAGAGAGCCTTAGGGTCTAAATTGCATCTATCGTCGATGACATTAAGGTCGATGTTACATTTCGCCGCCACAAAGCCTAACTTGCTGTTGATAGACTCCGCGAAATATTCGTAGGCTCGCAGGTGAGAACAGATGTTTTTCACCAAGCATCCTGGTTGGCTCGCGCCCTTATTAGGATAGAAGTCGATGTCCCCGATCGCCATTTCGAAACCGAAAACACCAGCATTCGTGTGAATCACTTGCACATATTTTGCATCTCCGCGAGCAACCCTTTCGCCAGGCTGAGAGAATGCGAAATTTGGCAAAACAGGATCTAAAGCTGTGGAAATCGATTTTTGAAAATCTCAGAAAAAAATAATTTCTCACATATACAACGGCATTTTGTTTAAAAAAAAAATATGCGCGTGTTTGTCCGTAATCTGAATGTCAGCTGTGGTAGTAATCACTCTCGCGATCGAAGAGTGAAAATAATTAATTTAAGATTAATTTGCAAAATTTACCGATAACATGGTCGACCTGGCCTTTAGCAAGGCGAGCCGTTAGTCCGGCCACATGGCCGCCAAGGCCGTGGCCGACTATGGTTACACGTGACAGATTCAATCCTCGATTTTGAAGAAAATTGATGAAAGAGGAGCTATATTTGCTCACTATCGGAACACGATCACTGGCCCAGATGAACTGAAGGAATGATATACTGGACCAGTCGATCCCTACGACGTTGTAGTCACCGTGCTGTAAGTAGGCTGCAAGAAAAATAATTTAAAAAAATATAATTTTAATCATCCATAATTTAACCCTCCGTATGCTATGACGGAGTCCATTTATTCCGATATAAGACGACATTTTTTAATTTCGAAATAAGAAACTCGCTATCCCTGCTTCTTCTTCTTCATCCGAAATACGACAAAAGCTGGTCCCAAGCCATCGCCTTATATCGGAAGAAAACTGTAGAGATATATGTCCGCATGGGTCAAAAGTGACTCCATAGGCTTAGGACAGCTGTTGGCTACGATAGGCCTCGGAGATTTGCTACCCAGTCTTCGATTATTTATTTGCTACATACAGTAGATAGTTTATAGAAGACTCTCACCGTCGCGAATTAAACTGACAGCATCATTATAGACAGTGTTCAGCGATCCATGAGTGACAAATATCGTTGGTTTGCTGAAATTGAAGTTGCTCTTCTGCAATGTGTCAACGTCGCCGACGTATAACCGCTCTCCGTCAGTCGGATTAGCTTTTGTGTAGAGATTGAAGTGGACCCGGTTCGGCAAATCATGCTCCGTTTCTGCCAAGGTTTCGTTGGGCGTTCCTTCGTTTAGACGATTACTCTCCAACTTGTTTCCCGGATCAAGTTGGTTTCTTTCTTTCTCTATCAACGCTTCCACGTCTGTTCTCTGTAACGCTAGAGCTGTAAATCATGGAATTGTTTTATATCCTAGAACTGGCTAAAAGTCGCAGAAGACAATGCAAAGAAGAGACGCGAGAAAACGTGTTTCTCTGGAAGGGTAAAGAATCTTGTTATTATTCGTCAAGCTGTACTGAGAAGGGATTAGCAGTGACAATTACTATATTCTTATGATTGCATTGTCAATAGAATGAAACTTTTACAAGAATCGTGGAAACTCACCGCCGATGCTGTGGATCAACAGCAAACCGAGGAGAGCGTACGCCATCATGTCTGATTTTAAATTTTGCGAGTCCTTTATATACATTTCAGAACCGAGGAAAAGAGAGAACGTGTTACGATGGAAAGAGCAAAAGGAGAAGATAAATGTAGTAAGATAGCATGTACAAGCGTGACCAGATTTAGACGGGAGAACAAAATAAAAAAAGCAATCACATTGGAGATATGAAAACAAAATAACATTTCGAGTGGGCGTCGGAATTGTACACAAGCTCGATGTGAGAGGCAGAAGGAATGAGAGAAGGAGAGCAGAAACTTTTGCTTTTTCTTTTCCTGTCCATCGATGCATTCGTGCGTATTAATTCAAACCGTTAGTTGTAAAATGTTAATATACTACCTCGATAATTGTTATCGCTATGTAAACAGCACAATGCGATTTCACATGTCGAGATTCGAGAATTCGAGAAAAATTCGCAGTTTCATTTACATAGTTCATGAATCGTTCTGTAGACTATGATTAGATACGTATCATCAATGTAATATGCATAAAATAATAATATAATATATAACAACCTAACGTGCATTAGAAGAGGCTGGAGTGTGTTGACTTATAAAAATAACGAGATTGAATTTATCGAGATTTTATACGGTTTTTATACGGCAGTGATATATACAGTGTTAAAATTTACTGTCATAGTTTGTCATAATTATTGTTAGTGTCATGATTTAAATAATCGTAAACAGATTTGCAGTATGCAGTTTATTATCATTTTTCACAGATATACGTATTAGAATAATTGTGTACACATAATGAACGTGTACACATCACGATAGGATACAATAATACTATATTCTAATGTTTCATAAAGAAAGGTAATTAAACATACACTTCCAAAATACGTCAAAGATTAGTGAATTAATCATTGTGCTTCGCCCTGCGCGTAAGGTAATTTATTATTTGTGTCCGAAAACTATGTTCCCTTTAAGTTATAGTCCAAATTCACATCTCCCTTTTTGAACTTGAGACTGGTTTTTCATTACAAAAATTTGTCGCTGTTGATGGACTCTACGAAATACTGGTACACGCGCAGGTGAGATCAGGTGTTAGTATCGCAGTCAGCTTGTGAAGGATCGTGATTGCTAATTCACCTTAAACAGTACCCTTCGCAAAAGGAGAATTTTCATTCGTGGTCAGATAGTATACTCCTTTGACGTTATAGTCCGGATTGACACCTCCTAAGAGAGTCTTAGGGTCCAAATTGCATCTATTGTCGATGACATTAAGGGTGATGTTACATTTCGCCGCCACAAATCCTAACTTGCTGTTGATAGACTCCGCGAAATATTCGTAGGCTCGCAGGTGAGAACATATGTTGTCTTCCACGAATCCGAAATCCAGGATTCCAGGACATCCGGGTTGTCTCGCGCCCTTATTAGGATAGAAGTCGATGTCCCCGATCGCCTCTTCGAAACCGAGGACACCTGCATTCGTGTGAATCACTTGCACATATTTTGCATCTCCGCGAGCCACCCTTTGGCCTGGCTCAGTGAGTACAAAGTTTGGACTAGCAGGATCCAGAGCTGTAACAAATGCAAATCTTTAAGTATCGTAATTTTGCATACGTTGCATACATATATCGTCGCACGTGCATGATGACTATGACTTAGTACTTTGTGTGAAAAAAATCAATTTAATTTTTGGCATGTTGTAAATATTGCAACGTCAGTACACATGACACTTACCCACGACAAGGGCGATGGGTTCATGGACGCGTTCCTTGACGAAACGCGCTGTCAATCCAGCTACGTGGCCACCAAGAGAGTGGCCGACAATCGTTACCGTTGATAAATCTAAACCTCTGCTACGAAGGAATGTGATGAAGTTTGCGCTGTAGTTGCTCGCTATCGGGACAAACTCGGCGGACTTTCCGTATATCATGAATGTTTCCTCACTCCAGTCGATCGCGATAATGTTATAGTCACCATGCTGTAAGTAAGCTTCGCGAAAGGAAAAGAAATTAGGCTCGCAGTCATTACAGATGCCTATAATTTGAAGTGAACGCTGCATTTACAAATATTGACTGCTAGTTACTGAAATTAGAGTGAGAAAAATTTAATACGGTATGTGATTTAGTTGTGTGGATTTTCTGGATTTTATATTGTGTTCCGACCGTTCTAAACTGACTGAAAATGCTGTACTTTGAAAAATAAAATATAGCAATCTTCAACTTGGGACACTGGCACACTTTAACTGGGACACTTATTTTCCTATAATGCTGTGCAGTCTAAAATTTAATACTTCAGAAGTACAGTTGATTGATAGTTTATAAAGGATTCTTACCATCACGAATCAAAGTGACCGCATTATCATGCACAGTGTTCAACCATCCGTGGGTGACGAATTTCGTTGGTTTGTTAAAATTATAGCTGCTGTTGTTTAATGCATTTAAGTCATCAAGATACAATCGTTGTCCATTATCTTTTGGATTATCTTTTGTGTAAAGGTAGAAGAAGATATGATCCCTCAAATTGTATTTTATATCGTCTGACTTTACCTCGCGTGCTGGAGTCGGCTTCCACTGATCTTCGCGAGTTTGAGACTCTTCAAAATATTGAACAGTTTCATATCCTGAAAGTATAATCAATTATCCTCTGCGCCGAAATAATTAACATTTTTTAAATGCGAGAAATAGTTTTAATTATTCATTGAAATATAGACAATAATTTTAATAATTCCTGTTATTTAAATTTGATACATAATAATTTCAGAAAAAGAACTTTGGACATTTACAAGCATACAGCGTGTGATTGAATGCGACTTCATTAAATTACAAATTTAGGCGGTAAAATTATCATTTGAAATCCATTAATTCGTCAAGTACATCAAAATTCAATTTTCAATTCATAGAAGAATTGATCGTTCCGCAAAGGATTTGCAAAAACTTACCGCTAACGTTGTAAACGAACAGCAATATAAGCACAGCGTACGCCTTCATGTTTGGTTCAAATTTGAACCTCCAGTCTGATAATTGCCACTCCTTTATATAGTCCCCTGGACTGAAGACACATGGACCTGTTTTCGCCGAGATGTAAACAGGAACACGGAGAGGGAAATGAGAGAAATGAAAGGACTGGGAGTGGCTAGGAGGATGGGTGTAAGGAGTGCAATCGAGAGAAAGTAAAGGATAAAATATAAAGCAGAAGCAAAAAAGTCAACATGTATCAGAGGTAAACATCCCAAAGCTACTTTTCCACCTACGTCATCAACGTAAAAGTGTTTATGGTAATGTAACTTTGTTTTGAACTGTCTTCAATTTGGTTATGAAAACATCATAAGTATACAATACTAGACTGTATTTTTTAAAAAATGAATGTACGTTTTGTATAAATTGGTGCGTCTCTCGAATAATGGTAGAAACCGAGAAATGTCCTATTGAAATTTTTGTATTGCATGATTAATGCTGTGCAATTTGATTGCATAAATGATCGACATTGCTATGAAGAATGGTTATGCAAATTCTACGAAGAACTTTGGGTCAGAAATTTTGTTAGGTGTTTCCTGTTTCTTGTAACGCCACGTCAGGTTGCCCCAGTGAAGATATTTCTCACATAGATACTGTTTTTAAATATTCAATCGACACAGGACTGGTTACGGTTTTAAACAATTTTTGATTTGCAATATTTGTCAAATTTATTTTCAAAAATTTTTAGTTACATGTAATCACAATAGTTCCAAGATACATAAGACATAGGAAGACTCATCGTATTACTTATAATTCACCTTGAGCATAGGGGGGGAGTTTGTTTGCGTTCAAGAAGTAGGTCCCCTTGGCTTCGTAGTTCGGTTTCGGACCTCCCAAGATAGCCTTGCTATTCGATCGGCATTTACCTTCGAGGAAATTGGCATAGTTGCTACATTTCACTGCCACGAAGCCTGAATTGCTGTTGATGGATTCCGCGAAATATTTGTACGCGCGTAGATGAGAGCAAGTGTTGGTCACGCAACCAGGTTGCAAAGAACCACCGTTCGGATAAAAGTCAATGTCCCCGATCGGGTCTACGTAACCAAAAACACCTGCGTCCGTATGAATCACTTCCAAGTATTTTGCGTCGCCGCGAGCAACTCTCTCGCCTGGGCCGGCATTTTCGAAGTTCGGAAGAGCGGGGTCCAGAGCTATGAAAACAAATCAATCATAGGGTTTGTTATGTTTGCGACTATGCATGGAACCTGTAGCAGTTCGAAATAATGTAAATAAGTTGTTTCAATACACAGACGGGAAGAAAATTAAGCGGGTCCTATTTTAAAAACTAATAACTTTTTTTTTAATTCGAGCGACTTGAGTTCCTTGTCGTCCAAACGTAAACCTTGGTATTAATTTATTCATTCTGAGAATCGATGAGGAAAACCGAGGTGGACAATATAAAAAGCAGTACGCGTGACGTACCAACAACATGCTCCACATTGCCTTCCGTGAAACGAGCTGCCAAACCGGCTACGTGGGCGCCAAGTGAGTGACCAACGATCGTCAGTGTTGATAAATTCAATCCTTGCGAATGAAGGAAGTTGACAAAGGTGGCGACGAATCTGCCGACCATTGGAACGCGACTGCTGGCCCATAAGTACGGCTTAAATGCAATTTTGCCCCAGTCGATTCCAACAACGTTGTAGTCTCCATGTTGCAAATAAGCTAGAGAAATAGAAAAGAAAATGGAATTTTAATCATTACAGAATTACATTTATATCGAGAGTCCAACATGTTCAAGAGTGAAAATATTTTACTTTACAAAACTGTAATAAATAGAAATCAGTTTCAGGCTGATTCTTCTCATTGAAGGAATAAATGGTCTCAAAGTAATGTTTCAATAAGTAGACTGCAGATTTTTAATTGTCCAAGTCAATTGTAAGATACTCAAGTTAAATGAAGTGTATTTTCTCTTTTGATCATCTTATGGAAAATAAGATAACGATAGTTTTGTATTTGTTCTACTCATTTTCGTCATAAATGCATAAAATTCGTAATCTTGTAATAACGAATGTGACATATATGAATTGGGAACCTTTGAAGATTTCTTTGGCTAGAAACATTGATTATATTTCATCTCAGCAATAAAAAAAAAGCTTCTAAATAAAATTAATGGTTTGCGAGAGATCCTTACCATCACGAACCAAACTGACCGCGTCATTGAGCACAGTATTTATCCATCCGTGGGTGACGATTTTCGTTGGTTTGCTAAAATCGAAGTTGCTCGTCTGCAATGCGTCAACATCGCCAATAAACAATTTTTGTCCTTCGGTTGGATTAGCTCTTGTATAAAGATAGAATAAGACACGGTCCGACAAATCAAGCTGGGTCTGTGCCAAGGTTTCAGACGGTGTTACTTCGTTTACTGGACTGCTCTCCAACATATCTTCGGGTGCCAGAAGTTCAAGTTCATCTTTAATCTTATCCTCGATTATTCCAGCGAGACCTTTAGAACATTGGATGATCACAACAGTGTAATCGGTCAGTTTTTATAGTGAATGATAATATTTTCGAGACTGTATATCCATTTAATGTTAAAAATTACAGAAAATTTTATACGCGATCGATTGAAATATCCATTGAAAAACATCTATCCAAATAAAAGTTAAATCAGAAGAAGAATAGGAGGAATTTGTGTGTATGCAATGTGTCCATTTTTAAATTGTAATAGATATTAATATAAATTTTGTGATACTAATAATCAAAAAATATTAAAACTTTAGTGCAACCATTAGCCAGGAAATTTATAAGAAGAGCTAGACAGCCATGCTCAGACAATTCCGCATCTAACATAATGTACCAAAGTGAAAGAACATTATGTTTAGCATTTGTTAAAATAAATTTCAATAAAATGATTGAATCCTGTATAGAATATTGATTTATTTATTACTTTAAACCATATATGGTTCTGTATAGAACTTGTTAAACTAGACATAAAAATCTATTTAAAAAATATATTAATGGTCTTAAAATCTTGAAAAATACAATCTTAATAAAATTTGTCTGTTTACCACAATATTGACCCCCTCAAGCTATAACTTTTTCTCTAACATTTTTCAAATAATAAATGAATTTGGATGTATAAAATAAATTTAGTGGAATACTCAGTATTGTAGAGTATGCATTATCTAATAATTATTTTAAAAGTATTCATATACTAACCGAGTACTTTTTCACCTTCCTTTACAAGACTGCCCAACAAGGATGCCATGGTTATACTAATTCTACTTCGGATACTTACTCACTTTGACGGTACATCGCTACTTCAACCATTTAAATATTCACTCACACAAAAGCAAATACGCTTCAACGACAGATAACAAGTCCAAAAACAATTCTGCGGAAACCTTTTTTGCTCCATTGATAGTGTACAAATTCATTAACCACATCATTTATATAAATCATGTATACAAAGTGGATGTTATTTGGCTACACTCATTAATTACCCGTTCTCAGAATGGGACAGAACTTTCAGGTGAACAGAACCAGGTGACCAGGTGTAACAGGAATTTCTTATAGTGAGGTCACGTGTACTCCTGTTTGGGACACTCGACCATTCCCATACAACGGATCCTTAATGATTTAGTCAACATAGAGTTATCTTACATTAATCAATCATTAAAAATCAATTATTTCAAATCTGCCTTATGTTTTCGACAGAAATTTACTATAGTACTGAAAATATTACAATTACGGTAAGTAGTACTAGTAAATTATAATCTGAATCTCGAAACTTCAAGGTTCGTTTCCTAGTTTATTTTATAAAAACCTGGATGACAAGCAAATTCAACTTACGAACTGAAAAATTCTTTAAACTTTAAAAATCTCTTTAATGTCTGTTAATATACACGTTTGCTCGCATTTAAAAAAATATGCGAATACCATAAATGCATAAAGATCCGCAGTCTAGTGATCGCGCTTTACTCCCCCGCATCATTCATAAATTCATGAAATTCATAAATCGCACGCACAAATGGTACACGTGAAATGCCCGTGAACCGTTTGAATGAAAATTATTTTGTAACCAGTTAAAAAGAGCGAAGAAGCGCAGCGCTGCGTTTCACTGACACTCGTAGCCGTGGATCTCCTAGCAACATCGATAAACACATTGCAGGAGAAGTGGTTCCACCGGTTTTTGTTCTTTATGTGATCCGCACAAGCGGACTTTGACTTTGAAGCCAGAACCGGTGTTTTATTGAAGCGGCATCAGGTGCATTCCTGTTTGGGGCATCTCGTCCTAGGATATTGTTTCACTCCGTGTCACTGTTTCAAGTGTGTTCATCGTCACACAGTAGTCACGCGTGCTCCTAATTGCATATAGTCCCTGCTTACCTGAGAAGGATCGCGCAGGGTGCAACTTTCACTTCATCTTTTCGAACGATTGATTAGGGAGATAAATCTACGTAATAATCCGGGGAGAACGTGATTCTTAAGATTTTTGTTCTGGCAATATTAACGGACCATTTTTTAAGTGAGTACATATTTTTGTACTGTGAAGTATTAAGAAATGTCCGAGCAACAGCTTCTTTATCGAAAGGTGCTTTTAATAAAGACTTTCGCAGATTTCTCAAGAAAATATGTTTGTAACTTCACGAAATGTAAAATAAAAAATCTATAATCTGCCATTTTGACGGTCTCGGTAGTTCTGGTTTTAGTACGCATTTTATTTTGTAGATTAAGTTTGATTTTGGAAAAACTGAGTCCTTTCAACATGGTAGGACTGTAATGGAAGGATATGATTTTTCAGCGTTCAAATTTTTGATTTTCCGTGAATTTCAAAAAGGCTTTCATTGGAAAATGAATTCTTCAACAACGTTGTACTATAACCTCAATCAATTTTTTTAAATAAAATTCATTCACTTCTGGTATTTTCAGATTACGAAATGCATGATCTTTTAATGACAATAACATCCTCATTAATGCTTGACCTTGACTCCCCCAAACATGAAGATAGCAGATTAAAGCGTTACGTCACTGTCGTCGACATGATACCGAGAACTTTATTAGGAATAGTTGTTTATCTACATCTAAGAGAAAGTGTATAATATTAAGAAGCATGTGACCGCAGTCATATGTATTAAATGTTTCGCAATAATATTTCAACAAGTTTTATGGATTATAATGAAAGGTTCACTTTAGTAATTATTGATCATATACACAATAGTATTTGTAGTTCAATGTAACGTAAATACAGAATCAATAAAATGTTGTTCATATCGTGACAATAAATTGTGTTTTCCTGAGGTGAAAGTTCATACAAATAATGTAAATATGTGTACGTGAATGCGACATAACTTTGTATGATTTGTAAGTGAGAAAATGTGCGTTAGAGGAAGTTTAAACAGCTTTTATTATTTTCATTGTTCAACACAGTTCGTAAAATACCATACAAGTTATCCTTTCAATTAAAATACCATAAATCAATTTTTCTCAAGTCTACTCCATCAATTTGAGTTTGCAATATTGTATATGACAATATGATTTCTAAAGAATCATCCAAGTACAGTATCATCTATTCGTACAGGGTAATTCATCCAAGCGGAAGTACAATCGTAAAATGCCTTCTAAACTCGAGAGAATAAAAGAAGATTTGAAAAAGAACTTCGAACAATGAACAGGCGATTTGCACAGCGTTAAAAGTATGTTAAGAAAAATTGATAAACTAGTATTCAAACAGACAATTGTCGCCAATTATAAACCTGTAAAGACCGTCCGCGTTCCAAGGGTTAATTAGCCGACACGCTGTAATTAACCCTTCCAACGGCCGGTTAAACGTCGAACAATAAAAGTTAAAGATTCCCGGTGAAGAGAAAGAGGGTTTAACAGGGTTTCCGTTGTCGGAGATATTGCTGGCGGTTTATTTAACGCGTTTTTATATGATAAGCAGACTTTAATTCAATTATTTTAACTCCGTTACGCGGCGGGTACGCGTAATCCCCTTCAAGGTCCGAAATAAACGACCGAAAAGAAAAATCTCGGAGTTAAAGGTTTAAGAGACGGAAACCTGTTGTGCCGGGTAATTCCGGTGGTCCCGTATGCTTTTTTCTGTGGCCGTCGCAAGTTCTCATCCTTTCGGGCAACCGTTCGTTTCTCAGATAGAATCAAACAGGTTTGCGCCGGTTACGCCCGGGCAAAAGCGGAATTCCACCGACTCCTTTGAACGATTTTATTTTTCACGTTGCCCCCTCTGATTGCTTCCACGCGAGGTTTCCTTCTCTTCACCCTCGTCCTCTTTCCGATACGTTCCATATTTAAATCGGGCGAACGCGCCCGGCACGGTTCATCAGTTGTCTGACCTTAACAGTCAAGAGGAAAGTGATACACCGTGGAGGTATCGGAATCGCGAAACCGTGTCTGCAATTATTAATTGCTTATCAGACCTGACATATCATGCGCGAATCCTGCTGTTCATGAATTCTTCATTCGTCGCTACACTGTTACTGTTTATGTAAATTCGCAATTTTAAACGACTGACTCTACAGAAGAAAAGTTTCCGTCATTTTATTTCATGATTCGTAGGTATCATAAACAACACTTACATATTTTCCAGACATCCATTTTATTAAACATCACAAATATTTCATTGTGAGTAAGATTGTGAATTCTCGATCCTCCTTTTCTTAATTTTGAATTATTCGTCACTGATTTAGAGCACATTATTTATTTACTCTAAAATCAACCAACCCTCGCAATGCTTACATTATTTATTTACTCTAAAATCAACCAACCCTCGCAATGCTTGCATCTTATGATAATTTTCCTAACAAACACATGCCCTTATTTGTCCAATACCCTGATTATAAATAAATTAAAATGCTTTTTTAATAAAGTGCAAAATGTCTGGTTCATCACAGTTTAATTGAATGGGATAAAACTTGTACATTTTGGTGTATCTTTTTAGACGACTGAGTACTTCCAATTCTCTTGAAATAATTTTTAGTTAATGATATCACAAATACTGGATCTAAATGGTGGTATTATGCTTTCACATGAATTCTCAAAACCAGCATTCAGCTAGAAGATGGTGCACTCCTCACCAGAACTGATACGCCCGGTTCTATTTATTCGCGAAACCATCCATCGCATCGCCTTGGGTCCAAAATTAATAATTCAGTCCTCACGCAAGGCTGAATTTACCTGCAAACCGTGAAGAACGTAATCGAATCATCCACACTAACCGCGTAGTTGAGAATGCAGTTTTATATCGAGCTCCTCCACTTTCGCTGTTCTGAAACGATGATCGCTAAGAATAGAATAAAATCGTCGATGGTACACTGTCGTTCAGAAGTTTTCGGATAGCTGTAGCTGTTCTAAAAATGAATTTAACATTTCTAAAAAATTTACGCCTACAGCTTCTGATTCTCTATACTGAACGTTGGCCGACGAAATGATAGCCAGCATCGTTTTGAATAAATAAAAATTCTCGAAAGTTTCGAGCACTGCAGGAGAAATTTGAGAAAAGTGGGTAGTCTTGACGAACTATAATAACAATAATGGAATAATTTGATGTGTGTCAGTTAAAGAATTACTTTCAAAAAAGCTTTCTCTTATAATACTACTCTTGTGTGCATAGTAACAGTTTAACACGGTATTGTATGTTTATTGAATTAAAGTGGAGTAAAAATAGAGTGGAACAGTCGACAATATTCCGGGCAGTCGTTCATACAATAATAAAGAGTAAAAACGGGTATGTGAACGTTAGCAAAGATGAAAAATCTATTACACCAAATGTAACTGTGCAAATTTAAAGTATTTAAAGGAGGGCGATCTGACTAGCATTGCTAAAATATGTAAACGAGTGAAATGTTACTGTACAATTCTTTACCCTTCTTGTTTTGTGTCTTTTTTCCAATTACTAGAACAGGATTTTATGAAAATCAATTACATCAAAAATAGCTGCTCACATTAGGAATGTGGCGTGGGAAGGTGATACTCCAGACGTTTCAGTTAAATCTTCCAACCCTTAAATATTATGCATGCATATTACAGTCTAAAATAAGCAGGATAGACTTAAAAATCTGTAAAAATACAGAAAATGTTAAAAATTACGAATTCGTCGTAACCCCCGAAAAAATCGATTTTTTTTCATATCGAAAAAAGTAAAGGCACGAAAAATCGCAGACGTCCGCGACGGTTAGTCTTGTACAGGGTGTAGGTCATCGGTATCGAAAATGATTCTTAGGTGAGCGAAGACACGTCGTCCAGGGTGCGGGCGCTTGCGTGAAGCTCGAAAATGAGGGGGTCGTGAAGGGGGTGTGAGGGGGTTCGGCGGTGTTGGCGGTGGCGGCGGCACACAGGGGGATGAGTTTGGGGATTGTGAAAGCGAGGGCGCCTGCAGTGACTAGCCTCCATCGATTTACCGTGCGCCGCCATCTTGCCACCCTTCGCTACGGGGGTTGACCACCCACCCCCCCCCCGCCCCCTTGGTTCGTCGGTGTCGACCCTCCACCCACCTCCCCTCGAGACAGAGGCAGACATTTTGAAAAATGATTCCGAAAGTCATCGTGGCCCGGCGCGTCGTTTTTCAGTCGGACGCTTCTACTCGCGCCCCCCGCCGGCCGGCCAACCCCCTTCGTCGGGTTTCCTTTTTTGGCACGCAACCCTACGTCGGGCTGACCGAGAGGGAAGAAAAAGCATTGCGTACGCAAAAAGAAGGTGGATCGGTGCGCTGCCGAGGAGACAGGGAAATAAATGAAGGGCGCCGAGCCAGTAATTTCGCAGTACCGGCGTAACACCCTGAAACCTCGATTATCCGAAAGACGTTCTCCTCTCCGCTGTCTGCTGAAAACAATCTACGCCGGCCGCTCCAACTGTTAGAGCAGTTGAAATAAATGTACGATTTCGCAGTAGTCCGGCGAACTCTAAAAGGAAACCTAAGGTGATTGGTTTATTTATTTTACGGTATCGGTGATTCTTCTTGTTGTCGTTCACAGTTTCTTAGAATAAGAAAGTTTATATTCATTGCATGCCATACATTCTCCTATACGTTAATAACAACAAATAAGAATATTATTTCGGTTTAAAGGAAATTAATAACATACATATTCAGTAGATTCTGTCCGGTATCTTCGATGTTATAGTACAACGGGTCAGTAGTAAGCCATCGTAAGCGTTGTTATTATTAACACAGTATATTCTAAACTTTGGTAAAGTTGGACTGCTGACCATTTGATATCGATTTTCTAAAATATTATAAACTCATTATCTATTTAACCCTTTGTGATGTGAAACTCCTTTGAAGCATTACTTCAATTAATTATATTACCTGCTACATTGAACTATTATTATTCCATAACACAGCCGTGCGTATTAGCGGAAACGAAAATGATCTTTTGAACAATACTTTCATCGAATATTATGTACACAGTTAAATAATATGATATAAGCAGACTGCGAATCCTTATACACGATAAAAATGATTAGCCTCAAGAGGGAAGGAACGAAGTAAAAGTGTCTCTCCTCTTTTAGTAATTTTAATACGCTTAATATAAAATGTAGCTGTTCTTGTTTTATGTAATTTGCTAAATATAATTTCGACAGAACCTCCGATTTAGGAATTGGAATTCTCAGCTAGCCTCGAATCGATTACAATTCCCACTCGTTTTTTTCGATCACGGTTGAAAAGGAAAAATTGATTCAATGCTGAGAGAGTTAAATGAGAAACACGTCAATGGGTGCGCTCTATCTATCACGGTAAAACAGGCAACAAAAGGAAATCGTGTTTATCTTGATCTTCCAATTGATAGATCCAATCCGGCTCGGAACGATATCGGAGGCGAGCTTAATTGCATCAAAGTCACGTCATCTCAGATTTCAGTGGGGACTGAATTTGCGCTTTAAAGAGGCGGTTACAGGTTGTGGACGAACATCCTGAATGAAAAGAGACTGGGAACAAAAGGGGCGCGAGAGAAAGATTTCAATCGCGTCTACCAATCGGGAGATAAACAATACGGGCTTTCGAGAATTCACCGTGCGGTTGATCGGCTCTCGATTAACCTGAAAAAAAAAGAATTTTTGTTTTCGCCGATCACGCCGGTGACCCCTGCCGGCCGCGATATCGAAGGAAATCGTGCAATGGAAAAGGATACAACTCGGTGTCTGCTTACGTGATTATGTTCGGAATTTGTTACGAGGCAAATCGTCAAATTTCCTCCGTGTTTAATAACTAGATTACAGATTTTATACTTTTATAACAAAAATTCATACAAGCAAAGAAAGACGTGAAATGATCTCCTGTATGAGAATTAAAAGCATTTTTCTTGTTGGAACAATTAAAGCAAAAATGAAAATTTTATTCGATTCCTGGCTGCTTACAATTTATGCAGAGAATTTTTATTTTGCATAAAGATCCGCGGTTTGGTAATGTATTAGACTATAGATTTGAGAAAATTACCGGTTACCGAGTGACAGGTCGTTAATATCCTCCCGAAAGTCGAATTCGGCTTTCATGGAAAACTGTAATGGATCCGGCGAAAGGAGGAATGCGATTTCGTGGTCGGCAGTGAAGCCCGAAGAAATAGAACTGTGCCAGGCGTGAATAAAATTGGAATAAACACCGCCCCAAAACGTTTCGCGTTGTACAGGCTGCGACAAAAATGTAGAACACCGATCCGAAACCGTAGCACCCCTTTCTATCCCCCAACGGTATCGGTAATTGAATTTCAACGAGAATAACAGGAAGCCGACAAATTTACGGGATTGCGTTACATGGCTCCCGTCCCGTGATTATATCTCTTCGTTGTTCGTTTTCCATACACTTTGCATTTAATTAAAAAGAATCGCGTTGCAGCAGCGTGCCAGATGATGCTACTTTCACTCTTCAATCGCGCTTACTCGATGGACAAACCGTATTCGATATATTATATGTATATATACACCGACGGTGCGCGCCTCAAATACGAACTCGACACTCCTGATACCGGGGAAAGGAAGCAAATCGACGTTAGCATTGATAAGGCGCATAATGAACGGCATTATATTTTTCGCGGGCGTTCTTGAATAATTACTTTTTCAATTTCCTGCTCCGCACCGGCATTCATTCATACGCTCGCGCGGCCCCCGTCCGCGAATTTTTATATTCAATGTTTCGGCGACACAAACAGGAGAACATTCAAAGAGGGTTCGCAGAAAAATTGACCACGTTACTTCGAAAAAGTCGAAAAAGATTTATTTGCTATCTATTATATCCCGAAATTTTGGATGACGATTAATTCCGAATTACTCGTTTTCCGTGAGCATCGTGTAATTAATTCATTAATTATTCTAGTGATTAATTATAATATAATAATTAATTTATTCATTATTCTTGAATAACAAATGATTCGAGCTAATTTATTGTCATTTTATTCGTTACTCGATATTGTTGTCTACAACGGCACCGTTCAATGCCGCTACAATTAAATGATTGATTTTCCAACTTGACAAGTGAATACAATTCTTATTTTTATCCTATAAACAAATAATACTTACAGTTTCTTTATCAACGACGATGATCAAGCAAAATTTGAAACTGAACTTTGGAACTGTTTTGATCATTCGTGACTTGTTTTGTTGTCTTTGGTTCTTTTAAATGTTGGATTCTTTGCTACCATTAATTTGTCTTGAGTCCTTCCACAAATGGAATGTTTTCACCGCGTTCCAATTGTGTAACAAAATCCTAGGGCCCACCGTTCGGTGAAATCTCTATATTGACATGATACGACAGTCAACAAATAAGTGCGAACGAGTGCATTCCAAGCTTCGATTCGTCTAGGTCCGAACGTACGAACATTCAATTGCTCTACGTCATACGGACACGAACAAACGCGAACGAATAGTCTCCTTTGATGTATCGACAAGAGATGAATCACGTTCACTCGCGTTTGTTCGTCTTCGTTCGTGCCCGTTGCAACGTGCACACATATGGGATCGCGTTAGTTCCCCGGCTTAACATTGCAGAAAACCGGTTGCAGTTACTTCGATCAGAAGACTTTTTCGTCGTCCCTGTTCTATGCGGTCCCAATTCCTTGGTCGGCTTGATACCGTAATATTTTGCACATACACAATCACAATCACGTCAAAGATTCTCAAGTTCAGCTACACGCTATACAATTGATCGTTAAAAATTATTGTTTCACAAAATGTCCTTTTTGCTCTCTTCTACTTAGAGCTCTTTTACTTCGATGGAAATTTTCCATTAATACGTTCAGTTGGTGCGTTTGTTCGTACTTTTCGATTTTTCAAAATAATTATCTTCAAGAATAAAAACGTACGCAACATAGAAAAAAAAATGTTTCGATATATTCGCTGGTTGTATTAATTCCAAAACTAGACTTTTCGATTTTCGAAAATAATCATTTTCAAGAGCACGAAAATATGCAGCAGGCGGTTGTTTCTACGTGTATGTTGTAAATAATTTTAAGCGAATTTGTAACCTTGATGTCGGCAAGTGAAGCGTGTACGATTTGATTAAAAGATCTTAATGATAACGCGATGCATTGTTTTTTTTTAATTATGTGCATCTGTATATAATAAATTGTTATGCTGTACCACGCGATACATCATTAAAAGACAGGAAATAAAACCCCTGTTGCGTTCGCAGCTTGTTCGACCATTAGCGGACCAACTAGTTGGCAATCTTCCCTCGCAAAAGTTAATGATTTTTCATCCAAATTTAGTAACCTCTCTTGTATCGATGAGTGCTGGCCTGTTTGTACAGTTCAATAACAACTTATTCGTACAACTTAATTATGGAAGAATTATCATAATGATAATATCAATATCGCTATACCGTATAGTTCGATAGTTCCTTTCCTATTTTTGATCTTTCGCTAATCTTATTTTTATTGACCCTGTCTAGTGCAAATTCCAATTTTTTATCTAAAACCACTTTTACTAAAACTTTTTTAGAATTCTGGATATTCGACGAGCCTAAAGACCAAAATAAACCTAACCAATCCCCTACAAGCAATAGACGACGTAATTGGAGCAGGTTTTATCAATCCCTCCATTAATTGGGAAAAATTACCCGCGTATACGGATGTTCATGCAAAAAAAATTTTTTTGTATTATTTTCAAGATACAGGAGGTAAATCAAGGCATAGTTTTTTTTTTCTAATAACTAGCACAATAGTGTTTTTAAATTCCTTAAATCTCTTTCGCATTTTATCTCCTCATTTCTGTCATAAATTGCATAAAATCCGCGATCTAATGGTAAGTATTTGGACTTCGATCAGGAATTATAGGACTATAGAAATTATAGGACTTGGTCCGAACAATAGCAACGAGATAAAAATAAAGGCATGGTGGACGAAGCAAGCAGAGACGCAGGTGTAATTAAAGGCAGGAACCTAAGGCGTGATACCGGGTGTACAGGTGATCGGGAAAAATACAATCAACGGTCGCCGTACCGGTAATTGAATTTGGACGAGGATAATGGGCGACTGACAAATACGCGCGGCCGCGTTAGATCATTTCCGATGTGTGCCGTGCGGGCATTCAGCCAGGCCAGGATGGATCCTTGATGGCTAGATTTAAAAAACCATCCCCGTCCAACGGTGGCCCTCGTACGGTCGCGTCGCCATGTGTTACGGTTCGCGATGATAGTTGACGATGCTGCCGCTCCTATTGGTGTTGGTGTCACCGTAGGTGACGGTGTGCTGGTCCAGTCGTGGGGGTCTCTGTATAACTGATGGTGCTTCTGAGTGTCAGGGCCAGGCTGTCCACTTCTTTGCGAGCCTGTGAGAGTGTACGCTGGCGTGGGAGTACGTACAACGTCCGCCGGACCTGTATTGTGATCGCCGGCGAGGCTCCGTCGCGTATTTGCCTCCTAAGCATGATCGGTGTATTGGCACGCTGATATCAGGCCATTCTTTTCCAACGCCCGCTGTGTTGCCTATCCTTTTTTTCCCACCGGTCCTGTGACAAGTTGAGAAATTCGTATACGCTCGACGGGATGGTTGAAACCCGATGAATGCACGCGCCAAGATCCCCTAAAGTGGCAATTCTCGAAAGACGGGCATTCATTTTTTCGAATTTTAGTTCTGTTTTGTGACAAGCTGGCCAGTGAAATAGATTTTCATAGTACAGCGGTGATCGTTTGAATTTCACGAAAATCTGCGCGGTTAAATTGCCACAATTCTCGAAAGGCGGGATTTCATTCTTTGAATTTTCATTCGGTGACAAGTAGACTGCGGCTGTTTATCCAAAATAAAATTTCTCGAAGATAATTGTAAGGGATAAAAGTTCCATGAAAGTGTATTTCTTCTTTTCGGAATTTTAGTAAGTCAGAAATACTGCAGAAAAATTATCTCACTTATCCATTTTTGTTCCAAGTTGTGTGTTTTGTTCCAAGTGTGTCTGTACAATCAGTTTTGAGAGGTATAAATAGTTTTGGTTTCTCGTAGGATTGTCTTATGGAAAATTCCTGAACAGCGGGGTGAATGATTCGGATAGAATCATTTATTTATGTTAGAGGACGAATATATTTTCGAACCATGTCTGCGTGATTATCCTTGGACCTATTTATAAGTTGATTTACAAGCTACCGAAGTTTGTGCGGATATTTTTGTTACTGAGTACAGGTACAACGAACAATTCAACATGTTTAAACATTTTTTGATAGCTTTTCGTGGTGATGGATATTCTACTAATTTTACACGAATTGTGTTGGTTGGACCATCATTAAAATTTTGGATTTTTGCAATGAAATTTGCAAACTCTAGTCGTTTTCTAAGCCAATATTTATGAGATTGTGTTTTGCCAAGTTTAACAGTTTCTATTTGAAATAAAAATTACGCCTACTACGAAACATGCGATTATAAAACGTATAATATTAATGCGAACAATTTTCCTTTAGTAGCTACAATGAGTACATTAAATGCAAAATTCCGTGTACAAACGTAATTAAATTGTGATAATCCTCATGATACACGAAGATACACGAAGTAAATCTTTGTACATTACGTTACGGAACTTCAATATTTTACATTCGAAATAAATAAATACAACATAGCGGCAGAATATCGGCATATTCGCGTTATTAATTATACTCCAGTATTTGTTTAACTATCTCCTTTACAATAACGAGTCAGACACTTGATCGAGTCTGTCAATTAAATTTAACAAATATTAATATCATGCGATTCATATTAATCGAAAGTAAACATTATTTTGCAGCGTGTGTATACATCATTTTCCTGCTTTGAAATAATTGACTACAATATGTGTTCGACACGAGAGGGTCTAATCCTTCCTTGACGTATGTAGCACAAAACGATTTAAAAGAAGGGAGAGAAAGCTGTTAAATGAATCAGAACACGACCACGATCAAGAAGAAGATCGAGCAAAAAACGATCCGGGCAATAATCCTTTATTAACTGTTCCTGTTCGCGCGTGGCCGCAACTTCAATGAAGACTCGTAATCCGTAACAACAAAATCCAGAAAGAAAATCCACCGGTGGAGGATGATTCCGGGTGATTAATCAGCCGGGGCATATCTCAATCGGTTTCCCGAATAAAACGCGGTTCTCTCGTGTTCCCAGAGGAGAGGAGAGGGATTATTTCGTTAGACGCGGCGCGAAGAATCCCTGGTTTACGCTTGCACAATGAAAAACGAGAAGCCGGCTGACCGCGAGCGAAGCAATTAAGGTCGATCGAGGAAGCCGCCTCTTTTCTACCCGCGCGACCAGAAATACGTATCGATCCTATGGAACGCAGCGCAACAGGGTGAAACGGGGCTGATATGGAGGATCCAGAAGGAGCGGCGCCAGGCACAGATACATCCAGCTGCTGAAAGAAAAAAAAAAATACGTTAACGCGTGTAGGAAATCGTCGTGCCGGCTCCAATCCCTTCCAACAATAATCGAGTTGATTAAAAGTCGCCGATTCGACCCCCTCTCTGCACAGAAGCGATCGTTCATGACGAGCCCTGCTAGGTATCCAGCCTCAATTCACAGGCACGCGCACCTGTCTCTGTGTGGAATCGCGAATCGCGAAATCAATGAGAGCTCTTGCTACCGCGACGTCCCGCTTATCGTTAATGAGCTGCTAATTGTACGCGCCCCGGCTGACACGGTGCCGCTGTGAAAAAATTACTCGATCGCACGGAACGTATTAACGGTCTGTGTTGATTTCCTCTTCGTTGTGTCGCCGATTATTAGCGCATAGCATCGTTGGAGAAATAAATTAATTAATTTTTCGAAAGTGGTGCAACTGTTAGCACGATACTCTCGAAATTTTCTCCTGAAGTTTTAGACGGAAATTTGTAAGATTGTTCAATTTATAGCTCCGAAAATGCAGTCGCGTTGCATAGTGGTAAAGTGAAACTTTAAACGCTTTTTATTGAAATAATGTTCTTAAAATTGCTACTAAATGTATATATATATATATATATATATATATATATACATATATGACGTTCTAAAGAGTGTTATCGAACTTTTGACTAGGTAATAATGCCATAAGATGATTTCGGTAACTATTAAAAAAAACCTTCAGAACTAGTCAGAATTGTTAATCTCGTACGAGTTGTTAATTGAACCGTCGACAGAATGAATTCTCGTCAAATCGTGAACGATCATCTCTCCGGAACGATAAAATTACAATCTATGGTGTAAAATGTACTAAACGAGATAATGTATCCGGCGAACAATTCACATTTCTGTCGCACTCATTAAGCAATCTTGTAATTATGCACCACGAAACGCGACGATATCAAAGCGGTGCTGTAATTCCATTAGGACGGAGTAAGATAACCGTGATTACCGGGAGTTTGAAAGGTGACCCGCTGGAAAGGTGGAGGGATGGATAAAATGCACAGAGAGAGAGAGAGAGAGAGAGAGAGAGAGAGAGAGAGAGAGAGAGATGCGTAGAGTCGGGTAAGAGTTGGGTGGTGGAGTCAAGGCGGGGGATCGATATTTTTGACTGCAATTTAGTCTGCGTTTAATCAACGTTTAATCATCTCGTCAACGGACCAAGTTAATCCGAGCGAACTACCTTCGGCTGGGCAGGGCCAGAACCTGTGTATCCGTACACGACGACGCCATGTTTAAACTCATCATTATTCGGCGCACTAATAGAGCTACCCCGAGGAAAATGCTCCTGGGAGTTTAACTCCGGTAAAAAGACCACCACGCTGAATTTCGTGGCCGGAAGTCATCGTTAACGAGACGCCACTCGATACGTTTCGGAAAACCGAGTGGTGTACTTTCATCGACCGCCTGTGCTTCCTTTTGCCAAGAATATTGATAGCAAATTGAGAAATTGTTGATAATGTTCCGTTTTACTTTCTTGAAACATATACGCCATGTTCCGCGACGACTTCTCCTTTTCTAGTATTTTGTTACTCATGCTTCCCATCCTCATATTATATCCCCTGCAAATAATTTTATTGTAGTTTGTTTTACTAAATCCTACGGACCTCTGTTCCTGCTCTATTCTCAATTTCATGCTATGCTGTCGTATTTATTTCACTCTGTGTTAATTTGTCCTGTGCTGCTTTGTTCTCACTTATTTTATTATATTTTATTTTAGCTTTTATTGTACTGTATTGTATTATATTCCATCGCAAGCTCAGACTTATTCCACTCTGCTGGGTCTATTCTATTTTAGGCTATCCTGCCCAAATGTCCTGTATCACAGCTTATACAAATAGTTGTTAAGATAAATTAATTAAATTAATCGGTCACAATAACGTTCTGTACACGATTATAAAATAATGTATTATTTCTTGTATTAGCGACATCTAGGTATTATAAAGGACGTTTCTGTACCATGATCACTTTTTGGACGATTTCACGGTCATGTTTCCTCCTGCTGAAGTGTACGATTGTTGTTCCCGCACATTGTGTGGTTGATATTAAAACGATAATGAATCAAATCAAGAGCTTTCCATTCAATATTATGCCACGATTTATAATGTCATTCCATAGCCGATAAATCCGGCCGGTTTTAAGTGCTCTGATAATATTATGAAATATTCGATTGTACTTGCTGATCGACGAAGTCGATCGAAAAACACGAAATTATTTGATATTCACTCGAACTTATCTCGAATCGATGAAAAAACTAATCTTGGAAATCACTTTTATATATTTTACTTTATAGCGGTTGAACTTATGATAATCTTTCTTCCCCCTGGGGAATAGGCAAGTTTTCTTCCTGGATCTTTTATGCAACCATTTTTTAAGGGTGTGTGAGGGTTATTCGCTTGAAGGAATTAACGCAGGAGAGTCCTTCTCTCGCATTCGGTCCTTTACGAGGGCGAGAGCCGTTCCGAAAGTATAAATTACGATGGGTGCCAATCTTCGAGTTTAGGACCGAGCTCCATCTCAACCAGCATCCTCCATTCCCGTTAGCCTCTTACCCCTGTCTCCGTCGACCTCTATAAATTCCCTCGGGATTTTTCTTTCCTATGCTTGCCTTAATTAAAGCCCTGCTATAGTACTCTTACGACTGCGCCTATGGACCCGCCCTTTCGGACGTGTTTACCCCACCCGTGACGTTCCTGCTTAGGTATGCGTTTAATGCGAAATGTCAACCACTACAAAGACGGAGAGCACTATTAAGGGGATTTAAGGATCGAAAGGTGATATTTTAATATTGACGACTACTTAACGTGACATTTTTATGTGGCAATTGTTTCTCGTCACATTATAAATTATAGAAATAAACAATGTTGAACGGTACTTGATTTTTGTTAGTCAATTTGATTGGAAGGTGTTATTGAACTTTTGTAGGGAGTTTTTTTTTAATATTTATGGTACAATTAGGTAACACTATGTGAAAACGTAAAATGAAAATTTGAAATAAAATTTGTTTATATTAGACTGCCTTATCCAATAAAAATGAGGTAAAAGTACGTAAGGCACGTGTACCACTGAATAGGTTACACCTTACGTGTCCGTTCATGGCTTAGTATTTCTACTTCTTGTAAATATACGCGTACTGTTGAATAAAGTAATGACTGATCTGTCTGGTCATGACTTACTTTTTCTACTTCTAGTGTAATATAAAGGTATTATTGAATAAGTACTTGCTAGCATGTCTGGCTTCGATTCACCTTTTCTACTTCTCGTAGGTACCAATATACACGTTTTATTGGGTATGAGATAGCTGATAAGTATGAGTATGACTTAAATTCTCCAGCAACATTATAACCATAATTATGAAGATTATAAAATAGTATTATCTTGCAAATTACTTTTATTTAATATAGCACAAATGTTATACAATCTAACAGCTAAAAGTTACGAAGCCGCATAGCGTGGAGGAAGCTAAACATAGTTAATGTAATACAACATCGAGCGACTACAATAAATTAACTTGTTTGTAAACATAAAATATATGAACATAGATTGCTAAATAGAATAGTTATGCTGTTTCGCAACACGTATAATATGTTTTGTTTTCTTTAAAATGCGAGGGATTATACTGAGCTTCGTTCTTGCATAATTCAAGTGACCTTTGAAAATCGTGTATGTTATTCTCGCGTTGTATAATACTTTACACATCAGTTAACGTGGTTGTACTTCTATTACATGCAATTTTAATTACAGTTAACTTAAATAATAAAAAATATTAATTTCAAGCAGCGTATAGTTTAATTTCTTCAGCGTTATTAATAACCCATCTTCCTTTCTTGCATTTTTATAAACAAGATGTCCCCTGTCTTACATTTTACACATTTATTACTCTGCATATATTAATCCACATTTACATACTTTTAAAAAATAATTTATACAATATTATGGTGTGACTTTATTCAAAGATTGAGGTAACTTAAATTTTGAAACGAGGCACAGAATTCATCAAATTCATAATAATGGTTTCCTATTACATACGCTTAATTGACAATATACATGAGAATATATAGTTCTGTACAATATATATTTATTTATATTTTGCCCAACTTTTATTATAGCATGGGTCTGAATAACAAAATACAACCATTTTCCATAACCTTCAACTTAATAATTTCAATAATTATAAAACAATCTGGAGACTGTCATTTGATCAGTAGGTGTTGTTTTAGCCTTAAAGATCATAAAAGTAACAATTTCATAAATTTTCGAAACAATTGATAACAAAATCTCGGCAATTGATAAACTTTACAATCATTTTCCAATAATTTGCGCTCAATTACAATATACAATTTTATGTGAATAATTTCATTATAGATTTTGTCGTGTCACTTTTACGATCTGTTCGTTCGAAAGGGTAAAGCACACACATGAACGTCGAGGTTTCTTTCGCACGACGGTGCCCGAACACACACACGGCCAGAAAAGTTTCGTGACGTCCGCGTGTGCGCGGCGAACTCGTCGCGTATTTCGAAAAGTTTTCGCGGGCAAAAAGCCGCGTTTTTCGCTGGTTTCTTGACCAGGCTGCGCAAGAGTGTGCGCGGTGCACCGCGTAGGAGGGTGAAGTCGAAGGGGTTGGTGGTAGTTATGGAGCCAGCCGTGCCGTTAGTGGAGGTAGCGATGTTGGGGGTGGCATCTGAGGGTTCGAAGAAGGAGATTTAGGAGTGGGGAGATCGACAGATAGGAGAGAATACGAAGGAGGGAGACATAGACCGACGGGGTGGGGCGATTTTCATCCCTGTGTGATTATAAGCCAGTACATTAGAATCCTTTAGAGAATGGAAACTCGTTCCATGTCCGAGAGGTATCGTCAGAATTCCATTTTAAGAATTAGCTGATAATACAATCTACCATTTCCTTATTTTACATATTTGTACCGATTTATTTAACCAATATTTGTGTAATCGTGCAAATACGAATTTTTTAACCACTCTTTTATGAGTTAATGTATGGGAATATTAAATTAAAGGAAACTTGCTGCCTTTAGACTCGAGAGCTACGATATAATAAGAATTATTGCTGTTGCAAGCTTGAGAATTGTCATTCATTTATTGGGTATGAAAATGTCCAATAAATTGTGAACTATATAATTGAGAACTATAATATGTATGTATGTTTGAACGTGTTTTGAAAGATTATATATATGTATATACATGTGTTTACTCCATTTACTCAAGAGTGTTTTTGCAAGGACACGTGTACTAATCTTTACATTGTACATCTTCACTTAAATACATTGTCGATATCAATCACTTTTTAATCTTACAGGAGGTAATTGACGTAAAGTTTTATCTTGATTTATTTAATCATAGATAAAACATATGTTTACCTTAATAATACTATACATATCTCCAATAACGATTTATAAGTCCGTAATAATACTGCTGGCGCCAGCGTGACACGACGAAGACGTCATCTTTTAAAAAAAGATCTACATCAATTAAAGCCAAAGCTCTTGAGCAGAAGATAACAATTATTTATTCGAGTTACGTTCAAAATTTTCATTGAATGTAGCAAAACACATTAATGTTCTGGCAATTCCAATATTTAAGAGTATATAAAGACTACATAAATTTTATATAAAATTATACGAGATAATGAAAGGAAGCAATTTTGCATGTAACAAATTTTTAAGTTTCTATATTAACTCTTCAAGAACTATGTCTGTACACCTTATATATTCAGATTATGAGGTGCGTCACACTTTCATCCCTTATTGCCAGCTTCTGGTCACAGTACAATAATAACAATGATTACATGTTCAAATTATTAGATGTTATAGATTTTCATCCATTATTGTTAGATTCTTACAAGTTGAGAACAGCCCTGAAAAATACAAAAGATTTTAACTAATGAACGTACAATGGTAACGTACGTAACACTAGACAAGATCGATAGTACCCTATAAAACCAACAAAAATTCAATTTCATACGTAGACATAATAGCCGGTAAACAAATTGCACTGCATGGGGCTAATATTTGCGACCAATACCACAGTCTACACCAACCCGTAGCTCTCACCGTTGCCTGCGAACCCCGCTTTCATCAGTCGCCCCGATATCTTACCAGCGAATCCTCTCGCCGTTGGAGCTTTCAGATCTAGCAGCCGAGCGTACGTGTGCGTACAGGTGCAAATGAACCTTAAAGGGTAAACGTTGGGTCGGCGAGAGAAGGAGGATGAGGAGGACGAAGGCGCGGGGGAGGGAGGAAGGAAGGAGGTGGAAGCAGGAGGAGAAAAAGGGGGTGGGCTGTCAGTGTGCAGTATCTCGGACCACCTAACGATGCACATATAACCCCGTAAAAGAGGATCCCGAACTGGGAATAGAAGCGGCGGCGGTCGGAAGTAAGGGGAACCGGGGGGGAGGATGATGTCGGGGGTGGTTGAGGCACGGGGAGAAGGTGGGCCAGAGAGCTGGTATCCTCGAGAAGCTTTTGCAAACCGAGTCGAACTTGTCGCTCGCGTTGTGTGCGGTGCTGATGGTGGGGAAACTGGTCGGTCGATGCGCTCGGTCGCTGCTGGAGCTGCAGGGGGCTGTTTTTGCGGGTGTGGCTTAACGCACCCCCTGTCGCCCCACTGACCCTCGCTTCCTTGCCCCAGGAATTATCAAGCGTCCCCCCTCTGCGTCCCAACTAGCTCCGCTCTGCTCCGCTCTGCTAGGAATATCAGTTATCTCTTTCACTCTGTCGGCCCAGGTTCGTTCTCGATCCCTTTCCTTCTCTTTCTCCTTCCGTTCCTTTGCTCTCTCCTTCGGCCTGACCCTCTGCCGCCTGTCTAACGCCCGAGGGGGCGAGAGCGTGAACGCGAAACTAGACTCGCCTGATCGTGTCTACGTGATCAGGAGCGAAGCGAGCGCGCGCGCGCACACACACACACACATACCCTACAGAACAAACTGCAAATATGGAAATTCGGGCTTTGAGACTTTTTGCTCCGCAGGCTGTCTTCTTGAGGATGGCGCCCCACTCTTACCGGGTGGAGGCTAGAGGTTTGGGTGGTCGGTCGTTTGTTTACGGACACACCGGTCTCTCTTTCCCTCTGTTCTGTTCGTTTTGGTCGGCTGGTACACTCTTTAATTTCTTTGGGAAACAGTTTCACTAGTCCGACGACTTTCGTCCGCTACTGCCAGGACATGGCGGAGGCGTTCTCCTCTAACCGGGCTAAATCGAATCTTCGACGCCCTTCCTGTAAGCCGACAACTCGCCCTGTGTTCCGGGCACTTTGATTCCTGTGATTCATTCCCCTGGGTCTTTGTTTCCTGGGTCCTTTTGGCATGGTGGTGTTTCGGTTGTCCTTGGATGGAAACGCCTTTTTGGTTGATGGGGGAATGGGGGTAATCGTATGATTTGGAAAATATTTAGATATTGAGTTTATAAAACAGCTCTTCAAAACTTAACCGTGATATACACGGTATTTAGGTGCGTTGCTACATTTCAAAATTATGTCAAAACGGAAAATATTTTAGCGTAATCAATGACAACAGTCAAACACGGTAACAAAAAGATTCCCAATAAATTGTACCGCCATTTTGTACGAAATCAATCAATTCTATGTATTTCAGATAATTTTGCAAACAATTTTCTGAACAAGCATCTAGTCGGCTGTACCTTCGTTGTAAATTACTATCGTTATTTTTCCACAAAAAATTACTGAACACACTTCAAATGTTACTCCATGGAAACGAGTGTATTATGTTTTCACTCTAAAAATAAAATATATTCGTTTCCATGGATTAAGTTTTCATTCTAAAAATTGTGAGAAACGCTTGTTTAGGTACTTGCGTAATTCATCCGTTAATTTCACGGAGTAGCGGTGTTCCTGATTGGCGGGACCGTGTCAGGTCTGTCGGGCTCGGCTAATAAATTCGCGTATCGATGTCTAGCCGTAAATGGAGGTCGAAGTCCCGCCACGGAAAAAAGAGTGAATTCGAGCGGCGTGTTTGCGCGGGCGTGCTGTGGGGGTCGGCGCGCTGCGAGAGCGGCGAAGTAACAGCTGTTTTCTCTTGTGTCGTAACGGCAGCGCCGGGAGCGGCCAGGGGAAAAAGAGCGCGGAAACAGCGGCGGCGAGGAGAGAGGATGAGGAGGAGAAGAGTAAAGCAACAATCGAAACCATGTCGGGCAACGACCGTGGCCCGCGCGCGGCTCTTCACAAATGGACCCCCGTTGTTGTTGCTGTTTCAATGTCGCCGTACTTCATCGCGGTCATTCTCCTCGCGCCAGCCATCCTGCTCGGCCCGCGACTATTTATTTTTGATCCTGCTTCGACCGAGAACCTCGTCCGTCCGAAATCTAGCTGAAGATGACTCGGAAAGGGTCACAGATTTACGGATGCCACCGTCTGACTTCATGCAATTTTTACTTTATGAAAATTTCGGCTGCGAGACCGTGACCCTTTGGGGTTGTTTTGTCAGCGTTTCGATAAGCATTGCAGCTTGAGCTAAGCTTAGAAACAAAACTTCGTTAGGAGTTAAGTTTGGGTTAGTTTTTCGAGTGTAAGTTTCACCGTGTTTTCTGTGCATTTCGCAAGCCGTGCAACTGCAGTAAATATTCGAAGCAGTTAGCTGAATTAGTGTTCAGGAAGCGCTGATATTGAGAGCCCTAGTAGTAAGAACTATCAGAAAGAATTAGTTGAATATCGCGGAAAACATAGTGGAAGAAGGCTGGAGACATGGCCTGAACCTCGAGAAAAAGGAGTAAAAATTTATTTTGAATTCTGCTTGTACTAACAATTCGCGTGCATCCCAAAACTAGTCAAAGATAGCTCGAAAAGTATCGATTAGTTCAAAACCATAAGGACCAGATTGAGAAGAAAGCTGGAAAGACAGAAATAAAAAGATAATGCGGAGCTGAGCTTCGAGTGAAAGAGGTAAGAATTTATCTTCGGTTTACTAACACTGGAAACCGTGTCGTCTACCCTAAAACTGGCCCAAGATGACACGGAAAGTATCAATTAGTTCAACCCCGCGAGAACCACACTGAAAGAAAGCTGGGAGACAGAGATGGGAAGAGAGACGTGGAGCCCGAGTCCCGAGAAAAAGGGGAGTTTCTTTGCAGTAGTAATTAGTTTCCTCTGGCGAGAGCCGGCGGAAGTGATGGAGGGAAAAAAAGGAGGAAGCGCAAAGGGATCTTCTTTAATGATAATTGGTTTGCCCGAGGAACAGGAGCGGAAAGAAAAGGAAGTGACCGGAAAGATGGGGTGGAACAAAAAAAGTAACAATCGGGATCGCGTTAAGTGGTAATTATCGGTGGTCGAGGGCCGAATTCGAACGTTTTTGAACGGTCCTTATCGTTTTTATCTCCTGTAGAAAAGGTTTCGATCAGATTCTGCTATTCTACGTTATAAATTTCCTGAACCGAAATAAAATTTTATTTAGTGATTGGATGAAACATAGGCATACAACAGATATTTGTTTCTTTTAGGAAATCACTCTTTTACGTAAAATTGTCGTGATAACAGAAAGATTATCTGAAATCTTAGCATTTTCACTTAAATTACACGATTACACGAAGAGAGCCTTTACTAATCAAAGTATGATCAATTCAACGTTTTAATCAATGCTTATCAATTCAATACGGATATACAATGCGCAATCACTCAAAGATGCAGTGATTAATTTAGGAATCTCTCCTTTTTGTAATGGATTTACAAATTACATGTTAACATTAAAAATTGTTGCAATAACATTGATAAATTCATACCGCTATCAAACTAATTGTCAGATTAAAATAAATCATGTGTATCATTACTAACGAGTTATTTTCGTGTTTTCCACAGAAAACAGAAACAACAATTGTAGACTAGATTGCGGGGACTTGTTTTGTCTAGCTCAAGCGCAATTCGCTGTTCTACTACCATGTTTCCAACGAATGAAGTGCCTAACGACAAGATACGCTAATCCTTGAACACTCTACTTCAATATACATCGAATAATCAAGTTCAAATATGACGATACAATGAGACACTATTTCACACAATCGGTCCAACCCATTCATTCCGAATTTTCGCAAGAAATACAGATCATTCCGTATCCACGAGGCAGCGAAACACTTTTGTTCTAAGCCTCGAACGTGGAAACTCTTTCGCGAGCCATGAAAGCATTTCCTCGGCCGTAGAATTTCGAAAAAATGTCGGATAGAATGTCCATAGCGTTAATCTTGATGAACGTGATCACGAGCCGGAAGACACCATTGTCTTAGGCGCAAAACTGTCCGGAACGTTCACGAATTCTTCCATTTCCGAAATGCGAGCTCGTGCTAGACGAAAAGGAGGAGAGAGAAGAGAAAGAGAGAGAGAGAGAGAACGCGCGCGAGCAGTATGATTAACCGAGTGACTAATTAGAAGAAAAAAGCGCAGGAGCACTCAGGAGAGCAAACATAATTAGGGGGCAGCCGGAAAGAAATAAAGAAAAAGGGGTAGATTGTTTGAGGACACGCGATCCTCCGTGTTCCACGGCCAAAGTCCACGATGACCGGCTAGCCATCGCTAATGGCGACGGTAAAAAGTGTTTACACGCGTTTACAAAGACCTCGGGATCCGCCCAAGATCGGGCGCCGCGCTTAATTCTCCGCGTCAAAACAGAAAGTCGTCTGCCGTTTCTCGCGGACGACCTGTGGCGTCCTGTCGGCACGCATTTTCCCGGAAAAATGTCGCGAGAACTCGCCATTTTACCATTTACCTCCCTAAAAATTGCTGCGGACAAATTGCACCAAGAGACAAACCGCTTACACGGGCAAACGATATTGGATAATTTCACTGTTGCTCTTTGTGTAATCTTGGCGTATGCACGTTCGGAAAATACTAGAAAACTTTTACAGTAACACGTGTTAATTATATCTTTATTTTAAATTCACTGTAAAGATGCTCTTGATCCCTGAGATAATTTAAGTCCTTATTCCGATTTTTCAGAAATTCTTTAAAACAGTAATTTGCACACAAATCCGCAGTCTATCTATGATACAGATATGTGTATTAATTCAATACAGTCAGCTGCAGAATTGACAAAAATAAGGAAATGAGGAAACTTTAAACATTTTTTATTTCATTCTGTACAGAATGAAAGGCTGCAAGACAATTTTAACAAAATTACTATTTTATTTTTAATACACTGCGAAAGTGTTCTATGATTCTTCTACAACCTGGTAATAAAATACAGGAATGACAAAGTATATCTGTATCACAGGTCAATCCTTTCAATTTCAACCGAGCGCGCAATAGTGCTTCCTAAACCGTCGGAATAAATGAATAGTTTACGATTCTGATAAGTGATTAATGTTGAGGATTTTTGATGCTTGCCAATTGTTCGCTCGCGAGAGGCCAACGGGAGCGGTCTGGAAAATTTAACAACGCGCGCGACACACAATGAAATGTTTTCCGAAGCCACTGCGATTCATGAAACGTTAAAAGATTCTCGCAACAAGTGAGTTTCATTAATTATTGCAACAACACTCGGACATGGCTGGCACGAGAACGTAAATTATGGCGCGACGTGTTGCTTGCCACCGTTCCCAGAGTATGCTATAGAGCAGCGGCACGGAGGAGAGATTTTTGTTACAAAGGACGTCTTTCGATGTATTGGAACTTCCGTGGACGCGTAGCTTTTTAATTTACAAATACTGCTCGTAGAAAATTTCCGCGTGACACGGCCGTGTGCGTTATATTAACCCGCGTGTGTGTTAATTGAATGTTAACTACTTTTCGTACGGGACCCCCGACGGTATCCAGATCGAACAATAAAGTGCTTGTTAGCGAACAACTGTTTAATATTAAAAACTATGAGTACCATGCGTAATTATAAAATGTTTAAATGCACGCAGACAAGCGTTCGATGTGTATAAAATTAATGTTCCCACCGTGCGTTGCGCGGGGATGTGGAACATTAGCGTTATAGAACACGGATTTTCTCCTTTGGCTCCGTATAAGTCTGGGAAAAGTCGAGAAGAAAAATTAAGGTGTTAAACGAGCTCCCAGTGCTTCTCCGGAATTAAGTCGAAGGAATCTGGTTACTCCTTCAGGAGAAAACCTGCATGAAGGGTAAGCTGATCTTCATTTTTTAATTAGAAATCGCCTTAGTTAAACACAGCTTCTTATGGAATCTCATTCACGGATTCATATCCTCGGCATTTAACGCGCGGAACACATTAAGAAACATTGATTTTAATTTCAACTGTTCTAAATATTCTAATAATTGGAAGAATTTAAATATCGTACGTGAATCGAAAGAACTGTTTCACTACATTTGCTATTTAAATTAAAAGATCCTTGTTGAATGAAAATATTTGTTGAACATGAAATTGAAGTTGAAATACAACTACACATTGCTTGAAATTGTAACGTACATGAGATTCGATTAATTGCATACGAAAAGGTTAATTTTCCTGATATTGTAAGTAGAATATGATGGTTTGAAACAGACACGACTTACAAGAAGAATTTATATATTTCCTGGCAGAATAGAAAATGGGTGAATAAAAACTTATAAGGAATTATAAATTTAAGTAACACGAATCTCAAAAAAGACTAAGCAATTAAAAAATTCCGAACAAAAAATCTGGATAGAAAAAATAAGAATAAGTATTTTAAGAGGCAATAACGTTAAAAAAATATTATTGTTACTGACTCGAGACAATTGCGAAGGAGAGAATAGACGGTTTTGGTGTGACGACTTTAAATTCCGTGGAAAACCGTGCGCCAACCAGTGGTGGAAGCCGGGCACACACCGTGGCTAAGCAAAAAGTGTGAATCCAAAGCCAAGAATAATTGAATTTACCGCATGCTGTAGCACGTTAAAATTTTCGCGGCCGGCCAATCGGTTCTCTCCGCTTATTGGCCCCTTTTCTCTTTTAGCCGTCGAGCACTCTATTCGCGTGGCGTCCCCTTCTCCGTTTCTCTGACGGAGAGAGTCGCCACGCTTACAGATCGCGTCAATGGTCGAACAATCGTGCGACTATTAGCAAACTATTACAATATCGATACCGGTCGATGGGTCGATAGATAGCGGTGAGCCATCAGCTGTTGCGCTGATCGGGTATCTCCGATAGAGCGTGGCCCGGCATCGTTGCGTGGACCGGTGATCCCCTAAATTGCCCCTCATAAATTGCCAGTCTGAGTGACCGGAAACTTCGCCTTTCTGTGAAGGACGTGCGCCTGACGTCCCGCGAAAGAGCAATTCGCCGATTTTCCAAGCCGATTTAATTACCGATCCTTGAGACCGCGGCTGACCCTAACTGCTTCCCACGTTCTTTGATCGCTTTCCGATTTTTACGAAATTAACCGATGCTGCTGGAAGTCGTACACTCAGTTTCGAAAATTGAATCGCTGTGGATGGGAATCTTCTTTTAGCCAGTAGTTCTACAAGGTGGAAAATTGGCGATTTATTGAATACTTCAAAAGGCGCAATTTTTACTCGTATTTGCTTAGTTGAGCTTGATGTATTTTTGAGATTCAGTTTTAAATTTGAACCGTTAAATTTTAATGAGAAACAGCAGCAGATAAACGAGTCTGAATGAAAAGACGATAATCATTTCTGTACAATTTTATATGATTGAATTTTTACAATCGTTTTCCAGGCAAGTGGAATCCTTCGAGATAGATGGAATTGCAATATCCTTTGTACCCAACAAGTTGATCCGTAATTCAGCCCCGTTTCAACCCCCTGAGATGACCCAGCATCCGGTGATAAGGGAGAGTCGCGACTGAAAAGTTTCATTACAACGAGCCGTTTAATGTCCCCCTCGTTCAAGACAATTTTATCGAGCTGCATTCCTGCGTCATACTTCATCGCGGAATGGTATCGCAGAGTCGTCGTGCGATTTTCATTGTTCCCCTAGTCTACGTAAAAATGTTGTCGCGAAAAGAAAAGAAAGTCGGTGAATGCATTCGACCTACAGTCCGCCATCTCCGGCTGCCGTGGGAGCAATTTATGCAGAAATGTATTCAGAAATGAAAATACCACGAGCTGCGAGCTCAAACTATCTGGTTTCCGATGAACGTTTGTGCTGGATGCCCAGAAAATATATTCGGTCTGCTCAAAGTCAAATATAAAAGATGTTGAGGAGGAACAAATTAATTTCCTAGAGGCAATTTGCGTTTGTATGTTTACAATTGACTCATTAGTGGATGGACCGTTATGGTTTATTATTGGCCGTATCCACAGGTTTATTAATATTTTCATCAATACATTTCTCTTTTTATTTCATTCGTACAAAAATAAAAAATTCTAGACTCAACTATTTTTTGTAAGTCGTACTATAGAAACTAATAGTTATTGATTTTACAAACTGTTTTGAAAGCGTGCAACTAAATATGTAATAAAGTACTATTTGCTATAATTTATTACTTATTGTTAGTCTAGGATCGATTTCTTCTTTCTATATTCAATAATGTGTTTTTGTATAACAAACAAACCTACTTTGTTTCCGTTATTTCATAACACAATATTTTTCAAGCAAACGTCAATTACAATTTCGCAACAATCGGAACAACACGCAAATATTTGAACAAAATGATTTTAGAAATTCAATGCCGAGTGAATTTTGAAAAATGTTATGGCACTCAAGGAGCGTATACTGGTTTCTGCGTGATCCCTCTTAGCGTAACGTTAATGTCTACGCCACCCTCGGTACCAGGGTCGATTTTAACAATACAAACGAACAACGACAGCTCGCGGTGTCGAATTATTTTTATTGTCGGATCAAGTCGATGGATTATAAAATATGAAGAGGCGAAAAAAAGTGGAACGACCGTATATAAATGTAACCCCGACCTAGGGGAACATCCACAGCCGGGAAAAGAGGCGGAGAAGGGCGCGTCTGGTACGCCATTCAAAATCGATTCCACAGCGCGGCGTTATAGCCTTCGATGAACGGGTCACGACCGTGGAAATATGAATGAAAAACGGCTCTGTGCGGTTCTTCGGAACAAGCGCCGCCTGGAAAAAAAGGAGGCAACCCATGTTGGTCGACCATCGATCGACCACGTGCTCAGCACCTGTTCGACTTTGCCGCTCTTTTCCCCGTGCTTTATAAACACTTACACTGTCTTCGTCTCCATTCACTCCGTCGACTTAACCTTGAGATCATTGCAGCAACGAAACGTGAAAAAGCTGACTCGATAATCACTCTTCCTGGCAATGTCAGAAATCATCAACATTGTCTTCGTAGCATCATCACAAATACTGAGAATAAACTGATTATCTGTCAGGAATTTTCCTGAGGAATGTTCCCTAACACTAAACCTACCATCGTTAGTCAAATGATCAGTTTCAGATTCTTTGTTTTAAAATTATTCATCCTCCTGGGTGAAAATTCGCCCATTTACTATTTTTACATACTCTAAAATGACTGATTTCTTGATGTCTGTGTTTTGAGACATACTTCTTTAAAATATGACGGCGTAAATGAAGCATAATTTGTTGATTTCAAATGTGACATAAAAATGGAGGAAATACTGTCCTAAACTCTTACATGGAACTATTTCTGAGAAGTCTATGAGAGTTAAATTATTTTCACATCATGGATTCAACAGATTTCTTTATTCGAGTATACAGTGTGTCTCAAGGATGGTGCAAGCAGGCACGAGGTGATTCTATTTTTTCAAAAATGTTTGGCTTCATACAACAGTATCAACACTGTTCCACTTCTTATTCTCTCGAACGCACGGTTACTCGAACTTCTAAACGACCCAAGTATGTACTCATTGTCGACACACGATGTACCAATGATAATAAACACCACCGTTCTCGTCAAACTGGTTTGCACAAATGTTTAACCGGCCGCTCACCAAGAACGGCAGGCCGCGAAATTGATCGATCGAAGACTCGATAAAACGACATTCTATTTTTACGTTCGACGAAAAGGGTCTCAAATTAATCTCATTCAGATCTACTCTGCGGGCAGGATAGGCATACAATTTACGCAATATCCCGTTACACAACTCGGGCTCGGTTTCATTCACGTTCAAATCCGACGTCATGACGTTTAATCATACTTAAAGACCCCCGCGCGGATAGCGGGAGGCACTCCCATCCAGGATGTCAGCCAGGTACGTCGAGCTAATTATGAATTTCTGTAGACCGCAATCAATTTTCCCCGGGAACGAAATTGCCAGTAAATTGACGTCGCCGGTAGCCTCTTCCAGTAGACCAACTATACTTCCAGACTATCCGTTACCGGTCTGGTGGCGGTGGTGGTGGTGGTGGTGGTGGTGGTGGCCGGTGCCTAGACGCTTGGGGATCACGTTGAGCCTTTGTACTCTGATGGTTACCATTGAGCAACACAAGCGGGAGGAACGGGGACGGTTAGAGATGGTTTCGAGTGGGTGGGAGAAAGACGATCGGTCGGCGGCTAACACAGGGAGAGACCTGGTCCGTGGAGAAACCGGGGAGAGAGAGAAAGAGAGAGAGAGAAAGAGAGGGAGAGAGAGAGAGAAAGAGAGGGTATGAGAGATCTGCGCTGAAGAGGAAGACGGAGTGAGAAGGAGAGAGAGTAAAGGTGGTTTTTGGTAGGTGGGCTACAAAGGCGAGAGGGTGGACCTAAGCGAGGATAAAGGAGAAGGAGAAAGCATGCACCAGCATGGTGTATGCCCCCTTTCGGTAGGTGGGACGGAGGACGATCAATAAGGAGCATCGCTGGTGGGGGGTCTTACCAGGACCTCAAGCTACCCCCTACGTTGTCCTGCTTAGGGTGAGGGTCCGCAAGAAAGAACCGAGAAAATATTCTGAAAGGGATCGTTCCGATGACAGTGTGTGCGTGCACGTCCGACGCTCAGTCCCTGAACTTTGGCTACCACCCTCTCTCACGCTTCCCTCGCAGCCAAGGGAAGATTACACGAGCGTCCACCCTCGTCCTTTCTCTCTCTCTCTCTCTCTCTCTCTCTCTCTCTCTCTTTCTCTCTAGCTCGCTCCCCAATCTCTCACTCTTTCCTCAGTCCCTCCACGTGCAGCTCCCTGGGTCTAGAAGATGAGAGAAAGGGCTGGAGGAAATTTCGGAGGAAACGCGTGCCGAGGAAAAAATTCTACGAACAATTACACCCTTTCTCTGTCCTCCTCCTCCTCCTACTCTCTCTCTCTCTTCAACCCCTTCTGCAGGTAAACACAGAAGTTTTTTTTCCTCTACTCTGGCCCGAGCAGCGGTCGAGGAAAGATGGAATTAAGTTCGTTTTACTATTCTTTTTCCGCCACTGTCTTACGCCGGATCGTTTTTTCGCCAACGAAGGTTCCAGAGAGAAAGACCGGTCGCGCTTTATCGCATGACGGATGAAAACTAAAGAAGCCCCCGCCGGATCAACGTTAATTGCAGTTCAGATGCTTACGTGTTTCTTCCCGTTCTTTTTTTCAGCGACCACGTGGCCCCGGAGTTTTTCGTGCGGGAAAAATACCGTGCACCTGTTTGAATGCGCTCGTCGACCGCGTTCTTCGGGACGCTCGATGTAATTTGTACAATCGTGTACTCCGTGCTGCCCGTTTACCCTTCTTCTTCTTCTTTTTTTTTCAACGGGAAACCAAACATGGTCTGGTTTTGTTGTCGCTGGAAAGAAGGCGGGTTCGTTCCGCCAGGAACATGAAGACTGCGGATCTTTTGTTGGCGATAAAAGAATTTATAAAATAGGAAACTGTTTGAACTTGTTTCTCATAGTTTGTGATAACCTTTCACGCATCGAAATTAATGTTAAAGCGTGCTTGTTTTAATAGAACTAATCTCTATAGCTGTAGGCAACCTTTTATGGATCGGAGTTATTAAAGTGAATTGGTTGTTAATAAAAAATTTTGTAGAATATTAAAAAGTGTGAACTAGTTTTTTTATAATTTTAATCGACTTTTTATGCGTTGAAATTATTGTTACATTGCATACAAATTTTAAAATTGTATTTTCTCGAAGTCCGCGTGGGGAAATGCTAATTTTCATTAGCATACGCCGACTGGTAATAACATAAGGTCTGTTATGATCAGAGAAAACAGAACCGGGGAATATAGTTTGTATTATCATAATTTAATGGGTTCAAAAAATAGTCTATATTGAACATTAAAAATAGTTGATATCTAAAATGTTATAATTTCACAGAAAAGAATTGTACAACTTGGACTCGTTTTAAAGCTTGGAGCATCTATTTTCATAATTCATCGTTCACTTTTTCTAATGCTACGTTTGCACGATATAGAGGATGGAAAAATGGAGACACGTCTTTTCTCGGAAAAATGCTGCACGTTGCAACGGTTCTGAAACGATTGTGAAACTTTGTTCATTTTAGAGATTCAAATTAGCTGGGCAAAACACTTTGTTTTCAGGTGACGCCGAAGACACAGGGAATCGCGTGTAATTCCGGCACTGGAAAAATCAGCACCTGGGGGATCGGTGCCCGCGACCAATTCCCAGAATCAACAAAATTTCGACCATCGAACCAATCGGAATCACGCGAGATAATTACGCGAATCCGCCGGCCCCGCAGACTCCGGGGTTCCCAGTTGGCGTGGCCGGATAAAAAATTACCGCAACGAGGTTACGTCGCAGAGATCGATTTAAATCTAATTTCCCGTCGTGTAGAACGACCGCGTGGCGCGGCAAACGGCCCGTCAAGGAATCAGTGTCAATTAATCGCGATGAAAGCAAAAGCTCGATGCCGGAGCCGGACCGATAGATAGATAGAAAGAACGAGAAAGCGGGCGAAAGGGAGAGAGAGAGACAGAGATCGGGGCGATGAATATTCATTCTCTTTCGGAGAATTTAATAGCCGGCAGCTTCGGCTCCCCGGTCGGATACAAGTGTCGAAGAAAAGAAACGACGAGGAAAGAGTGGCAGCCCGGACAGGGGTCCGGTGTATCCATCTTCGTGGACGTTTGATCGTCCTGTTTCGTTGATATCATCTCGAATACGAGATGATATCAACAAGAAACTGGGCCCCGTCTGTTTCCTTGGATAGGTATAGGTGTGATGGCTTTGCTGATCACCTCTCTGCAACCTTGTGCACCAGTTTGCCAAATGCCATCAAGCTGCGAGTGTCTCGCTACGTGTTGTGCAAAATAAAAATCTTGCATTAATCGCAAGATGCAAGGACCAAATTCATTTCTCTGTTCGGAGGTTCGACCAAGACGATATCCTGAAATTCTTTTAATCTTTCCACTGTTTAGTCAGACTGTAAAGATCCGCTACAGAGACGTTTAATCGAGTTGCAACAGACGCCTTGAGGCGGAGAAACTAACGCGAAGAAAAGATTTTCAACAACTAGTTAGAGGGTTGTCGAGCTGTTAGTGTCGCTGTATTAACGGCTGTGTAAATCGTTAAAATATCCGCAGCTCGATGACAATTGACAGTTTGACACGCAAGGGCCGACCAGCAAGGCCATGAAATTTTAATTATTTCGTAAGGAAACTGACAGAGTCCGGTTTCTTTTAGTAGAACCGGCTTGGCGAACTCTCCGGGAACTCGCGGGACGCACTGTACGTAGACGGACACGCAGAGACGCGTGTGCGTGATTATACCTGCGTCGGCGGAAGCATCTAATCCTTCGGGCGGGCATTGTTGTCAGACATATTGGGGTTTGTTCTTGAGGTGGCTCCGGGGTAGGCGGGTAGGAGACGGGTCCAGCGGATGAGACGGTGATGGCGGAAGGTGGTCAGGTGGGTGATTCGAAGAGGGTGGACCTAGGAAAGAGAGAGGGTGAGGGTGGTTAGCTTTATTGATCTGTAAGACTGCCAACATAGAGACTCTGCTTACCCGCTCTCCTCTTCGTTCTCCATATTCACCGCTTCCGTCTTCTCTTCCTACGATGGTACCTATGCCGCGGCCGTCCCTCTCTTTCCGCGCCCTGTCTCTTCCTCTCCTCTCCCTGTTCCTCTATACCTCCTCGATTTCCCTCTTGCTCCTCATCCTACTTCATCGCCCCCTGACCACCGCCGCCGCCTAGCGTTCCATTTCTAGTCTCTATCCGGCGCTGTCTGCCTTCCTCTTACTCCGGCGCGGCACACAACCGGGCAGCCCCGGCATTGTCACTCTCTCGCTCTTCCTATCTCCTTCCATCTCTCTTTCCACGAGGGTCTCTCTCCCTGTCCCTCCTACCTTTCTGTAAGCTCTACGTACATACTCCAAGCCACCCTTAACGCTGGCTTAGCAAGGGACAACCCCCGACCACTCGCTACTACGCCAGCCACGCTGCCGTCCTCGCAGCCACCCTCTCCCGCTACTGCTTCAACCCCCCACAGTTCACCCCCTCCGTACACATCGTACTCTCCTTCGGTATAGTCTTCCTCTTCCACATCGCACACCGCCACCCTTTCGTACGTCCCCCTTTTCTCTCCTACTAGACAGACCTCCCGGATTCACAAGCAGCTAACCAACACGCAAGTCGCTTAAACCCACGCTCAACCCGGCCTGCGCTCTCGCTCTCTCTCGCTCTCACTCTCTCTCTTTCTATCCCTTTCTCTCCGTTTCTCGCTCATTGTGTTTGTGTAACGCCTGAAGGCCACACCGACAATGCCCAACCGCCGTAACTTTCTCGATGCCAGCCCCTTCGTGGAATTTTTTCCCTTTTCTTCCGGACACCACACCGCTGGTTCTTTTTTACTTGCCGTCTCCTTCCGCTGACGCCCCCGCATTTCATCCCCCGCACGCGTCCGGCTGAACCGAGCGAACGAGCAAGCGCTTGCTTGCCTCGGCTCTGTTTGCGCTCTACCTTCTGATTCCTCTTTTTGTTCACCGCGGCCAACTGGCAAAGCGTGCTGCTATCCGCTACCGGGACACGTAGAACGGGTTCAGAGGTTTTTCTTCGACGTTTCTTCCGACCCCCGACACCGTTTACCTGGCGAGTTTGACCGTCCGTGGCCGCGATTGTTTCTGCACGCCGGGAACAACCATCCGCGATAATTATAAAATGATATTATAGGCGGAGATATTTCTTCTGGATCGACAGGCGATGCTCGTGACGCTGTTCAGGTGTCATAGAGTATGAATCTCTACGTCCTGCGATCACTTTCATCGTTCATTAGAACCTCTCTGTTGTTAACCCCTTGCGGTACGCTTTTCTTCGAGGTATCATTAGTGATTCTTTCCTACCGATAATTTCTCAGGGGAAAAACAAAATTCATATCTATTGTATGTCTATATTTCGTCTAATCTAGATTACTTTCGTTAAATCTGATCTGTTCCATTTAACGTTTGAAAATTTACAAAACACGAAGGCGTTCACGAATGTCTCGTCTAAATTTTAATTTTCCAACTTTCTAGCAGCCGGTTTAAATTATTAGCTGTTCACGTTAAGCCCGATTAGAGTGCCAATAATGTTTTAAACAACAGAATTTGAAGCCTCATTATTTTCGATCCACTCAAATTATTAGGAGTAGAAAAATATTTCTAAATAGTTCTTGAGTTTGTCAGCAGACGCAGAGAATTTTCATTCTGCATAAAGATCCGCTGTTAACTTATCACCAATCAGCACAAATTCATCTTAATTCTCCTCCATCTCGAAAACTCGCCCAGCCGAGAGTTACACCGAACGAGATATCAGCGATTCCTGGAGCGACCCCGGCCACTTCGGGGGTTGAACCCTCTTTCATCCCCCAACGTCCTTTGCAGGGTCTGCTCTCTCTCTCTCTCTCTCTCTCTCTCCCCCTCTCTCTCTGTCGCGCATTTTTCTTAGGTGGCCCTTTCCTCCAGTTGTTCTCGGCTTTCCGGTAGTCTCCGGGCTGCCATAGCAGTAGACGTTGTCCCGTGAGTGTGTGTCCGCCCACACGTGCGCACACAAACATGGTCCGATGAGCAGGAGCAGCCCTCCTATGACGTGAGATTAAATTCTAACGGGCCGGCTCTCCCCAACGTACAGGCATTTTTCTTAGCTCGGCTGGTAAAGGACTACGTGCCTAAATTAATACTCACTCCCTGCGCGCTCCCATACAAGGAAACACACGCACGCGCGCACACACGGCCAGCCGGAAGCTCATGCACGCTCCTCGGCGTCCGTGGCGGTTAAGTATGTTTTACGGGGATGGAAGCGGGGCGTATGTTAGAACACACGGACAGGCGAACACAGCGCCGCGTGGTTGGAATACTCGCAGAGCCATACGGGCATTTCGACCCCCCGCCCCTACTACTACTACCCCCCACCCCCTCCCGACGTTGAATTTCTAGCGGCCATTATTTAGCGCGCTTAGAACTTGCCGGCCGTGTGGGGTAATGGCACCCTTCCACATGCGAACGTGTGCGGAAACACACCCGTGTGTGGAACACCACCGTTGCGCGGCCCGGGCGACGACGATGACGACGACGACGTTGCCCTAGGGGCACCAGGGTCGAGAGAGCCCGGCTCCGCAGCAATCTGGGAATTCCTGTTACTTCTTTGCCCGTAATGAGTCAACCCTTCGTGAAATTACCAGAAGAGGGCACTCCGACCGAGACATTTACCAACGAATCGGCCGGATTATTGCTTGCGAGGTAGAAATTCGGCTGGGCGACTCCTTGCCCGTAAACCTGCGGATTTCGGGGATGCTTTTGGCTTTGGGGTGGACGTTTTTGTTTGATCGATGCTTGGGAATTCGTGAGGAAAATCTAGTTCCAAGCCAGCGATAGATATTTTGGTTTTATTGCGAACAGAATTCTGGACTGATTCTTTAAAAGAAAGACGACTGTAGTCATAGCTAACGAGATACTTTTTGATTTTATCAATGTTGGAACTGTAAGCTAGTTTTTTAAAGAAGATGGCTGAAGCTGTTCACCCGCAGGGAGTGACTATCTCCTTACAAGAAAATAGATAATGGTTAAAATAAACTATGTAAAATGTTTTAGTACGTATTTATTGAAATTATTATATTAGCATGTTGTTGTTTATTATATTCGTATATTGTTAGTTATAGTAAATTGTTGTCGTCTTTATTAGCTGAAATGATATTGCAATCATAGTGGACAGTATCGTATTCAATAAATAAATATCATTTTTCTTATGCAGTGAATGATTGCACTAATGGAGCTGTAGATTGAAAAATATTGCATAAAACAAAATTTATTTTTACAATATTATAAACGAAAAGATAAAAATGAAATACTAGAAATTACTATATTATGATATTATTTCCGGATAATACTAGTATAATATTAGTTTTCTGACTAGTTGTCTGACCATGGACGACCTTTTCCACTTCTCGCTCAGTAACAGGGAAACAGGTTTTTATTAAGCAAGAGAAACACTATCCTTATTTGCATAACTGTGCTTCCTTGTTAAAAAATGTACAGACGAATGTATTAATTCAACACTAAATTAAAATTGATGTATATTCTGTATTTATTGTATTTATATTTTCTGCGAATAATTTATATTCATCGTTTCCCTTCTACATACAATAAAACTATTTCGAATGCTGCTGTTAATAATAATGGATCAGTTTATGTACACAGCTGCATTCCCGAACTACAATCTTCGGGCTGATATATTACAAACCCGAATACCTGGGTTGCTATTAACGCTTCGTGCACAATCCTTCTCAGTATTATTAGACTAGGAAATTCCGTTGGGAAACGAAATACAGTTGGTCTATTTCGTATTATTACTAGAAATTACAGTTGCTGGCCGCACGACATCCATTTTCTCCGACCATCGATTACGATTCTTCAAATAAAACAACTATAATTATGTCCGCCATCCTAAATAATCTCATCCGGTACACTTACTATCCGTATCGACTCTGAAACTAAAAATAAGTCTTCTCATTTTACAACTCCAACACATCGACATTCAAAAAGTACAGACTTTCCATACCGAAATTACAATCCTGACAGATGACGAATATGAACGAACAAAAAAAAATTTCCAATACAAAAATTATCCGATTAAAAACCATTTGTTATGTTCTTTCCCCTGAAAAGAAACGTACCGAAGAAAACGCAGAGATTAAGATCAAAGGACGGATTTTCCTAGAACTGGACACATATGGTTTTTCTAAAACGTATAAATTGTATATGCTCCTCATATATTCTTGGAATAAATCTTCATCTTGGTTTACGATTGTTAAATGATAAACAATGTCACCTAATGCTGGACAGTTTGAAAATAGATTAAACATATATCCGATCTATGTTTAATCTAATCATTGCATTCAATCTTTAACCTTCTATAAGCAAACCCGCGACAGAATATTTTACAATCAAAGTTTAATAGAATGTCTTATTTCTGGGGTCCATACTTGTTTCACTGTCTTGACCATCTTTGCTTTCTGAAACCCGTATTGTCCTCTTAGCTGTCATTAATCTTCCGCGCTCTTTCCCCGAGCAAAAGTCTCACGTTTAATTTTAATTTATGAGCAAAACGCTGGAGAATGCTAGTCGGTCTGAATTCTCTCAAAGCGAACGGATTCGAGTCGCCGTAGCAGCCCCGGAATATTCGAGTCCATGCGAGTTGGCCGGGATTCTAAGCGCGATGGCTGCACATCTGGCTCCTTAGGTGGCGTCGCTCCCTTTTTCCCGGGACTGTACCGCTCCGGTCGGACTTAGATTTAGGGGCTGCTAGTTGGGGGTAGTTCGCGGGGGGTGGTGACGAGAACCGGTGAGTCGAAGGGGGGGCGAGGTATATGGGGCTCGACGAAAAGGGAGGGTCGGTTGGTTCACATTTACATAGCGGACCCGGCAGGACTAGATGACTAGGCGGTGGGATATTAAGAGGGAGAAAGGGGGTAGGTGGTGGCAATTCTGGCAACATGGCCGCGACCAAGCCGCGCGACGTACACCAAGTGAGTTCCGGGAAATGGTTTTCCGGGCGGGGGTGGGCGCGGGGGGTGAACTGGATTTCCTATGCCACACCGTCACCTTCCTCTCGCCTCCGAACTACCCCCCTCGCTAGTCCACTTCGGTCCACCCACCCCCGCCGCCCGTCGTCTGCTTAGATGCGATTCTCAGGACCCCGGGGGCTTTATTCGATTATTAAGGACCGCTATTGGATTAAGCGCGATTCCGCGACTGATTTCGCGCTCACCGTCCTCCTCTCTCCTGCCCGGAGTGAACCTAATCCGCGTTTCACGCTGTTTTACTCCGGCGCCCCGGACTCGATCCCCCTTCGAACCGAGTTGAACGTCCCTGGCTGATTGGTCCCGGCCGACGACGTCCGGATAACTTTTCTACACGGAAAACATTGCGGCACGAGCGCCGCCCGCCGGAAAACGGAGACAGCTTGGCCAATTAGGGGTCTATTCATATTTCCCGGAGGCGAACGTTAGCATGGATACTACCACGTTTTTCTAATCCATACCATCCAGTCCAGGCCACTTGAGAGGCGCTCGAGATGCTCGCAACAAAAGCTAATCACCCGCACACAGCGGGGGTTCGCTACTTAACTCCCGGACAGTTTACTCCCCTCTACACCCCGGGGATGCCTATGCATCCGCTGAGAGCTGGACATCGGATGACAATCCGGTGTAGGTCAGCCGACAAGCCGATCTCATCACGACAGCATCGGCACACAATCTATTTTCGAAGTAGAGAAAAGAGCGTGAAAAGAGTGAGACTTGTTCATCTGAGTTCTAATGTTAATAAGCAATGGTTCGAACTACAAGGAACGACAAAATTCAGACAAAAAATGCAGTCACAAATTAATTTTAGCATTTTTAAATTATATCTTTAGTTCTGTCTTCCTTCATTCAAGTTCTGTGAATCGTAATGCTTATTTCTTATTTGCTTTCGTGATTATGGATGAGCACGTATACAGTTTAATAAAACATACGGTTTCATCAGGACAAATCATTTTATCACACTTTCATCTTAAATAACTGCGGTGCCTTTTCAGGATGGAGGGCAAAGGGCGCGTCCGCACAAAATCCATTTCCGAAGTAGAGAAAAGAATATTGTTCATCTGAGTTGTAACGTTAAGAAGTAATGGTTCAAACTATAATCTAATTTAACGATGGAACGAAGAAAGTCAGCTTCACAAATCAATTTTAGCATTGTTAAATTATATCTTCTATCTTACAAGTGATTATAAGTCAAAACTCCGGAGAACAAGTTTAATGATCAGCTGCTCGCCAGACAACGGCGGCCGGTGGGAATAGTTCAATGGCCAGTACGAAGGCATCCGATCTTCGACAGATTATCGGCAACATGGCATTTGGACTTGTAGTCCGTACGTAAAACCCTCTGGTCCCGGCAAGTATGAAGAGACCCTCATTTAATCGCTGATGAACGGCCACCGACCACCGAAGTCGCTCGGCGCACCGCGCGCGTTTGATTCATTGAAAAAGTTTCCGGCTTGCGTCGCGAGCAATCATCTTTCAAATTGATCCCGGGATTAGGGGTTCGTCTCCTCCAGAACGAGCTTTTCCGAAACGAATTTTCGACGATTTTTGTTTCTTTCGACACACAGCAGTGTTCTTACACGGTTTGCTTTTAACACGTTTTACGTTGTTTCTATAGGAATAGGTTAGGTGAAAGCCAAGCGGTTGAGTGTCACAGTGAAGTTTTTTTTGATAACGTATTTATTAAACTCGTACAATTATATCTCGTTTGTCTCTTACAAACGGCTCTTCCCTCAACTCTCTCGTTAAACTATTAAACTCCGATTCTTCAACTCAAACTCTTTTACTGTCGCTCTGTGTCATTTTTCGCGACCGCGACTTACCTCGAATCGCTCGGCAGATCGTCGTCAAAATGCATAAACAAAATCTACATCGCTCGCGATCGTTGCATCTTTCTTATTGTCTCTCTAGCACACTCATGGTCTCTCTTTCACACTCATTCGCACGCGCTCGCTCGGGCATGTTGTTTTGACGACATCGACGACTTCAAAACGCATCGCTGCGTTCGGCAGTCTTTGCATCCCTACAATTCGAGGTTTCAAGAATCCGAGGATTTGAGATTCACCTCGTCCGAAAGACATATCCAAGTAACGACGATTTTAATCTCTCTCTTTGTACACCTTGGACTCTTTATACAGTGCACTTTTACACGATTTCTGATCAGTAAAATGTCGAATCTCAAGTTCTTCAGGAACACAAATCGTGAATCTAATTTTGTTCTTCAATCATCCCTCATTTTTCCCACTTCATTTGACTCTTGGTGTTAACCTCGTGCACTCTTACGTCTCTACTGAATATGTACATTATTAATCTCAATTAAACCGCTCTTTTATGCGTCGCAATTAACGCGGACAATTTTTGCTTAGAGTGCGGAGTACGTACATGATAATATAATCTTTAGCAATAGTAACTGTTTGATATCGTTGTTGAAGGAGATAGCCCAGGTACTAGTATGATGTGATTCCAATTTCAATAAAGGACGTAGACTTTCGTGATAAGATGTTGATCGCCTTAATGGCCTCGGTTTGAAGACTTATAAAACTGAATACGGGCGTGAACGAATCAAATCAGAAACGAAGTGACGTGCTCGAGCAGGGTTGACATGAACGATTGCCTATAGAAAAGGATGTGCGTCTACTATTTTTGTAGGTCTGGTGGAATCGAGTATTCGACAGGCATCAGGCGGAAGATGTCAGACGGTGTCACAGGGCAGCGTAACTCTTAACGGTGGTAACTCATCCGATCAAAACCGTGAAACTTGGAAGCACGAGGCTTAGTCCTAATTTAAGGGTGGAAATGAAAACCACCCCTACCGGCGCTAATTTAAGGCTGGTGCTGCCCGCTCATTTGTTTTAACCGCTCTCCCGCGGGAGAGCCCGGGTGTCGAGGGTTGGAGAACGATACACGCGGATCTACTCGGGGACAGTGCGCGGGGGTGGGTGCGGAGGGCCTGTGGAAGAGAACGGCGGTCGACCGGCGGGGAAACGGCGGCGGATAAAACGCGGTTTAGTTTAGTTGCAATTCGCATTAAAGCGGCGCCGGAACAACGGGCTTTAGTTCGGCTTCCAAGAATGCCGGGGATATCCTGTAACTTGTTTATCTGCAGGTTGCGCGCGGCAGGCTTTCAAGTTTAGCCTCTTTTCAGTATCATTCGGTCAAGGCCGTTCTGTCACGCGACGAAAGAATACGCTCTCTCTCTCTCTCTCTCTCCCTCTCTCTCGTTTTCTCCCTCTCTCTTTCCACTCTGTGTATCCACATACTTTCGCGGCCGACAGGTTGCCGACCGAGAATGTAAATACTGCGGTGACAACCGGCCTCGAATGCGCGAACGTTTGCCTCGTATTGTCTCTGATATCCGAACCGGCCGGTTTGCCGCGACTGATGCGCTTCCTGTTGCAAATATGCACGGCTCGAATCCGATTCATAGCTTTTTCTGATCATCAGTAATTAATTAGAAATGCGCATAAATATAGTAACTAGAAATATTGAATTATTGAACAATTTATTATTGAACAATTATTGAATTTAATTATTGAATAAGAAAGAGAATAAATGTTCATTCCCCTTTGCATCTTTATGGAAAACACAAACCTTCTGCAATCTTCCATTGATCTCCTGATCATTTTAATAAGTTGACGATATTGTCATGATAATTATAGCAGGATAAAGTAATAGTAACTAGACCTCAGGCATAGTTAGCAATCAACAGAAGTTTCGTAAATAACTCAAAGTCGTCAAAGTTTTCTCTTTCTCGTGAGAAAATTTGATTTCTGCCACTTACGCTGTTTTCCACGAGACTTGTTAACTGCCTTTCGACCGCACCGTCACGTCGCGCGCGAAATCCTCGCAGATCCACGGAGTTCGCGATTAACCCTGACCCTCAGGAGTCGGTGTCCAGTTTTTTCCCGGGCACGCGCTGGTTTTTCAGATAAATCTGCGCTCGTTTCGCCGAATGCTGACGCGGAATGGAAGAGACGGATGACGTTCGTAGGAAGGAACGAGGCTCCGCCGGTATAGATGAAATTACGTGTACACGTATGAAGCGTTCGGGGGGAGTGGGAGGGGGGGGGGGGGGGGAACGCGGGGGAGTAGCCGGGCTGATAATAAATCGGTAAATCGCGAGTTAATTCCGTTACGTCGGGGTGATTCCGAGCGATTCGCCAGGACGAAAAAAGAAGGAAAAGGATCGGTCGATACGAAAAAAAGAAAAAAGAGACGCCGCCGGGGTTCACGGAGCGAGGGAGCACGCTGCAAGAATGCCAGTGAAAGCGGCTTTAAAGCGATCTCGACGAGCGAGCGCGCTGGTGGAAAAAGGAGAAAAAAGAACGCGGGGGATGCTTCATGGGGGTGACGAAATAAAAAGAGGAGAGATCGAAGAATTCGATAAACCCCTGAACAGACCGGCTTGTTTTAAATTTGGATACTGGATCACGGCGCCGCTGATGGTTTCTCGCGTGTCCGTCGGATATTACTCGATGAAAAATTAATAGTATGTTGCACTCGAGGGCATTAGAGCCCAATCGAAAGGAAAACTTTGAATAACCCGCCCGGTGGATCCGCCTGCAAACGGGATTGCCGGATTTTTCCCGAAATTCCCGGAAATATTGAACTGCTGATGCGCACGGCTATTAATATAAATATGACATTGATATCGCCGGAAATAATGGGGGACGCTTGTGATATACACACCCTTGGAAATCAGAAAACCCCAAGAAATTGGAACATTGATATGTTTCGAGTATGGTTAATTGACTTGTTTCTAGGATCGTTTATGCGTATGATTAGAGAGCGTTGAAAAAAATGTAGGTGTATGAACGAATACGTTGAAGTAAACCACACTTTTGATTTACTTAGAAGTCGATAAAAATTGATAGAAACTCGGTGAATCTAGCCTGAAAATTGGCCCGCAGCCACAGAATGTTCCGTTTGAATAAACCTTACCGAGTCTAGGGAATTAAATCAATACTAAAAATAGGGGAACGTATCTAATTGAGTAATATTCTTCATCGGAATTTAATTTCCTAATTCCTTTCACCACGGTAGTTCGATTGTGCTGAACAACAGCAACTAAATCCGTAATGTTAAATTTTATGCAACTTAAAATAGAAAATATTTTTCTTGCACTGAATTACATTAATTGTCTGTATAAATCTAGATTCCATTTTTGACATAACAGTTCTAAAGCATATTATGAGCATATCAATAGCAAACGCGTTGAAAGAAAATTCACGCGATCAGTATTGTGATAGTAACCTGGTCACCGTGCAACAATCAACAAATAAATGTTTCTATATTCCTATACGTTGCAACTAACCCAAGAAAAATCTATTTTGCACAAAAGTTCACGGTCTACATCCAACTGCAAAAACTGTTATCGAGACAGACTCTAATAACGAACGCGTGAGAGAAGCATATCAAGTATCAAAAAACGTATCAGAAAGAGACCACGTAAACAACTGCAACAGGATCGGTATTGCAACGAGTCACCTGTCCACGGTGCAACAATCAGCGAGTGCAACTTACATCAGCGCATTATCAGTCTGCCTCGCGAGCTGCATTCTGGAAGCCACGAAATCCGGAACATCACCAACACTAATCACTTCTTGCACATCGTCCGTGTGAACTCTGCAGTCTCTTTGTAGAGCGCAGGGCCTCAAAGAGGCCAACTCCTTTATTCTCTGTCGGAAAAATGTCTCGCGGCACGTCTGATCTCTTTGGGCGAGTCGGGAGACTCGCGTTGATTCCCGTCACAAACCGAGCGCAAAACTGAAAGCGTATAGAGCCGGCAAAGGCGATCATTGCGATCGCGTAAATCCCGTCCGAATCTGAATATGAAAGGAAACTTCTTGGCCAAATGGAAACCTGAATGACGGCTGGGGGTCTCTCTGGTCCAGGTGGGGTCTGCACCGGTTCGTCCACTCGGCACACAAAAAAAGAAAAAACTTGATCGCCGTGATCTCCTGGACAAGGGGAGCTTCCGCTTGCATCACATTGCGATCCGTTGAATCACAGCATCCCTCCGATGGTCCAGCGTCTGTTTTCCGGAGAAACGAGTTTCTTCCCGAACCGAGGCGCGTGTAACCGTCCTGGTGGTCCATTCAGTTGAAACTCGTTTTGCGAGAAACCGTTCACTGGTCCAGTTACTATAGCCAGCATATCGTCTCACTGGGATTGTCATCGTCTTCGAGATCGCCGGATCCCCGACGTGGCCGGGAATGTCCTTGAGAGATTTGAATTGCAAATCCAGGAGTGAGAACTGGAAATCGAGCCCTTGGGAGACGAATCTGGTTCCGGGAACTAATATTGGTCGAGGAGCGGAGTTTTGACTTTTCCGACAGATCAGTTTTTGGCTTTGAAGCTTTCCGTATTAAACTTTCATTGCGGTATTGCGGATAAATGTAATTAACTTTGGCAATTGCTTTGATGAAAATTTTAAATAATAATTTTTGGTTTCTACGTCTTCGATGGCAACTTGTGTCTTAATCAGGCGAATGATTTATTACAATTTCGCTATTTGCTGAATGGAATTTTTGGATTCCTGTATATTGAAATTCTCAGTACATTCCTTTTTGTGATGCCAATAGTATTTTTGCTTCTAACTTGACTGTTCGATTAGCCTCCACTGCGTGCACGTTTTTGTGATTCTTATATAGAATAACTATTTATTATATAATTATGTATTAACCTACATCGTGAATGTTATTCGTTTATGACGTATGCGGATGTTCTAATGGTAATAACAGAAAGAGTTGCTTAGTGGGAGGCAAAATTTCTCCGCTGCGTATATTGAAATTTTTAATAGTAAATATGAATGATAAGAAGCTTATTCTTAGAAGTTAGAAGCCTATTCTTTCTGAGAAGTCAACGATTACCTCGAGCAACATTATAATTATTTTTGAGAAGCATGTCAATTTTATAAACACGATTTCAGGTAATTATTAACGTTTGTCATTTCTATAATGTGTGGATATTATATTGGAAGTGACTTCATTACGTCCAGACCGCAGACCTTCATGCAACATAAAAGTTTCCATCATCTACTTAAAGACAGAGACAAATGCTTGAATAAATTAGTTGTTATAATGTAAGAGACGTAAATAAAATCACTTATAATAATACTGGACATTGTGCAGAATAGAAGTATACTATACAAGAAAGGTACCTAAAAGAGAATGTCATGATTTAAGAGAAAATTGATTGTTCACAGTGCTGAATACTTCAATTTCATCGAATATCAAAATACTGTAGAATCTAGGCGAAGGAACAGCGATCAAAAAATATTGGTCTAGTCTCCATAATGTCCTTTTATAAGCGAAACAGGAACAAAACTCAATAATGCGGATGTAACCGAAGGAAACATTCTGAGTGAAATGTTGAAATGTGTAATGAGTTAATATGAGCTTTGTTTTTACTTGTCTTGACGATATTTCAACGATATCACCGATGTATCGTTAAGTATCAATAAGATATCGATAATCGACACACCTCAAAACAGAGCTAAAAGTATAGGTATTAGCGACGTAACGATGGCGGAGTCGTCCGCCATTTAGTCTGCGACCCCTAGAATCACGCGGCCATGTGGGCAACATTAACGCTAACCTTAACCACCCCCCATGTGTGTCTTATGGCCGATCCCGGCTCTCTTCAGAGTTTATTAACCAGTTGCGGCGGGGCTGACCTATTGCTATCGAATAACTATGCCAGCCGGCAGTCGTTTCTTTTTATTATTCCCGGATAAGGCCCGGTGTATCACTTTTATTTGCGCGGCTGGTCACGTACGCCGATCAGTTCTGTCTCTCGCGGGACGCGCTGCGAGGAAGCTGTGCGCGTTCTCCTCTCCTCTCCTCTCTCTCTCTCTTTCTCTCTCTCTCTCTCTCGCTCTCTCCAGCTCCCATTCGCTCTTTCTCTCGCTTTTTTTGCTTCCTTTCTGTTATTTTTCTGTTCGCCGTTCCTCCCCCGTATGGATATGCATTGTCACGTTGTATATTTGATACACACCAAAGTGGCGGCGTGTCGCTTCACCGGCATTTTTTTTTAATAGTAAATCGCAACGGTGCTCACCGGTTATTGTGACGGAATTTTGAACGGGGCATCGATCTTTCCTCGTTACTTCTACCCTGATCGAACGTCACGACCTTTTAGTTCGCGGGTAGGTACTGTCAACGGGTTCTGTCGGCGCGGAGAAAAATTCGATAGCTACTTATCCCCGACGTGATTAGACATTTTAATTTTAGAATATTTAGAATTCTAAACTGGAGGATTAAATAATCTTAAGAATATCTGTATATCATTGTCAGCTCAATAAAATTATTAAAGACAGGCCTCTTTTCGGCTCTCGTTTAATGCAAATATTTTCGCGAGATTCTAGCGATCAGACTCTGCTTTTTATAGCCTCAAAATGTGACGTGAAATTCTCCGATCGCATAACTTAGTTGCATTGTGAAGATATAGTTCGGTCACTCATAAATGTATAACATCCGCAGTCTATTTGTGACCCAGACATTTATGAAAACTACAAATTCACGAACTATATAAAGCTATATCCAGTAATTAATTGCAATGTGTATAAGCAGTACCGAAAATAGTTCACAAAAATTTAAAGAAGAGAACGAAGAAAGAAGTAGTCGATTCTATAATACAAATAGAACCAGCGACAGGACAACGAGCGTGGAATTTGGAATGCCATTGGACGGTTCTAAAAATTAAACTAATTTTTCCTTATTAAATTACAATTCCATTTTTCCTAATAAGACGAGTCTAAGGGAATTACTTTGAGAGAAACCGATTACAACATTACCCGGTGTAAATGCAAATTTATGGGTGTTCGATCGTACCCCGCTTCATTAGAGCGCATATGATTATCGGATGTTCGCCGGTGCAAATCGAATGAACCGCCGATTACAAGGAAGAATCGTGCGCGCGCATGTCTCTGTTATTTGTAAATGGTATTGTTTCATTTCCATCCCGGGGAAATCCATTTGTATCCATTCTGCGCGGGACACCGCCTATTGCGAATTGTAACCGTTTGAACAAGATGCGCGGGACATGTGACTTGGCTTGTTTTTTCATCCTTTTCCCACTATCTCCCGGCCGTTCTGTAGCTGCGTATACATGCGTATGTATGTATGTGTGCGTGCATGTGCGTGAGTGTTTTTTTTTATTTTACCCTCCGCTCTATCACAACACATTCGACGCATCGAGTGCATAACACGAATAATTGTTGTACAGGCCAGTTTCGGCAAACGTTTGCGTGAAAAAGCGAAACTCGAGTGCGCACCATAAAACGTCACGGATATTTGAAAAATATTAAGATGTTTTTTTATGTCTTCTGCGCGTCGTTGGCAACGCGTGGCCGGGGCTCCGTCCCGTATTAATAGAAATAAATCGCGATGCTCGAACTGCACGCTCCCCGATAGCACCGCGCGGAAAAGCAATGTTTCGAAAATGCAGTGTCCGACGAAATGGTCTGATGGATTTCATTTTTTAAACTTTACGCATCAACCGGAGGCACGTTGCCGACTTTACCTAGTTTTTTCCTTCTGAAATTGCGCGACGTAAAACACCGGCCGATTGTTCTCGCTTAGAAGAGTCAAATTTTGCTGCCATTCTTTAAATAGTCCGCGAACAATAAAAACATACAATTTTGTAAAATTAGCATCAATCCGATTCCACTAATTTATTACAATTAGTAAAATTATTTATTACTCATTGAAATTATTAAAAGAAGAATTTTTGTCGCTTAACTTGTGGTACTTATAGTCGCTTAGAATGTTTCTGTTACACATACTAATTTTCTACCTCGATTAATGTATTTTCTACATCGAGTAATGTCCTCCATTTTTTAATAAGTTTGTTCATCTGAAAATGGTATATCGATATTTTCAAATTCATTTTAAGGACTTTATGAAATAATAAAGGAACTGTTTGGGCCGGTTATCAGTTTCTTTCGCCGATCGAAAATGCAACACTCGGATAAAGTACCGATCAATTATACTAGTTGGCCGGGGTGAGAATGAAACGAATATTTTATATGAAAATGTTAATTTTAATCAAGTTCCCGTTAAATTCAATTACAGCGGAATCGAAACATCGGTAAAACGTGGAAATTGTTTCATGCATTTGAAAGAGTTTTAAATTTCCAAGACCTATATTCCGCGATAATACAAATTTCTCGTCGCTCCGCTTCCGGTAGAAACTATTTCGCGTTACTAGCTGTAAAATTATGCTTCATCGACGAGGAGATTGAAATATTCATGAATGCTGTCAGCAAGATTTAGAAAATCGTCTACAAATTATAAGAAGTTGACTGTTGATCTTCATGCAAAATAAAAATTTTGTTCGTAAGAAACAGGGGCTACATTTATTTCTGTTGTCAAAAATTTGATTCAATTACAAATATAATCGAAACCTTCAAGTCTTATGATATATTCACTATTTTCTGTTTCCTGAACATAAAATCCTCAGTCTAACGATAACACTACTAAACAGCAAGTCTTCATGCAAAATAAGAACTTTCGAAGTCAATTATAGGCAACAGAAGATAAAAATGTGTTCCTTCTTTTGATAATTTTAATAAGTCAAAAACAACGTAACAACGTTTTCAAATTCTTTTATCCTCTTCACAATTTTGTTTTTCGTCTACTCAGTTGTGTCATAAACGCACAATATCGAAACTCTATTGATTCAAATTATGTTTAAAGAATATATTTTCGGTGATTGAAATCTGTTCGAAAAAAAACTCGTCACTTGTCTTACTTCGGCATTGTCAAAGTTTCCGAGGTCAGTTCGAAATGAAAACAGCATTGCTGAACTTCCGCAGCCGTTGGAAAACTACGAGAAATACGAGATTAAAATAAAGGATAAGTGTATCGCGCGCGGAAGCTGAAAATGGAAAACAGATGAAAATCTCGTAATTTTAGGGGCGTGTCTTACGCGTCTCACGGAATGAAAAGTTTGAAAATTACAAACTTTTGGCAGGATGTTGTAATCAGTCCGCGGCTGGGATCGGGGCGAGCGTAGGCAGCCTCGGAGATGTTAACAGAGGCTGCTGCGACGGCGGGGCAGCGTACGTGCAAGTGAATAACCGCGTGAAACTCGTGTGATTTATGTTAATTCATGTTAAATTACTTTGTTCTGCGAATGCGGTACCGGGCTGTTTTTAAACGTTTCGCGAAATTCCACTCGCCGGATTCCCAGAATTTGTGTCAAGGAAAATGACGAAGAAAAGTTGCCTGGGAGCCCTCCCAATGTCCATGATTTGGAAACCCATCCTACAAAAAGTAACTCAAAAAAAAAAAGAAGATACTGAAAAGTGCAACTTTGATCATTCTTGGCTTCTTCATATCCCGGTCTTTCAGGCTTTTCAATTTTATCGAAATTAATATTCTCTTTCATGTAGATTTTCTTCTACCATTAAAAGCAACTCTCCATATTTTATAAAAATTGCATTGTTACGCACTAGAACTACTCTTGAAACAAAATCATCCGCTTCTGCATTGCTCTTGTTATTAAAAATATCAGAAAATAAATATAATTTACACAAATATTGTTCTGTCATATTTTCGGAACATTATAACACATCGTTTTCAATTTTATTTTGTGCAAATAATACTTACGGAATTTCTAACGTACTAGAAATATACTATTTTTAATACACTCTTATTTGAAACAGATTACCTTGTACAGATTTGCAAAGAACTTCTTGAAGGTCGTAAGGTCGTTTTAAGTTCATAAAGAAAGTTAGGGAGACTGTTTCGGTTGCTGAACCTCGGTTTGAATGTAACAAATTTTTTCTTCGGTGCTCAGTCATAATGAACGATCAACTGCACCATAAAATTAGATTTGTTTCAGTACACTATGTCTTCCTTATGGCTCCGTGGTCATTATTATTTTCGATTTGTACGATTAGCAGGGTGGTGTGCAGCTGAAGGAACTCGTGGGAAGTCGATAAAAATGGAATTTCTGCGGACCGAGTATTTTATGGTCTTCATGATCATTAGTCTTATCTTTTCTGCAAAAGGTAGTAGGGGGAATAGGGGGTTTGGACGAGTTGGTGGGAGAGGGGGGGTGAGACGGTTCTATAAATTTCTCGGGGATTTAAAATTACGCCATCGGAACGAAAGGGCAAGAAGGAGAACGGATATATATTTTCTGTGCTGGACGCATTCCGGATTTCCTCTATTAATACCAAACTTTATCCGTTCAAAACTTTTTACCATTTTTATTGTTGCGCTACGCCGCCGGCTCGGATACGTATTGTTTTCTTTTTTCCTGCGAGAATTTTCGCAAGAGCCCACGAGGTTCGCCGTTTTCGCGTTAAAAGTGTTCTCCTTTTGATAGTTCGTTCGCGGTTGCAATAATAACGAGCCTGTTGTTTATAATAACAGTCCGGAAAACGGGATAATATTTTGACGTACGATATCGATTCTGAATAGAGTTCTTCGTAATTGATTAAACAGCTGTTCATCGACGTGGTTGCGTATTAATTTAATCGGCAACGTTGCGGCCAATTTATGTTTTATTTCCCGATTAATTAAAAAGGTAATTCGCCCATTGTAATTTTCGGGATACGGCCCGCGAATATTGTGACGGTGAAATATATCAATTCAACAGGTAAGTGTCTTGAATAATTAACACGATTCGCAAATATGCCGCGGCCGAGTCACACGCAAAAACAAATTCTTCCCCTCTGGAAAATCGTATGTGTGCGAGCGAGTGCGCGCACGTGCCGTTGAACCGCCACCGATATGAGGAGGATAAAAAGCTAAATTAATTTATCATCAACGGCATTTCGCGTGGGCGAGGCGTTGACAGCCGTCGATGCTCGGAGCCGAAAATTCAACTAACAATAACCTCTGGCGCTGGTTATGTTCGCAAAGACGCGAACGCAAATATTTGGATTTTTCTGTTTTAATGGGATCGAATGTGTAGAGGGCCAGGCCAATCGTGGATTAACGATTTGTATTAACCAAATGTAACGAGCGCTTTATTCCCGCGAATATCCTGCGCGCAAATAGACACGCGTAATCATTGCGTACACGCGAGCGCGGACCCACGTTAATATTTTTACATTTCGATAAACCTCTTTCATCGATAAGCCCTTCAAACGTGTAATAACTCGTAATATCATTCGGTCGCGGAAAAATCGATGCGACGAAGGCTCGATGCACATACGACCCCTTCTCCTCTTTATTGCTCTCTCAGGATCCAGCCGAATCACGCCGCGCACGATTTATTGCTTCCATTGCGTATAACCAAATAAAGGAAAAATGGAGGAATCCGATCCCAGTTGTAAATATGTAACAGCGGAACTACCAATCGAAAGTTCATTGTTGCTGCACTCGTTTCGACTGCAGCAAAAAACGTTATCTAAAGCAATTAATCTGCTCCTTGAAAAGCATTTTAGAAGGAGAAGGATCATTTCATACAGATGATTATGTTGTGCGTTAAGTAATCCTCGAAACTTTCGCTCTTTTTACTAGGATATATTTGAACCCTTAGATGGATCTCAGAAATGTTTGCATTATTTATAATCCCATATTTTTCTTTAACCAGACTTGACATTCCGTATTCGACAATAGTTCCTTTTTCAATTTACATTGTTTCATATGGGTGTATAAACTGTGAATCATAACGTGTTCTAGCGTGTTCAGAAATAAAAGAAAGGAAACACTTTCGACCGCAAAGGGTTAAACGGATACGTGAAGTCTGAATACAAAGAGAGGAAAATTAACATAAATAAATTCGGTTGGAGGCATAGAAGCAATTCTAAAGATTAAATTATGAATCATTAGAAATGTACATGACTGTGATTGAAGAGAAGCCACTTGCTCTGCAATTATGTATACAATTGATTGAGTATAACTCTATACTTTGCTAATCAACCAAAAAATATTACGATCCAATAATTTCACGTACTGTTATTTTAATATTCAGCAAATTCATTGTACACGTTTAATGAATTTAAAAGTACAAACGTATTATTTTCATCCGTTTAATATTATTAAAAAACAAGAAATAAATCTCTGTGAAGCTTGTGTGTCATACAATTAACACAAACCATTTTTATTTTGCGTACCAATCCACGGTTCACTTGTTACAGTCTCTTAGCTCTCGAACCAAAAATGTCTTATGACATTCGCAAAAAAATTGCACTATATAGCCAAATCATGAAACCGTCGCGACTCGAGGAACCCGTTTGCGATACCCGCTGCTCTTCTTCCCGTCCTCAATTCGTCGCGCAAGCACAGTGTTCTCTCGCAACTGCGAAAAAGGGGAGATACAAAAAGCAACACAGTGGGGGGAGGAGGGGAAAAAATTGTAACGCGTGGCGGACGTCGGAGAAAGTTGAAACTATCGTCTAGCAGGACGGAGCCCCCTATAAAAAAATGCGAAAGCCTCGCGATAAACCTCTCTTTGCGGCGTGTCGTGTCCATTTTGCATTTGGACGCACACAAACGGAAACCGGACGATTCCAGAGCGAGAGAGAGAGAGAGAGAAAGAGAGAGGAGAGAGAGAGCGAGAGCAGCGTCACCCCGTGTCTCTTTTCCGTTTAGCAGTGTAACGTCGATGTAAAGCTGTAACGTCACGCGCCAGTGCACCGTGTTCGGAACCCCGTTCCGCTGTAACTGTGTGGAACGGCTGCCGCAATATGATGAACGATGAATAATAAACGCCGCTGCACGATGAACAACAAAACGGCGCGAAGTATACCGCAAATAATAATTGGCAACACTTCGATCCGGCGAGCGGCGACCAAGCGGAAGGCCAAACGATCGGAACCATGCTGAGACAGTGATTGACGATTCCGGACGCGATTGCTTGCTCTTACGTCTATTCTGTTCTGAATTAGGCGAGCCTGTCCTTGGTCTCCTCTTTGCCAAAGTTTGCGAATTATCTTCTACCGAAGACAATTTTAAATAAATATGTGGTAGAGAATAGTCATTTTGTTAGCAGTACCCATTCGTGTGTACATTCGTTGAACTATTAGGTCTACCGGAAAGTTCTGTCCGTTTTTGAATTGAAAGGAACTAACACAATTTTCATACATTTAACAATATTTATTGTGGAATATACTTTCCATCGTTTTAGGAGAGTACATGTGTGTAAATGCAATGATAAAGAGTTGTGTGACGCTATCGGACAGAACTTTCCGGTAGACCTAATATAATTGTTTAATAGAACTACTGCAATACAGTTCACGGAAATCTATTATGATCACAAGTAAATTCAGAAAGACTGAAGAGTAAGAAATATGCCCAGTCTATATTGTAGAATCTGTTACATCTATTACATTAAAGACACTATACATCCTGTAAAAATAGTCCACATTACATTTAAGTTATTTCAGGGACATTTTCTATTAAAGCTGAAATCACATTAATAAAATGTTCTAACGTAACGTATCTTAATTATTGTCTATGTGAACGTAAATTCATAAATCTCCCTTTACCGACTGATAGTTCAATAAAATTCACTATTTGAACACCGCCATGAAATATACAGCTAGAGTCAACGTTGCGAGAAATAAAAGTGGTATAACACATTTCCTTCGATGTTATTCCAAACAGTTAACTTTTATTACGGCATCAAATAACATGTCAGTTCAGGAAAACGGACATCAAGAATACCAGAACAAAAAATGTCCCTTAATATATCGACTCTAAATCCTTTCGCACGATCGCTTCCCACTACATCCGAACCACTTTGTTTATCCGATAACGAAATACGTTTGGAAGCACCTAACATCGATGCATCAACATTCTCAATGCCGGAGACAGAAACAAAACTCTTTTCCTGCGAACAATCTCGAAGAATCCTTCAATCCTGAAACGTGGATGACAAGAGGAAACTGATTTCACGAAGTATCGAGGAATAAAAAATATGTCAGAAACACAACCGGCATCGATGCATCAATTTTCTCATTCCCGAAGACACGGAGAAAAATATTTTTCGCGAAACAATAGCGAAGCATCCGGCAATCGTGGATCCTAGAAGATGACCTCGCTCCTGGTCGAGGAATAGAACCCGATAACATGAGCCGTCGAAATACTAGAAACGTCGGAAAATAAGGACAGAGTTCGGTCGTAGGAACGGGCGTCGAAGAGAGAGGCAGCACACGGTCGGTGAACCAATCGCATGCTGTGCCTGACAACCGGCCGACTACTATACTGCACTGTTGCGACCATTTGAGTTTCCTACTACATCGTTCGTTCCTCTTTCTCTTTCGGCGAGCTCGCCGAGCGGCTCGTCCCGTCCAGCTTCGTCCAGGTCTCTCTGTCTGCCGTTCTCCGTCGCACCGACGACGCTATCGTTCCTCTATCTATCTATCTATATTCCATCTCCGTCCTCTTTCCACCCCCTATCGCGGCCGTTCATTCGGCCGGTCCTCCCTTTCCCACTTTCATTTGCTCTCTGTCTTCCCCGGCCCCGGGCAGCTCGTGCTTCCACGAACCGACGGAGCACCGGCCGATTTTGCATTTAAATTTGGTAAATTTGCCGGAGTTGGCAAATGAGCTGTGGGCATGGTGTCTAATACTCGCGCACGAGCACGGCCGCCGATACACTGCGTCTAATGCCTCTGGAGAGGGTACATGTGTACGTGTACGCGTACAGTCCGCGACGAAACTCGACCCTCCATCCTTTTTCGCAGTAAAAGGCTCGCTAATCGTTGACGCGAAAAGAATTGCCGCGAGGAAGCAACAGGAAGCAACAGGAAGCTCCGATAACGAAATCGCCGATAAGACTATCTTTTTTTTGTTTTGTTTTACCGAGTTACACGGAGCATTCGAGATTGTTCCTAATTCGAATGACTGTTCGTTCGATCAACCACCGGACCTACCGCAATGATCTACGTGCGACGATTGCTTACACGGACCACGTCGTTATCGTTGCCCGAGAATCCTGTAAATCAGTCGTGCAAAAAAACAGCGGCACGCTCGCGTCGCACGGACACGTGTTAACAAATCGATTCCATAAAATATTATGGATGCGTAACAAAGAGAGGCAACGGGGCAACGGGGGTGATTTGGGGGGGGGGGGGGCGGTTCGACGGGGGTGACACAACCGACACGCGGGCAGGTTGTGGCGAGAGGAAAAAAAAAGCAACGGACACACACGCACACACAACAGCAAAAAAACGAAAGCAATTTCACTCGCGGATTTCATTCATTTTTTCCGGCCGCTTTTTTTGCTCGTTGTTCTTCTTGTATCGTGCCCGCGAAAATTGGTCGATCTTTCGCTCTCTCTTTGTCGCTCTCCGCGCTCCTATAAACTGACAAAATTCGAGTGGGAGAGGTTTTCCGACAGACTGTACGCACCTACACGTGGGAAATAGTGCATAGGAAATGCAAACGTGTAGCGGAGAAGTTCGGACAGCACCCTCTAATTTTAGCCCGCAGAGGGCACCACCCTGTCACGCCGGGTACGTGTCTGTCTATGTTGTAAAGTTGCGTTCCATTTTCATCGTACAGTCCTCTTTCCAAATTCGACCGGAACAACGCCCGAAAAGGTCGCGCGAGCGGATTCTGCGGGGGACGAAGGGAGAGAGACAGATAGAGAGAAAGAGAGAGAGAGAGAGAGAGAGAGAGAGAGAGAGAGAGAGAGAGAGATCGGCGCGGTGCGGTTTCCGGCTCGTCGCTGAAAACTTTTTGCATAGTTTCTGCACGGACACCTGCCCCCGCCACGCCCCTCCGCGGCCGCAAGTGCGCGGAAAAGTCTCTTGGAAGCTGATTGTCCTCATTACCAAATTTCTCGCGGAAAACCCCTCCTCGCCGAACTGCTCGCACGCTCGCCGGAAAGCGAGTAACCGTTCCTTTAATCGGTTTTTATCGAAACTTCCGCTCGGACCTGCTCAAATCCGCCTGCTGACCCGACGGCTCCTCTAGACCCGATGACACTCCTGGATAAAAAGATGGCACCCGTTTGCTGTCCTCGTGTTCTTAGGGATACAGGCGAAGTTCTTCAAGTGTGTCGAAGGGTGCATGAGTATTACCTTACCTGTTTGTTCAAAAGAAAAATTGATGCGTTAATTGCAAGAACCAGGAATCATTCGGAAATGTCTTTCTTTGTCTAATTATTCTAATAATGTTTGTCTAATAATTATTTATTATTCTAATAATGTCTGGTGCTTTAAATTGCATTCAATCTTGTCATAAGCGCAGAAAACTCGCAGTGTAGTAATAAAATATATGCACTGGATCCAATCAGTATTTAAACGCTAACCTAAATCTATTCGATGCAGATGAATAAACATTTCCTCCCATTTTTACTGTTAACACTTACTAATTAAATCCGAAACGACGAAATTACACCCCTGCCAAATGGTTGTCCTTTTACACTACTTTGCAAAAATCCAAATTTGCATAAAGATCAGTCTAATGATAAGTGGCATTTGACATAGTCCACACTATTCACAATTAATGAGACTACGCATTAGTCTAATTGCAGGCATACATTTACTAGATAATTAACTCTTTATCTACCGGGAAACTGTTAATAAGCTTCTGGATCACTGCGTTAGATAAACAAGATACTACGAAATTTACTTCTAAATAACAATCGCTGAAAAATGATCAAATCGTATCGTTCGTCCACGATTCAAATTGCTATCGTCATTAAGACAATTGACTACAATAATTCCTTACACGACTAGATATCAATAGCTCCATGTGCCTACAATTTATTCTCAAAATTTTAGGATCACTCATAAATTCCAAACATTCCTTGCCTTTTTAGTCAAATCATTAAACATGAACAGAATTCAATTGCAAAATATGAATGTTACCATGTAATAATATAGAAACATAAATACAATTTTGAACTCCATTTAGGCCTTTACATTTCACTGGGAGCACAAAAGAGTTTGAAAGTTGTAATCCTGATTTTTCGGCTAAAAACTGTATAATATTTTCGACTCGCTAAAAAACTGTCAAAGAGAGAAAGAAATTTCTGTTTGACCCCTGTTTTTCACATTCAACGAAGAAAGCATTTATTTCGCACAATGGTCCGCAGTCTACTCACTACCAGGCGCGCGAGCGCAAAATTAAGGGTTAGGCACGCGTGAAAAAATTCGCAATCCGCCCGAAGCTTCGCGCGCCGGCTCAAAAAAACCGGAACTGTATCGAAGTTCATCCCCCGGCGATCACTCCGGCGACCATAAATTCCGGCCCCGGAGTGCATCAAATTAATCGACAATTGGTCCCCCATCATGATCACGACAGCGATTAAACCTCGTTCACGTCGAATCCGGAAACACTTACGTTCGCGCTAATTATTTACAACGCGAGCTACAAGCCCCGTTCCTGCGGTGACGTTTACGGCGTGAACGTTGCTCTCTCGCGTACGCTCTCCACGCGTTCTGCTCGCTCGCGTACACGCGCGCGTGTGCACGCCTCCATCGTTTCACTTTTAAACCGAGCGGAGAGCGATCCTCTCTTTCTCTCTCCCTCTATTTTTTTTTTCATCCACGTCAGCTGGCGACGAACGTATAAATTTCCCATACAACCGGGCCGCGTTCCATCAATCCGTTTGCGTCCCGGCGCTCGCGCGTCTCCGGCATCGTAAAAATCCGATTACATAATCGAGCCCAGCGACCCGTCGGGTCACCGGGCGGGTCCGCGGAGGTTACGGTGAAAACTGATTAAAGGAACGGTGACTTCGTTTCCAGCGAGGCCAAAAATTCGCCGGTGACGAAAACTCAGCTTCCAAGAAACTTTTCGCGGGGCACGCGATTATTAGTAGGCGAACGTTACGAAGCGTTCCAATCAAGAAACACCATTGTAGCCTGCAAGTTTATTGTACAGGATGTTCAGCGTAACGGCTACAATTTTTCCGGCACTCATTGCAACGTGAGAAAAAAAAATCCTTGGAACAAGACGTCATCAGTACTCGATATTCAACAAATTGCAAATACAAAAATGGTGAAAATATAATATCTTCAATAGAAAATCAAGGTCACGTTCATTTTGTCGAGAAATCACAGTATTTCCAACTGGTTAAAATTAGTAACGAAATAAGTGAGTGTAGGTCCTCCCTCTTGCAAATAAGGCAGACAATTTTTATTTTGCCCAAAAATCCGTAATCTAAACATAATTATACTAACATATTATAATGAAACGATCATGAAGGAGTCAGGGGTCATCTTACAGGAAGCGTAGCATTAATTCACGAACGTCTGACCGACATTCGAACGAAACGAAAGAAAAGTGAGTGGTAAACACCCTGTATGAGTGTATGGTCTGTACAGGAGAAAGGGGTGAAAAAAGAGGCGGCCGCCGCCACCACTGCGGGGCTTGAAGAAGGTTTGGTGAGAGAGTTACTTTCTCGTCGGTCTCTCTCTCTCTCTCTCTGTTCTTTCGCGCCGCTCTATCTCGCAATTAAAGAGTTCTGCGCGTAATATCTGCAAACAGAGAAAAATTACATGCGAACGGCGTTGGGCGCGTGCGCGCGGGCACCGGGAAATTTTCGTTGACGCAGCCCAGACACGAGAATGAAGAAAGTTTCGACGTAATTATTTTCCACGCGTTCCTTCTGCCCCTAATGTTTTCTCATCGTTTCTCGTGCCCCGCAACGAGTACACCGAGCACCGACCGCCTGATGTAACCTTTTTAGACGACGACCACCCTAACTAACTAGAAAAATAACATTCCCCGTTGGTGCGTGGCCCGATGAAAAATATGCTCGAACTTTACCCCGAAAGAATAATAAATCCTTTCCCTCTTCTTCTTTTGGAAATGATGCTCTTCCTGGCACTAACTCGATACGAATGTGATGAACAGACTGTGAATCTTCATGCATTTATAGTATTTTCAAATTTGCATCCTACCATACTATACTTTCCAGTCGGCAAAATGACAAAACTTCTCCCTTCGTATGATTTTTATAAAGTGGTTTACGAAAGTGCGACTTCCGCAAGATCCGCAGTCTAATAACTAACATACCCCTGAAGAAACGATAAATGAGAGGGTTTATTAAGGATCTATTGACTGAGACAATCAGATGATCGAAATAACACGACCACATTATAAATGATTGTAGAGCTTCGCAAATTCTATTAAGAGTTGTACACTCAACGATATGAAATCTAAAGAAATTCCCTCGGCTTAGACGATCCAGCAAACCCTAAACGTTAAAGTCCATCTTTCTTAGTGCCAGCAACAAATCAGCATGTTCCGCGGGCCGCACGTTCGTCGAAAGCGCTTGGAATCCCGCGCTCGCGATTAAGTTTAATTGTAATTATTTCGGCGCGGGTGTCGCCGGCAAAAGATTCAAAAGGGCCGCGTTCCAGGCTGATGAGACGCGCTCGGTCGACGTAAATTGTCGACGGCCGGACAAAGACGCGACACAGTTCGAGGCTGACGAGGCGTTGCTCTTCGGTCACCTGTCCGCGTACCTGTCTCCCTCCTCTCTCGCGGGTAACAGAAGAGGGAGAGAGAGACAGAGAGAGAAAGAGAGAGAGAGAGAGAGAGAGAGAGAGAGAGAGAAGGAGAGTCCACGGTATCTCGGTCCTGGTTTTTCACGTTTCCTGAACACGCCGCGGCCTTTTTTCGTAGCCGCGGCCGCGCGCGTATCATCATTTTTGCTATTCCGACGAGAGGCTCGAACAGCGGCGCGGCTTGGCGCGCACGTAACGCAACGCGACGTAACGTAATACGGAGAAATAATAGGTTGATGAGGGGGATGGACGTGGTTACACGTGGGGAGGGGGAGGGTGGTGCACGGGGAAAGGGGGGGTTACCGGCGAGCGGCGCCTACGGGGAGACAAGGGGGTTGGTGGGGGTGTGGAACCAGGAGCGCAAGAGGGTGGCGGCGTCCTGTTCATTATGCAACGACGCGACTGTATCCCCCCGGTACAACGAGCGCCGGTTCTCTGTTGCACCGGAGAACCGGCGCAAAGTACAATCGGGAGCCCCCGTGGTTAATGAGTCGACCGAACAAAGCGAAAAACCGTCCATTAAATAATGCACGATGCAACGTAGGAGCGTGAGCCTCCGCCAACCGGGATGTGCACCCAGGCACCCGGCGAAACGGGATCTCCCTTTTCCGGAAATTTTGCACTGCCGCGGGCCTATGCACTCGATCTTCCCTGCTACTGCCACGGTTACCGCCACGGCTACTTTTGCTGCCATTGTCGCCGCTACTCCTGCTGCACCGTCTGGATTAACATCGATTTGGGAACCGCTCTTCGCGTAACAAGAGCCGACCAGTTACGGAAACTGTAAGGTGATAGGACGAGTTCTGCTGATGAGATAGGGTAATCTGTTTAATGAAGGGAGCGCCGGGGAGGGATCCTTCGAGAAAGGTGTTTCGGGAGTACGAAACAGGATCGTTCGATGATGGCTGTGTTTGACGGTTCTGGCATGTTTTCGTTGAATGAACTGGGGTTACAATGTTGGGTAATGTGCTACAAAAACGAGACAATTTTCTTGGCCGTTTGCAACAGAACAGGAGCTAAATTATTTGTTCGAGACTTCACAACTACACCACAATCACGGAGATATTCGTCCGCAAAAGTTTAATGATTTTAGTAAGTTGAGACTGATGGATAGATACTCTTCAATCTCACTAGTGTTTCAAATCGCAACTATTTGTTTCTGTCATAAATGCATAAACTCTGTAGACCAGTTATACATGAACGTAGTATTTTTTTCATTGTAAAGTTTTTTATTGAAAAGGCTATAAGTGGTTTCTTGTTAATTACAGTCTTGTGCATTCGCAATGAATCGTAACTAAACACTTAGCGGCAGAACGAATTTATTTAATTTACAACTTAATGTACAATAACATGGCAGTGATTCTAGACTTGTTTTCTGGTTGCATAAGAATTTATAGATTCACGAATGCAGGTATTATGACGTGAAGTACATGAAGATGAAAAATATATATGTATATAATTGACAATTTCTTTGAGGAAATCAAATGTCAACATAGTACATCTGAAATTTGTTTCGTTTTTGAAGGAGTTTTCAAGTCGAACGGTCGATACAAACAATCCCATGTAAAAATACACAATATTTCACGTCTGCAGACTATGCAAGTACGTTTCTTAAATAAATACAGGTATGTTAACTGTGCATCATCATATTTTTAGAGGAACTGCATATGATAAGAAAACAATTGTTTCTTCAATCAGTCTTTTTCAAGACAAGTTTCCAATAACGTGTATGCAATAAACAATATTGTGACAGACGAAGTGTGTTAATCACGAAAAACCACACTATTTACTTTTAACGATTTTTATTATAAAAACGTTAAAAAAAATATTATAATCCGCCGTGAATGCATCCTCGCAATCTCAATCATTATTAATTTAAAAAGTTGGAAACTGTCACAATGACGGTTCTAGTATTTCCAGTATTAATAAATGCAATATCAATAGATTGATATATTCATATCAATCAAAAATTTTCATTTCATTTATCCTGCTACTTCGCAAGTATTAACTAACCAAGGATTAAAATAAGGGAAAAAACATTAAATTCTTTATTATATAATGCCAGGGAAAATTAGCTGAGTATCGATTAAGTAACACAAATTGCGCAAAGGATTCACAAATAAGGGTGTAGCCCTGCATATCCTTCGAAGCAAAAAGGTAAGTCGGTGGGTTCACATCCGTGCGTGTACGCCGGCTCGAGCCAACGTTCTCGGAGCTGACGCACCCTGTATTTTATCTAGATTTTCATCTAAGCTCCCCTATGCATCTAATCGCGCCACCCCACCACGATTTTCTATGAAAGGGCTAGGAAAGGAACCAGAGTGGGGTTGCTCGAAACGTGGTGGGGAAAAGCTGCACACACGCAGATGCGAGCGAATGATCATGTATGGATCGCGGCTGGAAGGGGTAACAACCCTTAATAAATGCGCACTCGAGGAGAGCGCAGCGGTTCGTGAAAGAGTATTAAGAAGCACCGTCCTGAAACTGTCTTACAGGATTACCCTACAATTTTACCAATTTTTCAAAACAACACCCACAACTACCGTCAGCGTCGCCCCAAAAATTTGCCAGTGATTTAGTAATTATACTCTAATTATTTTAAACTCCCACGAATACCCTAAAAACCGTAATTTATATTCGGCCGTTGGTCGGAGCACTTCCAAATTTATTTTACAAAATATTTAAGCTCTTCGGGAGAAATAAAGTGTATTAAAATAGCATGTTTATTTCAGGATCAATAGCCATGATTCTGATGTTTCAGTGTTTCGTGTCAGACCCACGTTAGATATTTAATTCGAAGAGTAATTAGACCTTCTGCTTTTATTTTCAACTGTTCCCATGGTGAACTGTACATAAAGTGATTGTTCAAATACTCTCGAATGTAACGACGGAAAAGAAATTAATAAAAAATAGCTTCAATGCTAGACGTTAATATGGAGTAACAGATGGAGCAAAACTAATTGTAAGGTAACAATCTGCACTGGAACATGAATAAGAAACTACCCCTTCTAACATTTTTCGAGGAACACGGAAAATTGTTGAAGGTTGTATTTGCACCACTTAACAACTGCATACTGCCAGCTAGCCTCACAACTAGGAAGCTTTGAAAATTTTGTGACCTAGTTTAGAATACCGAGGAAAATGTGGATTAGCAGATGGATCGAAAATAAGGCAGAAATCTCTAGCACAGCATGAAGAATGCACTCCTCTCAGGGATCGAGGGAGGAAGGGTAGTCCATTGTCCGCGTTGATCCGGTAATCCAATTCCGAAGTTAATTGGCTACTTGATCGTCAATAATAGCGGACACCTTCGCTGGGTAAAACCCGGTCTTTTTCTCTGTGCTAAGAACCGGTCAGTCGGCCGATTGGCGATTTGCATTCCAAGGTCCAAGCAGCGGCCGGCATTAACCGGTGTCACAGAGAATAAAAACTCATTCTCCGGTGGGAGAATGAACGGAGAGAATGGGACACTCGAAGTGAAGGTCGTCGCCGGCTATGGTTCTAGGGGGTGGACACCGCACGTAGGAGTCTCTGGAAACGACGGAAATTTTTTTCTGCAAAGCGGTTGAAATGTAAATTAAGTCGACGTGCTTAAGAATGTGAGATTATTAAGAGAGACCGCTGACTCGTCGCCCGCACCCCGGATACTGTGCGGCTTGCGAAAACATTTCTCCGCTTTTTATTCTTTTGCCCCACGTCCGCGCATTATAAAGCACATATTACCCGGTTGCTGCCTTATGCCAGCCTCTCGCTCTCCTACGTCTTCTTCCCCTTTTTGTTCTTTTTGTTCTCCCCGGGGGACGTGACCGGCGTCCTCGACGAGTGCTTCTTAAAGTTTCAACGAGTCGCCTCGAGGCTCTCAAGTTCGTTGAAACGCGGGGAAAAGCCCGCGGGGCTTCTTTCTCCTCGAGAAAAACTTCGGCAGATCGTCATCGTGGTGCAACGGGTATGCATCAAATATTAGCGGAATATTGTACGCGTCCGACAGTGAGAATCAAGGTGTTGATCTTCATGCTTTCTTCAGCGTGGAAATTCAAACGTTTTCCACTTCTAGATACCGTTAAATTTCTAATTTCTTTCTCTCGCATATTTTAGGATACACTTCTTCAAATTCCTAAGTCAGAAATTAATCACAATCTTTTCAGCATTGTATCGGGGTTGAAAAACCACAGAGCCATGCTAATTTAATGCTTTACCAGTTTATTTATTAACTTTGAAATTTATAACTTTAACTTATAAAATTAGTGCATAATAAGTGACACTTGTGAATAGACTGGGGATTTTATGCATTAATGACAAAAATGTGAAATTGTAAATATTGAAAGGATTAAAAGAATTTAAGAATACCGATATATTATTTTCTTCCTGTTGAAATTATTATAGAAAGAATAGCTATTTCATTTGGCTCTTGTGTCCCAAAGTTGACTAATATTACTGCTCTAATTTGCATAAGAATTTGCAGTTTATTTATGAATTGCTTTGCGCAAAAACGATGAAAATTAATTAAACACGTACCTCATACTTATCCAATGAAAAAATTTTACAAATTTTTGTCGGTTTTAATTATGTAATTTTATTATAAATATAAAAATTCTTCAGTTAGTGTGTCTTTGATATTAGTTTTCATCGCGTGAAGTTTGCATTTTAATATTGGAGGTACATTGTAGATTGTGTAGTTTAGAAACGCATATTCGGACAGAAACAAAGACATTCAATTAGTTTCTGCTCGCATTAATGTACATATTTGTACCAATGCAAACATGCACAATATTATTTAAATGGGAAGTTACACAGTATGGAGATGTACAGTTCTAACGACAATAAACTAGAAATGTTTAATTAACAACGATCTCTAAATCAACTGTTACAATAATATATTGCTTCGTGACAATAATTTGATTTGTTCGACCACATTGACTAAAACAGTCGACTGAACAGGTTTTCTTTTATTTACAGACGGATCAAATTTCCATTTAACATTAAAGCTACCAGACGAATCAAATTACGGGTTTCATATACGTTATTTTACAATTATTGCAATTGTAGAAATTTTTCCACAGAAAATGATTTAATTAATTTTTTTATTCGGACACGTATTAAAGTCAAAATTGCGCAAAATAAACTAATATACACAATCTTGTCAATTTTTATAAAGCACGTAGCTTGAAAACTTCGATCACGCATTAAAAATTGTATACAATGTTCATAATATGTCACAAAGAACTTAAAAACAACATCACACAAGGGAACAATTATGTACCCAAGAATGTAGTTTGCACAAGATATTATAAACGATCAATGCTATCTGAAGTCCAACACTAAAATATCCAGGGTGTTTTCAATCTAGTTGTATAACCAGAAAAGTAGTGAATTTTCATGTAAAAATAAAAAAAGTGTAGAATAAAATTCTCTTGACTGTCCCATTTTCGAAAGAATCGTATTTGTAGATTCATCAAATACTCGTGGAATTTAATAAAAATCGGCTGCTGCGTCTGACCATGGCCCGGCTATTCTACTTTTCGCAAATATCAATTTTCGAAAACGAATTCTCAAAAATGGAAGCTTCTTCGAAAAAATGATTGTCTCTATTTCGAACTTAATTCTTCCTATAAATCATCCCCTATCTTCATCAGATCAAAACCACCCCTACACTCTTTAAACAATAAATGAACCGTAACGTCAGCTTCCGTTCAAAACGCAGACATTTTAAGTAGAAGCCTCGCCTTCCCGCGGCATCTAATAACGAAATTCCGATCCTCCAGCTCGGCGTGCACCGGATTCCAGCAAACACTGACAATTCTTTCGTGGGATCCGTTAATCGTCGGCGGGGGCATTAATCTCCCGCATCAAACCTCTTCTAACGCGTTATTCAATTACTCGAAGGGGTCCCTGCGATTAGATTCTCCCCTGCGCTCGATACTTCCAGCATGCCTTACGAAAAGAGGGCGCCACTTAACCGTGTGCATCGTTCCCATCTCGGCGTCGTCGAAAAATCATCCCCCGATCACCCTCTCCAGCGACCGTTTATCTCCTATAAGAATCCCCAGGTCGTTGAACAATTCTCAGGGTTGCGGACGATCGAAGGATGAGAAATAGGGATTGAAGAGGGATGATGGGATGGGAAAGAAAAGAAAAAGGCAGTCGTCGGGGAAAGTATGGAGGCAATCAGTGCCGGGCGATGTTGGCTCGCGAGAAATCGCCACGGCACCGACTACCTGGGGGTCGTAATCGAATCAAGGAGCGCTATTTATTTTTCCATCCATTTAAAAACGTGTTAAAATGCAAAAAAGCGAACGGCCATGGAGAGGGGTTGAACGTGGCGGGCGCGTCGCTGGCTGCGGAGGGGAGGGGGATGGTTAGAAACCGGCGGAGTCACTGGGAAGAGGTGGCAGAGGAAAAAGAGAAAGAGGAGCTGGTCAGGGTGGAGAAAGATGGTGGGTCGATGAGCACGAGAACGAGCGAGGCTGCTGGCGAAGTGGGATGTCTAGGGGGTTGGCAGGGGGTTGTGTCGAGGGGCTGCGCGGGGGTTTGGGATACGGGGTGCACAGCCACGGCTAGGAGAGGGTGGGTAGCCACGGCTAGTCCGGGAGCGGAGTAAAGGGTGAAAATGCAAAAAGGCGTCGGGGATCTCGCTCAATACCGAAGCGGCGGCGCAAGCGCCTTCATTTTGTTTTTCGTACGTCGCCGCGTCGCTTTCCCTTTTCCAAGATGGCCGCGCCCGTACCACGGCGTCGGTAACTGGCACCCTCCCGGCGTCGCGACGCCTACAATGCGGCCTACTTTGCCGGCCGGAGAAGAAATCACCACCGAAATCGTGGCCGCCGCGCGGCGCTGCACTCGCACACGCGAAACCATCCCTGTGGATCTTAGCCCGGGAGACTTTAATACTGGCAGAGACATGATCGGCATCCTAAAACCGTTTTCTCGAAAAATCTGAGATTCTTCTGATATTTGCTTTTCACCAATTCTTTCATCGCCAGGGTAGAAATAGCCGAGAAAACAATTCTCTTGCACCCTCAAGTCAGACAACGTTAACATTAGTTTAGCTTTTAAAGTTGTAAACGACATGTTCGCGAGTCCCAGCATTTACGCGAAGTAGAATTGCCTGGCAGTGGTCAGACGCTCCAGCCGACTCCTACTAAAAAGCACTCCTTATCGCTGAATTTTCAAATTCAATTTTCTCGAAAACAAAGCATTAAACGAAAAAAAAGTTATTAGCTCTTTCTTACTTGTTTTTGCAAATAGAATCACTTCATGCTTGTTTGTACCGCCTGCCTTGAGATAAATAGAACTCATTAGATCAGAATTGGCAGTTTTGGAGAAGATTCCCCGAAGCCCTCGGAACCCGGGGATCTCGAGTCCGAGAATTCAGGGGGATCTCATCGGGGATGCTTCGAGAACATCAGGTTGTTCTTGACGCCAAGGGATTCTTGCGACCCACCGGGAGGATTTCAAAGACTTCTCGGAGCTCCCGGGACACTTCGGAATCTCTTAGGATCCTCTAGGGGGAATATCTAAGCTCCCTTATGAATCGGCGAGCGCCCTCTAGAGTCCCTTGCGAATCTATCAGAGCCCTCGTGGGTCTCTAGGGTTCTTTGGAAATCCCTGGGGGTGCACTGCAGTCCCTTGGGAATGCCTGAGGCCCTTCCAAGATACTTTGTGATCGCTGATCGCTCCCTCTAGGGTCCCTTGCGAATCATCTGGGTTCTCTTGGGAATCCCTGTGGGCCCTTGGGAATACCTGAGGCCCAACTAAGGTCCTTTGTGAATCGTTGAGGGCCCTCTAGGGTCCTTTGCGAATCCTTTGGCTTTTCTTAGGAATCCCTGTGGGCCCTTGGAAATACCTGAGGCCCATCTAACGTCATTTGTGAATTGCTGAGGGCCCTCTAGGGTCCCTTGCGAATCCTCTGGATTCTTTTGGGAATCCCTGTGGAATCCCTTCGGGCCCTGTAGGATCTTGTGGGAACAAGTATTACTATAATTGTCGATTATCTTCTCATATTCTCTTGGAAGACTCATCCAAGTTGCTACCTAAGAAAAAGTGCAAAGTTTTAATATATGATGCATCAATCTAATCTACCCTCCAATAATTAGACAATATGAGCATATATTAAAATTTTATTTTATCGCATGATTTGATACCGGCGCGTCGTCTGGCTTAAATATTTTAAGTCTGGCTCATTAAATAATTTCATAACTGGCATGAAATGCATTTCTCTTGTACCGCGACTTTTATTATTATATCTTGATTGGCACCTGAAGTTTCGTAAACGTCATATTAGCGAAACAGCCTTCCGCCCTTTATTCTTTATTCTTAGAATGTCTGTTATCTGCAGCAGATTTCACTTGACGTCTGACGTTCTACAGTAGATTCGATTAACCTTTCTTTCTGCCCCCACCATCGGTCCCTGAAAAAAGCATTCTTGTCGTGCATATTATTTTATCTTGCAGCGAAATGCTTTTAAACTGTCGTTCGGAAAGTTGCAAACGGACAGATGGCGCGTCAATTATCTGCTTGATTCACACTGGGCAGCTAATTATTTATTCTCTTTAACTTTTCCATTTTACTGGCACCGTGTTCTTGGCAGATATTTCTTTCATAATTAAACGCTTCAAATTTGAAACCGATTTAATCGACCGCTCTCACATATTCGCAAGAAGACAGCACATAGAAATCCCATTATAATCATGTAACCCGATCAAATTTGTAGATCGACCGTCTACCGTTCTATAGATATCGCAATGCCAAGAGAAAGAGTGAACGGGAAAGCATCGTTAGTACTATTTACTTCTGAGTATTTGCACTGGGCACCCCACCCCGATGTAATTACAGTTTTTAAAAACTGTCATAAGCAAACAAATTGCTGCCTTTTCTCATTTACCTTTCAAAACCGCGCAATTATTCTACCTTTACAAAGAGATCGATAAAACGTGTTCATAAGAACAAAATACTTGACAAAAATTACCGGATGCATTAACAAATACAATAGTCCAGTAAAAACATCTGTGACCTCGATTGAACCGCGTGATTAAAAATTTTCTTCTACCAATGCTCATCGGCGCGTTTCTCATTTAATTTTCAAACCCAGATAATAATTCTACCTTTACAAAGAGGTCAATAAAATCTGTTCATAATGAAACAATATCTAACAACAATTACCGGACGCATTAATAAACATAATTTTTTAATTGAACCAAATACATGACCTCGATAACGATTCACATGTACCAAGTGGCTAAAAATTTTCTTTTACAAAGATGACCAATGCGTTTTACATTCACAAGGCGTTCCAGATGAACTTATGCACTTAATTAACAATAGGTCAGCTCCGCCGGTAATTGTCGATTGGTATTGAAACCGGGTACTCGTGTCTGGCCTATGCGTGCGTGTGTCATGTTTCGCGGAACGTGGAAAAAAATCTTCTTAAAGCTAAACGATCAATTGCGAGACACGCGACGCGCACACCGAACGACCGAGCCGTCAATTATGACGTCAATCCACGCCAGAAAAAGTACGCGAATTCTGGCTCATTTACGTAATTCGAGGCGAATGTTTTCGATTGCAAATGCATTTTACTTGGGATTCGAGTTACAGCCTCGGCCTCCTGCCGCGTGACGATATTTTTCTTTTTACTTATTGCGCTCGCATCGGCGTTTACAGTTTCCTGTCGCATAATTCCGTCATTCCGGGTTGCAACTTCTGCCTCAAAGGGACTGCGCGTACTGAAAACTGCAACCTCTATTTGTATTACTCTTTCAGCGACGTTTCTCGAGCATTAGAAACGGCTGCGAGCTTTCCGAGCACCTCTGCATCAACGGGAATTCCAACCGTGGAATAAATAATATTGATAACGGACAAAAATCCGACTTTCCATAATGCTACGATTTTTCCACATACAATAAAAGTCAGAGAATACTCGGACATCGCATTTTCGCGAAAACGGTTTAATAAATATCGTCAGATGTTTTCATCCCTTCCATTTGATCTGAAAAATATAATGACATAAAATCTCAACATTATGCGCATCATTTTACATGTTGTTCTGTAGACATAAATATTGTTCCTTTCATTTTGAAGACTGTAGAATTAATACAAATCAATCCTGTACGATTTTTTTTTCAAAGCTGCAATAATTAGAATTTCGTCATCTTATTGTATGTCAACATTTACCGCAACGTCTAAATATTAATAACAAAAAAACCGTATCTCATTTGCATTTAATACCCGTATGTGCAAACATGTTGATCATTTTGACCCGCTTTTGGCGCAGAACGTTCACTATGCGAGGGCTAAGCCTATCGCTGCATAAGCGTACAGAGCGTATATCGATTGGAAAGTACCGATCAGGGAGGAACGGAATGTAACGGAGATTTCTACATTGAGATGAATGGATAATCTTGAAATTATCGGGCCGGCCCATAAATTTATCCGTATTCCAAGTCTAAGCGTAATCGACTCCCTTGAATTGATATTTCCAACCCCATCATATTACCTGTTAATACCTCCGACGTATTCGCCATTCTCGAAAGGACAGAAGTAAATCGCCGATACATGAAATCATGGCAAATTTCCATTTTTCCAATAATTTCTATAATCCCACCTTCATCAATCCGAATACGATATACTCATTACGAACTGCAAAAAATAACAACCCATTAAACGATAATAGTGTTTCTTTTTCTGTTCGATCAAAATCTTTCATCGAAATATTACTGAAATCTTTGATCGAATTAATCAGGTGTTAATAATCCAAATAAAAAAAATTACACGTTAAAAATATAAAAGAAACGGTCTTGCAACGAAAGATTATAAAATACGTGATATGATAATAATCCAAATAGAACATATTAAAATACGGACTAAAACAAACCAAATCAAAAATGTGCAGGTTAAAAATATAAAGAACTGGTGTTGCAAACTAAAGACTGAAATAATGGAAATTGATTACAGTTTTAAATTATTTAAAAAAAAGATCTTGTAACTCGATTGAGCCCGTTTGAGGATTTTTTCGATTAGATAATCAATTTTATTTCTTCTAAATATACAGACACGAGTACATGATTTTTTTGACAGAGATATTTATTTTACTTTCCATTTAGATGTATTAATTTAATGAGGAACGGAAATATTTTCTCGGCCACTGAGAAAATGTCTTCGGCGGATCGGGGTTCCGCAAGTGGATGTTAATGTATTCTGATTCCACGTTCGTTCAAAAGCCTTCTACTATTTATCCTACGGCTGTATAATGTGTTCTACACTCCTTGCAGTTCGACTGCAACCCTCGGAAATCATTCCACCGAAATATATAAAATTTACAAGATTTTTCTCGCAGCCATCCATCCGCGAAACACAAACAGGGCATAAAAACAAACAGTATTGACGTCACTTACAGATATTTTTCAAAGCGAATCCGCGCATGTATTACAATGTAATTAACTCTTAATGAAGGGTCGCGACTCCCGCAATTTTTCCTGGGATATGAACTAAAATTCGCATAATGGAAGCGTCCTCTGTTATTCGAAGAAAGAAAAGCAAGAAGATATACTTTGCAATTTATTGTGTAGTGTGTTTTCCAACTTCGTTTGATGTATTTGTTTGAACGATCATCGTAATTTGTGTGAGGCTGTCAAACGACGCGACTCTGTTAGACAGCAGCACAGCGCTGTCGTAAAATCTGTTGCGCTGCAAGTTGTGTATATTGATATACAGGGTGACCCAATAATTCAGACCACTGGGGATATCTCCGTTATTTGTAATGGTGCGGCGGAAATTTATTTACAGCAATTGTGCAATCCCAAGGAGACTGCATCGTGTCAACGATAATAATGTTCCACGTGTAGGGTGTACGAAAGATTTCAAGGTCGCTCCAATTTTTATATGCAGACACTATATATGGAGATCAAGGCCTCGTGTTGAATTGATACCATTCGCATTGTTATTTAAAGTCATAAAATAATGTTTCATAGAACAAGGACACTTCTATATTCTCTTTCTTGATTTCGTAAACAGTGTCTGTCTGTTGTGATTAACCTTTAGGTTGGCAACCAAATGTGTAAGTAATTGTAAAGTTTTACTATTAAAAATCAAATCGTTATCTTGAAAAGATAGTCATCTAATTGCAACCGTTACGTATACGCTGTAGATTCTATGTCAGAAATTAAAAATACTGTTTCATTATTTTCCACTCATTAAAATTATTTAAAACGGAAATGAACATCTATATAGCCCTTGTATATTGCAGTCGATGCTCGCAATTTTTATTCTGTATAAAAGTCCGTAATCTAGTTATGAATAACCTATGGTTGCTATCCAGGCGTCCCATGGATGTTAAACAACGTCCTTGTTCCAATAACCTCTTCGATTGTGAAACGAATAACATGCATTACATTTCTCCTTTAATCATAAATTATATTTTGTCAAAACCTACATAATGGTATCAAGAGAATGTCCCCACAGAGCAATTTTACAATACTTTCCAGAGATCATAAAAAATGGTTAAATAAATTATAATGCACAGACACTTAGGCACCCAGATTCCTCTACAAGGACTGAAAGTATAATTACAGTCTACCATAATGTCAACGAGATCGTGAAGGCGTTGTGGATCGTAAAAGAATAATTTATTCAACCTTCAATCGCAAAATGATTGTAAACTCCGATAAGATGGATGGCAGAGGATCGCGAACAGTATGTTTTGCGAAGTAGCTTCGATCAAATGGTCGCAGTCCGTCGTAATAACTTGTCGAGCGATAAATCGCAGCTGGTATGGGCCCCTTAAGCGTCGTTACGAAAATGTTAACATAAAATAACAATGCGATCCGCCGTGTAAACGGACGACGTTTGTCGGGATGCCCGGGCTCGCGCCGGGATGCAACGAATGTTCCTATTTATCATTTCCGAAACGCTCGTTTCTGTGTTCTCCACCATTTTCAAAATCGCTACTCGCATTACCACGGCCGTGCCCCAACCGGAAACAACTCGAGCTTCCCGGGTATTCGCGGTTTTCGATATTCCCTCGCGCTGATCCGCTCCGCGCCAGGAGATGCGTCGAATACGTTTGCGCGCGACGAGACCCGGAACGCTGTTACGCCACTACGCCTGCTAATCGACTGATAATTGCTGTAACAACCGCCGCTCCAGAATGCCATCAGCGGTGCATTAAAGTAATAAGACTGTAGGGCGCTTCGGCCCGGATCGGTTCTTTCGGAGATGAACGATCGCGGAACGATATCGGCGAACGATCGAGGATGAACAGCAATTTCGCAGCGCGCCACCATTTGCCTAAATATGAAATCTTTTTGGTTGCTGCAAATATAATGGCCGTTTTTCTTCTTGTATTTTCACTGCCAAGTGATACCCTCGGGTCTTTCGTGACCGCAACAAAATATTCTGTGTACCCCGTTTTCGCGGTTTTAGTTTCTTTAGTTTCCTTAATTTCTCTTGAACGTTTGGATTTTGTAGACCAGTGAACTATATCGGTATATTTTTAAGAAATTTTCAAAAAGGACTCTTATATGACAGTATAATTCAGAGTTAGAGCTACACATTTCGCTTTATTTGCCAATTTAAGATAAACGTGGAATGACTGTTACAAGATCAAGTTTTAGTCCCCCTTTGCAATCCTTCGAGATGCTTTTATTATTAATAGCCCTTTACAATCATTTTAAGATCGATTTCACACTATTGGATAAAACTCAAACTGGTTTACTGTCGTTTGACGAATTAAATCTTTCGCGTTCTACAATTGATTTCTCTCTCTGACATGTTCTCAGTGTTTCGAATATTTTCTTTTTTCACGCGACGAAAAAATGGCTAGTGTGAAACCGAAGTAGACGTTGGTTGGGAACGGAAAAAGGTCAAGAGTAGGACCACCACATGAATGATGCTACACTGAATGAACTAGAGCGACAGTCGGTCCCGTCTGCACATGCGCGTCATAGTATCGGTCCGCTAAAAAAAATCTCTAATGTCATCTAAACTCGGACACTACTATAAAAAGCCAGCCTGAAATACTTCGCAATTATAGCAAAAAGAAAGTGCAACGTTGACATCAGCGCTAAAAATTTATCTACATTTTTCTCGTGGAGGATCGAACGAGAGATTTCATTCAACGGAATCAGAGGACATTGTAAATTAAAAATATGCGATCTGCACATGAACTATTATATTTTCAATATCATAAAATAATATAGACACACTTAAGAAATAAATTTTATATAGCCAGGAGCTACAGGAAAATACTTTTACGTCCTGGATTAAAAGCATTTTAAATATTTTGTATATTAAAAATCTCTGAAAGCTAAGGTCTTTTTTAAAAATAATTAAAAAATTAACCCGTCGAGAGAGACACGAAAAAGGACACTTTCTAAACACTAAAAGAATCACAAAGCGATACGTTAACACTAAACATCTAATTTTTATACAACCAGAAAGCAAAGGAAAATGTTTCTCCTCCATTAAAAGAGTACTAAATATTCTGTACATTTTCAATAGAATTTCAATTTTGAATAACCAGGATATTTTAGAGTTCAGGGAAGGAGTCGAGGAATTGACAATGCTTGGAAGTTGAATAGCAGAGCATGGAAAGCAAATGAATGACTACAATAACTTATTATTGAATAAAGCCTTTATTTTACATCAGTTTTCTCTATGTAACATATGAAATTATGTAGAGGCGCAGATATTTTTAAATATATTGCCAATGTAGAATGTGCGCGCAATAGTCGCGTACGGTCGGATTAGTAAAGCAGAAAACTTTATGCGCGCTTGCTGCTATAATATTGCGGAAAGGCTGATTCATTTTGTCACATGTCGCATCGGACGCGCGCGCTACATCAGACGGTATTATTTCCACCCAATTTCACAATTATAAGGTACACGCATGCCTTCGAGCAATTCTCATTTCTGGATTGGTCGTGATACACGGAACTTCGCGAGATCGTGCAACTTTCACACGGCTCTAAGTGTTCTTAAATATTCTGCGCTACGGTATGTTCAATCTGGTAAATTACATTTATAATCAGAATAGGTATATCGCCTCCAGGAAGGCATTACACAAATGACCGAAGCGGAAACTTGCAGACCATAGCAACGTTTTGACCGGATCATTACTTGATATTATTATATCGTAAAATGTTCTACGCGAAAACGGAGCAATCTCGGTCAATTAAATTTATTAAAATGTTTCAATAAGCGTCTAAAATAATCTTTGGCGATTACTCAGAAAACGATAAATTGATTGCAGCAGCATTGAAAAGAGCAATAAAAAAACTTCCGGTGTTATGAAACGCAAATGCTGCAAAGCCTTCAAAGAGCCAATCCCAACAAGTATGTATAAACGGCACCAGCATTACTTTTAGTATCTACATTTACGGGATAAAGCATCTTTGCCTAAAATACCAGTTTGAAAAGTTCCAAATCTCTACAATAAAGGCAGTAGGGGCGGGGGGTGGGGGCGAAAAAACCGAACTTCGCCTTTATCTCAGTGACTACGTATGACACGCGATTAAATTGAAAAGCAACTGGTAAAGCCACACAACCTTCGTGTTCTTTTTCCAAAATTTTTAGTCACTCGTTACGGATGCAATTGTATAATTTCGACGTGTTTGACATTCTGTAACATTGGAGGAGAAAATCGGAGAATGATATTATAATTTATTGTAAAGAACTCTCCTTGGCGAGTACCGTCTCGGTCTAAATGTATAAATACAAGGCTCTAAAATCATGAATAATATCGGTATTGTGGCGTCCAAAGACGTAAAGGTCTCCCAATTTCCAATCCGCATGAAAATTGATGCAAACATACATTTTACACGCATTCGTAATTTGCAAGTACTCATCATTAGGTTGAATTAATAATTTTCATATTCCTGTTGTGATATCCGAATACAATAATTATGACGAGCCAGTTTTCTAATTTCTAAAATATAACAATAAATAAGTAAATTTGAGAATATGATCGTAATGATGTTAAGGATAAAATTTATAATTAATTATATGAAAATCAGGATGAGGAATAAATTCTATTTACCAAGTAAAAAATTCGTTATTGTAAATACAGACTAAAAATGCCTTTAATGTTCCTTGATATACATGTCGTCTTGAATTTTAGACATTTTTAAATACCATAAATGCGTAGAATTCCGCAGACTGCATAGTCCAACATGTCTGACTCGCTGCTGACATTACCGCTTTATTTTTCATCCGGCCAAATTCGCAGCGGAGACAATCGTCCCGCAATCCGCGAAAAAAGGGGGAATTCGCTGGAAGATCGCGGGGTGGAAGATCTTCGGGGAGGATCGTTGGGGGTTCGCAGGGTGCCGTGCAGAGCCGGCGGTTACGGCGGGTCGCTGCACGGCGTTAAATCGCGATACATTTTCCGCGACATTACGCTGCGCGTCGTATCGGCGGCCATTAAGTCAACGACTGCGGACATTTGCATTCCTCGGAGCAGTCTGGTCGTTCCCGGAAGACGGGGATCAGGATGGCTGTCGGTTGGTCGTTTGCTGGGGTAAAAGCGGGTAGGAACGATCCCGGGTCGACTATGGCCGCCTTGCGTGTTCGCGCGGGCAGATAACCGGGGCGATATTAAACATAATTCGCGCGTTTATCGCGCCGCGATGCCGCTCGTAATCCGGCATTCGACGCATCCGCGCATACGAGCGCGCGTGTTCGTCGGCGGCGTCGCCGTCGCGGCGACCAGCGTCGGTCGTTTGAGCCGCGAGAGAGCCCCGTGGAGAACAAAAGGGAGACGCGACCCTTCGAAAACACGCCGCGATACGAGGAGATGGATAGATAGGCGACGAAAAGGACGGGACAAAGGGGACAGCGACGGAAGAGGACGATAGAGAAAAATAAATAGAAAATGAAGGAAGGAATGGAAAAAAGAGAGACAAGAATGGCCAGTGCCGAGAGCGAAACGCGGCGATGAGGGCTGAGAGAGCGATAGAGAGAGAGAGAGAGAGAGAGAGAGAGAGAGAGGGAGGGAGAGAGAGAGAGAGTGAGTGATGAAGAGGGGCGGTGGGACGGGGTCGAAGGGAGCGGTGGAGAACGCAAGAGGTAAAGAAACGATGAAGGGATGAGGGCAAAAAGGGGATGGAGGAAGAGAGACATCGAGTTGATACGGCGAAAAGAGAGGAAGGCACACTGCCGTTGGACATTAAGAACGTTTCGTGCGGCAATTTAACCACCGACCAGGGACGCCGAGGGCGGCGCAGCCGGCGTCCCTGCGAAGGCAGCCTCTGAACGATATGGGGAGAGGAGCGAGGGAAAGAGTCGAAATGAGACAGAGAGAAGAAGGGGCCTGCGCCACCGGTATAGAGTTTTTACGACTTCTACGCGCGTGCGCCTGCACACCTGGAGATTAGGTTTAACAGCCTTAATTTTAAAAAATTGCCGCCTCTCCCCGACAATCTCCACTCCCCCTCGCTTCCTCTTATTCTTTTACCTGGCTCGTTCAACCTCCCTGTCCACCTCCTGCTTCTCCACCCTCTATCTCTCTCTCTCTTTCTCTTCTCCCCCCTTCCCCCTCTCACTCTCACGCTCTTCAACTAGGAGAGTCTCCACCACCAGCGCCCAGCAGCACCACCACCACCTCGCGGGCCACCCTTCCCACGGCGAAACGAAATTGCGCCGCTTTGCACCGTCGAGGATAAAGTTCTGGATGCTCCGTTGCCACCCCTTGCCGCCTATCTGCGACGACGAACTCTCGAGACAGCGGCGCGGACGCTGAAACACGCCGGGACGTTTAGCCCATTTACCGGCCGTCTATATACGCCGGTCAGGATTAGGCATTAGGAAGTGCCGGAAATATGCCCACGGAATTTGGGGGAAAATTGTTTAGGGCTGGGAACACCCGCGGAGAATCCTACGAACGAGTTGGGGCGATGGCCAGAGACTTCGTCCGGTTTGTCGATGGTTCCGCTTGCTGGCCTGATGGCGCCGAGGCCGGGGAAATGCGAGTCGGGATCGAGTCAATCGGATTATTGAGGCGTTCAGTGGACTTTGGTAACCTGGGCGTTACAATTTTTAGTAAACTTAAATGGTTCGGAGGGTGGAAGCCATCGGTGAAGCCATTGATGGTTTTCTTTTGCGGCCTTTTCTCAGTTCTTCAGGGTCGATCATCTTGAATGGAAATATATGTTGTCCAGGTCCTACGTACCAGTGACAGCGTAGATCAGTAGATCGTAGAAGTAAGAGTTTGTACATATTTGTACAGATTTGTTGTACACATTTATGAACGTGACAGAAAATCTAAAGTTTCTCATAATTATGATGGCGCGAGATTTTTTATTTAAACGAAAAGTGTTTATTCTCTTAACGGCATCGCCTTAGAAAGACACAATAAAGATATGGGGCATGAAACCAGAGCAACATCAATCCTCGTTCAAAGGGTGGTATCACCCTGAAGAACTGAGATACAGTTCAGAAAGTAAACCTCCCAATTTCTCTTGATGTTATTTGTAAAATATAGACAAATATCATAAATGCATAAATAGTCACAATCACATTTGAAATTGGCAATCTACTCGTTAAGTTTACTGATAAGTGCATGTTTTAAAAGTGATTTTCAAAGCCAGGTAATATTATAATGATTATATTCGATAGACGTGATAGACAGATAATACAAGGACTTACTTCGATCAGAAAGTGATTCAAACGTGAACGCACTCTTCGCGTATTATCAATTTCCATCGTAGTAACTCGAATCCACGGTTTCAGGGAATCAAAATCGGTCACCCGTGGCCTTTGAACACCAGTCGGCGAGCCTGCGATCAACCTATAAAAAAGAAACGGAAGCTATCAACGATGTGAGTACCGCAGATTTTCCAACGCGAAATAACGTCACCGGCCTTCCTCGAGCAGTGGCGCCACGAAGAAAAATCTTCACTCCACCCCCCTCCCCCCTTCCATGATTACAGCGAACCAAATCCTTACAATTCATCGCGCGAGAACCCTTCGGCTAAATCCGCGAATGAATTCCAGGATCGCAGAGCCCTGCACCGGACAGACAATTTCATCTCGCGGGGGCATATCGGCGAAGTCGTAGCGACCGGGGCGGGTCGGTGCAGGGGTGGCATCTAGGTGCCTAGATTAATTAACAACTTCGTAAACCGTCCCTTCTCGTAGGAACCCTTTCCGTAATTCCGTGGAAATTTTCGTCGTGGCCCCGCCTCCGCTGGCTGGCCGCAATAAAATCCACGTTGAGCCAGGTTCCAGACTCGTGTGAAATATCGCCGCGAATTATCATACCATCTGAAATTAAAGGGCTGAAATTTCGGGGTGGTACCGCACCGACGGTGGTGCCCGCTGGAAAATAATTTTGATGCTCACTCTGTACTTCTCTACGCGCGTTGCTACCCCCCCTCCCCGGATCACCCCTTGGCCGCGTCGTCCACCCCGCCGGCACCATCATACACACCCCCGTAGCCCCCCTCCCCACCAACCCCCGAAACCCCTCGGGCCGCAAATCCCGCGCTCTGTTCATCCTCTCGTTCCTTCCTTCCTTCCCTGCCCCCTTTTCCTTCGTTCCTAACGCGGAACAGACAGAGAGTCGAATCTACTAGCCGGCGCATAGAGGGGTTCAAACGAGTCTGGGGGCCTTGAGGGGTAAGCGAGCAGGTGGGGAGACGACGACGGCTCGGCAACCGTGACGTTACGAAGGGAAAGAGAGAGAGAAACGAAAGTAGAGGCCCCCGATGGACGTAGAGCAAGCCAGCAAGTGCTATTCCGATGTTCTCGAGTGCGGACCGGTCGACGCGGCTCGGCTCGGTTCGGCGCGGCGCGACGCGGCGCGGCGGTGGGAAAGAAAACCGTGGTCTCGTCGGACGCGGCCGTGGCAGAGGAGACGAGAAGGGAAAGAGAACCAGGGGTCGACGCGGTGCGAGCGAGAGAGAGAAAGAAGGATTTCCGGCGGACAGAAGTGCGCGCTCCAGCAGAGCGAAAGAGCGCCCTCTTTGGCCGCTCGTGCGCATTCGCCTTCCTCTTCCTGCCCTCTTAGCCGGCGGCCACCCCCGCGCCCAGCGAGCGCTGCGCTCTCTCGCTGGCTTCTTTTTGTCTCGCGCAACGCGTCCTGCGTTCCCCGGCACGGCGCGCGCTGCTTTTCCTGGCCACGAGCGACGATTTTTCTTTCGCAGCGTCTGCGCGGCCACGCCCTCCCGCTGCAATGGCCGCGATACCGAAATTCCTCGCGGGGGCGGCGCCCTTCCCTCCCGCCGACACCCCCCCCCCTACCGCAGTTTTTCCGTCTCCGTCGCGCGAACCGGGTTACCCTTATTTTTGCTAGCACGCGCCTCGTCTGTCTCGTCCACCGCCGTCACCCCCTCCACTCTCTCCCGGGACCTTTTTTCTGTTTTTTCCGCCACTTCCCCTACTCTCCCGGTAACTACCTCTTCGCTATCCATCTCGCGACCTCTCCCGCTAGCGTCTCTCTTTCCCTTTGAAAGAGAACGGACCACGATAACGACGAGCCGCGCCGGTCACCCCCCGTTGCCTCTTCTTCCTTCTCACCACGATGAGGGCGAGAGAGAGAGAGAGAGAGAGAGAGAGAGACGTCGAGCGGGGGTACGTTTTAAGAGGTCCCTCAAACAAGCTCGTGGCTACGACGCCAGCTGTCTGTGTGCATTGTACTTGGCTCGTGTAATGTGTACGTACGTCTTTGATCGAGTGTTTATACGGACTTGGTTCAGAAATCGATTGGTCTCCACGGTTAATGAGTCGCGCTGAATGCTATTGATGTTTCCGATCGATTTATGGACCGACTCGCTCCACGCCCGCGAAGAATCGCGCCGGCAAATCGAGCGGAACGATCGATCGCGCGATGACGTTCAAGAGCAGAGGTCTCAGAATTTTAGGGGTTGCTCGAGGGCCCCTAGAAATACCGATGTAGAACTGATAGGAAGATAGGGTATGTAATCGCGCTTTAGGCGAACTAGGTTGATTTAGCGTATCGAGTTTAGCTGGGTGAACGCGTCCGTTATAGTCTTAGATGCATCGTTTAGAATGTTATGGGTTGCTTGAGAGTCTCTAGAAGTACCGATCTAGGGTTAGTAGAAGAGTAGAATAGGTGCTCGAGTTTTAGGCGAACTGTAGATTTAGGTGGGGTGAACGCACTTGTCGAAATCGTCTTAGATGCTTAGATTTTTAGGGGATGTTTTTGAACGTCTCTAGAACTATTAATGTAGGATTGGTAAGGGGACCAGGATAGGTGATTTTAGGCGAACTGTAGATTTAGCGTTTGGAGCTTAGCGACGTGAACGCTTTTCCCCACACCGATGCAAAGTAATTCCGTAAACCGCGACTGCAGTAGCGCATACGAATTGCTATTAAAATCGATGAACCCGTCCAGATATAAAATAACAGTCAGAGCGAGGGGTTAGTGCGGACTCGATTTAACAACTGATTATACTGACCGATTAGTGAAGTTCATCGATGTTATAAACGATAGATTTACAGGATTTAAGCGTCGGTACCTGTGGATTAGATTTTCGGGCATAATCCGTACTCGACGCGCCATGATGGCTGATAATATTCTCGACATTATTTCATATTTCTGCTGCGGCGAAACACGGGGAACGAGACTACCGCAAAAATTCCGGGACCTCAAAGAAATAATTAGGAACGGTCACCGTTAGTTAATTTTATTAGATGCCGATCGGTTAACAATTAACCGCATGCAGTTAATTTGGGCGTGGTTTGCACAAGACAAATTTAACATCCTTCGATATCATTCTGTTTTATAGAGCTTTTACTTAATACCTCATTATCCAATAATTAATTGTTTCGATTTGCACCATTTTTGCATTAATCGACACGCGTGTCCGCAGGTGAATCGAAGCGTTCATGATATTTCATTCATTTATTGTAAAATGAAATCACGGCGAGCACGGATGTTTAAGGAATGCATCGAAAAAACGAGAATGAATTGGTCGATCGGACGATTGACATTAACCATGAATTTTTCATTCGGAACACGGCGGGCGAACGATCGGGAAAGATTTAACACAGTTGCGACGAAATGTAACGATAATGAAATTAAGTAGTTCGTTCTTCATCGTCATGCGTTTCTGGTACGCATGTAAATGAGCGAATGATTAACATTAAATTCGTGGGAATATCGTGAACAGCCATCGACACGGCGGCCGCGATACACCGTCAGTTGAAATTTGTCTGCGTATTTCGTCATAAATCTGTTTCGAGTAACGTTCGCCGACCGCATGGATTTTAATCCGCGAGCGAGCCTATATCAGAACCTCCATTTTCTGTACCGCAAGTTTCATTAATAACTAGATATTGAAATTGGAAATGTGGCGAACTTGAAACAATCGGTATAGCGCGCACCGCGTTACAAAATCGCACGACTTTCTATTCGATTACTCTCAACAAACAGATCGTTTAAAATTTGGATATTCTATGTTTACAGAAGGACTCCTTGAATCGATTTCGGCTGTTACAGAGTCGAGCGATTCTCTATTTTTATCACTTTCAATAAATAAATCATTTCGATTTTTGTCAATCCTGCGAACGGTTTTTCATTTTATTATTTTCGACAAACGAATCAGTTAGAATTTGATACACGCATAAGTTGAATTGATCCTGATTAAAAATTCGTACGAGCGTCTCGCTGTTAAATTACAGACCCATGGCGAATAAATAAATACAAAGTGGACGCCGTTCTGTAAAAACATGTACATCTTACAAATCTTCCGGGTAATTAACATTCTTCCAGGAGAACGTTCACGAAAAAACGGGAAAAACGAAAGCCGGCCGCGGTACGTTCCAGCTGATAAATGCAAATCCGTTGCATAGTCATTTCGCGAAATGTCTCGTAATTATAAGGTAATCAGAATATAAACCTACCGTGCAAAACAATAATTTAATGCGCATGGAATCCGGTATTGTGTCGTGCGGCCGCGTGTCCGTGACTGGGAGCAATGTAAATTGTTAATTTTAATTTGTCTACTTCGCTCTGCACCGCCTTGATCATTTTCTGATCGAAACACGCCGGTCTACGGCCTTGTATTTCACGAAACACGCGGTATTTCAATGATTATTGTAATTTTTTAATGCGACATATTTACACATCGCGAGCCTCTAATAATTCCATGTGGGTGGTATGAAAATTGTTTGTGGTCTGTACTGTTTCAGAAAATTATGCGACGACAAAGTAGCATACACTGTTAGCAAAATCAATACTTATTCTCTATATAAATTTCAATACAGTCTCAAATACATCCATACAGTCAAAGTAAATACAGTCTCCAAAGATGGCCTCACAGCACGTTATTTTCATTAATTATGTTATATATTAATATATTATAAGCCGCGGGAAAAGATAGAATGACCTTGATCCACCTTGCTCGACCTTGATTACCTTCAACGAAGCAATACCGGAAAACATGGAGAATGTTGCCAAAATAAAAATGAAGATCGATTTTCCCCTCTGCTGGCATCGGAGGGTTGTGTAGAACGTTTTCCGCAGTACCAAAGAGAATTAAAAAATCGCTGCACCAGTGTGTCAGCCATAACCGCGAAATCTGTCGGCTGATCCCGGGCTCTTTTATAAAAAAAAAAATTGTGCCGTGAATAACCGGGCAGCATCGGCAATGAGGCGAGCAGCACCCATCGATGCCTGGCGATGGTGAAGATCGTGGTTTAATTATGTTTATCAGCGACGAGTGAAATTAACGAGATTTATCAAGAGCGGTCCGATTTGCTCTACTCCGTACAAACGTTCATAACTCCCCCGTATTACGCACGTATGAACAGCCATGAACTCCTCTGTCCCCTAGCCTGCCACCGACCCCCGTCCACCCCCTTGTCCCTCCTGATCGACCCCCTGACACCCCTCTGTCACCGGCCTTTGGACCCTGTAACCTGTAACACGCACGGGCGCGTGTAAAATTTAACGAAATTTAAAGGACCGGTTTGTGAGCCTCAATAATTATGCCACAGCAGCGTAATTATCACGGAATTTCCATTAGTACGTTCAATACACGGACAAATCGCGGTACGCGCGCTCCCAAAATGTCAAGAAATTATACAGTCCGGGTTAATCCGGCGTTTTGTAGGCGCGACAGAATCTAAAAATGACGGGATCGCGTTACTTCCAATGATCCAACATCGCAAACCACCGCGTACCCCTTACATCGTTCATTTTCCCTTAATCCCTACTCGCTCCTTAAAAAATGTACACAAAAGACCCTCCTCTAATTTTTGCTCATTTCTGTTTTACATTTCACGTTGTTGCATTAAATTTATCCATCGTTTTATCCATCATTTCGAAGGAATATTACTCGACATTAGCACAACTCGAAATGTCTCGAAAATCATGGTGCAAGCAGCAGTCGGATAATTCTACATGCAGAAATAAGCAAATAAAAAAGAATAACAGTTCTTTGTTTGTGGCTTCGTTTTTGAGAAAAATTCGTTTGAAGATCCGTCAGGCTCGTGTGCCCCAGTATTCACTGTAAGTAGAATCGGTAGGCCATAGTCAGACGCACCAAGCGCCTGCTGTTAATACACTAGAACTACCGAGGACTAAACAACACCGCTCCATATTGCTTCCTAATAATCAAATACTGAATTTATTAAGAATTCGGAATAAAGAAGTTTGTCATAAAATTTCTAATATTTTCATAAATAGGAACTATTCACTTCGTCTCTTCAGTAATGGTTTTAGTGTAATCTACTGTAGTTCTAGCGTTAACAATATGTGTATTTGTCAAATTTTCAAATTGGATTATCTCAAAAAATGAAGTATTAAAAAAAAACACATTGGTCCCATCTTTCAACTAATTTTTCCAAGCATACTTCCCATCTAGCCGCTTGCACCATAATTACGAGGATACCCTGTAAATGATAATTATTTTGGCCTTCCTTAATCCACAAACAATTAATTACGCTAACTTGCAATCCTACTAGATAATCGATGTTTCCCCCTGAAGGATGGGGGAGAGAACTGTGCAAGATACCCAACTAATACACTGTAGCACAAAATCGTCCAAGTTCAAACGAATTTATTAAAAAAAGAAATCTTCCTTTCGAGAATTCCGGAGCGACGAGCGTCTAGAAAAACGCAACCGGAAGCTCCTGAAGGGTTCCGGGATCCGCGATGCGGCCATTAAGTGTAGCTCGGTGTGCTTCGAATAATTGCAGCGCGATGGCGGGTCTCGCCTAATGAAGCCTCCGCTAAATTCCCCAAAATTGTTTAATCCGGGGCTCTTAAAAGTTCGGCGGACGCGCGCGGCATAAATTACGCGGCGGAATCCGCGTTGCGGCGCGGCGGTGTTTCGCGGATCCTGTCCGCGTGTGCATCCCCGAGGTTCACGACTCGCGTTTTCGCAGCGGTTTTCCGAAGGGGGAGGGGTGGAGAGGTTCTGTGAACCGTTGGCGGGGTAACTGATCGATCGATCAGCTGCGATCGGTCGCATCGAAGTCAATGGGGACGGCGTCGTTTCGTACGTTCGACTCCTCGAAAACAGATGGCCAAGTATTCGATGTCGATACGCCGGCTGGCCGTGTTTTTCGGGTTCTCTTCACCCCTGAAAGAGAGAGAGAGTTCTCGCGAGAGGGGAGTATCCTCCGGGAGGAAGGACGGGTTGGGAAAAAAGGAAAAAATCGGCGAACAGGTTGGTAGGGATTGAACGAAGCTTTGCGCAGGATACTGGGGGTCTGGTCTGGTGGGGGTCTCTTGGATCAGGGAACGAGGGCAGGGGAAAAAGGCGAGCAGAAGGAAAGCTCGACTGGTTGAGGGAGCGCAGGCGTTGGGTAGCTCTATCCGCCGCGGCGTGGTAGGAGAAGTTGGCAATGGGAAAAAAGAATGGGTGAAACCGGCGCACCGATGGTATCGGGGGAAGGAAACTGAACAACGCAAGTCAATCGTGCGTCTCTTAATAGAAAAGTGGGGTCGATTTATGGGTTATAGGTAAACTGCACACTCTCATCCCTCTGTATCATCGGGCTGTCCCTCTCCTCCCGGCATCGACACCCCTTTTCTATGCCGCCTACGCCGCCGCCAGTACCGGCGACCGATCGGCCGGCAGATATCGCTCTTTCGTTTCCCATCGACGCTGTCCCCTTTTTTATCAGCCCGCGCACTCCTGATCGCTGCCCTGACCGACTGCCACGCAGGATCCTTACGGCAGGACACAACCGATCCGGAACTGGAGCTGGACGGTTCCTTCGGAGACGTCGTTTCATCTACGCTCGATCGAACGAGACGAGTCTGTGCAGCACCAGCCAGCTCAGTGTAGCTCCTTTTCTAACCATCTAAGAACTAACTCCATCTCTAACTGTCTCAGACTTCAACTCTGTCGCACTCAAGTGGCTACTACGCGCGTTTGTTTACCTTGACTGACACGACTCGTTGGCCGAAGTATAAGCCTCTGCGACTACCGGGCTCAGTGCGTCTGTGGAACGTGGCCGTTAACCCCTTGCACTACGATTTGTCCTACGGTTGCAGTGATTAACTTCTTTGTCGTTTTCTTGGAAGAAACAGGAAGTTTATATTTGTCGCATGCCTGTACATTATCCAATGGATATACATGTATATCGATAACGAGGAAATTATTTTGACTTAGTAGAGATTAGTAACGTACGGATTTCATCGCGAGTCTAACTCCATCTTGTAGTGCAAGCGGCTATCGATCGACACGATCCCTGCTTCATTTCTTAGTTTTGATTTTAGTTTCACTGCGATCGGACTACTTGAGAGCCTTATCTTCCGTTTGTGATAATTATTTATTTCTACCGGTGAAACGCGTTTAGGAAAATTGTTATATTATTTATGTTATGATTTATTTTACGACTACAGTAACTATAACACCTCCTAGAAAGACGATGTATCTTTTGTATACCTATTACGCTATTTAACGGCGAAACATCGACAACAACAAAGTCGAATTATATTTTGATTCGAAGGAAATCTTAAATTTTCTTTATCTGAATTTTTTATCGTAAATGTCTATACCACACCATTTTGTTACGATTGAGATAATTAATAATAGATAGAGAATTATGATAATTATGCATTAGAGTTTATTATATTATATAGACTTGTGGTTATGACAAAAATGAGCAGAACATTTAAAGAAACTTAAGAATGTCTAATCTCACATTTTTGAAGTTCTTAAAGAATGGAAGAAATTTCTATTTCGTTCTCGTTTCACGCAAATTATGTCAAAAACGTTTAGTTTGCATAAAAATCCACAGTCTACTTATAACGAATGAATTAAAAATGTTCTATTTAATATTATAATTAAAAATGCCAGTGTCTCCGGGTTTTCAATACAGACAAATATCTAAACATTACCGTCGAGCCGAATGTGTTCCGGTGAAAGGGCTGTCCCACCTTAACACTCGCGGTGGGGTTGATTAATACCCGCGCCCCAATTTCCAATAGCCGTCGCGTTTCCGCAAATGGAGCGTGCCACGTGGCGCGTTAAAGTATTTAAAAGACAAACAATTGAAACGTACAACAACGAGACGAGCGTCGCTGGAACGCTGGGAAATTGTGTAGAAATACATAAAAGTAACGCTGAGCTACACCTATCCCTGGCCGGAAATGAAATTAGGATTTTTTCCTGTACTATTCACTTGATCAAATAAACAACCAAATTATGCGATTTCCGAGCAGGAATTACTGCAACGAGATACGAATTTTATGCACCTGTAGTAGAAAAAATTATCCATCAAGAAAAAGTTTTAGGAGCTGAAGATGATTCTAACGAAAATCTAATAAAATACTTTGCAACAGTGATAAACTCTTGGCTCTTGTAATTTGTCCTATAAGAACGTATACTTGCATCGAAATCCTCGTTTTATATATATTTAGTAAACAGATATTATTAATTTTATATTATGAATTAATTTATGGAGCTTCTTACCACGAAAATTGGAATAGAAAGATATTTTCTTTTGCAAGCTCTGGATAATATTTATTTTAGATTTATTTATTTTCCATAATTTTGCAATGCTTATCCATTTTCAATGAGAGGTCGAACTCTCCAGTTTTACTGCTTCGTTTCAGCACGAGGCCTTATAATTAACTGTATAATTAAATGTACCCGTACCGAAATCGTAATGAAAAATGAATTCTGAATTTGTATCGACTGTGTCACTATAAAGTGCAAGCGCTGAGAATTTATTGATACGAGAAATATTTGTAAATCAAAGATTCATTCGAATTCTTCAAGGGTAATAGTTCAAGGAATTTATATTGTATATTTATTTCATACATCAATATGACAAGTATTTCTCATTTTAACGCCTTATTAGATTCATTTGCAGAACTTGTAGTTACTGAAGCGAACTGTAATATTTGATAGCACACCAATAATCATTTAATTATTTATTTCCGTACCTGCCTACTAATATGTAATTATTAGAATTTGAATTTTGTGCATGTATGATAAAACTGATTAGCTGAAATATTAAATTGTTATGACATTAGAAGGAATTGAGAATATTACATTCTTTACAATTCATTAATGTTACCAAAAGATCATTTTTATTTTGCATAAACAGCTAACTTGTTCATAATTCGTAATCGAATAAAATTTTAATACTGGATGTTATTCAAGCTCATTTCTTCTTCCATCCGAGACTAGAAGAACCACAAAAAAGGTATGCTTCGTTAATTGAAGTTCGATGTAACAACGCAGTTGTCTATTTGCTGGCGGCCCGGGCCGACAACAATTCACAACCGGCAGAAGATTATGTATCCGCGCTCACAGAAATATTCCTCGATGAATCGAAACGATCGAATGACACGTAGACAGGCCAGTCATGAAACGAACATTTCCATCGACGCCGGATATAACCAGTAACGCGTACACATAATTCCCAAAAATACATCTATCAGCAGATACGCGCGGCATGTACCGGCCACCTACAAACATTAGTGATAATTACAATTATTACTAATTGATGTATACGCAGAATTATATCATTCTGATTGATCCGTTCCGCATCAAAGGGGCGGTCATGAATGAATAACAAAAACGGTTGTGGCTAGGAAGAGCAGGGGGCAAGGGGTGGTAGAGAATCGCGAGAGGTGCGGGGTAGGTGAAACACGCGCGGATTCGTTCCGTTGTCACGGAAGAATCCTGACGAAACATAAATAATCAGGCTGGACGCGGGTAATCGAATTAATGACAATTCCAACACGTCTCCCGTTAGAATCGCGTTATCATCGGCAGTGATCAACGTATCAACCGGTTTCTAATTTCGTATGCAAATCTGTCAGGACCGACTAATTGAATTGAACGTGAACGGGATCTATCTACGCGATCGTTTCGCATCTCCAAAACCCGGAAGAGGACAACTCGCTCGATGGCATTATCGACGTGAAAGACGCGAAAAGAAAAAGAAAAGAAAGATCTCGAGAAAGAACGGACCGAGAACCAGAGTTCGGGCCCTCGACGAAACTCAAAAGCGTCCACCGAAACGAACACGGTTGATTCTGAGCATAAACTGCGAGAGGCGGGGCGTGACTCGTTGCTAATTAAAATAATCCGATGGGACAGGGAAGTCGGTTGTAGACGGGGGTGATGGAGAAGGTCGAAGGAAATCGGTAGCAGTCGATCGGGCCGATAGCCTCTCGGCTTTGGCGCGCCGTCCGGAGACTAATAACCCGATTTCCTGTAAATTTCGTCCCGGCCGACATTCTTTTTTACCTAGGAAATAACCAGTTTAATCAGGGACGGCTTCCTTCCCGTGCTATTTGCACGAAATTTCGGAGTTTCGAGCCCGCGCGATACATGTGGGTGGCACAGCTGCGCCGAATGCCTGCTAAAATTAGGATCGGCGGTGGTGTGCGTGTGTGCGGACGCGTTCACGGCCCAGGGAGCGAGAGCGAGCGGGCTGGCAAGGTAGCTACGCGAGCGAGGAAGCTAGCCACCGGCGAAAGCTCGTGTGTGTTCGCGAGCTTTTGCGCTCTCTCGGCCGTGCTTGGCCTCTCGTTTACCCCCTTCCGTCCCTTCGCCGACCACCCTCTCCGCCGTCCACCCCCGTTTCAACTCCCTCCCTCGCGCCACCCCTCGCGTACCCCGGTTTCACCACCCCTCGCTCGTCCTGCCGCGTGCCATCCTTTCCGGCCACCACCCTCTACGTGTGCGTCTCTCGGTCTCGCTTCCACCCTCCGGCTGCGTGGTTTTTTTTCTCGTGTGCGCGCACGAAGGTCGGTAGCTCTCTGCCGGCTAGGAGAGAGGAGACCGAGAGAGAGAGAGAGAGAGGAGAGAGAACGAGGAGAGAAAACGGCCGAAAGAGAGAAAAGCCCCGGCTGGGAAAGAGAGGAGGCAGGAGCTAGGAGAGCCGAGAGGGTCGATAGGTGGGCACCGACCACCCCAAAAGTCCGCGCGCACCGCCGCCACCGGCCACCGTTACTCCTCCGCCACCTCCTCTTCATCCTCTCGTCGTCGTCGTCGTTGTCGTCGTCGTCGTCGTCGTCGTCCTCTCTGTCTCCACTCTTGCCCCCTTGAACCAAGGGTCGACGGGAGGTGGCGACAGCCGCTTTATAAATATCTACCGGGTAACGTTAAACAGTTCGCTAGTTACTAATGAAAAAAGAAATTACGCCTGATATTGTATTAGATGGCAGGACATACATGATGCTACCAGACCCTGCAGACTCACGCATTTGCACGCGGTCTCATATTCGATTCTGGATACTTTCTTCGATAGTCAACCATTTTTTGAGCTTTCGGTTTGCACGAGGATTTTTATGGAATTCGAGGGTGAGGATCATTGCTTTCGAAAATTCTCAGATCTGTTCTAAGGGGTGTTCACCATGTACGCTGCGTCCCCATGGAGGCATGTACAGTGCGAACCCATGGAGGCATGTACAGTGCGAACCCTTTGAACATGAATGTCGGCTTACTATTGACATCAAGCTCGTATATCTGATCCCGAAAGCTCGAAACAAACTATATAATTATTTAAATAATACAAAGACCTCCAAGACACGAACCCTACTATCCCTGGATAATTTTCTTCATCTCCATTATTTTCTTGGTCTATCGTTTTTTGAAAGTTTCGAGTTTCAGTCGGTGAACGTAGAAGTTTTATGGAAATTCGTGATCGTTTTTGAAAAATGCACAGGTCCGCTTTAAAGCGTGCTCACTGTGTATGCCGCGTTCGTAGAAAGGCGTGTACAGTTTTAAAGGTTATCAGAATTTTTAGTTCACCGACTCCTAAAAGCGGGGAAATCATTAGTGGATAAACTTTCGCGGTATAATTAGCAAGCCTGTTTTGTTCATGTATATTAACACCTTGCCGTGTAATCTTCCTTTTGGCTACAATGATTAAGGTTTCTTAATCCTTTACAATTTTACAGAAAAAAAACATACGTGTCATATACAGGGTGGCCCGAAATTCGTCCGACTATTTTCAAATGAAGCTGATTCGCGATATCGAGTGCACCGGCATGGTAAAATTCAATTTTACTTGATCGTACATTTCTCGTTCCTCCTAACGAATATCATAAACCGTTAAAATGTCAATGAGCGTCACTGAACGTGATGCAATTGAATTCTGGAAATATAAAGGTCCCATTTTTCCGAACAATGCAGAAGAGTTAATTCTCCGCGGGAAGACACGGGGAAATCCTTATTAGCGGTCTCGTTCTTTTTACATGGAGATCGATGGACGTCGGACGATTACAAGTTTTTTGTGCCTTCACCCCCCTCCCCTCCCGATGCCGACGATTAAACGCGTAATTTGTTTCTTGTTTGTAGCGGGTCGAAACGATTCGCTTTCTACCGTGCACCGTCTCGTTCGCGGAATTTATTACCCGTCTCTACAAAGGACAAATCTGTTTTCGAAATTCGCCGGGATAATGAAATTACTCGCGAGCACGCGCGCGCGCGTGCGACAGAGGAACGAGGGGAGTGAGAGAGATACAGAGAGGAGAGAAACCGGCGCGTCTCTTATGCGAGATCAAATTCCCTATTTTTCTGGGGCTAAAGTCTCTGGAGTGCGTCGCGTGTGCAAATAAATCGCGAGGAGCGAAGATGCGCGAGCGCGCGCGATCAATATTTCCTTTGAAAATTCGCCGGGCGCTCAACTGATTCACCGCCATATATAGCGTTCTTTTTTTTCATACTTAATGAACGCACGCAAGGCACCTACTCGTTACCGTGATAATGCAATTAAAACGCTTACGTTGAATAATAAATATTTGCATGAATAAGTAAGTATCGAACAAAACGAGATTATTGTCGGTTATCGCCACTCTTACGTATGAACTCACCACCCCTACCCCCACCTTCGGCCTCCGATAATCGGAGCCGCCACGTACCCGCCTGTTAACATTCATCAAGGAAGACGTTAAACACGAATATCGATCAACCTATCCAAATTTCTCCTTTGTCTGGAAATACTTTTCGATTTGCCAAACTCTACATTTACATTGATTGAAAAATAAGGGTATCTTTTATACCATTAACAAATGATAAATAACAAGTAAACCATCACAGTCTTTTCAACCTTTGTACGGGCAACCAGAACGAATAGATAATCTTAAAACTTTAGTGTTGAATATTTCTGCATAAATTATTATTTTGAATGTACAAATTGATATAATAATATAAATTGATACAAATCATGAGGGAAGAAGAAAGTAGAATTATAATACAATTTTTGCATCCTGACATATGTCTGCAGAAATCTCTGCACAAAGCTCTGCTGATTTAATGCATTGATTTTAGTCTCCCGTGGCTTGCATTTAATGCAGGCAATTTTTATTTTCCATAAAAATCCGCGGTCTAGTTATGATTGTGCTTATTAATGTTAGTGGTTCTTATGGAGAATTTTCTGCAACAATTTCTGCTATACACATTAAATCAGACGAAATTAAATATTCTAATCGGAAACCTTGGAGTTAAATTGTAAGACAAGGGGCGGCTAACAGCGCACAATGCAAGAGGAATATATTTTTGCTGACGATGATATTGAAGAAGTGTGTATGGAAAATGAGGGTGTAGAGTCGCGAACGGACAAAGTTGTCGAACGCAAATTACGCAAATGCTTGAGAGGGTGAATGACCCGGCGGAGGAGCCCTGATTCCGGTTTCTCGCGTTTCAAAGCGAAACGCGCGCAGCAAGCTAACGTTTCGTGTCCTGCAAGAGTTGTCCCTGTGTGAACATCAACTCCTGGGGCGCTGGCTGACGTCCGAGATTTAGAAGCCGCAAAATAACAAAAGCTTAAACAATTTCCGGCTACAAAAGCGGAGCCATTCCCGCGGCCGACGTCGCGTCATTGTTTGGCGCTGCACGGGAACGGGGTTGAGCGCCTCCTACACGGACAGGATGCAAGGGGGCGCGTTTATACATACGTCGTAGACGCGATATCGCTTTAAGGGGGCATTCTGTCGTGGACGGGTCGAAAAATCGATTTTTTTAAATATATTTCTTTCCATTGTAGAACCTTGGAAATGTTTTCTCTCACTTCTTAAAATTGAACAATTACCGGTAGCAGAAAGAGACTTTGAATATGTAATTTAAGCATTCCCCATTTTTTTGCGAAATAAATTGTTTAGATTAGTAAGGATGAAAACTTTTTTTTTAGTTCCTCCACCCTGAGATTTCTAATCATCTATACCGACAAGGTACGATTGTTAAGTATGTATTTATTGTGGACGAAATAGAACCAGGAAGGAAGTAATTGAAACTACGTAAAAAATTGTTCCGTACCAAGAGCAGACAAATCGATGAACAAGAAAATTACAACGTAAGACGTAACGTCACTCTGAAAAAATTCATGGAAATTGTTAACTTTTGCAGCGTTTACGTGGAACTGCCCCCTTAACGGGCATCGCAGCTCGGTGCCCTATTAAGAAGAAGCGACCTCGTCCTCCCACCATACGAGCTTCTGAAATATTTCGGTGGACATTTTCATAATGGCCTCCGGACCAACAGTTTTCACGAGGAAAAATCGTGCGGGTCATTCGCGGAACGTTTTTACAGACATTTTGGATACCCGCTGAAAGAGAATCCGGAATGGCGTCGTTGCGTGTTCGAGCGGTCGACGCGAGAAGTCGCGAATGTTCATGCATATACAATAGTTACGGCCCCCGGGACCGAAAATTCAATTGGGAATATTATTTACCCTGAGCTCGAAAAATGAATCCGCACTTGTATTGAAAAATTGTATAAAGGAGCATTGTTAATTCGCAAATTTATGTTGAACTTGGGTTTCGTCTTTGCAATCATCATCTTGGCAGAGTTATTTATGAAGAACCTAGAAATAGTTCTGTGCTTATACAAGGTGACACAAAAGTCACTAAACCATTTAGAGTTCGAATTTCAAGGATTTTGCCCGTTTTAAAATGGTCTAATAACTTTTAGGCCATCTTGGTTTCGCCTTTAGGACTGTAACCTTAAAACAGTTAGATCCCCGTATAACACGATCTAGAAATTGTTTAGAAATATAAAATAAATAAATAATAAAGTATAATATATATAATAAGTATAGTCTCTTTAAATAATTTACTAATCACGTTGTACGGGAACCTATTACATGTTGCCAGATAAAATACAATTTAACAGATACAAAGATATTCATAATTACTTGAATAAATGGAAACAACATAAGTATCAGGAAGATGATTGTCATATTATATAAAAATGTTTCTATCGAAACATTATTGATTCCGAAGTGGGGGATTCACTTTAATCCATTAGTCAAAGCTTATCTAAAGCTTGCAGAAGATTATAGAAGATTTCATTAGTGCTTTCTATATTTTAGATGAATTAAGTATAGCAAAACATGACAATGCTTCTAATAATTAATGGAACGCCAGTTTAGTAATAAATTATCCAAATCTCAATGATGGTTAACTAAACGCTGTAATTGTTATAATTATAATGATAATTATGATGTAATTAATATTAATCGTATCGGTGAAATGAATGCATTGCCAGTTCAGACTTCATTATGATCGAGAATACGCTCGACGAATGTGAAGATTCGTCAATGTAGGCAAATCTGTTTCTGATTATACAATACTGAGACTCAGTTTATGTAACATTGAGCTCATACAGATTTCTATATATTTTATAATTCAGCGTCAGAATTCTAAATGGAACCGCTAATTCTGAAACTTAAGATACTTTAAGATTAAGCTCATAAGAGGTCCAAATATTAACAAAATTACATGTAAAATTAAGTTCATACAGATTTCTGTATTCGATAAATCAGAGCCAAATACAAATGAAATCGTTTTAACAATTCAATTGCTTCAACAATTCGAAGCCTTACATCGGGGCAGACAATAAATACTCGAAGAGTGTTCCAATTAACGACACAGCACACGACAATTAAGCATCGTTCAACAAGTTACACGCGCATTAATCACAATATCCGGCGAATTCTCCAAAAATTACCCAATTTATTCGATATCCCGCGCATTCTGCGGAACGCTTAATCGAAAATTACGCTTAACAAGCCTCATTTATTTCACTCGGCAAGTAGCAAATACTTTCAATACCACTCGCACTCGGTTTTCCCTCGTCCGCCAACTAAAAGCTAGCAACCGGAACAAAGAACCGAGCACGACCGTATCAGCAGGACGAAAAAAAGACAGCGGACGATGCTCCCAAATTCACGGAGCAACATCGACGAGACGCAGAAAGACGGAGGACCATTTTCCCAAATTCTCCGAACAAGATTAGGAGCAAGAGGGAAGGAAAAGGACGATCCTCCCAAAATTCACCGAGCAAAATAGCCGAGAGAGACGGAGAACATAGAGCATAGTCCAAAGCCTAGTCCAAACAGGGGTAGCAAAGGAAGCCGGGTCGGGTCGATCTCGACGCGCAGAAATATCACAGGGTTTCCGAAGGGAAAGACGAAGGTTGGCGAGATCGTGTGGATGGTCTGGTAGGTTCAAGTTTCGCAGGTGTGGTGGGCGGCATCGGGCGAGGAGGCAAGGCAAGTCTAGTATTCACGGCAGTGTCATTGGCAGGGTGGTGGTGGTAGCGGCGCGGTGCGGCGGCGGTAGCAGCAGCGTCGGTGGTAGTGGTGGTTCGGACGACGGTTATCAAAATTGCGCGTGCCATTATAATTTTAAAGCCGGCTTTCCTCGCAGCAGCGTCGCCTGGTCGTTGGACCGCAGGGGGTGGTAGAGGGTGTTCTGGCAGTGGGCGAAAGAGGAGGTGGAACGGAACGGCATGGAACGAGTGTGGAACGAGTATATACGGAACAGAACAGAACAGAACAGAACGGAAGAGAGAACAGGGGAGGACGAGAAAGAGAGCGTAGGCAGAGGGTGGCCTGGGTGGCTCGGAAGAAGTGGAAGAGGAAGAGCGAAAGAGGTGGGCGAAGCGAAGGGTGGCAAGCGGGAAGGGTGGAGAGGGTGTTCGGCGGGTCCGTGCACGCTGGGGATTGAAGTTCGGGACGGAAAGGGGGTGGACGAGAGAGCAAGAGAAGGGTCGAAGGGGGTGGGTCATTTATTTCCCACCCGCACGGCATAATTTATCGCGAGGATTTTCGCGAGAGCACGCAGAGAGCACCGTGATAGAGGAAGAGTTAGGTAGGCGAGAGGAGAGAGAAAAGTAGCAAAAGGGAGGGCCGGGATACAGAGGAAGGGTGGAAAAAGGGTGGTCTGCCAGTGGCGGCGGCCACGGCACAGCCGCCGCCGCCGCCGCCGCCGCTCTGCTACGGCAGCAACTCGCTCGAGGCATCAAGAAACCGATGTAAATGGAGGCAAAGTACGAGTCCTACGAATGCCGAGTTCCCCGTGTCCTCGTCTTTGATAAAAGGACCCCTCGATTCACGGCGGTCTGCGGATTTTACACGCGAATTTCGTATTACGGTCGCACTCGGTTAAATTCACATCGATTCGGAAACCTGCAGTTGAATCCTCGCGAGCAGGACGTCTCTTTTCTGACTCTTCTCTTTATATTTATAATAGAAAAATGTATTACATTCAATTATCACCATGACAAGATTTGTTGATTTGTTTTGGGCACTGTTCTTGTTGCCTTGGTATCACATTCGTACACATTATATTGATTCGCTATCCTTGTCTACCGAGCTGTAGATCATTACTTATTATATTATTCTAAACAATCTAGTAGGTGATGATGTAAACTGTAGTATTGCAAACAATATAGTTCACGAGGCTCCGCGACAGGATTAGGCAGAGCTAGTAGCCCAGTACCCTCGTCTCTATGCTGCCTAGTTTGTAGATCCCCGGCAACTTACAATCTCTGTAACATCACTAAGCTCCATGGCATGGACAAGCTGAAGAGTTAGGTTGGCTCTTGTAAATTTAACCGAGCAGATTTTTGTTAAATTTAATCGTGTTTTACTGTACGTTACGAACGATTTCGCCCGATGCGCTGTTCAACTCGTCGACCGCGTTTATGTTGATCCCCGCGTATAAAATCTTTTTGCCTGACCCCGATCTGATCGAATTATTTCCGCCGGAGCTGCGCCCGCGGAATTGAACAGAGTAATGTGTGACAGTAAAAGAATCTGGCCCGCGCCGATTTCGTTTTACTATATTATGCAAAACCAAGTGTTCAGATCCGCCGAATTTCGAGAACGAGACTGAAGATAGTCCTGGGAGATGCGTAAAATTTTGATCTGGTTCGAATGTCTGGTCTTTATCGAGTTTATAGCCTCATCGACTCCGTTTCTCCCATTTAATCGATTTACCATCGTGCTCCATAGATTCGTTCCTGAGTTCAAATTCTGCGCCCTTGATTGCTTTCCTTACGGTTCTTCCGCAATTTATTCGACTTAGACACTTCCGTAGTTGATTAGAAAATTGTTATTGATTAGAAATTGGCACTTCTACCACTTCTTTTTCTTCTGGATTCGTGCATGAATAATGACTTAACTGCGGATCTTTATGCAAAATATAATTACCAGTCTTATTAGATTTAATATGTTGAAAATAATGTAGTAGTACTTTTAAATTCTACAACAATTTCCTATAAGTTTTGCCTTCTTACGAGTAATAATTTGCCATGAGTCTAACCTTCGAATAAAGGTATGATTATTTTACAATTTACAAAGATCCAGAAAAAAAGATATTTCGGAAGGATTTTATACCCTTCCGATGACCTCCAGATTAGGCCAACTTCTCCACATGAACTACAACAATTTCCCCTAATTTTTTGTCTTTTGGCGAATAATAATTTGTCACAAGTCTGACTGTTAACCAAAGGGTGGATTGCTTACAATTTATAAAGTCCAAGAAAAAAAATGCTTGAAGAGAATAACATAACCTTGAGATAACCTTCAGGTTAGGCTAACTTTTCTACATCGATTACAACAATTTCCTCCGATCCTGTGCCTTCTTAAGAACAATAAAATTGTAGAAGAGAACAGAGTTCAGGTGGCTGACATATATATTGAAGGCCAGACAAAACAGTTGAAGACGAATTGATGGCGACGCGATCAGTTGTTGGCGCGACAACGTGTCCAGCTGACACGTCGGACGGAGCGCTACATCGACCTGTTATTTAAATAGGAAGCACACTTTAAACAAACAGACGAGTGGTACATCTCCGCTGGACTAGTAGACGATGACGGAATTGTCCATCGGCTTGGCGTAACGCGCGTATTTGCTTTGTCTCGTTGTGGAACGGGCGGACTTCATAATGAATGCCAGATGTATTTTGCGATTAGAATCGGACAAGGGAAGCGGGAACGAATTTTCATCGTAAAATACACAGGAGCTTTGGCCGCGAGCGCGGGGCGTATCAACGCGTTTACACGTTACAGCCGCGACACGGCGTTGGCCCGGTGTAACGATTTACGCGTGAAATTTTCATGAATGCGCAACATAATTCGCCGAAATAAAGAATTAATTATTGTTATTGCGTGTTTAACGCGTGCGCCCGTATTACACGGATATTGAATATTTAGCGTTAACTTTTTAACGGGGAGGGGAGAGGGAGGAGGACCGGCGGCGTCCCTTCCCCGCTTTTGATCGCCCGGACTACATCTTTTATTTACGAGCCGCGATAAAGATAAATATTACAACAAAACGTGCGGAACGGTCGAGACAATCGGAAAAAATTTGTACCGGCGAAATTTCGCGGACGTTCTGATTAGAATTATACCGCGCCGCGGAGACACGCTCGGGGACCTTCAATTAGGTATGAAACGAAATTTCGCGGGGAAATGATAGCCCGACAGAGAACCTGTCTCGCCCGCAGCTATTTATCCTACAATCGATTACTTATATGTTATTGTTCCATTACCAAAGGGTGAACCGAGCGGTGTTTATATTTGAAAAATACTCGGATACGTCGTCTCTCGTCGGACATCCTCTGTTTTTCCAGCGCCGTCTTCTTTTTGCGCGAAAAAAATCTCCGAACCGCAAATTCGACCCGACCGAACCCATCGCGGACGAAGAAAAATTATTAATTCTCAAACAATGCCAATCAAATTTTTAATACATTTTCTGGGGCGTCCTGCGAATTGTGATGAATCTTTTAAGATTGATTGTGCGAGGTCGGATTATTAGGCATCTTTCGTGCATTATTGTTTGCTTTGTAGAATTTCAAGAAAATTAATCCATTTTTTTAGAATTTCAGAACAATTAATACACAATAATATCGAAGAGTGTTACGTTTCTATTACGCAAGCCACGCTAAAATTTTATTACAATTATTTTGTGTAATGGTGATTACACCCTTCAGACGTGGCGTTAAATCAAACAGACAAATATTGACTTGCACCACTTTTGCATTGAACGACTCAGCGATGCAAAATGTGAAAAATATTATATGATATTAGGATCATATCTGTAACATTTTATAATATCTAAACTTCGGATCTTTATTCAAACAAAAAAATTTTGAAATCAATTATACGAAAAAATATATTTCTTCTTTCAATAATTTGAACATGGCAAAAATAAGGTAACAATATTTTTAAATTCGATAAATGTCCTCAGTTTTGCACTCGTCTATTTTTGCTGCAAATGCATCAGATCCGCAATCTAATAACGTCGATGGTTCAGAGAGAAAGCGATAAATGGGCGTTGTCCTTGAAGAGCTAGAAGCAGTGTGTCTTCCTCCGTTTAACTGTCGTGTTCAGCTCTTCGGTAATTAATCTTGTTTAACAGGAAAAATGAGTACGTTGGAGCCATCGAAAAATAAAGAACATCTCGTGGGTTAATCGTTGTAACAGTGATCGGTTGCTAAATCACTGATGAGACGCTTGCGATTAGTATCGGGACAGCTATACTTAAACGTAGAATGTCTTTCTTCGTTCAACTGTTATATTTAGTTGTTCACTAATTAATCTTGTTTAACGTGAAAAATGGGTACGTTGGAGCCGAAGATTAATCGTTCCACCGGTGATCGGTCGTCGGATTAAAGGTGCTCGTGATTAGCACCGGAACGGCTACTTAAGACGTGTATCGAGGCGGATGAAACGTGGCCCGGTCTATGATACGCGCTATCGATTAGAAACGGATTACTCTTCGTCTCCGATATACCCTGACACAGTTTAAAGCCAAGACCATGTGACACCCCCGACCGCGTGACACTATCATTCATACATGTCCGTCCATACATCGAATCCTTCTCATCTGTATATCGATCAGCGTCCACGCCGCGACCGAAGAGCCACGGGGGTTAGCCGTAGGGGTGGGGAGACCGGCGGCAGAGAAAGGTAGCAAAACACGAGGAGGGCCGAGCCTCGCAACAAAATTCCCGGAGGCCGTGTCGAGGCTACGAGAAAAAATCGGGACCGTCTTGAGGGGTTGAAGGGGGGTGTACGGATAAGGGAAAGGGCGACAGAGCTTGAAGGGGTTTTGCCGCCACGGCGGACACACCGCACGAGGTTTCGAATCGATCCGGGGGAGCCTTGAAAGTCTAAGGCAGGTTATTTTGAAATTGATCCCAAACTCAGCGCCATCGTTCGCGGAAAAGTTGCGTACTGCGCACACCCCTCACGCTGGCCCCTCTCTCTACCACCTCTTTTCTGCTACCCCTACGTTGCTGAGAACGAGGAGACGCACGGGGGTCGAGCCGGCGGAGGAGGAGGCAAAGGGGCACGGAGGTGCCAGCACGGAAAGCTACACTTGTGCGACCTCAGAGGGGAAAAATACACGCTGAAGTGCGCGCGGGTCGCGAGGGCGCCGGTGCTGACGATGTCGCTGCCGATGGTGGTGGCTATCAAGCTGGTGGTGGTGGAAAGGTGGGCAAAAAGTACGCCGACGCCGGATTGGACCGTTGCCCTGGGGTGGGGCACCTTTTCGACTGTCGTTCCTCTTTCATCCCTCCAACCCCTGCCCCCTATCTTTCTCCCTCCTGCTCTCTCTCACTCTCTTTCTCACTCGTGCGCAACCACCCCCGATATCTGAGCCGACTACATTCACCCTTGCCCCCGACATTCCACGGAATATTTTTCTTCGAGGAAGGCACGGGGCGCCCTGGAACCGCCGCACGCTCCTAGACGTTTACATGATAGCGGTATTGTTTCGTGTTTCTGAATTTGCCCGGACTAATGAACGCCGGACCATTGTGCTTTTCCCAGAATGCTGCCCTATGATGCTTTCGGGATACACTTCCCGGATTTGATCGCGGAGCTTATCATGTTGCTGCTCTGGCCAAACAAAATTTAGTAATAACGAGGAAGGTGAAGGATTTTGGCGTCTGGATACCACCCCTGTTAGAAGAACTAGCTTTGTTCGACACTAGTGTAGTCTGCGTAACGTGTACTTCGTTCCCTGGACTGATTTCTTTTTGTTTTGAATTTTGAAAACATCTAGAGAAATTCTTCTTATTCGATGGCGAATTTTATGCATTTATAATAACAACGGGTTGGTGCAATTTAAAACAGGAGAAAAATTAAAATAATTGAAGAATAACAATATACTATTTCCAACACGTTCAAATTATTCAAGAAATAATTAATTGTGTATCTGACTTACTTTCTCTTGCAATTGATGTGGACAATTTTTATTTTGCACGAAGACCCTCAGTTTACGTATTATAGTCTGCAATTCAACGTTCAGTTGTTACTTTAGCTAAATGTTTCAACCCCGTTTGGAACCCATTTTGCTGCCTCGTGATTGGAGGAATAGTAACGTAGCCAAAGCAAAGGTTGTCTCTAGACTGCGAATTTTTAAGCAAAATAAACATCGTCTGCATTGGTTGCGACAAGCAGGAGTTACACCAGGAATTCATTCTTTCTTTTAATTGTTTTTGTTACATTTATAACAGTTGAATCAATTTTCCAGTCATCCTAAAATTTGAGCTGGTACTAGGAGGATTCGTTGTCTTCTACATGCCGTGTAGTAAATAGATGGAAAGGGCTCCGGCTTTTTGTCGCTAATGGAAATTTCTCGTTTGAGCATGGCTTAACATAAAAATTGTCACTTTCAGCCCACGCGTTTGCATAATACGCGTAATGTAACGATCAGCATTCATAGAATAATTTCGTTCTAGACACTTCTGCATGACTTATCCGGCCGTCACGGCTGACAAGCTTTCTTCGGACCCTTTTTAATTACCTCATCATCCAAATTGCTCGCCCGACGAACTTCGGTTTCCTTCGAACTCGGAGTTTGCTTTCTCCTATAATCCTGAGAACGTTCTCTGATTTATACCCGAAGAATAAATTCTATAAATATTTTTAAGGGGAGCCGTGCATCCAGCCTGGACCAAACTTACAATACTTAATTCATTTGTGAGCCGATGTGTTTTTTGTATTTTTCTGTTTTAAGAAATACAGTTAAACGAGACTGGAAACACAATTTTTCATTGCCTGATACCCTTAACAATAGTGCAAGTATTTTTCGTCCTCGAGATACACGGTGATTGAAGCCAGATACTGGTCTAAATGCAATCCTCCCCAAAATTATTTAATCGTCCGTCGAAGGTACAGGGAATGCTGATAGAAGATAGCTCTGAAAAATGATGGAACCGAAAGTCCGAAAGAAGACCGGCGATCATATCCATTGAAAAGCCTTGACGATAATTTTCGTGGCTCCCCGGGCAGATAGCCGGCGATAATCGAAAGGTTTCCGAGCTTGCTCAATTTATCTTCAAATCGTCCTCGGAGCGGCGTCATTTTATTCAGGAAATCGTTCACGGCCGGATGCCTTTTCATAATTCCACGTAATGTTCTATCGAGCGCGTTTCGACCGCGACGAGACCGAGGGACAGGGCCGGAGCAAATAAGGGGTGAACCTCCACCCTGACGGACGATGGTCTCTGCGAAAAAAAGCCAGCTAGCAAGAGAGAGAAAGAGAGAATGAGGGAGTGAGAGCGGGAGAGAGCGAAAACGAGAAGAAAGAGGAGAGAAAGATGGACCCCGAGGATCCCGGTGGCCAACCCGCCTCAACGTGATAATTAATCAAGCTAAGAAAGCCGTACGACCGTGAACTGTGGCGGCGTTGTAGGTGACCGACGGGAGTAAAAAAAGCCCTCCCGACACACAGGGATACACAAGGCTAAATTTCAAACACAGAGGTGGCAGCAGCTTGTAGGCAGGGAATTTGGCGGGAAAAACGAATCCAAACACGACGACGGGGAACACGCCGGGCAATACATCACGTTCTTCTAGTAGCGGAGGGAACAACGGGAAAAAACGAGGAAAGGGTAACTGGAAAGGAGGGGGAGGGCGGAAGGGAATAAAACTGTACACATATATGTATAGCTTCAGGGTCTCCGTCGTCGTCGACGGAGGGAGAGGATCCTCTCTCTCCACTCTCCAGGATCGTTTCCGCCACCTCTTTCTCTCGTCCTTCTCCCCCGGATCTTTTCCGTCGATCCTGCACAACCCCTTCCCTATCGTCTCGCTTCTTTTTTTCGGGGGCGCCGGTTGTCGTAACGGTGGGGATGATCAACTCCACCCCTACGGCCAGGGCATCATCCCTTCTACATTTCTTTCGGCCGGTTTTCCCCTCCGTTATGCTACGCGGAGGGAGAAGAAAGAGAGAAAGACCCCCGGGGAAGATGGGCGGTGTGGGAAGGGAAGGTAATTTTTAAAACGCCGCTTGTGGGAAAATAAAAATTAGCCGAAGAAGGAGACGCGATCGGTCTTCCGGGGCAACAAAAAAGAATCGCCCTGGCGAACGTTCAGAGGAACGGGGGGCTACGGGGAACGGTGGCCGCGCAGGCAGGATCATTTTTCAGGGGCTGGAAAAATCGTGTAATAAGGGCGGGAGGGGAAAGGGGCCCCAAAATTGCTGGAATTGCAAGCGTGAAACGCCCCGGCGCGCGGCGTGGCGTAATTCGCGCCGCCCGGATATCTCTTTGCAGGCACGGCTTAATGAGTCGCAGCGAGGATTAGAGCGGTGACCGGTTTTTGGCGGGAAAACCAGAGTTATGGCACAAAAGTTCGTCGATCGAGGCCGTTTAATCTTTTCAATAGGACCGGTCATTATAGTCAGCTGACGCAATGTCCGATGCTCGCTGTACACGGCCAATGACTATGGGCACCCGACGTTTTTGTTTCTAATTAGCGTCGTTATTTCGCACGCATCATAGCTTAATTGTCTAGTCAGTCGTTCAAGTCTTATGTTGTTTCGCAACCTCGGAAGAGCAAAGCGTGCCTGTTATGTCAACGGTGACACACTCTCTCCTGTTCTATATTTCTTTTATTTTATGTTGCGAGGCAATTCAAGCGCGTCACCGTTGACATTGATAGCGCGTTTGCGAGCAAGGCTGTCGTATCGAAAGAGTTTAAACATTCGCAGAACGATTCGCTTCAGATCGACGTAAGACCGAAGCGGCACATGTTTCGCTATGTCGCCGCAGATTTCCGAGGCTTCTATTAAATCTCCTGACGTAGTTAATTGCTTCCCAGTGACGGGATTTTAATGGGAAATCGGCGTTCCTCTTACGCAAGGCAGCAACAATTAAAAAACACCCCTGCGGCGCCGTTCGACAGAGCGATCACTTGGTTTTATAAGCCCGGGGAAAGATCGCGATAAATTTTAATGCATTAATAGAGAGAAAGGGAGGGAGCATAGGAGACAGGTGAATCCGTCGCATGACGGTGCTGCACCTTCCCATTCTCCTCCCCCCGGCCACCTCTCATCGAGCAAGGATCAGAGAAATTTATAGGGTGTTCCAGGAGGTATCTCGCTATGCGCAGATTTATTGGCACGTGCGATGCGTCACGGAGAACTGCGTTATAGCACGGCTATACGGATCGATCAATTTCCTGCGGAAGTTATAGGTTACCTGACAGACGTGCATCTTTAATTCCCGAACCGGCCGGACGCGGCAAAAATTATAAAGCAAATAAGCGCGCTCCGTCAGTCCCGTGTAATTACAGAATCGTCTGGAAATTTCTGACTGCAAACGCGACTGTTTAACATTCTGCTCTCCGACAATTTTCCGATAGTCAAATCCGCGATTAACTGTTGAGAATTTCTTTGTGAATTGTTCAAAAGCGACGGCGATTTGTTCCATAATTTAACAGATTTTTCGAATCAACATCATGTAACAACTTCTGAAATTATTATTCCAAAGAAAATCATCCAGCTTCTTTTGCATACAGGTATGCGCAATTTGTCACGCAAAGTAGTAACGAAAGTTGACGTGTAAGAATTTAATTATCGTTATGAGAAAGCCCAGGACACCGTTGCATTAACAATTTGCGTCGCGTTCTCCGTGGAAAATTTTCGAACATCGAGGGACAGGGGTCCGGAACATTAGCAGGTTCAAACGTGAAATAATTAGAAAACTTGCTCGGGGTTCGTTTTCGTTGCTCTCTCGGTTGGAAAACGAATCGGTCATCCGTTACAGTTATTTGCGAATAAGTGAGCGGAACCGGGAACGCAAGTGGCTATCTTTCCATCCTCCTCGCTCGAAATTTAGAGAGATTTAAAACGCTGGCTGGAAGTATTGCTCTGTTCCCATTTATTGGCACGTGCGATGCGTCAGGAGAAAACACGTTACGGTACACTGACTGATCGGTTTGGCGGGAGCACGTCGAACTTTCCACGGTGAAAGTTCGATCGCTCGCCGCTGCAGCGAGCAAATGCACGCGAGGATGCATCTAACGGATTGCATAACCAGACCGGCCAGCCACCGTGGATACGCGGAGCCCTGACAGTTTCTACCATTTTTGTTTTTCTCTGTGTTGACCACTTGAGATGTCGAGTCCCTCCTAATCCAACAATTAATTTTCACCTGCTGTTCTTTTTTCAAGCAGTGTAAATTCGGCAAATATTTTGCTGAACATAATGATTTAATTATCTACACGAATCAAATCCTTGTAATTGCTCGAAACTGCGAAAAGAAGAATTTATTTGACATTTTTGAGAACGATCCGAAGCACTTATCGTACTCGGAAATTTCGAAAATTGACAACAAAAAGTAATTTATTCCAACACATACGACATGTTCACTATTTTAGCGACAAGCAGAATTAATTTTACCCTCGCGCGCGTTGACTAGAAAATAATTTTGAGAAAATGAGAATTTGCATTCTATGCGATCCCCATAGGAAGGGGCAAGTCTCTCGAGGCTATCGAAAATTTCGCGTCCCGATTGGTTCTGGTAAGTCGGGGCAGCTTCAGAAAATGAATAGCCGGATTTAGCGCGATTTCCAAAACGCACCGGTAGGTTCGCGCGACATCCAATCGATTTTTTCGCGACGACGACAACAACGACGGCCGAGCATCGCGAAAAGTCGTCGCAGGACGTTCTTCATTGGATTACTCTTTCCATCACGTCGCGCTCGCGAACGTTTTGCGACCGGTTCATGCGAGCATTCGTAATTCGTCGTGCGGCCCGCACTTAGCTGCGCTAAATTGCATTCGGGAATCTCGTTAGCGCACGCCGCGCGCGTTTCCGGCCGAGCTGGCGCGGAACGAAACGATACGAAACGGCGCAGAGCATTTTCTCCCGCAATTTTCGGCCCCCGTAGACTTCGAAGGCGGGACCCGGGGCTCTGAATCTCGGCCCCGGACGTCCGCTGGGATATCCGTAATTAAACGCGAGCAGGAAGTCGCCGAGGCCGCGGCCAGGTGAGGCGACGGGAGAGGGAGGGAAGAGAGAAAGCAAGAGAGACACAGCACTGTCAGCCCGCCGCCGTAAATTGAAAAATTTTGGAATACCGAAATGGCCGGGTCACGCCGATTATCCACGCCTGCGGTTTCGCGCGCAAAACACTCGCCGACCATCGTTGCACAATCGCTTTAGAATTTTTCGCGTTTCCCGTTAGACAAAGGGTCGATCGGCTGATGAACCGGTGATCCGCTTCGCAGCGAGCACGAACGGTTTTGTAAACTGATTGGCGCGACGGAGACTCGAAACTGCCCCCAAATTCGCCATCTGTTTGCTTTTACACCAAAACTTAATTTTATTTTGTTACCATCTCTGAAGTACAAATACGCAGATAGTATATTTTTTTTCAATTAATTATTTATGGTCGCATCAACCACTCGAATGAGTCATTAGCGGCTTCGTCTCGCGATTCGCAACCTGTCATACGACTTGGCATGTCTCGGATAACGCAACAAATTTTGATATTGTTGATAATTACTAACCGGGGACTTTTATGCAAAATGAAGATTGCCTGAATTAATTACAAGCTACCCAGGCATTTATTACTTTTCTGAATAGTTTTAATCAGTTCAAATTAATACAACAGGATTCTCCAAATATTTTATCTGTTTCATCCTGATCCATTCATTCTTGTCATAAATGCACAAAAAATCCGCAGTCTGTTAATCAATTGAAAAAAAACACAATTGTTGTTTTGATGAAAGATGACTGGGATGATGTAAGATTGTTCAACACGAGTTTGTGAAACCAAGATCAGAAATATCCCTCGTTAATTTAATTTCAACGAAGCCATAAAAATGCAGTAGTCAAAATGCAATATAAATTAAATCGGCAAGAAATGTGATCTTGATTGATAGTAATTATAGCCGTTCGAAGGAACAGCCCCGAGATGGAGGCCAGGATAATTATTCTCGGCGCTCTAACCACCTAAATATTACTCGGTAATCATTATACCGTGATGGTTGGCTATCGCCGACAGTAAATCAAGTCGGTTGAAACGAGACTACACCATAGATTTTTGTATGTTTTTAAACTATACTGTTCGAATGATAAAATAAAATATTTTTATTTATTGAATAATTCAGGGCAGGCGTGGAAATGTTGCCAGAAAACATGAAATTCTGCGAATACATTGAAAGTTTCCGGGAATCAAAACTGCGGTCGAAGAACCAAAAAAAACACGCGTCGAATTCTGTATCATAGTTGGGTTAGGTCTGGGTTTGGGTGACAGGTTGCGCCCGAAAGAGCAAATGTCCGATTGAAGGGGGCTAACAACGATCTTTCTCCAATTGAGCAATCGCAGGGGGGGGGGGGTTAATTTACAGCAGGCGGTAATTTTCTCACGACAATTTATGCTCGACGAATTCTCGTTAACGCTTTAAGGACGATCTTACGAGGACGATACTGTATGATGTTAGGAATGCTACCATGACCTCTTGGTGATTTAGACTTTTTGATATTTCCCATGACTCTATACAAATTCCAGGCAGTGAATAATGAAAGCATGAAGATCAATAACACAATTATAGTAAATTATTAAAAGAAATAAAAAAGTTGAAAAGTTAATATGACACTACGAATTCATTTACACCCGTCTAACATGTTGCAGCCCCTAACTGAACTTGCTACAATCAAAATATTAATGCGAACAATTTCAAATAATTACAAATAATTCCGTCTCCATTTCTGAGAGACAGGGTTCCTAAAATGTTAAATATACGTCAGAGTCGATACGATGGTCGTCCCTTAAGGACCAGGTTAATTTTGCTAGAAATTAAATAATAATATTATGAAAGCGTATCTTGTCTAATAATTTGACCACGAGTAACCGATCTTTAATTATACGAAAGAATCAGTATGGTGTAGTATTGTATCTGAAGAATTAAAGTATGCCTGGTGTTCTAATCCAACGCGGTGCCCAGGTCGTTTCCAGGGCGCGGCTATGAAAGGGAGGAGATCGCTCTATGAACGGCCGGAACAATGGAATACAAGTAATATGCGTGTTAAACAAATTGGAAATTCTGGAAACCGTACAGCGGCCGAGAGCGTTCGAAAACGTTCCAAATAATTTTTACTGGGCGGGGTGGGCGCGTGGGTGGGCGCCTGGTGCGCCATGACTTTCATGATTGAATCATGAAATCGTGCTCCGCATCGAAGCGTTTCGCGAAAAATCTGACAGGAGGTGGTTGCTGAGGTAATATCCAGCTGGGAGTGGCAAATCGGAGGCCTCAGACTAAAAATACAGAAAACCTAACGATTACTTTCTAATTTCTAATTAGTCTTCTAAAATATCAAACTGAAATTCAACGATTTGAAGCGTTAACGCTGAGGCCTTTGATTCGATGACAGTAATTGTTGCATTTTACCTCAGCAACGTTTGGGAATACAATTTTTCGACTCGATTAAGAATTAATTCTTCGGGAGATAGAAAGAATTTTTTTAAATTGCGAAACGCACCCATGAAAATGTTGACAATCGCTACCGAACGACACTTGTTACTAAATTAGTGATTATAGAGAGACTTGTTACTAAAAAATTGTGAATTTTAAATGAATAGTGTTACTATAGATATAATTACAAAGCAATCCTTAACACCTTGCGTTACGATCTATTTTACGATAGTAGCGAGCAAAACTTTTGCATCCTTCATAATTTCCTGAAAAAAATAGTTCTATAAATAACTGTATACCGACAATAACAAAATAGAATTTTATTCTAGTCTGAAAGAAATTAATGGTATACATATTTATTCAATTCTGTTTGAATTCCTCACCATGTTAATTTGTCATTGGCAAATACTTTCAAACAGTTAGGATAAATGTGCCCTACCAAGTAGTCAGCCTTCCTAAAAATGAATTGCTTAAGAGTAAACGTACCACAGTCAAATTTTCTTATTTTAGAATCATCGAATATACAATAGAAGAGACACTGCTTTCATAGGAAACGATTGAAGAGACTTTATTAATTAAGCACGTATTATAACAAAAGCCGTACAAAGTCTAAATGAATCAATTTTTCCCATGTTTAGAAAGCTGCGCACACCAGTCACGATTTGTGCTAGGTACATTTTCTGTTAAAAATAAGACATGTCCACTAACAAACTCCTACAGATTTAAATGAGTGAACTGTACCCTCGTCTAAAAGATTTTGGAAATAATATATTAATAACAATATCTCTTAAGATGGCTAACTACTAATTCTTAATGTGACCAGTTGGTCTAGACAGATCGTCAACGGTGGACGACCAGGGACACTTAATTGCCAGAAATTTGAAATACCGTCCATTAAGTGGTTCGATCAATACTCGATCTACGACAATCGTTCGTTAGTTCGTCTGCAAGACTCCGCACAACAAGGCAGGAGCTAATTAGCGGAAAGGCGGCACGCGCTTTTAAATTCAGCATCGCGGGCAGCACCGTGGAATCCGTCTTAAGCCACGTTCATCGAGATCCCGCAGCCCTTCGTAGCCCGATCTTTTTTTTCCCGGCCGCAGAACCGAGGACGCTTAATACCCTAATTAATGTAATTTGGTTTCTATACCGGCACAAATCCCAACTGTCTGACCGAGAGACACCCTCGTCGTCTCCGACCCCTGGCCACGGCTAGCTTCCGTGTATATTCCAGAGCCACCCATCGGATCACTCCCTTTCCGGCCGGCGAACGGCCCGACGGTCATCTAAACTTTTCCCGTAATTAGTTATAAATTTCATTCGCGTTCTACGTAACAATATTCCTGCGCGACCTCGCCGGACACACACGGGCGTGCACACACGTACGCGTCCTATGTACATGCGTGTAGAGGTGCATAGGTGCAAGGGGCGGGAAGGGTGAAACGGGGTGGTTGTCGAAGTGGTGGGGATCGAGGGGCAAAAAGAGAGAGAAACGGAGACGATAGTGGGTGGAGAAGTAGGAGCTCGTAGCTGGTTGTAGAAAGCGGTGGGGATGAGGGGGTGGTAAAACGGAGCCGGCGAAAAAAGGAGACGGAAAAAGAGGGGTAGCCGGGCAGAGTAGAGGGAGCAGGTCCTCCGCGAATAACGGAAAGAGGGTGACCACGGGGTGAGAAAGAGAGGGTTGAAACGAGGGTAGTTCTGGCTCCCGCCAGTGGCGCTGACCGAGTCCTGTCGGAGGTGGGGAGGCTCGCAAGAATGGTGGTGGAAAGCAGAAAGTAGGGGGGAATGTTGCGGCCAGGGGGACCGGCAGGAGAGGGTTGAAAGAGGCCGGTCGACAGGGAAGGGGTGTACTAACGAATGACGAACGAACGGGAAACGAACGGACCGGATAGAAAGAGAACAGGATGGAGAAAATTCGAGCGCTCTACACCCTCGAGCCGGCGCTGAAGCTGCCGCTGGTGGGGGTGGCGGCCATTTTGCGAGCCGCGAAAAACAGCCCTACCACGAGATAGCGCGAAGGGGATTTCTGCCACCGACCCCGCAAACCTTCCATCCTCTCATCCTACATTCTCTCTCTCGCCTCTTACTCTTTCCCGAGCGCCTATCTGTCCCCCTCTCTTTCTCTCTCTCCCGTTCCAGGCCGTGTTTTCTCCACCCTTCCGCGGACCACCGTCAGCACCCTACACCCGTGTGGCACACATACACGCGCGAAGCTTCTCTCAGCCGCTCTTATTCCCTTGATTCCCCCTACGATCTTGTATTAAGCGCAAAATGTGGACGAACATTAGGCACTAACGTTTTACTTTAAAAATACATTCGTGTTTGGGAGATCTCCGGCTGTCCTACGAGTCTCTCGGGCTTTCCCGGGGGTGATTGTCTTCTCGAGCCCGGATCCCGGTCAGATGGAGGGTTAAACAGAGCTCCCGCGCTTTTTTCCCCGACCCGATTAGGCGGATTCTAATCCCTCGCAATCATTCGAAATTACGATCGTTACCGTTTCGCTCTTCTACCATCAAATTCGACGCCATCGGCGTTTTATGTATTCTTCAACTATCGTGTGTATTTACACCGTGGCAACGAACACAACACAATCGAACAAAAAGTCAATTTTTTTGACAACGTCAAGGTGTTTTATTTAAAAAAGAATACACCTACAGACGACCTTGAAGCTCATAAGTGGACTACGGATTTTATGTATTTGCGATAAAACCGATTGGGTCAAATTCAGAACTGGATAACCAAAGTTTAAGGATGTTGTATTATTTTCGTGCTTTTAAGACCATTAAAAGAGAAACTACGTTTAGTTTCTTTTCTACTTCAGTTTCTTTCAATTGACTTGGACAATTTTTACTGTGCACAAAAACCCGAAGTATACTAGCAAGAAATCGTGTTGTTGGTTCAACGCAACTTTATCTGAAACAATTTTTCAGTTGTGTTCCTTGCTCGGTCCAGTTTGTGGACGGTTACCGATTTTGGGGAAAATCAACGTTCGCGATCGACTGTATCGGGTCTCTAAAATGATGACGGAGGCTCGAACAGGGATCGGTGCTACGGACGAGTATAATGGAGGCGACAGTTCGCGTAAATCTTTCTTTGATTCGGCCGTTGACGAATCGTGTAATTCGAAGCCTACGACGATTTATAATATCGTGACGCGATACACAAACGGACCTGTAGAGCGTAATCCACACAGGCGATACTTAATTAATGTGAAATCGAAAGTCCACGTGACCCATACATTCGGGAAATTAAATTATTGTTATTTTCGGAATCACCTGTTGGCAATACTCCATCTGATAATATCCAGCGAACCGCAGAAGCGACGCGGCTGCGAGAGAGCCCCGATATACACGCGCGCGGCGCGTGGAAATTTTTCGATATTTTCCTCGAAAACTTTGACAACCGACAAATTACGGTATTGCCGCTTTATCGGTAATACCGCACTGCCCGATATAATTACGTAATGCCGATGATTGTTATACTGTTTACATTATTACGCGGCTGGCTATTTATTTCGAATGCAACACGTGGTGTGTTTTTGCTTTTCGTGTCTCTCGCTGTGTTGCACACCGCGTATGGCGTGCCATTTTTCACAACCCTTCCCCCTCCCCCATGCTCCGGATGTCGACGGCCCACCGCTTCGATCAGCGATTTTATTGACAGTCTCCGCCGTAATCTTGATATTGAATTCTAATGCCCTCATTTTCTTCTCATTCTTTTATATTTCACTTAAAAAAAATCGTTATATCTCTAGGGACATAAATGTGTACAAGTAACTCGTTTATTTTGACGATTAATGGTATGCTACACTTGATCTTTATTTGCATGTGAAAGTTTAGAAATACAATTTGAGATTAAATTCTGAATATTCTCCTGTTATATGGAAGTAGATTTGTTTGGAATGAATAATTATTTGTATTCGATAATGGAATAATATAATTTCACGAAGATATATAATTTTGAATCCTTGCACCTTGAAGTTTCTAGTAATTTTGTTAGAAATATGTAAACTATGAAAAACAACCATCAATTGCAGGGGCGAAATAAATAATTATCTTAATCAGGCTAATATATCAATATTCTGAAATTCATTTAATCGTTGGGATGTTTTAAATTTTACTCACTGATTTATGTTGTAATTCATGTCATAATCTAATAATATTTTCAAGATTTTCGAGTACTATAACTTGGAAATAGTTGTACTTGAACATGTAATTTTGTTCACGGATTTGAATTTTACATTGTCAAATTTAAGGACGAAGATACAAACGTGCAAATTGTAATGGCTTAACGAAATCATTGAAAAATTGTACAATTAAAAAAAAATTAGAACTAATAAAGAAAGAGCAAAATTCTGCATTCTAAAAGAAAAAACAATTGAATCATTTGTAATCGGATTTATTGTTGCCTGGATCAAATATAACTATATTTTTTTGGTGGAAAGGAAACGTATGTAAAATTGATTCAACCAAATTTATAAACTCGACCAGGCACGGCTCGCCTTTTTGCTTCATCATGAAATATTTTACACTTCACGTCAATTTTTTCCGATACTATTTCTATCGATAAAACTTGTATGAGAAGTAAGGCGATTCGATAAGCTCTATCAGCTGTATCAAACAGGGGCCAACTTTTTGTTGGCTACCACGGTTTTTGACGATGAAAAATCAAAACCAAAAATTTTAAAATCGCCTTTCGATAAACAACTTAATGATTATTTGAACGTGGATTAACCTAGTTTCCGATAAAACGTTGTAAATCTTTTTTGTCTATCCAGAATAAACGAGCCAATCATATTTATTCAATTTTCAATGTATCAATCGCAATGAATTAACGAAGACGATAATTCTAAGCACAAAAACGAAATTTTTACGCACCATAAAACTGACAGAATATTTACTCTTATTGTAAAATCACCCTGTATTGACAAAAATGAAGTTCCACAACGAGAAATGTGCATACAGACCGGCGTGCATAAAAATTACAATCATACACAAACGTAACAAAACGTGATATTACGTCCAATGGTACATAGAATCAATATTAAACAACGCCTTTTGCAATCACCGCTGTAACTTTTCATTCACTGCACACACGCTAAAACATTATTTAATTCGATGTGATTTTTTCACTGCAAGCTCCATGCACACCGTTCAATTAAAGATCACACCAATACCGACCCTTTCGTCCTGATGACGCTTTGAAGTAGCCTTCATTAAAATGTTGCTATGAACCATGAACACTTAGGTTTCTATTTTCAATTTCGTTTCATTTAGAGCAGCACTTAACTATTTAATGCTTTTCGAAAACCTATGGAACACAGGTTTTCTTAACAATTACTTCTATAGCAACAACCTTTTCAATCGTGAACCAAGAAAGTACTCTCAGTAACATAATCTAACAATTTCCGTTGGGGTTATTATGTAAATAATATTTTCGAATTCCTTTTCACAATAGTCAATAAATACATTCATTGAAAATCCTATTAATAGGCTCTCGATAAGTAAAAAGTAATGAAACAAAAATTTCGAGATGAACAGACATTTATCACATCTGTGTAGTGTGGGAGTAACAATTATTTCAACCTGTTCGCCGTTGAATTCAAGTGGTTAATATTACAATCAATTACCTAACATTGCGAGGTGAAAACATTCCAACCAAAATAATTAAAAGTTATGAATAACTATTTCCTCTGAACGGAAGAACCTCGCGCCAAAAATGTTCGAATTTACAATCAGTCGAAAAACTCTCGGTACACACTTTGGAATAACCTGTTTAAATGACTTCGATTACTTCCAATTTCCATATGAATTGTCACAATTTTCGGGGGAAAAAATATAGAAACAAGTAGCAGGAACTGAAAGTTCTAAGATAATGTCGACCTATATTACAACAATCGTGAAAACGTGTTCCGTCGATTAGCTGTACCAACTATAATTTCCTTCAAACTCCTTGCACACGCCACGTGCTAAACTAATTCTCTAAGTCCCTGAGGAAACTGCAATTGTTCGACGTTTTCAAAAAAAAAAAAAAAATAAATCACTTCTTTATAAAGAGTGTACATTGAGTTTTTTCGACCAACTGTATATGAAAATCCTCTCGACACCGGTATTAATACCACTCGTCCGGTGCTCGATATAAAACATGTTCGAAATCGACGGGGCACAGCAAATTACACGGACCCGATGATCCACGAGCGCGAAGGCGTTCCTCCCACATATTTACCAACAAACGGCTGATCTGCAGTGACCCACTGCTTGACGTAGCCAAAATTCCATGCCATTCATTCCATTCGGATATCGGGAGATCCATGTCACGAATTGTCCCTCCACCCCGGCGTGGCAGAGAACGCGCACAGCGGCGGCGGTGGCGTTCGGGACACGTTTGTCACCTATCTCCTTTACACGAGCTGTGCATAACGGAGCATCACCCTTAAGCATTTCTGATCGGCGATCGGCTACCCTGATCGATGATGCTAGGTCGGCCCCGACAGCCGCAGGTGCAACGAGCGAAAAATTGACGCCATCCCCTCCTCCCTCCCTGAAACAGGGACTTTATTTGGAGAGGTTTCGCGCGCGTTCCGCTAGGGAAGGAGGCAGAAAAGGGGAGAGAGAAAGAGAGAGAGGATCCTTCTCGGGAGACCAGCGGTACCCGCGAGGGTTGCTTCGGACTGGAAAATAGGGTCCGAGGGATATTCCAAGGCGAGGAGGAGTGAGGGTTCCCGGTCGGAGGACAATCGAATTCGCAACAGCCGTCTCGGACGGCTCGTCCCGGCCCTCTCTCTTATTTTCTCGTCGTCCCCCGACGACCACCCCCGCCCCACAACCCCGTGCACGTCCATCTTCAACCCCTTTCCTTCGGGCGCTTTTCTACGGCTCGGTTTTCCACCCTCGTCCACCCCCTTTGCCCGGTTTTCTCCGGCGAGGTCTCCTTCCAAACGCGCGACGCGGAAGGGGGCGAGAAACGCGAGGGCATTACGTCCAATTACAAGAAGCTTTCAGCAGATCAAATTCGGTATACCGGAGTTTTGATCACAACCCGGATCAATTGGAAGAGGCCTCGTCTGCAAATGCTAAACTCGTTTCCCTGCGCGACACGCGTAAGAGGGTGCCGCGCGGACTTTTTGTTCCCTTCTCCGTTTGATCGACTCCGACCGACCGTGCGCGATTGTCCTTTCGACTTTATCCCGGAGGCGCGGGCTCGACCGATCGGAAAGAATCGAGACATAGAGCTAGCTAGAGGGGTAAGCGAATCGTTTTTGTGCTTCGCCGCCGCGCCGGCCGGATCTGATCGTTGGACCACGAGAAAATACAAATATAACCGCGACTAACCGACTGCACTCGCAAACGCCACCAAGGCTACCCCTTTGTGGCGCGGAGCTACTGTCTCGTAAAGGTGCGAGTACCTTCCAACGAGACCGCGAAACACTGCAAAGTAACTTGTCTCGCTGTGTTTGTGCTAGCTCTGGCTTTGTACTGCATGAAATTTTGTATACCGTCGGTCCTCTGCTGTGTGCCTTATTCAGTCAAGGAAGGAGTGTAGGTTTTGGGTTTAATGCAGCATGCTTGGGGACGATTGTGCAAACCTGCGATTTTGTACGTCATGAGTTCGTGTATGCATTCGTTTCTTTGCTTCACTTTTCTTGAGTTGGAGCGTGGACGTAGAGTTTGTTAGTGCGGCATGATTCGAGACGATTGTGCAGACTTGCGATTTTGTACTACACGACGTTGTGTATTTATTTCTTTGCTCCGAGTCTTGTTTGGAAGCTTCGAGTTCGGATAAGAAAGATATTTGAAAATGTTTCTGCAAGCTCTTGCATGACAATCGCCTTTTTTTATTGACCAATGTAAATTTCAAAGTAAAGAAAAAGGTTTCCTTAATTTAGAATTCACTATCTTATTTTGAGGTAGAGTTGGTGTTCTAAAAATTGTTAAAGTTAACCTAATAATTAGTATCAGATTTTCATATTTTCGGATTATGACAATCCATTAAATATCAAAATGGGATTTTTAATAAATAAGTACTCACCGCGAGCTGAATTTGTAATACATTATTTTAATAATTAATATCCCGTAATAGCCTATTAACTGGTTAAACAGAACTGTAATTTGGATACATTTCAGCAACATTATAATTTTTCGGGTTTGTAACGTCGGAGTGAGCAAACAAATATGTTTCCCGGTAGTTGCATAATAAAACAGAAACTGGAGTCTTTCAACATTGATTCCAAAATTTTTAATTATCCTGGTTTACATCAAATTCCTTCTGAACAATTTTATAATGTAAAAAATTATAACAGCACTATAAAAGCAGTATCATGAAACAAATAGTAGCTGCAAAACAATAAAATTATTTTTTCCTATTGCATTCCATGTATATTCAAAAAAGTTTGAAGATTGATAGAAGTTATAGATTGTTATCCATTATCTGGAGTATTATCAATATCGTTAAATTTTGAAGATCCAAATTAAATAGTTTATAAATGTACGATATAATATTCGTTCTAAAAAAAACCCAACAAATTAACGAAATAGATCAATTGTGACGTGATTTCCAAAATCCAAATTGTTGTACGCAACAACAAAATTTCTCGTACTCGATTCACCATCATAACATACTCCACCTTTTTAATTTATCCGAACAAATTCGACAATGTGTCATCGCGATGGATCTAATTACGAACAAGATCTAATCAGTTAATTTCCAGCGAAAATAGTATACATTACGTCGGTCGTCGGTGCCTTTTATCGATAGATAAAACAGAAAAGTGACGTTTCTAGTCCCGGGCTGCTCTGTAACCGTGTATTTCCTGCAATTCCCCCGAGGGATAAACATGTTTATTCAGATGCTAGACATTAGCTTGAACAATGCCGACAACTACGAGGTCGTCATGAAAATTACCTATGCAGGGTAGAAAATTACTTATGCAGGGTGGCCAGTGGGCGGTGAAGAGATGCAGACGATGTAAAAGCTCAACTACCGTGGAAAAATGAATGTGCCGTCTGCGCGAGAATGAGTTATATAGATTGAAGTTTCGGAAAAAGTTCGTTAAAAATGGCCAAGAGGAAATCCCGCGTTTGCGGGTCCTACGTCTGTATCTGTGCGCGTGTAACCGTAGCCATGTATTTTGCGTATGCTTGGTTCGGTGTCCGTTGCCTGGAATCCGTAAGTCGACGCTTATAAACGGCCCTTTGCATTTGTCCCAGCCGCGCGATTTGTCTAACGATTAAGTGTGGCCAGAAAGATTGCGGAGCGCAAATTTTATGACGCGACATCATGCAAGCTTCAACAATTTATGCGATTAGTATTTCCAAAATGACGAGTACAGTATGCTAAATGTGGGCTACGCCGCCATTTTTCTAGGACGATACGACAATCAAAGGAAAACATAGAGAAAATTTAATTATTACGACTATACTGCTCTAAATTTCCCACACTTTGAAACGTCACCTAATTTTTCCCATAAATTCAAGCAAATAGATTTTCTCAGGTTTTATACGGTGTATTATCGGTAATTATGGACAGCTACTTCAAAGCATATTTCTCTTACTATAAATGATAAAATTTTTGAAAAATTACCACGACCTGCACAAACACTATAAACATTTTAAATACCTCAATTATTATGACACGACATAAAACGACGACATGATAACATTAAAAGTTCTACGGTGCTTTGGTTATCATAAAGAAAACCGGATTTTCAGAAATAATGGTGAGCACTAATAATCGGAAAAACGGGCCGATGCGATAATTAATAGCGAAATGTGGCGTACAAAATAGATCAGAGGTAGCGCGACGGTCTATCCGCGGTGGCTGGGTGGATATTATCGAAATCCGCGGGGGTAGGTGGTTGGGACAATGAAGAGGCCATCCAGAAAAATTCGTGATATAAAAGGCACGATAACGTCGCGGGAATTGAATCGTAAAAACTCGAGAGGGTAATCGTTTCATGCGCTAAGTGGCCTCTGAAAGAAATTTCCGGTGAAAGGACCCCGAAGCCGGAGACTGACGCGCTTATCACAGGCAAAGAGTCAAAGGACTTGGAAATATAATGGATCTCAGGATTTCTCGTAGTTCTCCCCTCTCGAAACAAAGTGCTGTCACGTTTTAGCGGGTCGGTGTCGGGGAAACGGCGACGGCGACGACTTCAGGAACGGTCGCCATTGGAAACCTGTCCGCACGGAAAACAAGTATTAAGTAAAGATGATAAGAACCGTAGGAGGAGGAGAAGCAGACATCCAAACGGTGGAGGGCGGTAGGGGGGAGAGAATTGTACAGGGAAACCGGGACGGGAATATAAGAACAACCGAACAAAAGGGCGGGCACAGCCCCGAGATAGAGGCACGCGTGGCACACACACACACATACACACACGCACGCACGGGAATGTTTGATCCATGGTCCGAGGCAGGAGAACGGCGACGAATTTCGAAAAGGATTTCGAAACGGACGGGCGTTTTCAACCGCGGAAACAGAAAAAGCGGGACCGGTTTTGCGCGGTGCAAAAATAATAAATACCTGACCGATGAAAGAATCCGCAGATCACGCTCGCTTTAAAACCGGGGGTGGGCTTACATTAAGCGCCGCGGAAATTTCTGTATTCAAATGCATGACAAAGCAACGCGGGATCTCTGCGCGACATATTTTTTCCGAATCATTCCAATCCCCGGATGGACATTTTTACCACCATTGATCACAATCGCCTAATCAAATTCGCGCCGAACTTGAGTTCCCGCCGACACGTCATCGGCGAATTGAACAAAAGAAACTTTTCGAATAAATTGATAGATAATTCCATACGCTACAGGAAATTGCGAAATATTTTTTAATTGTAACTTTTGATTTATGGTTCGAAATGTAGAGGGGATCACGATCGAATTCAATTTGGAATTAATGACTTGTTAGGTAAGAAGGCATGCATCCGGTGAGTTACTGTTAGGTACTGCAATGTGGAGAAAAATCGCACTGTAACAGCAAAATATAATTTAACAAGCTGTATGCCATTTTTCTGGCGTAAGTACTGAAAGTTTTATTCGGCTGTTATTTATAAAATGGAGAAAAATTCAATCTTACTGGGGCACGGAATAAAACTTATTAAAATAATTTAGAACATTCGGATACACTTGGTTTAATTATTAAAAGGTATTCTATGTAATTCTATGTATTTAATTGTACAGACTGTATTAATTATAGATTATTTATATCAATTTCCTAAAAATGAGCAGAGATTATTTGTATTGTTTGAGTATATTGAGGGGGCTTCTATAATTACTCGTAAATTGATAAGCTTTCTTATGAAACGTAAAGTATTCGAGATAATTAGAAATTACATGTAAATTATAAATCATAGATACTCTAATGACAAATGTTGGGCAATTTTAAGTCTACTTAGGTTGCTAACATTTATTGTAGAATTAAACTAATCTAACAGAAAAATTATTTAACTTGAAAATGGTCGTTTCTTATTATTATTAAAAATTACAGAAATTGGTATTAAATGTTACTAAACGCTATTAATTAATACTACAGTAAACTGCTGTGATTAATATGCTTATTTTTTAATAGGCTACTATTTTCTACAATAAAAATGATTTATTACTCAATCTAATTTTTTACTTATAGGTTATTTAGAAAATATTCGTATAATAGGATGTTATAAGTACATGTGATCAATTTCTTATTTATACGTTTGCAGTATTGTTAAGTATAGACACAGTCATTATGTTTTAACATACGTCTATGATGATATTACATTAAACTATTAAATACTTTCAGTATTGTGTTTTAAACATATTTATACATAAACAACACTGTGTTTTAAAATTATTTTGCGCTCTTCAAAACAGTAACAAGTCATTAATAAGTCATATTCACTCAATTTTAGTTGTTTGTTTCAAGTTATCTGGAATAACACAATTTAAAAAATTCTTTAAAGCCTATCATTGAAATAAAACAAATTCTAACTCTTTAGGGAACTTTTGGGGCCGGTGCGACCCCTCTCAAATTTATCCTAATAACTGTTTAACGAGTAACCATTTACAATATAACTAATTTTGGATTTAGATGAAATTTTACTATTTCACAACGTTTTTATTTACCATTTCGATAGCGACGAATATTAAATATAATTTAATTGAATCGTTGCATTTTCGTAAGTACATTTTCCACTTAAGGGTTAATCAATATTCGAATGTACTCCTGTGATCAAAATTGCTTAATTGACACCCCAACAGCCAAAGTGTTAACAGTTATCGTTGCAATCGAATAACTCACCAAAAATGGAACGGGTTTCGGGACTCGTGGACGTCTCCGGTTCGAGCTCGATTCGTCGATAATAAACAAATGAAAAGAGTGTCGGGCGATTACGCCTAAAATTGACTGCAGATTCGCCATATCCACCGCGATGGAGAGGCAAAAACCGCCGACTGGGAAACGATTAATGAAAACCTGGCTCCGGTGGCTTTGCGCGCTCGGTAACGGACGGCGTATAACAATTTCCAGCGAATCAATCGATCACCGTTCGCTGAAATAAGACACCCGGTCCCAATTTCCTCCCTTTCAAAGCAAAGTACACACACCAGAAGACCGGCGTGGATTGGACGTTCCAAGTGGTGTGAGATGGGGAAGGGGGGGGGGGGGTGTAAGCTCGCACATAAACTGCAATCGCGCCCATCAACCGTTTCGCACGATCAAGCAATCACCGTTCGTGCGTGTTCGCAACACGTTGCTCGATCCTTCGCGAACCCGCCTTGTTGTTCTTACGTACCAACACTCGCCAACCATCCCCCCTCCCCTTTACCAACGGCCTCCAATAAACAATGAATACATGAATATGAAAATTTCCAGGAGAATTTGCTCGCTTATATCCTTGGCAACCGGTGTCGGCTGCTTGCGATTACGCGGACCAGCGCGATTCCTCCTAGTCTAGACGTCGAATGAGAGTGGTTTGCGCGAACACCGCGACAACGGGATTGGCTTTGGTATTAATTCTAGTAGAACATTTTACGAAATTATTTTTCCGGGTTCGCACAATCGGTGTATCTTGCGTTTCAAGTATTTGGCCAATTGATACAGAATTTCGATTCTATAAGACATTTATTAGGAGAACTCAGGAACCTACAAATTTTTATTTTCTTTCTTTTCCAAAATTTCATGTAAAAGAAACACTACTTCCGCTGACTGGTAGATTCATTTCCGAGTGCCAAGGGTTAATACAGGGCTTCTATCTCATACTGCCCTGTGTCTTGATGTAAACCGGATAAAAACATCTCAGCAAAGCCAGGAATCGATTCCTAGCACCTCGAAGACACTCAAGCTCCAACAGGAAGATGGAATCAATCAGAGTCTCAACTCGACGCCTCGATGATCAATCGAAAGGTATTTGAACCGTCAAAACCGCCGTATAGAGGAAATTATCCGCAAAAGGGACGAGGGAAAAGAAGGAGTAAGAGGCGGTCCGGTTCGTTCATTGTCGAATGAAATTCCCGAACCCGGGGGCGATTTTCACCACTTTCTACAGGACAGTGAACGCGCATCGACTCTCTCGCACTCTCTCCCTCTCTCTCTCTCACTCTCTCCCTCCCTTTCTGGCAGTCCGGGAACCGAGGCCTCTTCCATAATAACAGATGTAAATTACGTGCGTACACGGGTATACGTGTGGCCGAGGTCGTCCGTATGGGAGTCGGTCGTGTGCGTGACCAGGAAAAACCGGAACATAGATGAATGCACACGCTGTCGAACGGCGAAGAGTGCACACGCTCGGCCGTGCGTGTGTCGGCCCTGGCAGCACACGCACGTGGTCGTGGGTCGGGGAATATTTGCAAGCCAAATTTTAATACCGGAATTAATTTGACCCGAGGAGGCAGACGAGTTTGAGGTAGTTAGGTACACCTCTGTGCACGGGGACGACCGGCAGGAGGCACGACCCTCGCGACTAGCTCTCCGACTATTTCTCTTGCCGGCGAAAAGAGTCGCTGCTCCTCCTCGGCGCTGCTCGCATTATGTAAAAAGTGTAAGCTAATTTATCGGCGCTGGACGCCCGGTGCACTGCCCCGAAACTTTCCTACGGGGCCGGGCCACTTCGGCTTTATGTATCGTGAATTATTATGGCCGGACTCGCAGCAACCCCCACGCTCCTTCCCGGAGCCGAAGGATTCGCCCCCGATCGTCCTCGTCTTGCGCCCTTCCTTCCCCCTTTCTCTCTATCTCTCTCATTCTGACTCTCTGGTCTTCCTCCTCTTCTTCGTCCACCCACCGAACCTCCCCCTCATCTTTTTTCTAACATTGCACCCTTCTACCCTTCATCTCTTTTCACCCCTTTCCGTCTGACGGTTGCTCTTCTTTCTTCGACCAACAACCCTCGTCACTAGCTCTGACTATTCCTCCAGCCAACGAAAAAAAGGCGCTCCTCATCCGGCGTTGGTTGCATTATGTGGAAAGTGTAAGCTAATTTATCGGCGGCGCGCTGCCCCGAAACTTTCCTACAGTGCCAGGGCACTTCGGCTTTATGCATCGTGAATTATTATGGCTCGCTCAAAGCCTTTCCTTCCCGGAGCCCAAGGATTCACCCTCGTCTTGCAGCCCCCCCCCCCTATTTGCCCTTCATGCCGCTGTCTCCCTTTTTCGCCTTCGTCAACCGAATTTCCTTTTCACCCCTTTTCGTCCGACAGTCGTTCCTCCTTCCTTCAACCGGCAGCCCGGCTCGTCTCCTAACGTTCCACCCTTTTCTTCCCCCGTTTGTCCTTGATGTTTCTGTCTCTGTTCTTTCTCGAGGTGGTACTCTTCTCCTTCGTCCACCCGCCGGACCTCCTTTTCACCCCATTTCACCCCTTTCCACCCATTTTCGGTCGTTCGTTCCTTCTTTCTTCAGCAACCGCGCAGCACCCCCTCCATTCTCCTCGATACAAATGGCAAAGTAAACTTCGCCATTACGAAGTACCCTGGCACCGAGGTCACCCCGTTACGGAGCCACCATTTTGGCTCAACCAACACCACCGCCACCCTGGGGAGAAGCCCCCATCTGGAGTCGAGAGAAAGGGGTCGTGTCTCCTACCCCTGCGCCCGCCAACTATCCAGCTTTATGGCGGCTCAAGAGAGGCACCAGGAACTTACTCCGCCGTTGTCCTAATTGGTACTCGGTATTAAAAGAGGAAAAACGTAGGTATATACATACATACGTGCCAGCGTACGTGTACGTGCGCGTGTATGTGTACGTATAAGCCGGAACTGTTCTGAAGGTAACTGCGCCCGCGGAACGTGGGACGGGTTAATGAGATCAGGGGTTTTTAGTTGAATTAACAAAATATGCGTACTAACTGGGAACAACGTGGCCGTAATTTTCAATGAGGGATGAAGTTAGACGGTGGCTACGATGATTACCACCCCCCGCGCATGGTCTACGGAAGTTATTATCGAGCTACGGATTCTTTCGGTGAACTACTTCGCTTTTCAACGCGGGGATATTAATCTGCCGATGTTTAAACGTTTTTATGAGCTTCTGATAGTGCTTGAAGATATTAGAAAGCAATATTTCTGCGGCATACGTTTCTTCTGACATTGTACTAACCAATACCGAATATTATCAGTGGACAGCAGATCAATATGCAAAATAAAAATTTTCTACCTGAATTGCAACGAACTGAGTGAAACAGAATTTTATTTTCTTTCTTAATACGTTCAATACAATATAATTGTATTTTTAAATTCTTCCAACGTTTTGACTGTTTTAAATTACACCTAATTGTTTTCGTCATAAATGCATAAAATCCGCTGTCTAAGTATCAGTAACTTCTTCAGTCCAACCCTCGTGTCATTGACCAAAATTTTCGAAGATGTTCAATGATATACTTTATAGTTTCAATAAATATAATTATATCTGTATTAATCTGTAGTCATCCAAGAACATAAAAATCTACAACAATTTTGCTTTTTCTCCAGAAAAATGTCAAAGAAGTTCCAGTAAGAAATTGAAAGTATATAACTGCAGAAACTTTTTACACAGCGACACTATTGTTATCACTCTGGAAGAAATGGTTACACGAAAAGATTGACTAAACGTCGCAAGAATACGTACGTCTGATAAAATGTTTAATCTAGCAGCAGAATTGTTGTGACTGTGAAAGTCAGTGTTACAGGCCAGGATCATTTGAATTGCGGTAACAGCACATTCAACACGCCGTGGGCCATAAAAGAGTCTTCGGTTCCGCATCTGGCAATATTTTCCAGAGAAAAGACCGAGCCCGGGATATGCGGAATTTAATATATCCTGACGAGTGCAGTTTATGATGGACCGTATTTTCGCGCGGGTTTTACGACGATTTAACATCGTCAATTTAGGAGGAGCGTCGGGAGAGGTCGAAGACGATCGTTCCTCGGACAATTCGAAATTCAATTACGTCCGCGGGCAGAGGAACGTTTCACGACGACGAGCGACGTCCGGTCCCACCGCCGTCCGTCCTTTTTAATAACTTTATCGAGGGCCGGTCGTGCTCGCCGTCGGTCAATTACGCCGCCTATCTTATTTATACTTCGCCTGAGATTGTTTTCCCGGGGTTTTTCTCCCACGAGAGAGGGAGAGTGAGGGTATTTCTGGGCGTAGATAACGGGGCCGACGTCTCGTGACAACTCGTAAAACAGAAGCGTGCAGCATGCCCGGGAGACTCGCTCGCCGCGAGTCTCGAGGACCGAGTTAATTAGATATTGAATTAATGCCTCCTAGGAAAACGAGGGCGTACACCGTTCAGATCGTCGAACAAGCAAGTCTGCCGCCGCCTCCTGCCCGCTTCACGAAAAATAGCCTTCCGCCGATCCTCTTTGTCTCGCCCTTCCACCACCGGTGTTCCATCTTCCTTCGCCACGACCCTACGCTCGCCGTCGAGAACGGCCTCTTCTTCGCAGAATTTTAATTACCGGCGTGTCCTTACTCTTAATTAATTATCGTCCCGCGCGAGGCGCGTCTAAATAACTTTAATTAAAATCATCGAACAGGCCTCCGCGCGGCCCGGCTCGATTACGACACTTAATTAGCCGGCCGATATACAGCGGTTCAATAACTTCGCCGCAGAACCGTAAGAACAAAATCTTTACAGGGGATCTGCGAAAAATGTTCGCCACCCCATGTACAAACTATGCTACTGCGATTTCGAACTTTTTCTCTTGATAGTAACGTTACTGACTGCCTTACAATTAGATCAGAAACCTGCTCTCGATTAGAAGCCGTTTTGTAGAATTCGTAAAGCATTTTGAGAAATCGTATTTTAAAAGACACGTACTATTGTTTTCGTTATATTCTGTTATGTTTCGAAACGATACGATTCTAGACCCCTTAATTAATTCTTACATTTGCAACTAGGCATCATTTGTTGCAATTCCTTTAACAATTTTGTATATTCTTCCAAAAATATCACCACGAAGATTTGTATGCTCATTCTTTGGACATTATTATTTCAATTCATAATGCCAGGATAAAGATTTAAAAAAGAATCTTAAATATTAAAGCTTTCAAATGACCAATGCGGTTGCAAATATAAAGGTTAACGAGACGTATCATAAATCTCTCTGTTATTTTCATGGTATAAAAATGGAGGATAGATTAATACGTACGCTGCCTACATTTTTCGCTACTGACCTTTGTGAAGTCCTTTGTGGAACATTAAAACCATTTAGTAGACGAAAGTCTTGGATTCTTTGAATATAATGCCGTATACATACTTCGGTATGGAACAACAAAGTGTACACAATTAGTTTGACTGCCTTTACGCAAACAGCGAAATTGTGACGGTGGTAGGTAACGCGTTAAACTTGAATTACATTCTCATTTTATTAACCCTCCAACAGCGGTGCCTGTGTCTACGTAGTATCAAAATCGCCGCATAATTACTCAATTTCTATAACAGCTGTTACATTGGAAAGAACAGGGAGACTAATGTGTCCGAAAGAATTGAATCGTGAATCGTGCAAAAATGGTCCTGCTTGCAAGGGTAAAAAAAATGATATTTCCGGGCGCGCCGACTATTTTCGTAGAGCGGTTGAAGATCGGCAATGAATTTAATGATCGGTCAACTGTAAAACAAAATTTCTCGCCTGCTTCGTTAAAAAATCTCTCGTCCCATTACCCCGTTAGCCGGTGTGTAGCGTGTATTCTCGCGCAATAAATTCCGAACTCGGCAGACAACGAGCTCCGGCTGCCATGACAGGCTCAGCTGTATCCCGTAATCGTCGTTCTTAACATCGGGGACAGCCGAGGCGTCGTCGCCTTTTAATAAATATCTCTCCGGTTTTCTCTCACCCCGGTAGTATCGATTCGGGGCGTCTAATTAACCGGAGCCTTCGGTGTCTATGGTTCTCTTGCCTAGTCTCGTGGGCGTACCATTCCTACTTTACGAGCTGTCGTAGAAACGAGCAGCAGCAGCCAACCACGGCCGGCCGTAGGTACTCTCCAGAGAAACGAGGGAAAATCGCCGGCACGTACTCGTCCCTCGTCCACGACCCTTTTCGTACCCTCCTGCCATTCGATAAACTTTGTCGATTACACTTTTCCGTGGAGTTCGAGCGGGCTGAACGGACTGCCTGGCCTCACCCGAGCCCAAGCCCGAGCCCCAGAGCCCGAGAGCCCGTGCCTCGCCTCGCCTCACCTCGCCTGAGACCGTGTAAGTTAATGAATCTCACGTCGGGACACAAGGTGGGCCGATATCCGGCCGAATCGAGGAAACTTGCCGGCAGAATTGCTGCCTTTCCTAGGGAAAAAAAGGAACAGACACGCCGGAATAATCCGTTAACGACTCACAAATCGCCCGGATCGCCCCTGAACTATTTTTTTTTGCGATTCGGACGGTCGGACCAACTCTTTTTGATATTTTATAGGTTAGTAACATGTCTTTGCATTTTTGAATCTGGGCAGAGCCTCAGCAGTTTTCTTTTTAGTCTGTTAACACTATTTCTACCACGGCTTTATGCACACCTATTTCGACATATTTTTTCTTTTATGTAGAATCATCTCCTTTTCGTCACCAATGACCGATCGTCTTGTATACTCAAAGAAATGGCTTTATTGAATAACTTCCCTTGAAGGAATCTTTGTAATCTTTTTCTTTGTAATTTCCTTTTAGTCTGTTCATGCTATATTATTAACAATAATAAATTTTAGAACCAAACGAAAACCCTGAGTGGTGATAGAACGGTTTCAAGTAGAATAGGCAACGCTTGTATTTGATTAATTTCAATTTATTGAAGTAGAACTTGTTGAAAAATATTAAACCATGCGAAAAGGCTATTTTTGATTAACACATTCATGCGATTTTTCTTAATTTAACGCTGTGTAATAATAAATAAACTGCGGTTCTTTGTACAAAATGCAAATTTTCGAAGTTTTCGGTCAATTTCAATTGTACGAAACAGAAGTTAAATAAAAATGTGTTTTCCTTCTGTTAATAGCTTTGATAAATTGAAGGAAACGTAACCGAACTTTCACAGAGAACGCAACTATCAAATTTGATAACAGAACGTGCGATTTTGAAGAGTTAATACTATTCTTTTACAGTACTGTAACGAAATTTGCCAATAGGGAACGCGTACATTCATTTACAATTCAATTTAAAAATTAAATTTGATGAATTTTTAGTTTCATTGGAAAAATAATACTTTTAATTTTCAAAGGCTGGTCGAAACATATTTTTCTACCATTGTCGAAAGTTCTCGAAGAGCACTGAGGAATCCATAATTTGGTGGTATTTTAAATTTTAAATAATGAACTCAGTTGTACTAAATTATTTTCATAATTTGGAATGTTCGAAATATAATTTTTCAACGTGTATTCAAATTTTTATGAAGCCCTATGATTTAACCATATTTAAAAAATTCATTGGATTGTCGATATTTATTTTATAATTTTTAGTCATTGTTTCTTCGTTTCTGATAGACAGTAAGGTATAATGAGTGGAAGTTTATTTCGATTTAATTGAAATAGAGACACGTAATTTCACCCGTTTTGGTGGTAGAATTATGTTTATTATAAATCAGAAATCATGGTTGTTTGAGAAAAGCAACAATTTTTCACTCACTAAATCGAACCAAACTTTCTCATTAACTTTCATTAATAAATAATCCAACCATACTTTTCTTCTTTCTGAAAAACTTCGGAACCGCTAAATATAAGTCAGCAAAAAATATTAACCTCGTGTAGAAATTTCAAATTTCCAAATAAACGCTTTATCCTTTAATGAGTCACAGAATTTTGTAACTTTGATAATTTTAACAAATTCAAGCATCCTCCATAAACGTCCTCTGAAAAATATTAATACTAAACGGCCTTCAAAGAATTTTCCTAGCCACGGTAATTGGAACGAGCACGGTAAACTTCCTGGACACAACATAACAGTATTTTTCGAGAAAAACGTCGCCCGGGGCTAAAAAGAGCCACGCTTTGTGCATCGTTTGCACGCGGCGTGGGGCTTGTTTCAACGGCAATCGGAATGGCTCGGTCTGTCAGTATCGATAAATTGAGCGATTACAACGCGATAGCCGGCGGAGGATGTATTACACACGATATTTCATTTCGCGGACAAAGAAAGGATTGGGGCAGAGCGGTGGGGTGGGGAAAAAGAAAGAAACGCCGACCGCTGCGGATATACCGAGATACCGTGGGCGCGCGCGGCACGGCAACCCTTTGATTTTCACTCTCGACATCCTTGACCCAGAGAGAGAGCAGAGCACGGTTCGATTCCGAACGAACGGTGGCTTCAATTTTTTCCCTTGCTTCCTTCTTTTTTATCTCCGATACTCACCTTTCTCTCCGCCTTTTCCTCGACCCTCTGCACCCTTCGTTTCGCCTCTTTCATCCCCGTCCGCAACAACCCGACGCCGACGTTCTCTCCCACCCCCGCTCGTGTTCTCTATCTTCTTCCAGGCGTCGCCATTTTGTACTCTTCATCGATCCTGCGCCCACGCAGACCCCGATTTTTCCCGCCATTTCTCTCTGTCCCCGTCGGACGTAGACTTTGGGGTCCGAGATCGTGGAGACCGCGTTCCACTCGTAGTGATCTATACACGATGATCACGAGAGCCAAGTGGCTCTGCTCACGACCGATTTTCAACTGATCGAACAGCGCTCTTCGCTCGTAGATCTCTATCCTCTGGCCTCCAGGCGATTTGCATAGAGCTATCGAAGAACCGGAATGAGATCGAGGTGGAAAGGGAGGCTAAGCATGGCGGTTAGGCGAGACGCCTTTCATGGTGGAGCAGCCGTCCATTGTTGGACCCCCAGCAAAGCTACAGCTCGACCCCTTGCTTCGGGCTAGCTCGCTGCAGAACGGCTTGCAGGGTTCTGCAAGAGACTCTGCAGAACTTGGCGATTCCTCCGCTTGGGGGAACTGGCGTCGCTGAAGACGCTCTTGAATAGGGAACTGCTGTTTCCCTTTTATATTTACTAGATTATTTATTTAACATTATATACTTTTAACATTTCTTCAGGTTGCTTGACGTAACGGGTTGAAATTATTTAAAATAATCGATCCTCTTTTATATTTCTGATAATCTGTAACAAAAATCACATGAAAAATGATGTAAGCAAACTTTTAAAGTTTATTCATAATTTTTAGATGCGTAAGGAAGTTAAATTCTCCAATTGAAAATATTTAAAACAATAACGCAGATCACATCAATGGCTTTTTATTTGGGATCATAAATATTGATTCAAAATTAGGCATTTAAATTTGTTCGAGGTTCGTGTATGAAAAATTATGTATCATGCAATGTGTACTAAAAATTGTGCAACCAATGCCATTATATAATTTTTCAACACATTTTCATCACACGTTTATTACACGAAAGCAGAGGGACGTGTTAGAAAAAATTGCAGGTGTAGGTATATTCTGCCACGTTTTGGAAATATTTGAGAGACTTTTAAGAGCTTAAGCGTGCGAAGGAAATCTCGCGCGAGGTGTAATTAAGACATTCGCACGGGGGAACGTGTGACCGCGAAAAAATTAAATAAAACTGGACGCATTCGCAAGTTACCTTCTGCACGTAAGTCGCAACATAATACGCGGTTCTTTTCACGATCGTTTACATATTCTTCACTCCCTCAATTTAAACCGATGCCTCCTTGCCTCTGTAGAAAAATCCTCACTTGAAATTAATTTCTCGTACCCTTCTTTCTTGCAAAAATGTACCCAACCATTTTTATTAGACGTAAACACTTTTCTTAACAGCATCAAATTAATAATCTTGTAGCTTTTAATAGAAAGGAAAAAAATATGAAAAATGAAAGAACTTTAACATGTATTCGATTATTTCCAGAAATATGGCAAATAAATTGTCTTATACAAAAATTAGTGTAGCCAGCCAAGGGTTAATGATAATAAAAGATTGTTTTGTTGAAATTTTAGTTTATACATTTGTATCGCTGGCAGAACTACCTCCGTTTATGAATTTTTCGCGGTATTTACGGAACAATGCATCCTTTTTGTATTTCCTTGTGGACGGTGACGCTTAATAAAAGTTCTTGAGGAGGTCCGTCATAGTTGGCCCCGCGTTTAAACATGCAACGACGTTATCATGCTCCGTTCCCAGAACGTCTCATGATACGTCTGTGAGAACTTTTCATGTCCAGCGCCTCGAACTATTTGCGGTTCACTGTGCCATGCATTTAACTTGCATAAAGTTCCTCCCTCATATCAGTCCTTGCAGGTCGTGCCGGAAAACGGGCTGGAATGAATGTTGTTGAAAATACTTAGGCCCCCCTCCCGACCCCTCACTTGCTCCCCTCTGGCGCAGTAATTAACAAAATTTCAGCCGACGACGGTTGCGTCCTTCGCCGGTGCGCGAAATGACCAACTATTAAATGTTTTCGATTCGTTATTAATGGATATTAAAAACTCCGTTCCCAGATCGTTAGGGGAATAATGAAACGCTATTGAACGCTATCTCCCGGTTCGGTACAATTTAGAAGGTAATTCGAAGAAAGTTATTTCGTTCAATTAAACGCTCCGCCACTTAAGCAGATGCAATAATGAATTTTAAAAATGAGTGACGTAATTAAAATTTCTCCCACTTTGCGAAATTAACCTCGGCCGTTACCAAACCTCGAGTCTTTGCATTGAACAAAATACAGTACATCGAAGATGTTATGTTCATTGTCGGTGAGGAGACTGAAGGGAAACTGATTTTTGGAAATTTCTTTCTCGAAAACTGTACAACTTAAGGCATAAAATATTTTTGCGTTTGGAAAGGTGTATTTTAGAGAGTACCTCGCAATTATTTTATTCAGAAATGTTTGTCAATCAGAAAGTTATGATTAATCTTCCGTGTAACACCGAAGTTATGATTAATCGTCCATGTAAAAAATTACAACTTCATAATTTACAAATATTTTTTAATAAAAAATTACGTAGTACTTTCCAAGTGTTACAGCTTTCGAGAAAAAATTCCCAAAAATCGCTTTTAAATATATCAAATTCAATTTACTCGGATTAGTTGAACATTAGGACGATGACAAATAAGTGAGTGAAGATACCATTAGCCAATGAGGCTCACAATACTCTCACCCCTTCGGCATTATCGCAGACATAACTAACTATATTGTAATCAATAGTCTGAAGTACAGGGCGAGCAACATCAAACAATATAACCGGGACAGTCGCAGAAATATATCACGAAAATTCTCACGGGACAACTATGCTTGTAGATCTCGATCTCTCTGCATGCTTCGGTCGCCATGCAATCGCTGCATAAAACGACAACTCATTTATCTTCTGGTACCGTAAACTGAACCGCATAATTTTCTATGCTAAGACCTGGAAGATCAGCAAAACTCATTAAATCGGCAGAGGAGCATTCATGTACTTTTCGTTTTGTGATCATCCATAGAACCCTTTCAGGACGGCAGGACAATCGAAAGAGTTTACATGAAGCTACACGGTCGTAGCTATCACCCTTTCGTGAGAATATTAACCTAATGAATAAAGCTATGGGTCCAGCTGATCCTGCGAATCGCCACAATTCGAGGAACGTGCAAACAGATCCCCAAAAGATGATGTTCATGGAGACCCCCAGCGAAGAACCGGTTGCTGCAAGACTTTGTGCGCCACGATCGATACCAGTCCTTTTGAAAAGATTAACAGGAAAACTGAAACTGGTCCTGAACGGGTCGTCAAACATAGAGGGCCAACAGGTTGCTCTTGGACAGCACAAGGGGTCCGGAGGTCTCGACCTAAGGGTCTCACCTTTGACCCTATACAGGTATTTGGTGCCTTGCTTCTGTCTCCTCAATTTTCTGGTATACATACCTTTGCGCCCGATCTTTGCCTCTACAGCCCCCAAAGTATTCCCATAAATTAAAATAAAAATTAAAACATTTTGCTTTCCAAGTCGTTTGAAACTTGTTAAATTATATTATTAAACTTTGTAAAAAAAGTTAACAGGCATTTCAAATTGTTCTAATTATAAAAAATAGTTCAAGGTCTTAATTTAAGTGCTGAAACCATTGACTGATACATAATTGATATCTGTAGACAATATTTTAGGCTAGTGCTTATTAATGACTAGATGGGAGAAAAGTATAATATATTTTTAAATTTTGCGACATCAAATCAAGAGCCTACGCATTTGAAAAAGTACAAAAATCTGATCAAATAGTATTTTTCTCCCTACATGTTAAAGTTGTAGTATTAACGATATCCTTAGGCGTTGGTGCTTAAAAATTCCTTTTCTCTATCACCCTAGAGTACATGAAAAATAATCATACTTTAATACAAATAAGATTGCCAGGACTTGTACATTCATTACCGTTATTACAAATAATAAATAATCCAACGTCTGCGTCGCGTTGGATACAAATAATTACGATTTTCATTTCCTTCTGGAAACATTATTCGGATAATTTTCAAAAGTAGCCAGTTTTCGCAGTCGTACTTTGGAACGTAATAATTACAGTAACTTCAAATGAAATACGGGTGTAGTAGAATTTGCGAAAGAATTCCACAACGGGTAGCGTAATGTTTCAGTAATTATGTAACAAGAAATAAAATGTCGGCGCGCTCGATATTGGAAAACACAGACGGAAACGCGCTGGGAAAATGGCACGATGAAAACGACTGTCCGTAACCGCGTAGTACAATCAAGGATATATTTTCTATTTTCCAAATATATCCGTTTCAATCACGCTCACCGGTACCGGTTACACTTTCATATTTATCCTGAGTCTACGTTATTTTCATTTGTTCGCCCCCCCCCCCCTTACGCGGTTAATAGCTCCGAAAGTTCGAAATTTAAATGTTTATCGGTTTAATATTTAATTTAATGTTTACACATTTTTAAAATATTTCCTGCTCGATTACCGTGCAAGATCAATATTAATTCGCGTTCACATTCCAACTGTTAATAAGCAGCTGTCGTATATATATTTTTCGTAGCCCCGCAAACTCAGAATAGTAAATATCACCTTATTCAAATCAAATTTGGATTCGTTTAACTCGAGCGTCGCAGACTTTGCGGCTTGATATTGTCACAGAATTATGCGGTAATTATGATAGCATAGAAAATAGTACCGCTAGTACAAAAAGAAGTGTGCTCTAAAAATGTACTATATAAGTACTTTTCCTAGATATTTGTAAGAAGTTCAAATTAAAAAGTTATGAAAATCAATATTTATTATTTTCATCGTAATTCCGACTAGACGCAATTTTCCTAAAATTTTCATTACACGTCATCTAGTAAACTAATTTTTCTAGCTTGGCAGAAGAACTGAAGTCGATTTCTGATTTGGAGCGTGTTCCACCAATTTTGCAAAGATAGTTATACCGTTGACTGCACACGAGTGAACTAACATGCCCCTGTCAATCTTTCCAGACAGACGAGACCACTAACAATAAGAATAGAACTGAAGGGGTTCTCGTCGCCTGTGTTGCAAACACCCTAAGTTCTCGATATCCCGTCGAAGAACGAGTTGGCCCGGGACTCGGATCCATCAGAAACGGTCGCAGAAATTGCGCATGTTAACCCTAGGGTTGTCGCGCGAATTTTCGTAACGCCAGTGGTCTTGACATCGCAAACCTTATTTCTCACTAAAAATGTCACTGAGTTCAAATAACGAGACACATATAATGCATTGTTTTTAATTCAGAAGGAATAGAAGTACAATAATGGAAATTATTACATATTCATGAATGAACAATCTCTCCTTCGGTTATGAGTAAATAAAGTCTACTCTAGGGTTAAACCGAGTTATCGCGATCAGGTAAACTGCATCAGATCGAGGGACGTCAGGTTCGGCAGGTTGGCTGCACAGCTCGGCTAGGCGACGCGAGGGCCGATCCGCGCGCGACATAGGCCTATTATGTAATCGGTGTGCATCGTACTGTGTATCAATATGTCTGGTGTACATATGCAGGCCTGTCTATGCGTCGTATCCCGTGAACGGTATCAGACAATGCGCGACCGTGCGCCGGTTACGGCGGAGCGTGGCGCGACCCGGTCCACCGTGGCACACAGCGTCCCGTACGCCGGCGTGCCACGGCACGAAACACATGTCGATACGGCCACATAATGGGAACATAACCGCTATGTAGGTATCTCGTAGTATTTAGGTGTCATAGTGTCAGAGGTTAATTGCACATGATTGGTTATTGTCCGTTTACCAGCCGTATCTGACCGCGTCATTTACTTTCGTTTTCGGACGGTGCCTGGCCCTGACACTGGACCCCCCTACGACCTTACCTGCATCCTTTTCAATTGTGTTGTCCAGAACGTTCACGTTCGTTCGGTCATGCTTCGCCGAAACGGATCATTTTGCTTGATGCGTGCTCCACGCTAAGTCGATGCTACGAAATGCAAGAAGGTTGACCAGAGTGCTTTCAGTGTTAACCTTTCGAATTACTTTCATTTTACGAAGAAGAGGTGGAACAGTGTTCTTGGCACCTTGTTCTGTGCAATCGTTCGTTTAAGCGAAATTATTTCGAACGAAACGGAATTATACGAGTAAACCAAACACTCGAAGAATAACAAGTTTTGATTAAATAGGTTTGGAAATAAAAATAGGATATTCCGGAGAAGTAGCTTTCTTTAACAGAATTCCTTAACAACGATTCGTGGCGAAGCTCTGAATCATCGCACTTCGACTGTCCACGGGACACATTTCTCGTAACGCGTGACGAATCAGTGTCGAGCACAGGACAACGGTGCTGTCGATTACGCACGCAATGGAACAACGAAACACACAATACAATAATGAATAGACTGCGGATTTATGCGCATTAAAATTATTCGAGTCACTTTCGCGGTAATTGGAATCGGTAACATATACTCTTCATTGAAGATTTTATCTACAAATAAAACGAGAAATTTATCGAGCTTTCATTGAAGTTTGCAGTTCGGTGTGTTCAACAGGCTCGCGTTCGCATAAAATCCGCAATTTAATAATTACCGATGGAATTCATTTCTGACCCAATCTTTCTAATAAGGATTTATTATTTAGGTAATTATTATATATTATGTACATCGACAAAAAATTGACTATTCCCTCTGAACAATCAAAATATAATTATATCTGTTGTTACTTGGGTTTCATGTGAATGAAAATAGCTTAATTGAGGTGACTCAAGGTTCATACATTTGGATACATTCAGACTTGTCGGTACTTTTTAACGAGTACTCGAAATACGACCATAAAAATTTGCATAACGTGTTGTAAGATATCGATTTAAACTAGAAGTCGCGTAGCATTTAATAGCGTTAGAAAGGCGAGAGCCTACACAGTCTACAAGAACTGCAAACACGTTTAGAAGCTCAGAACCTAAACAGATTAGCTCCCTAAACAGGTTTATCGATTTTCAACAGTAGTAAAAAAGCAAAATGCCAAAAGGGTTAGGCAAACGACCCTTATAGACTCTTGCATTAATGAAATCAGGAATTTATAATAATATTTTAAATATTACTTTGTAAATTAAAAATGTCCTCGTATATCTGAAAAATATTAGCAGCGTGTCGGAAATATTGTAAATAATCTGCCAACTGATAAGGTTAAAAACGTTCATCGACGAGCTCATTTTCGCAGAAATACCTATTTGATCGTACAAAATAGTAAACACATGTAATACGTGAGGAAAGATTTTTGGACGATCACTCGAAATATCCATTCGGGATTAAATCTGTACAAAGAGTCAGTGTACATGGTATGGAAATATAAACAGTCGCCGCTTCATCGAAGTGTGTACGGTACATCCGTAGACAGGTGGAACGCGGCGGTGTTTCATTCGTTTTTCGATCGATGCAACAGCTGACCGCGGAAAAAATCGAATAGGAGCAAAAAGAAACGCCCACAGTCGAATGGCTGGACTGACCGATTTATTGCCGCGTCCGCCGGTGTAGTTTTCTTCCTTTTCGTCGCTTTTCCCATCTCTCCGATACTCGCCAGCGTAATCCGCGACCTTTGTCGCGATGAAGATGTGATCGCCCACGTGGCTCTGATATACCGTGCACGTGGACAAATAATCACGCTTTCGGTACACCCACGTTTCTCGCTAAACGAATATTTATTCTGATAAAAGAAATTTCTTCCTTCACGTTCACGTTGTTCCAACGATTGACGCTTACCTACCGGCGATTTTCTAATTGATCAAAATAAACGCGATAATAAAATAGGTAATAAAATTATTATTCTAATTTTTCAGCTTTTTCTGCAAACAGTTCAGTCATTGGAAAGGCTATTTGTTAACTTTTTATCACAAACAAATTACAGTCTTGCACATTGTGTTTCACCGCTTAAATAATTTAATGTATGACTTAGAACGGAAGTGGGATAATTTCTGTGGGATTTCTCGAATAATTTCGGAAAGATTGTGCAGAATGGATCGAAGATTTTTCGAAAGTTCAATTTGGAAAGAGCGAGCAGTTCGGAATGGAATCCCGGAACCGAAATCCGCGTACCATCATCGCGCAACCGAAACGATCGTCTTATCATTCCATTGTCATTGATTTGTCAGCTCTGTGAATCTCAAACTGACCACGAGATATGTCCAATAATCGATGATAATGCGATGACACGCCAGAGAGATTTGACCTTGACACTGGACCAATTAACGCGCGTTGACCCCCTTCGTGTCCCTCTATCCCTTTACCACCCCCGATCGGTGGTCCAATGCTATTGTACATACATGTCCCACGTTAACAGCCACGTACATGAAACTGAACTGTATACTGGGTGGATGGTACCGGTCGGTATGCAATTCCATGATTATATGGCCAAGCAGCTCCGAATGAACGTTGATACTCTAAATCAATGGGATCGAGGCTAGCCTGAACATATCGCCAACTTATTTCCTATTATCTTCACTGGTATTACATGAAGGAAGCCATCAGGATTTCCAATGTTCTGATATTTTTAATATTGCTATAATCTTCTATCTTAATATAATCTTAACATGATCATACGTAATACACGTTAATCATTTATTAATATATCTGTAAATATCGACGGCGTTTAGATGGAGGGGTTCTGTAGAGAGTATTTGGAACATAGTAGTGTATAAATTGTTTCTTTTCACGTGGGACACCTTGTACGTGCTGTTTAGATTATTGCTTGTCTAGCCATTCGACGTACATGATTATGCAGTTTGTGTATGCACATTGCAGTCCCTGAAATTATACCTAGAAACAACAGCTGAGAACAAACTTGTGAAGACAAAACAAAACAAAACACGATTTATTTTGAATGTGAAGATAATTTCTCAGAACATTTTATACTGTAAATCTGTGTTTCACATTCATAATACTGAATGGTTCATATTCATACTAATACTTCCACAAGTTCAACCTACTACAATATAGCCTTCAGACTTTTATACAAATTCTAATTTTCGTAACTCATTTGATGGCTTCAGTTGCATTTCTTGTTACTGAAAACGATCATGCAATCAATTTCGTACCTAATTCCTTTACTTGCAAACATTTTAACCCCTTGACGTACAATGACATTTAGAATAAAATATTGTAAATATTGTTTCACATTAACAACAAATTATACCGGCAACGTCATCTTCCCAGGAACACATCTGTTTTGAATCTACACAACTGAATAAAAGTATATGGTATGTTTAGTCACACCGAATTTTAATTTAATTCGTATGCCAATTAATCTGTGAAAAGGTTTACCACTTTTGGAATTGATAGCCTACAGTCACCCAATCGGATGATTTCCTAACGAAATAGTTCGAGGAACTAGTCCGAGGTACAGTGAAGTCAATTTCTCGTCTAATTCGACCAATTGCACGACCAGTCTTCATTAGCGAATGGCAACTAGCGCCACCCGGTATGTAACGTGACCGTGAACGCACATTCTCCGGAACATTGCGGAACACTATCGCTGTCAATGACCGATATTACGCATGGCCGTACGTCCTGTTGGCTTCTGTGTATCCCCTATGATAACGTGCCGTGGCCCATTTCGAAGCCCGTGCACCTGTGAAATTGCCAGTGTAGAGGAATTGCGTGTACACCGCGGTTGCTGACAAAACTGAGCCTCGGCCTGATGGTATTAGACACTGCCGGTGACCAACCAGCCGGAAGAATAATCTCATTTTGCCAGTGGAACGCGAAAAAGGGTGCCGGGGCAGCTGGACATTATTTAAAGTTCGATGGCATAGCGAATACTCGGCATCTGTATAAAACGCTATCGTTGGAACAGCATTTTAGGGAATGACTTCGTTTCAATCGTAAGCAGAAATCTCGCAATTTCTATGTGGTTTTATGTGGTATTCTTCATATAAATCAGATGTTCTACGGGAAGGAAATAATTTCTTATTATATTTCATAGAAAACATTAAAAAATTGAAAAATAAATGACCCCTCTAGCTATCGTAGACGATTCGATTTAAATCCGATCTTTCTAGAAGTGTAATAATTGCATGCTAAAAATTATTCGATATGTCCTGTAACTAAATTACATATTGAGTTACATGAATTCACAAAATATCGAACAACCCGAGATCTATGTTCAAGAATGATAATCATAGAATTATAGACAAATTCAAGCCGAATGTCTAATTTAAAATATACAATCTAAATGAAGTTATTAAAAGCCAGAGAACAAAGGAAGTGTAATAATTATGTACAAAAATTAACGATATTCGATAAATTCGGCTAGTGAACACCGCAGACACCAGGATCAATGTGCACGAATTGAATATAAAAATTAGCGGTAGCCGATAAATGCCTGCAAAAAGCCAACCCAACAAACTCGACAAATTGTGAAAACAACCAAGATGCCGGGACCACCGTACGAGAAAACCAACAGTACTCAATCGACCATGAAAATTACACAGAAGCACGATGAAAATTTCGAATAGTGTTCCCTTAAATCCCGATACACGCGATGCCCGATCGAGAACGGGCAACGAATACGCGAGAGAGAGAGAGAGAGAGATCCTCGCGGGAGAAGGAACGGACTGGGAAAAACCAAAACGGTGGATATCCCGATGCTCGGCGTAATTTCGCATAAACGCGGGGCTCGCGGCGTCGGCCAATCGAACGGAGCCCTTAATACGCGGGCATTGTACGTTAGATTGGAATCTGGCTGGATTCTAAATCCCTGTTGCATTCGAGCACCGGGGGATAGACGTAGATTGAAAGCATCGGTCGCCATTAACCGCGTCTCTGAATTGTCCGATGGAGACGACGATCGGGGTTGACCCATTGCTGCGATTTGCCCCGCCGAGTAGACGGCCGAGGGTTAACGCGGAAGAGAGCTATGTCCTACAAAAATACAGATTTCCAATAACCGATAGAGGCCTCTTTCCTTTTTTCCTGGCCTCCCCCTCCCCCTCCCGCTTACCGTTCCTCTGTCAGTTCGTCCGCCTTCGTCGCTCGGAATACAGAAACAATGCAACGTTTGCCATAGAGAGAGGGTGTGCTACCCCCTTCACCTTTGTCCCTCTTGTTCGCCTGCGTCTCCTTCCGACGCGTTATTCTTTTTCAACCACACCTGACCAACCCCACCTATCCTCCGTCTCTGCCTCGGTCATTTCGCTGCCCCTCTCTCCTCTCTCTTTCTCTCTCTCTTCTAGTACCCTCTCTCCTCACACCCTGGCAGAGCATACACAGGATGCATGTGTACCACGGGACCACGTGTTAAGGTTCTCCGTCCAAACAAACCGCGAACCGACTAGCTGGGGACCCCTCCATTCGGTCCTCCGTCCATCTGTCGATTCTCTGCGATCCTCTCTGCGATACAGCCGTCCACCTCGCTTTCTCCCTCTCTCTTTCTCTATCTCTTTCTCTTCTTCCGCTTTGCTGTCTTCGTCGGGTCCCGCTAGTTGCCGTCATTCGCGCATCGGTTAATAAACTATTGATTGGATTGACACCGATATAGGAAAACCTGTCCGAGCTGAATGAGCATCCTTTCTTCTCGCTTTTTCCCACCCCAGTTCCTACCTTGGTATCGTCGAGGACACTCCTTTTTTCGCTGTTTTAACGTTCCTTCGACGCCAACAGTTCCTTGTTGCCGATATCGTTTCATTTTCTACGGGAGCTCCACTTTTTAGTTCTGTTGTCCCGAAGCTTTTTCTTTTCTTTTCGTTTCGTTTGTTTGCAGCGTCGCGTCACGTCGCGTCGCGTCGCGCGTCCGCCCCGCGTGTTTGCTGGCCGATACTCCCTCTCTCACGGTCAACGATTATCGCACGAGTTTCCGATACGATTTAAGAGATTACTGGAGGATATGCTTCTCGGCGAGGATTTGTGTATCTTGTTACTCGCCGGTGATCAGTATTCATAACTTTTTTGTGGTATTGCTCGGAGAACGAAGTCTGTGAAGATTTTATCACTCTTTTAACGCCGTTTACGCTTGGAAACGAATAAGCAATTTTAAAGCTCTAGCACTGGATCGTAACTAGCAAATAGCTTCTTTTCAAATATACTTAACTCAATCCTTAACGTTAGAATATATTTATATTTGAATCGTTGGGTTGAAACTATGCATTGAATAGTGTCTATTGTAAGTGATTCTTATTGAAAATGCCTCGATCGAAGTGTTCAAAACTATTCTCAAACTGTTTACATAAACGTACGAGAAACTTAAACTAAATACTTTCGAAAAGAGCTAAAGATTGTTAAATTAAAGATATTTCATTGAATTCTCAATATATGTCAACAACACGGGTCTTGCCAGCGACACGTGTCGTCCAGAAGACGTATCCCGAGCCGTGTTATGTTTGAGCGTAAACTCCTCAGAGTCCGAAGCCTCTCGAGCTTCACGGTCCCTTACGGAGTATACTCAGCGGTAGTGGGGATAAGTTCGTGACGTTTATCATCCAGACCTTGGTAACATATATTATAGAGAAGTCACGGTACACTTCTCAATAGAATTCTTTTTTACAATAAATAAATTAAAAATTGAAAAGAAATCATTTCTAAAAAAAGTAAAGATGGAGACACCCCTAGACTATTACCTATAACAAACCAAATATTTCTAATTAAGACTTGTTGTATGAATTTAAGCGTAGAATTTTCCTTCATTCTATGAAATAAAATTAATTGCAGGAAAGAGAACCAAATAACTGGCGCAGAGAGGAAGGAGACCAAATTAGGGAACGCGACTCTGGTGCCAAGCTGGCAGAAGACTAGCAAGTGGCAGCGCAGCCCATGATCATTCGGAGTCAACGTTTACTATCGCGCGAGCAAATATCATTATTACACAGATAGACGTAGAAGTAAATACTCAGTCAGAGTTCTCCTCCTTTTTACCAGGATCGCATGGTGGTGAAGGTGCGCGTCGCAACTGACAGCCACCGTTCAAAATTAACGTGGCCATTATCTCATATTTGCCTCGGTTCTTCGACTTCGTGTTTTGGCCACTGATTAGTGGTACTGTTTGTGCAGAAACGTTTATTCTGTGGTAATTGGCATCCCTTCGGGCTAAGTATTGAAATTCGGCGATGTCGGGAAATGTCAATTCCCCGGTCCCGTTTTCCTTGCTGAATAGGTCAATATCGTTAGGACGCTCGGATATCACGAAATCCTCAGAATTCGACATTGATCTCTGCTAGATCAGCTGCAGAATCTCCTACTTTCGATCTTTGCCGTTGAAGACGCAGAAACAATAAGTCGATGCGCGCCATTTCAGAGTTATGCTTCGATTAAAAAGTTTGTTGTCAATTTAAAAAATCCCTTAAAAAAGTTATTTTAAATAATCTCGATAATCTGAAAATTTTATACGCTTAATTTACTCTATAATCTTCTATTATTGTATCAGCTAATATATCCTTTCGTTCAAGACTTGCGAGGAGAATGAAAAGAATAGTCAACTACAAATTGTGTCATGGTTCACTTACCTACCTACTCCATTAGAATTGCTTTCATTTAAGAAGTCAGAACAGTTTTAACGGTAAATACACGGCACAGAAATTATGGAAAAATTAAAAGCAGATTAAAAGTTGATTTATGTGAAACAGAATTTATTATCAAGCTGGTTCTAAATAAATGAAAGGGGGATTGGATGATATATGGATATGGCGGCCATGAAGATCGCGCAAAACTCCCTGGAAGCACGTTAATCGAATCTAATAAAAATATCGTGTCTCTGTTACTTCGAACTTAAAAGAAACATTTAGATAAATGTAGATGGCAATGCACACACTGTCTAATTGTAACTGTGACAAATTAATCTTCTGCGTGATAGATGCTCTTTAGTTCTTAAGGGTAGAGAATAGAATCTTATTACTAGACTGCAGATTTTATGTAATTATGACAAAAACAAGTTGGTGCAAATTGAAACAGCAAAAGCATTAAGAGTAGTTAAGAATGTGAATATGTAAACAACTTATTGAGATTGTTAATGAAGAAAAGGAAGGTCTATGTGGTTACTGCTTTTTTCAATTGATTCCAACAATATTTATTTGTGGAACTGATCCGCAGGAATTAAAAAGTACATACTGTTCCTTATAAAATTCAAGCCAAATTCCCGTTATTTAAATGATGAAATCTTAAATAAATATATTGTATTAGGTACCGATACAATGCACTTCATTGTATACCTTCGAGTATTCATTTCAGAAGTTACACTTTGTAAATTCCAACAATTTGTTGAATTATGAACGTTGATCATCGATCATAAAAAGACTTGCAAACCTGCCGGTAATTGAAGCATTAGGAATTAACAAAGGAAAAAGCAGACCAAACGATCCTGACAATCAGTGCCGAGCTTGTCGAAAGTTAACCGGCCAATGACAGCGAGTTCACGTGGAATTCTTAGATTGAACGATCGTCAAAGGCCGATGAAAGTCGAACAGCGTCCGATAATCCCTCGTCTCGGCGTCGCATGGCGGTGGCCAAATAAATCCTTCGAAATGATAGGTAGTAGTGAACGTTCCTCTAATCGTCGGCCAGACGGAAGCAGCAAATCAGGTTCGACGGTTCGTGCGCGCGCGCGAGCGAGCGAGAGGTAAAGGTAAATTTGCTCGTTGCGAATTCCCCGAAAAATCTGCACACTTTGAGCGGAGAAACCCTAGTCAGAGACGCTCGATACACACGAAGAGAGAGATGAGAGAGATAGAGAGAGAGAAGAGAGAGACGTGGACGCGCGCGGGGAACGGTTACACGTGCACACGTGGGCCGGTAGGTGCAGGTTATTGCACGGAGCAGCGCCCTTTTCCGCGGTAACTGCGTTGCATCGTCGACCGAACGACACGTTGCTCAAAGAGGTCCAATTTTGCATGGCGTTAATCGCATTATCTCACCCTGCCCGCCGATCGAAAGCTCAAACGCCGGGTGCCCACCTCATCGTCGCCGCCGTCTCTTGTCGACACTTTCGTTTCGTCGCCGGATGCGACCCGAGTGCAACCGTGCACACTGCACACGCCTACCGAGTGCAACCGGCGTGGACCGATCTAAGGTTGCCGCTAATCACATTGATATTAGGCGTTAGCCCGAGCCCCGGCCCGCTTAATGGAAAACTGGACACCATGGACCGCTGATAATAATGGAACTGCGGAAATGTCGGATTTCAGACCATTTGCAATCTTATCAGTTTTAACGAATTTCTGACTGAATGTTAAGAATCTTTTTTTTTACTAAAAGTACATGCAATTCTTCGTTACCTCACTGAAGGCATGGAATTTCTTAACGTGTAATAAGAAATTATTTGAACGATCAAATTGGAAAAGGGTGAGAGTCTACGAAAATCCCAGTCTTAATTTTTGCACAAGATTCGTGGAAATCATGAGTGTAAATAAATTCATTACCCATGGGACAGTTGCCAAATACGCATACTGGCCAGCTACATCGTATCCAATGAAGTAATTCGTTATTATTTATTATGTGTGATATCTCGCGATGAATGTGTGCAGCTGTATGAATGTAGTTGTTTCTATAAAACAACCGGTTTTTCATAACAATGTGTTGATTTGTTACACAAAATTCTATAGGTTAGAAAATATGTGAGCGTTTAAGTCGAGCCTATATTAACACTAGGTTTACGGGACCCGTCAAAATGACCGGTTCTAATATTTTTAATTTACGATTATTGAGATTGTGAAGATCCATCTACGTGGAATTACTCAACAAACTTATTTCCTCAGGTATATATTATTTTAAAAAATGGCTGAAAACTTTTGTAGACACATTCTTCTTATTTTTATAAAGTAGTGTAAAATACTCACTTTCAATGCTCCGTAAACCTAATGTTAAAATTGCAGAAAGCAAACAGTTCTTTCATAAATAGCGTTTTATTGATCATATGTATACGATGATTTAATGTTTAATGCCCGCCGCTCTATTTCTAATTAATAAATTAATGCAATTCGGTATGCTTTTAATCCAACCTTTACGTGATCTCGCGCACATTCGTTATGTTCAATTAGGCATTGATTAAATCTAGATTAAGCAATTATTATATTAAAATCAAGAAATTTATGCTTGAAATAACCACATAGTTCAAATTAATACTATTGACTATTTTCAAAATAAGGATCAACTTTTTAAGAGAACGAACACAATGAAATACATTTTTTGAGCTGCATTTTTTAGGGGTTAACAAGTTGACAAACTGATGACAACAAGGACGAATGTGTCCGCCATCCTGAAAGGGTTTCAGACATGCTTTTACACTTTTTACTTTCTTCACACAGTATATTGCCCTGGCAGAAAATTATTTGGTATGATTTCTAACAATAGTTAAGCCTTTACGATTATTTAGTAAAATATAAATATTCTCACCGCAAAATCTTATTTGACATCCTTCATTCACTTTCACACGTAGAATTGTGTGATAAATAACAAGTGAACAATAAAACATTTTAGTACAACATATTAGAAATTAAAAATTATTTAATAAAATTTTGAGATAGCAATTTCCCTTTCGATTAAAATAATTAAACCGATTAGAATCAACTTGAAATTTTAACTGTATCTAAAAGAAGGAAACCCATTACCTTACAGTCAAAACGATGGGCCATATAAATTTGTTGTTAATGCCAAAAGTGGGGACAATCTTTTCAGTAATGTGGAATATTCTAATTTAAATAAAAAACTACACAAAGTGTCCCAATCTGCCACGAATAAAAACAGAATCCATCATCAAAGCCACCTGACAAAATTCACATAGCTTGCCAAAAAGTAGACTAAAATCCAACATAAAATTTCAAATTAACTACTTACGTCTTTCTATTAAAAAAGAAATTCCAAAGAATTGCTACTGTTCACAAAGAAAAACAAGTTACTACCTCAATCAGTAACAGACTGTAAACAAGACTATCAAACGAAACCTTTGCGGACCAATACTCTCCATCATAATGCGCCCTGAACCCAGGTCCCACGTGTTCCACCAATAGCCACGAACAGCACAAGCGATCAAGCGATTCGCCGACCAGCGATTCCACCTTTCGACACGTCCGGAATCGATCTTCGCTCTCGCGGCCGGTTATGTCACGGCCCCGGTGAAAAACGTCGGCCTTATACTCTCAATTTCCCAGGAATCCCGTGCGCGGTCCGCTCGCGCAATCCGTGTGTAATTGGAAAACTTGAAAGCCGGCGGAATCTACCCGGTGCTCCCACTATTAGCTGATGTTTTCGCGTGCGGCTTAACCGAA